>OV839567.1:33332605-33959611 GCA_929447395.1 Epistrophe grossulariae | reverse complement strand
TAGCACTTTGTTGTTCATTCTAATTAGCATTAAGCAAAATTGGCGTATTCTCCTCCTTATCTCCCCCTCATTTTCACTTTTTATTTTTTTAACAAATTTATTTCATCAAAAACGCCATAAAACAGCTATTTATTTGATTTGGAGTTGCTTATTTTTCTAAAAGACCGTCACTCAATTTTTTTTAAGGAAATTCAGAAAATTGAAAAAAAGGAAAAATGGTGATTAATGGTGGTGCCTCGAGATTTTAATCAAACTTTTCAAAATGGTGATAAGGAAGACGAAAAAAGTGGTCCTCCCAATTCTGTCCATCTATTTGTCTGTCTGCTCGCATACAGCCTAAACGAATGGGTCGATTTCTTAAAAAAAATTTTGGACATTTTTTTGGAGGTTTTTTTTAAAGACAAAAAGTAGCGTTACCTTTTTTCTAGCATTTTATGGAAAATATTATTTTTCTCCACAGATCAAACAAAAAAATAAAATAAAGCAAGAAATATTGTTGAAATTATAAAATTATGCTTCCATACAGCTGTTTAAAACCGTTAAAGAAAATCTTATTTTTCTTGAAAGCGATTCCTTCTGCGAAGAAATGAAAAATCCTACAAGAGTATATCTTGTCATGATTACATTCCTCTCATCTTATCCGTTGGGATTTCGTAGAATTGAAGGTCCCCTGCTATTTAACACGTATGCAGGAAAGGTTGGCGCGGCATTCATTTATTTTTAGCATATTAAGTACAGAGTTGGAACAAACAATATTACTCAGGTTCAACTTAGTAAAGTAATAAAATTGAATAAGAAATTTCCAAAAAAAAAAACTGAGTCATTGTGAGTTTAATCTAACCCATTTTACCATTATCGTCACGTATCCACTAAAAGTCAAGGTAAGTTTTATTTAAAGATTAAATCAAAACTTTACACCTCGGTCTACAATGACAGTGACAGCAACATATTGAAAAGCCCCCTGTCTTTACAGTAGTCAAACAAAATATTATTCTATTCATTTCAAACAAATATAATCAAGTATAATTAGTGTTTTTGAGAGCCTGCATGCATGAGTTGACGAGCACGAAGACAATGGTTACTCTTGTATAGAAAATTTCACAGGTGTAACAATTTTATTGATGGCTTATGTAGTTTTTTAGTCGAAATTTTTATATTCTTTTTTTTACCTTATCCATTGAAAACAATGGTTTAAATTTACATAAAAGTATAAACAAAAAGTTATTTTGTGTCGTTGAGAAATGAGTAGGTAGGTATTTGTTTGGTTTTTTGAGATATTTATTTTGTGATTTTATTGTTTTTGGAATTTTTTTTTTGAGGTTTTTAAGGGTGATCACCGTACCACAATTACGATTTACGAATAAGGCTAAACAATCAAATTAATAAAAAAAATGAGAATACAAAATTACTTAATTTTTTTTTCTGTTATTTATTGTGAAGCAGTAAAAGACTCATTAGTCATTTTATTACCATATTGTTTGTTAAGCGATTGCTTTTATTTATACATACATACATACATACATATTTTAATTCATTCACAAAAATTTGCGGTGACTTCAATGAAATACGATTGCAAGAGCCTTTTCTATTACGAATCAGTGATGTACCTGCTTCAACTTCAAACGAAATTAAAAAGTTAAATCAGATTATTTCAAATTTGTACATATGTAATAGCATTTTATTAATGTGTGCAACACAAACAAAAAGTAGGTATGAACCTATACGATATTTTTTTATTGCTCTATTGGATAAATAGGTGATTGATTGCTTCGTGTAAATACCAAATTTTCAGGGTTCTTAAACCGGGTAGGAAGTCCACTAGTTTTTAACACTTCAATCTTTGAATTGTACTGAATGTAAAAACAAAAAAAAATATCGAGTGAGGAAACTATGTAAATTTGAGTTTATCTCACACTTATTTAGGGTAGATATAGAAATGTAAGCCATACCGAGAGCAACATAGCTCAGTGAATCAATTAGCGTTAAAGTGCACCATTTCAAAACCTTAACTCATTTGGCCATTTCTGTGGTGAGATGTGGGATTTGTATACCAAACCTAAACCCGTGAGGATCAGTGTCTACGATTTGAGTTCGACGATGGTTAGGTTAGGTTAGGTTAGGAGGGCTGGGCCCAGCTCTGAGGCTGTTTCGTACACGGGGGCCTGTTGGTCCATTGTGGAGTTCGATTAAAATGCAGGAAGTCGTCGAAAAATTCCAAAAAATATTATCATTGAAAAAAAATCAGCAGAGTCGGAACCACCTTTTGGCAATTATAGGGTAACAATGTTGTTTTGAATATTTTACAGAAAAAGGCAGGCCTCTTACAAAAGATCGACATACAAAAATTGGTAGGTTTTTTTTTTTTTGATTTCTGAAATACGATATGTTTGAATGTGACATTCCAGTGGGCCCCCATCACGTGTTCCCTACCATGACAAAAGATCACCAAAACTGTAAACTGTAAATTTGTACCAATTTTATTTCCGTTTTACTTTTTTATGAACTTTGACAAATCTTTAGAAAAATAAATTTTTGTTTTGCAAAGTAAACTAACAGATGTATTGTATCACATTTTAGTGTGTTTGAGGTTATAGTGAAACGGTTATATCGATGCCATTCACATGAAATTCCTTATCATTTTCATTTTGGCAATTTCTGAGATAGTCATAGCGTGGAAAATTAGTAATTGTATAAAACCTAGTACGCTGCTGATGCGAAACGAAAATTTCCTGTGATCTCCAAACAGACAACGAAACGCTTGCGAAAACACAACGGAAAATATCCTTGGAGAGTTTCACTAATTCCAAAAACAAAATCAAACATAAACTCAAAAAATCAGAGAAACCCATGATGTAAGAAAATAGGTGTGTTCAGAAAAATGAGATCTCAGAGAATTTTCTCACTCAAAAAGTGAGTAAGCGAATCCAAGATTTTTTTCCTTAGAGTTTTGACGGCAAAGCTGAGAAATTTTGCTGAGGAATCCTGTTCAGGTAACTGAGATTGCTGAGATCTCCGAGATCTCATTTTCCTGAACATGCCTAATGATAAACAAAAAAAAAACACAAATAAAACTCAAAAGTAATTTTTCCCCACACAATAAATAGTCTGTATAATTAATTCAGTGCGAAAACGGAGCGGAGACTTCTCCAAATAATCTGCTACTATTATAAATTTCGCTCTTCGAACAGCGTACTGCAAAACGAAAAGCAGAACGAAATTTTCCGTTTATGATTTCGTTGTGTCATTTTTGTATGGGATTTTTCGTTTCGCATCAGCAGCGTACTAGGCTTAAAGAGTAATTATTTATTTAAAATAAAATTTAAAATATTATTCAATATGTATTATTAAAATAAAATTATGTAGCAAAAGCTAAGAAAAGTTTTCTTGATTGCTCGGTAAACTGCAGTACCAAAAATTACTTTTTTCTTAATTTATCGGCCTTTAAAAAAGGTACCTAAGTATGTTTTTCGACCGTTCGAGCCCCATTCCCTTAACTGAATTCTGGATTCGCCACATTGGGTAAGACAATTAATTATTGCTCAATTTGGTAAACAGTAACGAACTCCCAAACATTTAATTATACAATTAAAATAAATCAAATACCTGTCAACAATCAGTAAGCAAGGTATACTAATTTCACAAAGCAAATAGGTCAGATTTGATAAGATTCTTTTAACATGCATATAGGTCCAAATAAATAAATATATACCCATGTGTACAGTTAAGGTGCCTTTAACCACTTCTAATTAGATACAAATCGAATTTAAACAAACATGCAATCAGTTTCAACGAGTGAGAGTCAAAATGCCATGGCCACATATGGTGTTACACATTGTGTGTTGTCCAAGCATATGTAAAATTCTAAATTGTTTTTTTAAGCTATTTTTAAATAGGGTATATAAAATTTGTTGGGATTTTTCAAAGTCCGAAATCATTACGTTAATTCCGTTCCTATACAAGTATTAAATAGCCAACTGAGGGTATGTCAAAAAAGGCTGAGGGCAATATTTCCTACCCAAATAATTTATGACAGACAAAAATCTATCGCAGTAACTCCGACTTAAGAATTTTATCCCAGATTTAAAAATATGGGTTTTTGGAAACCTTTACGACTATTGTTCCGATCATTTCCTTCAGAGAGTTAGAAATTCTCTGTACCTAGATGAATCAAATGGAATTTATGCCATTTTTTTTGTATACATTAAACTTTTAAGAACAATAAAATGCTAGCTTGTTACAAATGTTTGTAATGTCAAAACCTTCTTGTTCGACTGGTTCTTTAAAGTAAAGTTGACAAAAATAGCTCTGTTCCACAACTAGTTTCAAACAGGTTCAGACCGCCGCGCCATCCAGATTTATGTATAGTAATTTTTGGTAAGTAATTTTTAAGCCGAACAATTTTTGACTTGTGGAACGGTTTCGGACTAAATCTGGCGGTCTGAAACTCTTTGAAACTACCTGTGGAACAAAGCTTATAAAGCCAATATTTTTTCTTAATTTCCAAATTTTTACAAACATTGGTTACCAAAATGTAAAATTTTTTTATTTTAAAAATTTAAAATATTTCAGGTTTTTATAGATGACTCTTAAAAATTCAAAGCCACATATTTTATATGAGTAAGTACGAGTACGTTAGACCCAGTCTTCTTTTTAATTTTTGTATTATATAGATATTTAGTCATTGCTGTACATACATGTAGTAACGCGCACCCACCGAAATAGATAAGTTGGTTTATAAAAAAGTTGTGGTCAACTCTATATAAGCAACTAAAACCAGCATCCGGTCATGAATTCTAACTGGACTGATATCTGATAGTCACCCGAATAAAATTTCAACTACTTAATTAGTTAAATGTTGAAGACAAAATTTGGACATTTTTAACATAAATTTCTTTCTCCCTGTCCTCGAACTGAGTCACGCGCCTCACGGATTTTATTTATACCTACTTTTAAAAAGTGTGGATGACTATTATATTCGCAAAATTGTTTTATTTAACTAGGTATAGTATCACTTTTCTGGCAGCATTTCACGTGTATGCAAATGAGATAAGATTTATCTATACGCTTAATAAAGTATAAAAGCCAACCGAAAAATGGATATTCACACATGGCAACTACTGTGAATTTTTTTGTTCGCTATTGAATTGTGTATATTTTTTAGTATACGAATTTAATAAGACCATTTTAGACACATACAAATCTTCAAACCTTCTATTATATGTATATTTGCGAGTACATAGATCGTGCAATGAAAATCGTATGCATTAAGATGTAGTGTACATAGATAAACTAACTATACGAGTAAATATTGTAAGTTTTGTACACCACCTGAGGGAAAATTAAAACGAAAATAAGTGAACACTTTTGGTTTCACGTAAAGTAGTATGAAAGAGATTTTGACTTTTATGGGCATTTGAAAACGCTTTAAGGTATTTTCTCGACCATAAAAATAAAACACATTATTCTACCTTTGGCTGCGGGAAGTTGCGTGAAACGCGACAAAGACTTATTCCTACATCCGGCTTTAAAACAAACAAAAGTATATTGTATAGGTATAGCTTTGAGTTATTTCCTTTAAGCCACTGATTACTGATAGTTTACCAAATTCATTTATGTTGGTAGCTCAGACACACAATAATTGTAATATTTACAATAAATTTTCTCACGCACATTGGCCTCTATATTAGAATTTTTAGATATTTATATAAAATAAATTAAAGTTTTAAAGTGAAATTTCACGATATTCGGGGTAGATAAATTGAATTTGAGGTTGTCCTTTTTTATATTATTTCATTTTAACCGTGTATGTGTATATGAACAATCGTTTTTGCTATTTCAACAAAATACTTATACCCTTCATCATGATGAATAATACTCGCCCATTCAAAATTCTTTTTTCCACGCTCAATTTATGTGAGTTTTTTTTACTTTTTTTTGTTTCGTTTGAATTGCAGTCTAAAGCTAATGGTAAAAATTAACAATGTAACACAAAAATGAGACAACGAAATAATGAATGAAAAATATCATTCTATAGTATACGGTGTTTGATAAGTGAAATTGATAAATTGTAGAGGCTCGCTCCATTCTTTTTTTTTTGCACTAAATTTCCAAAAATATTTTTTTTTTATGATTTGACATCAAACAAAAAATAATCAAAGCAATGAGTTTTAAATGCAATATTGTTGTAGATCTCAAAAAAAAAAATATTACACAAGTCATGCTAATTTAATTTTTATCGAAGCCCAATTTCACACATCACAAGTCACAAATGAATACACGAAAATATACATGCAGTTATAATTTAATAAAACTCAAGTGGTATATATAGGGAACAAAATGACACACCAAAAAAAACTTGAAATTTGTTACACTTTATAGCACTAACTGCTATCTAAATTAAGTATTGGGTTGGAAAGTATTTGAAATCCTGTCAAAATGACAGTTCGGTTGACAGCTGGATGTCATGTCGGTGCAAATGTCAAAAATTTATTTCTAGAAAAAGAAAATATTTTTTAGTAATGAACTTATTTTTTTTGTGTGTTTGGTATGCAGTTTTTATTCAATATAAATACATAATTGCATTCATAGTTAATGAATGACCAAATTAAGAATATAACAGGACTATTCTGTCTTCTGAGGTTGATTTCTTGTGAGGTTGTTATGATTCGATAAAATTTTCGGTATTCTCAGACAATCTTCACAAAAAAACCTCATAAAAAACTCACCACAGTGAGGTGAATTTTATATTTGATTGTTAAGTTCTGAATTTTTGTTGAATGGAACTATTGAATAATTTTTGTTCGTTATTATGAAATGTCAAACTTGTGAGTTGTGAGCTACTCAAAAGGAGATCACAATTTCGATAATTAAATTGTGGCTCACAAGTCACAAGTTGCAAAGGTGCTACGAAAACTTCAAAAAATCAATTTTACCTCATCCTTGTGAGGTTGTTGGGACTTGTGATTTTGTGAGGTATCAGTGAGGTTTGCCAGAATATGACTGTGAAACTATAATAACAGGCAATTAAATCAGAGTTTTATGCAATTTATTTATAAAATATTAACATATCATTAAATGGAAAAAATGACATATCAAAATATTTCCGAAGGTTCAGATTTGTATTTGTATCCAAAGCGATCTGGATAGCTTTGTGTTGTTGTAATCCCATGTTAAAACATAGCTGATGACAAACAGGTGTTACCAAAAAAGAAATCTCAAGCTAACCTAAAAATTCTGATGTACCTACTTATATATCCCATGATAAATGTCAATAACAGCTGTTTTTTCAGAAATGTAGATGTATACTCGAGTATATTAGTGCCTGCTTACACAGTCGTTTTACTGAAAGGCTAAATCAGTGAGAATGGTAGATTTGTGTGTGCGTAGAAATGAGAAGGGTAGATTCCACCCCAAAATCCTTCTCTTTTATATCTGTCACACTGGGTGCGCCTTTCCATAAAACGATTAAACACTCAACACGCGCTTAGATAGGCTATCCTAGTGCACCCGAACATGGCCATTGTTTCTTCAAGTAATTATTAAAGGACAACAGACCGTCAGTCTGCTGAATGCTGACTCGAGGGAAATGGCTATAAGAGATTCCATGGAAAACAAAATTGGTTTGCTATAAGCAGTTAAGAAATTGTATATACATAACTTTGGTTCAGAGCAAAGATACTGAATTATAAAGATATGAATCTTTTGTACGGTAAACCCTCCAAAACCCATTTGTTTACATTGTTGCAGTATTTGTAATTTTATTTTATGTCTATAAATTGATGAGAAATCCAAAAACAATATAAAAGGAGGGTAGCGGATCCCTACTGTCTATGTCTGAGGTTTTTTGCTGATTTCACACATACTATCTCATGTCTTATCCGCAATCTGACAGTTTTAGCTGGTAAACAAATTAAAATGGCTGCTAGGATTCAGATCTTTATAATTCAGTATCAAAAAATGTTTTTTTTATTTTTTTTAGTTCAAAGCGCTCAGAGTTTCGAATCTGTTTCTCTTTTTTTTAACCCACCAAACATATACATTAGGTGTGTTCTTTTGGGCTTGTAGAGTACTCTTTAGTATTTCCCAGTGGCTGATGAATGGGACGCTTTAATTTTTGACAAAAGAAAAATCTAGCCTCAATGAAGACGAAAGCTTTGTTGTTTGTATTTGTATTTTATTTTAAATTATAGAAAACATCAACCACAATACTTTACTATGTAATTTCTTCTACTGAAGGTGTCGCTTTCTTGTGTGGATTCATTTCGTTACTACATTAATGAAGTGTTTGAACTACTTTACCATAGAGTAGAAGTAGTTGACTGCAGCCAGAAGTACTTGGCAGTAGATGCGGCAGCCCAAAGGAACACGCCTATAGTAAAAAGCTGAGCGCGGTGAACTTTATTATATTTTCATGTAATTTGACAGATTACATACTTAATGGAACAGACCTTTCTCGAAAATAATATTCTGGGTGTGTTTCTTTATTTTTTCCGGATAAAGAATAGAAAAGACAGAAAAGGCAAAATATCTATCAAGAATATCCAGAATGAAATAAATAAAGAAACAGAAAAGATAAGTGCAAGAATATCCAACTATCAGCTGTTTATTTTCATGTCAAATAAAATTATTTTTATAATTTTTGTGTTTTATCAAATATCAAATTTGTCTTAATGACCTTTGAGACATTTTATATCTCCAGGAGACCAACGAATTTGCCTCTTTAAATAGAAGAAACAAAATAAATATTTCACTTGGTTGATTTTCTTTATATTTTCTACAAATATTGTTCATTTACTACACACGTTTTATCCTTTTCAGTTTCAAAGTGTAGATAAAGTGTTGACACATTAGAATAAACCATAATCATCATAGCCCTAGGTTCAACCCACACTCGATCAATTTTGATTGACAAATTTAATTAATTGTTATTTGTTGTCAATATCCTTTGGAATCATTTTCACCGCCTTATTTTATGAAGATCACATAAGGAAATTGAACCTATATTTGTATAGTTTTTCGGAGCCGTAAACAAAACAATGATATTTTGTATGCCTAAGTATGTGTCTGTCTTTGTTTATTAGCAAATATTATTATGCATATCTGAAGCAGGAAGTGAACCAAATTGAAAAAAATTTAATACTCCACCGTCAACAGATCGCGTGTATAGTGTGGAGGTGTATGTTAAGTGATAGCCGGCAGCAGCAACTCTAATAGGGTATTCTGCAGTAGTACTCGTATAAGTGTCATTGCTGACGCCGCCGCAGCCGCCGACGCCATAACCGTCAACGGCATGCAGTGCAGCCGGCAAAACGGTGCTGTCATTATGCTGTCGCCCTATAAAATAAATAAAGTCTTATGATTTTGCTGTGCCAAAGAGGGCGCTGCTCTAATTTACGTAAATCTCACTGATTGAGATATCTAGAGTATGCTCCAGCAACATGGTAACCTGGAGAGTCAATGTAGCGCAAGACCAAAAAGAATATAAAATATCTTATAGTCTGTCAGTTTATTGTTCTATGTACATTGTATTTGTACTGCCACACATTCTATATATTAAGTACTTTTTATTTGTTTCAGAGGCCATTAAGTAGAACGTTACGCATGAATAGAGTTCAGCCGGATAATTTTGTGCACTTTTTTTTTGTTTATTTTTATTTCTATTTACTATCACTGATTGATTGCACAGTGCACACGATGACCGACCGCGACGCCTTGATGTATAGTTAAAATTTATATGATATTTGTATATGTTGACATATAAAAAGTACAAAGTAATTTCATAGAGCATACGCAGTAGCTTTTTTCGATTTGTTTTTGTATAAGTTATTCTTATTTTTCAAAAGCAATTCAAATTGGAAAATTCATGCAAAAGTTCAGTAGGTTTCATTTGTGATTTATATGTATAGATAGATACAATCGTCCGTCCGTTCGTTCGTTCGTTTTTCTATATAGATATAGATGTAAATACATAATTCAAATAAAATTTAATCCGCTATAATTATGTGATTGAAAGCGAAAGACAGCAACTATACGGGACGACAACGACAACAAAACTAGCAACAACATCAACTATAACGACAGTCGACAACGCTGACTGTATGACACAAAAAAGTCAGCGATGTTTTTAATGTTTGCAGAACTTGTTCACACTTATCGAGGACTTATATTAAGCAAAAATATACAAGTTCAGATTTCCGATTGGGAGCTTGTTGGACTTCAACAAGCGCACGCGAGCGATTATCACTTTAAAAAACAAAAACAAAAATATGTACATACATATGTACATATATTTTATAATATAAGGATGCTAATTTATGATGGCTATCTTGTGATTGAAGGTGTGTAAATGCACCGCCATTTGCTGAGCTCGACGAATTTATGTAGATCTTTTTCTTCTTTTTTGTTTTTGTTTTGCGATATGTAAAAGAGGAGTAAAATTGACAGGTTGAACGAGTTTGATTTAAGCTTTTAATTTTTTGTGGAGTAGAAAATAGTCCCATAATACCTATAAGAGGCTGATCTAGTTGTGGAAAATGGGAAAATTATTCAAAATGATTGCTTTTAAAGTGGATTATATAGCTGAGAGGAATATCTTTTAATATTGTTTATGTTTTCCGGTCAATCTGCATTATGGTCATGTGGGTGATAGATAAGTAGCTGTGATGATTAAGTGTTATTTTTGATCGAGCTTTCTAAATTTATGACGAAAAATATTTCTAGCAGTTTCTTAGAAGAAAGTTGTTTGAACTTATAGATCATTAAATCATGTAAATATAGCTGTTACCTACGTGCTTTAAGGGAATGTTAACTTCACCATATACATATAAGATCTGTTCGTTTACTTTCCAAAACTGCCAATTTCTATAAATTTGTGTTCAATTTTATTTTCTTATATGAACTTTGACAGAATTTTGGATTAAAATTGGAAGGAATTGTCAGTTTTGGGAAGTAAACGAACAGAAATATTATTGGAAACATAATGAAAAAAAACTATTGATACCTACTAATTTATATCAAAGATAAAAAATTAGAAGCGCTTTTCCAAAAACCGTTATTTACGGTATACCTTTTATAGGTATAAAGGCCGTTTTTCAATTAGTACATACTAAATTTTGTATTTTTATAGAAAAGCACCCATTTTTTTTATGATTTGTCAATGTCAAAACGTCATTAAAGGTTTACATTTGAATCTGAATCTCACGAATGAGCAACGTTTGAAAATCATTAAATATTACGAGCGAGATTCTAAGAAAAACATTTTTTTTTCACTGTAGATTAAGCCGTTTTGGTCTTTATGATGGAAAAGTTACTTAAAAAAAATTAGGCAAATAATATATCAAAAAACATAAACATTTTCAATTGATGTTTAAGGGTTATCTAACTTAAAAAATGGAATCGGTTGTCTAAAACTTGGATAATGTGGCATTTTATTTAATATATTAAATTATATTTCTAACTATTTCGGACTATTAAGACACTGGACAACTAATCAAAAATCTAATAAATACGCGTGTTATTCTTTTCGTTTTAAATCTTTCGCTTAAGGTACTTTCTTCTTCGGTGAGCTAACCAACTCTCAATTAATAAACGTCAGTTACCTTAAATTTGATTTTGTTAATGACATTTAATATAACTACTTCTAGCCTGGTTTGAGTTAATAGAATAAGAGAAACTGGCCAAGCCAATTCTTAGCAGTTACCGGTTAACCGGGCTCTGTTTCGGAAGGTACGTTTGAATGTTGACAAAACATTTACAATGCCAGTGTCTGTTTATTTTATGAATTGAATGTTTAAATTATGAATTAATATGAATTATAAGTTAACAGTTGTATAAGTCCCATCTCCTTGTTGTTTTTTGTTTAGATAATAGTTTAAAGGTGTATAGTATAAGCAACTATGTTTTGAACTTCAACAAATATTTTAAAGTTTTCAAATCTTTAAGTCAAACATTGTTTTCAATTCCTATGAATAATTTATATTAGATAATGTAGATGTAGCTATGGCGAGAAGTCAATGAATATTCTAATTGTTGCACAAAAAAACTACTCGCACCTGAATTACAAACACAACGAAGCATACCAGTCATACCATTTCTCAATTATATAAAGAACAGTATATCATGAGTAAACTCAAATCCATCAATTGAATTAGAAAAGCATATTTTTCAATTGAAACTTCTATTGGAATTTTCAATCCCACACTTATTTTTATCGCCATATTATAGTAGTATATCTAATTTACAACAATGTACGATGACCATTTCCTGTCAAATCCAATTTAATGTATTTTGAATAAACTAACAAATAAACACAACTGGCAATACTTAAGATCAAACACATGTTGTCTCCTTTCCATTTGCACTCATTCACACAGACAGCACAGCAGCATAATTTCCACACTTCAACGACTCAACTACTCCAAATCGCGTATTCAACAAATTCACTCGAGATTTTTTTTTTGAGAACGCGAGACTTCAACTTCATCAGCGCAATCACCTGTGCGTTGTTACCAGTCTACCAATAACGGTAAGTTATGCTGCTGGATTTTTGTTGTTTGTCTGATGTTTGTATCCAATTCGCATGATCAGTCTCAAATCTCAAATGTACATATATATGTATATGTATATGAACAACCACCGATCACGTTATGTTAATTTCTATTGAAAAAGAAAACATTAACCAAATGAATCACAAGAGTTACTTTTCAAAAAAAAATAAAATGGTACAAAAATTCAGTCGTTGTATCTTTGCGCGTTGACAGTCATTTAACGACAAGCGCTCTGATTAAATTACTTCTTTGCGCTGCGCTTCATTTCCTTGTGGTGCATGCATATAGCATATCATGATCACCCGGTAAATGAAAATGTATCTGCTCTGCATATGAACTTACAATCGTGTTGAGTGTTTCAATTGTTTTCATTCCGTTTCATATTCACATTCAATATACAATAAAAAATATACAAGTCCATTGACTTCTTATTTGTTTTTTTATTATTGCAGATTTTGCCACTATGTAAGTACGATAGGTATGTAGGTACTAGTATTGGGTGAAATCAGAAATTTGCAGACGTCCTAAGCAGATCAGTTGCAGTTTGGGTTTCGAGATGGGGGCAAGGGAGATACTGATGCTGACGACATCGATGGTGGTGACCTAATAATGGGTCGTCAAGTAGCAATTCGCTGCGCACTCCACTCAGCTGATGGTATATAGCATTTTGCTTGCTGATGCGTCGCGGTCGATGTTGCCGACTGAGGATTGAGATACACTTATGCCTACCGCTGTCTCTATCGCTGCCTTCACACACAGTGGCACATTTTGACAAATTTTTTTGAAAATTTTGTACCAGCACCTTTTTGTTGATTTAAATAACTTGCAAAGCGTTAGACTGCAATAAAACCAGAAAACCGTACTAATTTGTGCTTGTGGGTCAATATAAAGACAAAAAGATTACGGTTTATTAAAACATAATTAATAATCACTAATTTAATTGGTGTAGTTTTTTAATTTGTTAAAAAACGCGCCTTAAAAGTTGTACTTTTTGGCGGTATTCCACAATCCTCAGGCATCAGTTCTTATCATTGTCATTATCAGAAGTACTCCCTGCGATTTTTTTTTAAATAATGAAACAAAAAAAATCCAATCATTTTCGAATCCGTAAAAACTCACCCCAAGATTTTTCGACATATCTCCATTTGAACTGCCAAGAAGTTTCAAAAATTACAAACGCTTATAAATTTTACTATCAGGATGAAAAGTCTTTCCACTAGCGGACAAAGATGTGAGTATAGAGAAAAGAAAAGAGAGAAAGAGCCCCCTAATGCACGTGTACACGTGTACCCGTGTTACATGGTATTTAAATTAGGTATTCGTATATGAACACGTGTACGTTAATTTATATATACACATGTATTTAAGCAATACATTGTGTAATTAATTCTAAATCGTACTTATGCTGTTACGCTTTTATAATTACACATACACGTTTACACGTGTAATTATATAAGCGCTTAAATCGAGAGCTCTAGTTCTTACTCAAAAACAAAACATGACGTTGAATAGTCATGCGAATTTTTCAGCAACAAAAAAATTCAAAAAGTGCTACAGTGTGACGATATGGAGAATATTTTTTTGTATCGTAATTTTAACAACTACCGGTCTTTTATATATAGTTTGGTTGGAAATTGGTACTTCAAAGCTGGTTCATATGTATTCAGACTTCTTCTAAAAGAGAGACTGATCCGGTCGCACTGCCACTGCCATAGTGGTGGTCTCAAATTCCAATTGTGACATTAAACAAGTGCACTTGTCCAATAGATACAACTTTGTGCGAGTCACATCTCATAATAATACTCGCGTATATGTACAGATATAGTTTATGTTTTGAGGACGAATGGAAGATTTATTTTTTTTTATCTTTATCTTTGCCATGTGCAAGGTGTAACATTTTGACAGAGTACAACCATTTGACTTTGTTATTGCAGTCAAAATTATTTTAAAATGATTTTTGTTTGTTTTTGTTTTTTTTTTTTAGAGAGTAGTTTCGTTATGGACTGATGGAGTTATGAAAATAATAAATGAAAGGGGTCAGATGTATCGTTTTAAAAATGTTTTTTATGTAGGTACTTATTTTTTTTTTTGATGTTGTGAAACTTTTCATGGAATTGAAATGATTATTTTTGTTTATTGTGGGGAAAAATGTCGACTGTTAATAAGAATTCTTCAAGCTGTCAATAAAATCCTTTAGTTAAAGCACAAGTAGGGGTCCGTATATAGTAAAGCACTATCTCTTATGATGGGAAATGATGGAATCTTATTTTTTTTTACATAATTTTCCTTATTGGTAAAATTGTTTGTAAATAATATAATTGCTTTAAACAAAAAAAAATTGAAGCAAAACTGACACAAAAAGCAACTTCAAAAAGCAGAAAAATGCTTTGAAACCTTCAACGATAATGGCACTTATTGTTAAACTAAGATCGGAAGACTCCCAAGTGTTTGATTCAAAAGTAGTTAGGTACTCTTGTATAGCTGAAAAGACTTATTTTCGTTTGTAAAAAGTAAAATATTTCATTTTCACTTTAAAAAAAAGTGCAACAATTTTTTTTAAATATTCAAAAGAGGTTAAAATTTTTCTTAGTTACAATCCAGACCTTTTTACAATAAAATGAATCTTTAATATTTTTTTTTGCTCAAGCTCAAAAAAATGCACTAATAAATAAAAGTTATTCAAAACTTATTTTGTAAAAATATCTCTCATGATTTGGAAATGACAGGTTTTTGCCATTTATCTCGGATGTATATTTCCGTTAGACCTCGGTTCTCCCCACCATTAATTTATTAGTTTTATATTATTTATTATAAAACACAATAAATTGAAATAAACAATTAAAGATTTTAATAAATCTATTGTTTTTAATGTTATTTTGTTTAAACTATATTTTTTTTTCAGAAACTAAATTATCACTGTGAAAAAGCTCACCGCATTTTAAATTATGGGGAACAACTTTATAATGAGAATAATGCGGCAGCGAATCACGTAATTAATAAAATAAAATTAAAAAAAAAGAATAAGATGAAAATCTAAAACTAATAAAATTAAAAGAGCAATCTTTTAGAAAAATTTAATCTCAAATTCTTTTAGCTGTAGGTATAAAGTTTCTAAAATCTATCAAAATATATTAATAATATTATATTATTAATTATATATTAAAATAACAAAGATAAGAACTTTTTGCTTGATATATTTAAAACAGGGTTTTTTTTTCAGAAATACAACTTAAAAATTAAATTTTTATTGGTCAAATAGTATTGGCTTTATTGAAAATGTCATTAATTTTTAAAAATAGTGGCTAGCTAGAATGAAGCACAATCTGGAAGCCCAATTTTATTAACTATTTACTCGAGGATTTTGGAAGTATAACGGGAATTATGAATTGCAAAAATTTTTCTGGTGTAAGTCTATTCATGGTGAAATTTCAAAATAAACTAACCACAATTAATCATCTGTCAAACTTATTGTCACTAGAAACAGTGATGCAAATTTAAAAACAAAATAAATTTCTAAAACAAACACTAGGTATAGATTCCTAGAATGTAAAAATTTTTTCTACAAATTTGGTTATCACCTTTAAAAATACACAAAATATGCGCAAGCACTTAATTTATCTATAATTCGCTGTCCATAATTCAATGATCAAGCAATTGATTTTCATAATTAATTCATTAATTAGTTTCAGTTTGTTACTAATGTGTTTGACCACATTCCATTTTCGAAGCAAAAAAAAAACACCATTAATAAAAAAAGTTTAAGAAAATCTTATAGTCTTATGGTTTATGGTTAGTTATAGAGGCATGTTAAATAGATATTATATTTTCCATTAAAACGTGAACATTGTGACTGAGATTGATTTGATAAGTTCTTGTAAGTTGAATAAATACATTGTTTTGCTGTCGGGATTTTGTAATCATACATTTTTTTTTTTTTGAAAAAATTTGCATATTAGATACACGCAATTTATGTGTTATGTTATAAGGTTGAAAGATAAAATGTAATGTTATGTATGTATGTATTTAATATTCAAGGACGAAAAATAAAATGAATAAATAAGAATTTAATTCAATTTAATTTCCATTTCCAACTGACATTTCAATAATTTTTATTTCATAGAAATTGTATTCCTAAATGCTTATCAATGATCAATGGGAATTAATTTTTTCCACAGAAATCGACAAATTTTCATATTTTGAAGACTGAAGTGCTGCTGAAATGAAACAAATAAAATGTTTAGGAAAACAAAACGTTCATCGAAGATTTCGCTCGTAAAAATACACAAAGACATCAAATAGTCATTATAGAATATGAAAGAAGCGCTATAAATTTCAAATGTCATTTTCCGATAATAATTTAATGGCTCTGGCAATTAATTTTGCGAAGAAAGACTGGAGACTTTTTCAAATAATCTACTACAACTGAGAAGCTGTGGAACGAAAAGCGCAATAGGTTCAAGGTTGCCGCTGCGAAATGAAATTTATCTGTAGTCTCCAAAAAAAACAACGAAATGTTAACGAAAACTCTCTGTGGAGAGTTTCACCAACTGCAACAGTAAATGCAAAACACCAAGCTGAAAAAAAACTGGAATAGAATTCAAACATCATTTTTCGCACAAAAATAATATTCTTTGAAATTAATTCTGAGCAAAATAAACGTGGAGACTTCTGCAAATGATGTGTTGCCACATGAAATATCAATTTTTCTCATCAAACAGCCTGTATAAAACTGTACAAAACTAGACTAAAAGCAGAACTGAATTTTTCATTTAATTATTTCGTTGTGTCATTTATATACATATTATTTATGTATAAAATTTGTCATTAGAATGGAATTCACTAAAAAATTTAAAATTAAAAAATACAGGACTGCAAATTCAGAGTATTATAACTTTCATTTCTTTTACAAAGTGAGATTTTGTGAATTTATTCACAGACATTTCTGGTTCAGAAAATCATTGTCATTCATCTCTCGAAAAGGCTCTCTTCTCTGAACAAATACGGACAGGGACATTTTTCAACTGAAAATCCCACAGTTCAGAAACGAACCTAAACCTTAATCTTGATTTGCTTATAGATTTGACACAAATGCATACATCAAATGAATTAATTGAATGAATTTTACCCGAAACACACAATTCTAAGCTTTCAAGAAAAGTTAATTCTAAGGGATGGAAATGAAACGTTTGTTAATAAATTTGAAAATCTTGCCCAGAAGATTTTCTTGTGCAAAATAAACTTTGGACACTCCTTCAAAAAATTAAGTAATTAATCGGTATTCGTTCAGCTTATTAAATTTAGTTATATAAAATACCTTCTTGATTTTGGTGATTGAAACTTGAAATTTCATAAAACAGATTATCGTTAGATGATGAAAAACAAAAATATTTAATTTTGTTTTTTTTTTTTTGTTTACACCATAATTATAAAAAGAGAAAGATAAACGTAGGCTTTTAAGCTTCTTAACTTTAAAGCCCCCAATAAAAAAAATTATACAGTTAATTTCTTAAAAAAAAAAAAATGGAAAACGACTTTATTGTAACACTAACTTATGTTCAATAAATAAATAAATATGGTCCGGTCCCCATGTGGTTTGTTGTAACATTTCTATTCACGAAAGCTTGTCAAAATATAGAAACAAACTCTTGCGCTCTATCACTTTTGTTTGTTCTCATTTTCATACTAATTGTAAGTCAGTCAAGCCCCAAAACAAAATAGATTAAGTCTTTCAATGTCAGCATAAATAAAAGATTATTTAAATTATGATAGTTAGTTTTCATTATTAATATATATGTAGGTAATGGCTGTTTGAACTTTTTTTTGAGTATGAAAACATTTAAATTCCAACAAAATATTAATATTCGAATTGAAATATGTAAAGGCCACTTTACATGATATGATAAGTCATATGCTTTGTCAAATTTTATGTCAAAAAAATCATATCAAAGCGTCTGAACGCATTCATTGAAATCATATGACTTGCCAAACAGAAAGTCATATGACTTTTTTAAAATTAGAACCGTGGCTATTTTCATTTGACAAATCAAATGAAAATTACGGAGCAAAGAAAACAAAAATCAAACCTTAACTCATTCATTACAAGCCCTGCGTGATCTGCGCCAGCGTTTCTCTTTAAGAGCCATTTCCTGCTCCAAAGGGATCTTCTCCTCATCGTCCTTATTTTTCTCTTTTTAATTATATGTGCTAAAACAATTGAAATCACGAAAATTGCAGTTATTTTCTTTGAATTCATGATTCTTCCTTGTTTTGAATTTTGAAGTGAGTCTATCTGACAATTAAATCAAAGCAAAAGTAAAATATCTAATCATAACATGTAAACATGAAAAAAATGCAAGTGTTTTGATTTTACCTGAAATGACAGGTCATATGAGAAATTAGACAGAAAATGAATTGACAGGTCATACGACTTATCATATCATGTAAAGTGGCCTTAAGAATGTTTATGACACACAATATTATATATACGTTACATCTACATAATCTATCTATCTATGAATGTACCTATTTATGTACATCTATAATATTCTTTCTATAAAAGATAATTTTTGGTTGAGTAGAACAAATAGACTCAAAAGCTACTAAACCGATTTCGCTAAAATTTTCAGAATGAGGTAAAATTTTAGTAAAATCCGCCAAATCGCACAACCCTCTGCCCCCCCCCCCTCCCAATTTTCCTATACCTATTAACGTTTTCCTTACTGATTGAATGTAAAGAAACTTTTATACTAATGTATGACATGCGTAATTTTTCTCGAACACTGCCAAGCCCACTTTTCTTAAAATTGAACTGTATCCTTCTTAAACATCCCTAAAATGCTTAAAAATTGAAACTTAGCTCTTCGGAACATAGAGATTAACATTTTTTTTAATCCGCCTACTTCTGACACGCCCACCATTCTTATTTTTTCGTATTCTTTATATTTAATGTCACTCACGAAGGTTAAATTTTGCTTTTAATCTCTGTTAAACCTATGGAATGACGTTTGAATTTTCTGCCGAATTCCAAGAGGTTATTTTCTTATATTTGGATTCTTTGCTTATTTAATATCATTTATAGGGAATATTTTTACTAAAGTATAACTATATGTTTTAAATATCAAATTAACTTACTGTATTCGCTTAGATCATTCATGGTTCCATTTACCGTACCGTCGGTCATCACCTGTATAAACCGGTTTTTGATGTATAGTTGAATTTTCCTTCCCGGTCCCGATATATCTTCTACTATCGTAGATCTTTCATTACGATCTAAATTACTACTATTACTATTCGTGTTATTATTATTTCTAAAATTATGAATTTTATTATGATTATTCAGTCTCCTAGGTTTAATGCTAACACCTCCTTCTGCAGCATCTATCGCCTTGTCACCATTTATTCTGCTGGTGTTGCCTCGATGTCTCAATGATATACCACGTTTTGTATGTACACTACGATCGGTACGCGATAACACTGGTAATTCTGTGTGTGTTAGTAATTTTGTTCTTGATTCAATTGCAGTTGGTGACGCTGTTGATGTGACATAAGTGTCATTATTATCATTTATTTTAGATGTTGTTGTAGTTGTTATTATAGGCGTCTGCTGATCCAAGCTTGAAAAATCTGATGTTACATCAAAATCATCATTCGAAATTATTGTTGTTGTTGTTGGAGTATAATATCTCATTGTTGTCGACGACACAACATCACCATTATCATCATAGTCACTTTTGTTTAAATTTCGCGTTCGTTTTGATTGATAATGATGACTAATGATCGATGATGCTGCCGTAACTTCGTCACTATTATAAACATCACTAACACTTACACTATTAATATTATTTATTTTGATTAAACTACTACTACTACTGACAGTAGAACTGTCATAATAATCACTAATACTAGCACTTGACAGATATGTTGTATTAGAGACATCTTCATTCGCACTCACTTTATCTTCTTTGTTGTTGTTGTTGTTGTTGTTGTTAGTGTTTTTGATATTTTTCTTTCGCTTACGTTTATTGTATACCATATTGGATTTTTTGACGCGACGCGAATTTGACACATTACCGTCTGTCATTATTGCATACAAAGGGTCGATATCACCGCGAACGTGCGTTAGATGCTCATCAACATCAATATCTTGATCAGCATCATATTGATCTTGATCTTCACTACTGTCACTACTTGTATTTACATTCAAATGTAGTAAATAGCTGCCATAATCACTATATTCACTGAAATCCGTTATTTGTGTACGATTTATTTGAATAAGGCTATTATTATTTGGCGCCGTCGCTGATACTGAATTGATATTTGATGTTAAATTCGAATATGATGTTATCAATGATGGATGCTGTTCTTCTGTGATGATGGTGGTGTTGGTTAGGTTGATGGTTGTTGAAGGTGTTGTTGTTGTTGTTGGCGTACGTGTTGTTAACATTGGCATTGATAAGACAGTTGGCCACACGATTATAACCGACAGGAGGGCACCTAGCACAGCCAGGGCCCTCCAATGAGGACTTTGGTTTATTCGCATTAACAAACGCCACAAATTTTATACCGAGTATCTTCTCGCTGGGCAAAATCACTGTGCATTGCATTCAAATGCAGGACTATGTTCAGGAAAAAGCAAAGATGTTTTATATGTGTATTGATTCTTTGTTGATTTATTTTTGTGAATTTGGACAACTATATTTTGATAACTGATGATGTATATAGGGCAATGTAAAAACATACATAAATTATTCATTCAAAAATTTATTATAATTCAATGTATACACCTACATTTATATGTGTATGTATGTGTGTATGTAGAAACCCAGATTCATTTGATTTATCTTAAGTTGATTTCGAGAGATTTATTAGTTTCGTTTTAAATACAAACAAATGAAAGTTTACTTTATATGACGCATCAGCGTATTTCACATAACTTCTGTCTATTTATTTGTTATATTTTAATGTCTTTTTTTGTGGTCGATTTGGTAGCTCAAGTGACCATGTTGTTTTTTTCTTCATCATCATCTGAGTCATTCAAATGACGTTTCTTAGACTTACTAGTGGATTTTTTTGCCATTTTGCATAATATTATGACGTTTGCCTAGGAGTTTTATTTTTTTTTATTTTTATTTTTAAATTATTTAATTTATTTTTGCAATCTTTACTATACACTTTAGTTCATCTTTTAAAGCTATCTAAAGATTGCCAGATTATTTTTAGATTTTTTTTTTGTTTTATTTTAAATTGTCAGTTGATGATTTGAGCGTGTTTATTTATCTGTTGTCTCTGTAAATAAATTAAAAAAAAAAAGAAAACACATTATTTTTTGTGAAAGATACATATCATCCCTATTTTTGTTTATCTTAACTTATGGACTAAATACTTTTCGTGAAGTTTACTGGTGCTATTAATACTACTTACGTCCACCAAAGTACTTAAAAAGAATCGTCTAAATGACATTTCTCTTTTTGACAAAAAAAAATTAAAGACAACTTTATTTGTATGGATGTATGCATGTGCTATATGTATGTAGTATGTTCTAACGTGCGTGAGTGTGCTTTTTTTTTGTATCTTTCTATGAACGATGATGGCTATTTTTATCACTTCATACAGTTGATGCATAATGACCTAGATTCAGTACCTACTCGCGCCACGAAGAGATTAGATAATAAGTCTGCTGAGTGAAGAATGCAATTGGAGGAGGTTCTATGAGTTTTTTTTTTTAGTAGGTACTCAAAGAAGAGAAAGAAAAAGGGCGATAGAAGAGATGAAAAAAGTCGCCACTATACACAAACTATCAAATAATATAATAGAAGTTTGTATTTGTGGTTAAATAGAGGAGAAAAGGTGGAATGTGATTGGGTTTTTTTAACTAAACAAAAAAGTTCTAATGAGATTTGAAGATAATAATGTAAGTAGGTAGAAGGTAGATTTTTTTTTTAATAATAATTTTCAAGCTTAGGAATTTTGAATACTATAGCTGATGTATTTGCTAAATGGATTATTAAAAATACTAAAGCAATATGATATGATTAATAGACTTTGGAGAAGACGGTTGGTATACGAATCGTTTTACAAACCTTACTTAACTTCTAACATTTAACCGATTTATTCTTTTCTTGTTCTAAGACAGTGTGATTTGTGTAAGTTATAATTAGGCACTGATTATCTTTTAAAGGGTAAATTTTAAGAACCAAGTGTCAACAACCTTTTTTGTAGAGCATTTAGTCACTACAATGCAGAACTAGTCTAAGTCCAAAATTTCAAAATGATTTTTTTTTATGTCATAAGGAGACTTGTTGTGTTCCGCGCATTTTCTACATATTCTGAATATTCCTACGCGCAGTAATTCTTTCAGAATTTAAATAAAAGAATATAATCTGCATTATATCGAAAATCAGCATTTTACGCACTAAGGTTCTTCTTTAAAAAGTTTGAAAATGTGACTTAGAGTAGTTCTGCATTGTAGCGACGATTTTATCAGCTATTAATATATGTGAAAGAACTTTCCACGTCAAATTGTTATAAACTTATCAAATTACGATGAGGCCTAAAAGTTCAAATGAATACTACTTTTTCATTAGAGCCGAAGTGATATAATTTCGCAAGTATTTTCATCTCAAATTTGTTAATTTCTTTTGACAGCTCATTTAGTTTTTGAATTTGATTTGTCTGTCAATCTTTGTCAATCAATTGTTTTTAGTGCTTTCTGTTTCTGTTTTTGTATATGTACATATTACATAGAATTTAGACATTTTCAGTAGATTTCATTTTAAATGAATTCCACTTTCAATGGATTCCACTTTGGTGTGTTTTTGTTAGCTTCTCAAGTATAATAATTTCCAACCTAATTACGTGCAAACTTAACTGTGGGAATTGAGATGAATTGAAATTTTTTAACAGAATTACCTCATTTCGACTCTAATTAAAAAGAAAAACTTAGTACCTATAACAATATTTGCAAAGTAATTTTCTTTATTGGAAACAATGTTCTCTCTTTTTATTAAAAATCAATATGTTAATATATTGTGCTCCATCAGAATCGTCAGAATTTATGTGGAGAAATGTCCTAGACTGATGCGTTTTAATGCAAGATAGAAGAACAAAATCTTTAAAGTCCGTTCAACTGCTTGCTAATTCTGGTGATATATTTTTTAAATATATATTTTTATACAATCAAATAAATTTCCTACACCTGCCCTTAAACTATAAGATCTATAGCTCATAAGTGCATTGTGCAACGTATACAAATCGTAAATTTTCTCTTAATTCAACTGGTTCTAATAAATAATAATAATTTACCAACACACACATATCATTCCCATTATAAAAATTCTGGCAACTCGAAGTGTTTCTTTTTAGTTTTAAATTATTGGGCCATCGCACACTTGGGAAATATAACCGAAGGAAGATAATACATAAAGTTTTGATGGGCAAAAAAAATGAATGTACGGAATGAAACAGTCAAGTTCCCTTGGGAGTACAATAAAATAACTGGAAATAAATACGTAGACAATGTTAATTTCAAGAAGAAAGAAATAATTTACTAATTACTAAAAATTTGAACACAACTTTTCTCGCAGCGTTTGAAGTTCCATGTATGATTGAGGAAAAAGTAACTTTCAATTTATTCTGGTTTAAAATTGACCCAGTGTGTGATTGAGAATAGATAGAGAATCTAAATATCATCCATACATTTTAAGAACCAGATGGTTTCTGTAATCTTAACTTTAGAAAATTTTGAAATATCAAAAATCTGTATTTTAATATTTTTTAACCTCATCTAAACAAAGCAAACAAATCACTCGATCTTTTTTTTTTTGTTACTGTTAAAATTCAACCTTTTCAAAAAACTTATTGTGTCTCTAATCTTTATAATAAGAACATTAAAAGAAGTTTGATATCATTATACTTTGAAATTATGATGATTAAAGCCGGCATTATGAGTGTTGTTTACATTTCAATATATGTATAAATAAACAAATTTATAGTAATCTACACTTTTATATAAAAAAAATTATTCTGTTTTTAAGTTCAACTCCAATCAAAAGATAAGAAACTACTATATGTATGTTAGGTTTTGTCTAACTGAGCCACAAATGATATTAAATCTAACATTGTACTTAACATATAGGTCAAGAAATTATTCAGACTAAATAAATATTAAATGAAAATGAAATAGATGTACATAGATATAGTTTGAAAGTTGTTATATATATTAATCATCTGGAAATTCATATTGAATTTGTTTAATTTGTTGAATTAGAAAAAATTTATACCACCAGGAAAACACAAGTGAAAACATGTTTAATTTACCTATACATGTAATGTGATTGCTAATTTTTGATTATAGATGTATATCTACACATTATATTGAACATAAACTAATGTTTGGACAAGTGCTTAACCATCGATTTACTAATTTTATGCAGCTCACAGTTTTTTTTTTTTCAAAATAAAACGACAATGACAACAACTGCAGGTGGCATGGTTTAAGCAAAAAAAAAAAAGATCATGTTTAGTAGTGTCGTAGTAATTGCACAAATGTATTTTAGTCAAATTAAATATGGGGAACATTTTAAGTGGCTTCTAACTTTATGATGATGTTTTATGAAATTTCAAATATATACAAAACTGACAAGACTTTATTATTAATTTATTTATAATAACTGTTTAACAACTATAATATGTAAAAAAAATATTCTTGCGAGTTTGTCTGGCTGTGAATCTGTTTCTTTTTTACGTTTACATAGAAATACTATGGAAGATGAAATCCAATGAATTTGTTTAAAATTACGACCTTGACACCAATTTTTGAAGCTATGTACATACATACATACATGATTTTTAATGTTTACGATTGTTTTTATTGCAATATTGAATTCTTAAAATTAACATTTTGCAAAATCGTAAATTTGAATCTCGTATTAAAAATCATATATTATGTATGTACATACATACATGATTTTTAATTCTAGATTAAAATATATATACATATATAAATCTCTCAAACACGAAATTTTGCGCAAATCAAAATATCACTCTATTAAAATTTTGCAAATTAAAATTTCGAAAGATTTGGACTTCCCCTTGAAAATTACAGAATTCACAGTTTTTTTTTAATTCTTGAAATTCTGCAGATAATGATGGATTTTGATAATGTGCAACTATGACAGCGCAAAATTTTAAAATGCTTAATTTAGTTCTAGTTGTTTTTTTTTTTTTTAATTGGTAGCCAATCGTGCCTTTCTCACTCTCCATATCGTCTTAAATTCATGGCCAGACCTGTCCATTTCACGTGCATAAAAGAAGGGGTTATGAAATGATTATATCTACATATTTCACTTATTTCTGAATCCTATAACCTCTGTCACATAAAAAAATTGGCAAATCCTAAAAAGGTGTCTTTCATCTTAGCCCATTGGATTTTGTAGTTCCCCTCTAATCCTGCGGATAAAATGCATACAAGAATGTTTGAGTATTGCATAAGTCACTAAGCCTCGTTCTCCACGACCGGCCTGCCGTAAAATATGTATTTCATTTTATTTATTAATTTTCTATTACGCTATACATAAATACATACATGTACATATATAGCTATGTTTATACAATGATTTTAACATCAAATAAAAACCATTAAAATTAATAAAAATAAAAAATAAATTAAAAATATTCCACATACGCCCTGTATGCCCGATACGAATTTCAATTAACTTGCTGAAATAAATAGTTTTTTATCGACGAATCATAATTTCTATTATTTGTTTCTTATAAAATGAAAATTAATCGATGACTTCCAAAGAATAAAATCTAGTCTTGATCTCATATTATGGTATCAATTGTTAAATCAATCACAAATTGTTTCGGATCAGAGTAGGAAAGACTCTTTTTTCTAGTCGACACTATTTCACTAAAGACCCCCCTGAAAAGTGTGCACACTGTAGAGAAGACCTCTCAATTTTGCATATATTTGCCATTTGTCCGATTTCTCGCCTTACTACTAATACCGACTCCATAGAAGAAATGCAGAAACAAATAGCTGAAGTACTTAATCCATCTGATGTCCGAACGTTCCAGCGCATTAAAGAAGCAACAACCCTACATAATAAATTCAAAGAAATATGAAATATTCTTAGTTGATGTTTTACTCTTATTAAACTAATTTTCATTAAAAAAATATATATATGTATATAATATACATTTTGAATCACTTTAAGATATCTATAATACGACATCTATGGTCTTGCTTGTTAAATAATTTTATTTTTGTAAGTTATTTTTGATAAATAAATAAATAAACCTTGACACCATTTTTTGATGTTTTAAGAGTTTTGGTTTTGCGTTTATGATAAATTGGTTTTTTTATTTTAAAATATTGTTTTTACTCCACATGAATATTATCTTAACTTCAATTTAAAGAGAACTGTTCTTTGGGTACTTTGTGCGGATAACACTCACACAGGAATGGTTGAGAGTTGGTTGTATAAGTCACTATGACCTCGATCTCCACGCAATAAAATTGATTTTTTATTTTGTTTATTAATTTTCTATTACGCTATACTACAAACAAAAATACATACATATGTAGCCATATCTTATGTTTTTAACAAAAAAAATATAAACTGCAGTTCATTCTTCAAAAATAATTAACAATTATTATCAATAAGAAAAAAATCAACACCAAAAGTAAACAAAAATATTCCACATACGCCCTGTGTGCCCGATACGAGTTTCAATTAACTTGCTGAAATAAATAGTTTTTATCGACAAATAATAATTTCTATTTTTTGTTTCTTATAAAATAAGAGCTGATCGATGACTTGTTAAACATAAAATCTAAAGTCTTGATCTCTATTATATCGCATGCTTGGAATTTATTAATAGTATTTAATCTGATAAAATAATTTAACTTGGGTATAAGATCTTAATAGAATATAGGAACTACATATCTACAAAATAATGTTATGTGTGTTACACATGTATACAGAAGTAGCTACATACAATTGTTCGAATATACAATTAAAACAAATTGAAGGTTAGGTGTATGTATTTTTATTTTTTTAAGTTTAATCATAGTACGCTGCTGAAGCGAAATGAAAATTTCCATACAAAAATTGAAGCAACAAAAATTTCGTTTTCATTTTTATTCTGCAGTACGCTATTTAATGAGTGAAATTGATAATTGTAGCAGATTATTCGGAGAAGTCTCCACTCTTTTTCGCACTGAATTATTTGCACGAACCATTAACTGTCTGCAGAAAAGTGACATTCGAATTTTTATTTGTTGTTTCTTTGATTACAGCAAAGACTTCTGTGATTTTTTATTTTTACAATTGGTGACATTTATTTCTTCCGTAGTCGTTTCGTTTACATTTTCGATATCGATTTGGAGACCACAGAAAATTTTCGTGCTGCGTACAAGGCTTTATAGTTAAATTTAATGAAATACAAAAATAGTATCAATAAAAAAATTTACAATATCAAGTATAATTGAACCGATAATTAAAGATGTATTAATATACAGTGAAAATGTTAACAAAAAACTGTGATGAACATATTCTAAGAAAAATTGATTTATTTTTAAACTATTAAAAAAAACTTGCAATATTATTAACACAACATAAAAGTACCCGCTTGCAAAATAGGAACAAAATAAGTACAAAAAAGATATTTCTACGCTATTTAAGCCATAAACGAAATCTTGTTACAATCACTATGAACATTACAGATACAAAGTTTAATCCAAATCGTAAGAGCCATTTTTGAGATTTTTGAAAAAATTGAAATCATTATATGGATGGTACAAGTTTTCGATAAGCTTTAAGAAGAAAAAAAAATGTTTCCTCCAGGGAATTCAATGAAATTCCGCTGTAATAAATTTAAATCAAATTCGTCCATCTGATTAAGCCTTTTTTTCTGTCAAAGTGAAGTGAAGTCTTATTTATTTCAAAATCTACAGCTCACCATTGTAGATTTTCAAATTCGAGAATTCAAGTTAAATCATCAAAAATCAAAACAAACATAAGAGGTCCTGAATGACTTCCTTGAGGTACTCTAGACAATTAACACAAATAGATTTGGATAGAAAAATAATCAACCCAGTGCTAGATGTGAACAGTAACAAGGAAATTCAAAACTTTTTTGTGCTCAAAAGAAATGTTGAAATGATATTGCGTGATATTTTATCAAACACATTATTTTTTAAATCTATCCAAGGCTAAACTTTCTTGTAAAAGAAATAAATGTTGCGTGATATTTTATCAAACACCTTATTTTTTAAATCTATCCAAGGCTAAACTTTCTTGTAAACGACTTGATCGATTTAACTCCTTTTCATACCCTAGCGGCTTCATGGAAGTTTAAATAAAATCGCTTAGCAAAACTTTCAAAAACTTATGTTTTTAATTTAATTAATTTGATTTAAATTTAAAAAATATTGTAGTAGATATTTAATGTATGTAGTATGCACAAATAATACTCAAGATACCCCATACCGAAATGAAGCAAAACTAAATTTTTTTTTGTTCTTATAGGTCCGTAAAAAGCAGCTATTTTGAATAAAACCCGCATAAGCTATTTTTTATTGTTTTGTCCAAGAAAATAATAGCCAAACAAAACTAGACGCTTCGTCGATGTTAAGTATGTACATTACATACAACATTCTACTTCCCACTTATTTTCCGAAAATATTGAAATGAGTCACAATATAGGCTCATAAAAGTTAATGACAAACTTAAAATTTAGTTTTCCTTAACATGACATGAAATGTAATAAAAAAAAATATCAGACAGACATTTAATTTGACACAAATTCACGAGGTGTTTTATTGCATTTCTTGATTAATTTTGTTCCTGTCTTTGCGACGTGAAGGTATTTTTTACGTAACAGCTCATTATGAATATAAGGAGAAGGGAATTTCGAGATATATCTAGAGGTATGCCATTTTGAGATTCTCTCCCACTAGCTGATTAGTGATCAACCAGAAAATAAATTTTCCCAACAAAAAAAAATAAATAAAGTGTTGATAGGTATAGTCTAAGATAGAAAAAACACACAGTGGAATTCATTATTATTTGTTGTTGTCTGTCCCAAGTTTTGACGTTGGCAAGATATCAAAATTTTGCTCATGTTCACTTCATTCATACATCACTCGATTCTATACATATACTGAGAAGAAAAAAAAAAATTTAAGAAAAATTAAAAACCTGCGGACAAAACGATATATTATATATTTATTTTTTTTCCCTGCTACATAATTAAAGTTTAATTTTAGTAACTAATTCAATTTAATTAAAAATCGAAATGAGAACACGAGGCGTACCTATAACAACTAAAGTGACATTTATGCCTATAGAATACAACACTTTCTATATCTAGAAATCAAAACAACGAAAAAAACAAACCACTATTTAAGTATACAACCACCTCCACCCCTCGCTTCCCCTCCCCCAAAAGATTCAATCCAATTCTATATAATTGGTGATTTATTCCTTTTGGTTTGGTCTGCAGCCGAACAAGCACCTTTCGACCATAATCACGCATCATGTACGACCTAAAGAAGTGCGTAACTATACAATTAGCAAACTAAATAGTACACAAAATGTTCGGTGTGACAGAATAGCCACAACAACAAAAAAAAATAAAAATAAATGTCAAACAAACCTAATCGCTCTATAGCCGTGCATCGAGAGAGACACGCACACACCGCAATAGTTTGTTAAATTTAAAATTTATGCCAATGACCCTTTGCGCACGCTTTTCTAAAAGGCTATATTATACACATTGCTTGGTCTCTCACTAAAGATTGTGATGTTGGCGGATATTTTTACTTTTAATCTGGGATGTGAATCGTTTTCGCTATGCTTCCTAATAAAATCTTTTTCGGGCTATGTTGACGAAAAAATATGCGCCGCCAGCTTTTCTGTGAGTCTTTTCTGTCAAAGTGTTGCCTTTCTGTTTTTTTCACATAAAATTAGCCCTACGTAGTGCACGTGAAATTTAATTGGCATACAAAGTTCCTATACAATCAGGTAGTAATCCGGTATTTCTAAAACCTTATCAGTCAACGAAATTGAGATTTAGCTGAGTTTTGAATTAATCTCCAATATTTAAAACGTACAAATCGACGTGGTCTTTATTTTCAAATCGCAAAGACCGATTCAACATTACATTTACACCCATAACTTTATACACTTCAGTTTTTTAAGTTTAAATACACTAATTTGGCAACACCCATATTTTTGACATTTAAGCTGTCAATCTTTTTTTCAAACACAAATTACAAACAGAAAAAATATCTCTGAAAACGTTTATAAAATTTATTTATTTTTGTTAAATGAAAATAATTTTCAAATTCCTTCCCATTCTCTTTTTGTTTGTTGTTTGTATTTATTTATGTCAAATTAATCAAAATGAAAATGAATGAATGGATGACATTTCATTGTAATTTATCAAAAAATAGTTTTTCAAAGCACATTTTTATCTATCACACCCTTAGAATGAAAGTGGCCGAACTAAAAAAAATCGACATCATTTTTACCAGCTGGTCTTAGATTTCAATTCGCTTTTTAAGGTCATTTTATGGAAAAATCAGAAGTTACAAAAATTTTGAGTTACGTCACTTTCATTCTAAGGGTGCGATATGTAGGTACATATATCCGGTTAACACTTAAGCGAAGATGTTTATTATAGCTAACAAAAGAAAAAATACACTATTATTATGTTGTTTTATTTGCAAAAAACACAGTTTCAATATTTCAGAAAGCTATTTTCTACTTTTTGAACACAGAAACAAACACAAATTAGATTTAAGAAACTATGAAAAATGTTGAATCCCTTTAACATCGACATTACATTCGTTTCGTTTTCATTCAAATATTGTCGGTACTTTAAGTATCATTTTATAGCCTGATTAAGCGACACTTAAGATACTTGATTACCACTTATTCATGTGTGCATTGTGAAACTGGGGTAAACTTACTGATGTTCTTTAGTTTTTATTCTTAATTCAAATTTTTAACAATGGAGGAAAACTTTGTTGTTTTTTTTTTTTTTTGCTGAATGGCAACACTGCCTTTTTATGCGATCAAAAAATAAAAATATTTTTTTATATATATATTTACCTAACTAAATATATACATAATTTTTAAAATTAGAATTATCTATGAATTGTGACGAACTTCATGGGTGACACAAAATAATGCGAAAAAGTCTACCTAAAGCAATCAATTTTGTCAAGGCGCTTTCAGCTTTCACTGTAAATGCACTTATGTATGTGTATGTGTATACTTTCAGTTTTCAATGTGAGTGGAATATATTTTTTTCTGCTTATGTGATTGTTGTTATATTTTTTTTTTTGATGCAATTCACCCCTGCTGTTACACTAGATTTGGCTGAGTGGATTAATAAATTTTGTATATTATTTTTTTTTTTTATTTTTTGAAAGTTGACAAGATAAAGTGAAAGAATAACTTTTTATGCGATCTGATTGCACATTTGGGCACTTAAGATTTTTGGGTGACGTTATGTCAACGTTAGATCTGATCTCTGTGGATCTCATCACCAGATGAGAATGTCTTTCTTCACAGAGATTTTTGTAAATTTTGAAAATGAGGGATTTTTGGTGCTTTAAATGATCTAGTGACAGAAAGAATTAAATGAAGATTTTACAAAAGTTGAAATCTAGCCAGATGTTCAATGTTTGTTGTTGTTTTTTTTTAATGAATTAAATTTATGTTTGGGAATTTGTTTTAAGAGATTCAAGATCGTTGACTTTTTCTTTTAAATTTCATTTTATTTGTATGTCACTTTCAATTGTCATTTCATTCAATTTTCAAAGAGACAATTCCTTAAGAATATAAAATAAAGAACAAAATATGTTCACACTTACTTTATAAAATATTTCATATCCATTGATCTTAAAGTAGGGAGATTGAAAATAGTTAAGTAGAGAAATTATATGATACTCATTTAAGTATTAAATACATATTAGGTACATTGACCCCGAAATAATAGAATTTCTTTTTTTAGTAGAAAAAAAACATTTACAAAAAATATAGGTACATATGTATGTGTGTACAATGTACATATAAATATATGCGCTTTTATACTTGGTCAACTATGAAGTACCTAGTTGATCACATAAATCACATAAATACAATTTTGTACACTTTTTAGTCCATAGAGCAATTTAAAATGCTACAAGGCTATTGATTAATCTATAATAAGTCCTATTAGTTCCGATCTTTCCGTATAGAAAAAAGCTTTATAGATAAAATCTTCGCCACTTATGTATATATATGTATCACACATCCTTACAAACTGATGTACAAGCTAATCCAAAGTGGCAGAACGGCATCGGTTATTAGATTAAAAGATTTTCTTTGGCATTTACCCCACATCAGCATTTTAAAGACAATATAAAAAAATCTTTCTATATGAACTCTCAAACAGTTTTAGTTATACGAATTATTTGTTAGCCCTTAAAGAAGAAAACGATAGAAAATGCTAATTATTTATGGATATCCAGTGAATTTCAAAATTGTACCAACTCAAATGAATGAACATTTACAATCTTGAAATTTGTTAAAATATTTTAATTCCAAAGAAAGCATTTCTTCAATGTATCTACTTAAATTTTTATGATGACAAAATCCTCTTTGTCAAATTGATTTGTCGCTATAAAAAACGATATAAACTTTGTTCATCAAAACTATTTTATCTTTTTAGCCAAATCTTAAATTTTATTAAATTGCAGAAAACCATTAACATTTATTGATTATTATTATTACTGTATCAGTATATTGGCCTACATTTAAATAGCTAACTTCAAATTATCAAATTGTCTGAAGCAATCCAATTTAAGGGCACTATATAATTTGAACAACTCATTACCATAATTTTGATATTCCAGAATCCTCTTTCGTTGCTTTATACTGTCATCTCTTACTTAACATCATCTTCATTATCATCACTATATGCTTATATGCCTTGAGTTTGGGCTCTTTTTAGAAGCAGGCTCTTTTTATTTGTGATATATACATACTTAATAGTACTAAAGGGTAAATTTTGGATTTGAAAAAAAAATTAATAGTGCTTTTCTTCGAACATTGGGATCACTTTCTGCTATTTCTAGTTTAGGAGAATTAGTCAAAATTCAAAAACTTTCCCAAAAAGCCTTAAACATTTCATAAAAAGCACCCCAGGGCTAATGTTTCTTAAAGAGGTGGGTTGAAATTGTTTTTGTAAATATTTCAAAAACTATCAGGTCTTTTTTTTTGAAAAAAAAATTATGGAACACAAATTTGTAGATTGTGCAATTATATACAAACAAGATTTTAAGATTTTTTTTCGTTATAACTATGATTTTAAGAAAAACATGCGCAAATGTTACAATATTTGTTTTATTTTCTAATTTATAATTAATTGTACTTTAAGATTCTTGGATAAGCAAGTTTTTTTTAAATCTGTTGCTCTTACGGAAAAAAAAGTAATATTATTTGTGTATATAATTTCATAAGCTTCAATGTTTCCCTTTAAAATTTCTATCAAAAAAACTAATAGTTTTGCCCATTCGTCTCACAAAAACAAAAACCCTAATCCATTTTTAGGATACTTTTTAGAAAATGCTTAGCAAATAAAAAAAGCTCTTTACCAAAATTCTGCTTTTGGGATCTTTTCAGAAATTTTACTGGGATAGATAAAAAATTTAAATTTTGTTATACATATCTAAAAATAACGGTACCATATTGCCATTCAACCACTTAGAAAAATGTCTTTCTATATGAAGTGTTCACTTTAATAAAAAAAAAAGTCAACAAAATCTATATTAATAAAGTTATTCATGCTATATAAATTTTTTGATTATCTAATCAACGGCTTAACCGAATTTGATCAAACTATTTCTTTAGTAGCTCTTTAAAAGTGTAAATAATGTCTAAACTTTAATGATTTGGATTATGTATTTATTTGTATTATTTTTAAATTATATCTAATTGTTAAACAATATTAATAAATATTTAAACGAAAAATGTTATAAAAATTTATCAAGTCAATCTGGCATACAGCAGCACCACAGCCAAAACCCTTATTTTATTTAAGATCTACATAGAATATACAAAACAACAAATTGTCTAAAAATATGTTTGAATAAAATTAACCTATGAATCTAATGAATTGGAATAAAAAAATTAATTTTTATTTTGAAAATTTAATATCTCGAAAACAGAATGTTAAATTTGCTTGAAATTTTTTAAATTTCTTATTACTAAAAATACTTTAAATTTTCATTCTAATACATTTTTATTTTAAAAATTATTTCAAATCAAAAAAAAAATTATAAAACTGCTGAAAAGATTGTTTGAATTCTCTTGGGACAAATTCATAATTATTATAATTCATTCTAGGTTTTGAACTCTAACTCATACATATTTAAAAAAAAATCTAAAACGATGCTTTTGAACATTTTCCTTTTTTTTATAAAATCAGTAAAACACTAAGCCACCTAAATTATATGAGCAAATACGTACGATTCCAACGTACATTTTAGTTTTTGGTTATGCTGACATTGCATCATATAATGGTTGTTGCTGGATTGCCATGATAATGATGTTGATGATGCTGATGGAAGACGCACATTCCTATGGCAACTAAAAGTCAATGCCAAATATTTTCGATAGAGAATAACAAGTAAATTCATCCTGGCAATGATGAAAGTAGAAATGGCCTATACTTAGGCCTACCTAAGCTATAAGTACAGCTGATGTAGGTAATAAGGTTATTGACATACGCTATACCTACAAATGGAATTCCCAGAAAAAAACTGTTCTTCAATGTCAAAGATATACTACATAGGTATAGCTACTTAAATTAAAGACATTCCAAAAAATCATCTTTACTTAAAGATTAGGCACATACAACAACAACAAAATATTTATTCCCTTAAAAAGACAGAAAAAGCCGACCTACCGACTTAATAAAGGCCGGTCGTTTAAAGGGTAAATTACACGCTCCAAAGGGTTTAAGTATATGTTTGCCTTTTTCAGGGATAATGTATGTCATTTTTATGTTGAAAGCCTTCATTATTTTATTTGAAAATTAAGAATTTAAATATGTATTTTACCCGCAAAAGGATACGAAATAAGAAGGATAATATTTGGAATAATTTTTTTTTGTATGAATTTTATGAGGATGCGAAATCCCCTCGAGGAGATTTATGTCATTTTTATGAGGAGATTTCTGTCAAATGTCAATGAACTTGTTTGACATTTCTTGTTTACTTTGGGCTAGCTATACTTATGTATGGGTTTATATGTATTTGTATGTATAGTGGGATGGTGTAATTCTGTATACATATTTGCTTATTCTGACAAGTTAATAGTGTATTGACTTTAATCTCACAGGAGGGAATGTTTTAAACAAACTTTATGTATATACATACATATGTACATTGAGTATGGTATAGAAACTCTTCAGTTTCATTCAACAGAAGTGGAACACATTTTTGGATAATTTTTTTTGTCAGTTTATTTTTTTTATTTGGTGAAGAAGGTATTGATTCGTTTTTTGTTTTGTATTTAATGAAGAGACTTTTAAACAACCTTTATTGCTTGATCTATTCAAAAACATAAACAAAAATAAATATAAACGAAAATGAAATCATCTATTTTAGTATTCTAATAGCCACAATGAACAAGTATCATTTGACTTTCATTTGATGTGTTTAATTTTCAAATCAATTCTTTTATTTTATTTTATTTTGTATTATCTGTTTTTTTTTGGAATATAAAGGGTGTTTTTTTTTCGTATAGAGGTTTGGTTTTTAAACTGGCAACACTTTTTCTAGACAAATATAATATAATTATAATGGGAACAAAAACTCATGTTTTTTTTCAAATTTAACAATTTAGATTAAATACCTGTACCTGTATATGACCAGATTTTAACGAGATTTTCAATTTTGTAATTTTTATTTTAAATGTATTTTTTTTATTTTGTAATTTTCTTTATTTTGTAATTTTAATTTTAATAATAACTATTGTAAATACAATTAAAGGCAATAAAAAGCTTATAATAATAATGACCAAATTAATTGAAAGAAAATTGCGTTTCAGGTTTTTTCCAAAAAAATTATTAACAGAAATAGGACTTTTATTTTTTGTTTTAGAAAACTATAAAACTTTTGAGTTTTTCACTTATTCACGACTTGATCGATTTCTTTGCAGTCTGGTACTTGTTCAATAATGCATTTAAAAAATTTTAAACTAAATCAAACACTAAAACCATTTTTTGCGATACCTACTTTTCAATATTAATATTTCAATATCAATATTTTTAATGCTATAGTTGTTAGTCACAAGATCGTGTGATCCAGTTATGCATATTTTTTTTTGTATGTACAAGTATGGGTATACATTTAAGTAAAATAAATTAACAAACACTTTTATTAGCGGACCCAACCTATAACCTTTAGTCGCATCATATGCAAAACACCCTGTATACCCCAAGTAAAAAGTGATATTTTAAATGTCCCCATATTTTGACCATAACTTTCTACATTGTAGGTATAAACCTACCTATGAAAGTATCCTGAGTAGGTAATAACCACACCAGAGCATTGCCTTAAAATGTGAGGGCGTGAATATGTGAAATGTACATATATAACAAAATTTATTACAAACCATGACCAGGAAATGTGAAAAGTCTTTTACTTAATGATATTATTGTCCATCTGTTTATTTCTCAAAGGCTTTTCCGACAACATTTGGTCATAGATGAATATTATAAACATTACATAAAACGCACATCCTCCCATTGGAGTTTTAAATCAATTTACCGGAATTAAATCGATGAATTCAAGAAATTTAAATTTATTATAATGAACCAGGTTAATGATGTTTCCCTTGTGTTGACAAGACCACGACGATGACCGACGTGACTTTCGGATAAGTCTATATTTTAAGTGTTAAGCTCTACATTAAGATAACGCAGCTTTTCCATATAACTTAAACGAAACTAATATAGTAAGCCTAAACATCAGAAATGATTTAAGGTCGTGTGACTGCTTTCTTTTCTGAGATTCCATTCCGCATATGAATAAAATCATTGATTTGACGCTATCACACAGCCAGATTTTTAATTTAAAATACAAACATATTTAAATATATATATACAAACATACATAATTATAATAAAGGCAACAACAACAAACAAGAATGTTTTCCCAAGTTCACTTGTTTGACTACATTAAATTAGATTAGCATCAAAACTCGACTAATTCTATGCCAATATATTGAAAACTGATTTCGCTGTTCAATAGTTTGGTTTGTGTAGATTTATGTAATTTTAAATACATTTTTGATAACCATTTTTATGTCGGGTCTTTTGAAAAATGAAAACAAACATAGACAACCCAGACAACTCAATCCGCATATTTTTTGTTTTGTTTTTATTTAGTAAGATTTTTTTCCTTATTCAAATTTCAAATGCAATTTTAATTACTACTCGTTTGATTTTTGTTTTTTAATGAAAACCCATAATAATAAATTAAGACATTTTATGTATTGTTTTATTCCCGCCGAAATTTCGTTGACTAATAACTTTTACAACAAGCTATATATAATTATGTGGTTTATTTTGATTACAACAAAAAATTTAAATATTTTAATTATTCATTGAATAATTGACAAACCTTTCTTTGTTTCTATATAGGTAGTCTATGTTTTTTTTTAACTAGGCCTGACTTGACAAGCTTGGTGATGGGATTTACCACAAAAAAAAAACAAATAACGCACACACAATTCATTTAGTTCTTGATTGAAATAGAAACTTTGTCTTTTTATATTTTGTTATACACAAGTTTCACAGTTTGGACCATGCTATGAGGTTTTATCACTATATTTTAAGCTTGTATATTATATTTCCGCTTTTTAACTATACATCTCTGACTACTACTAAGTTTTTTTTTACCGATTTGGTCAATGAACTGAACTAAAAGAGTTTTGAATACTAAACATGTTAACTTTACATATTTCAACATTTAAATCATTGGTATTATGTTTCTTTTTTGACATTTGTACATATTTTTATTTTTGTAAACTTTATCAATTTCAACTCGTTTCTGTCTGCCTGTCAGTCTGCATTTCACCTGAAAGAAGTTTAACTTGACTTTGGACAAATTTTTGTGGGCCATCGGACCAAAATGAGTGTGATTTATTTGAATTTTTATTTATTTTTGTTGGCCCATATTATATACGTATACCTACTGCCGTGTGTGCTTTTCGGTTATTTTTGTTTTTATTTTCAAAAATTAATAAAAAAAAAATTAAATGCATAACTGGCTATTTATAACTAAGTGGTTTTGAACTTTTGATATTTATTATTTATTAATATGCAGATGTATAATAAATGTTAGGGTCAAACCCTTTGGTTTGGGAAAGTCGTTTGTCTGATGAGATAATAATATTCCATCATTACGCTGGAGCATTATAAATGAAAGAGAAATACAAACTGCATTATCGGTCACAATTACCCCCCCTTGACCCTGTAGCAGTAATTTTATTTTTTTTTTGGTTCTAAATATTATTTATTTATTAGTCAGTAAGTAAGAGTAAGTCATTTTTGTTTAATTTCGTATAGAATATCATTTAAGAAGTTTAAACCGAAACTTATTATTCAAAAAGGAAAAAAAAAGATACAAAATTGACAAAAAAATAATTTTCAAAATTTTTAAATTCAATATTAGGTGTTTTTTTGGGAATCCACACATAGTACAGTAAGAAATTTAAAAAAAAACACATCGGCAGTATCCGGTTTTTTATATTCACATTTAGTACTACTAAACAAGTATAACTAGGTACTCCATGAACACATCTATCGAGATACAATTCAATTATAATTAATCGTACGAACATCTAAGAACAAATCAAACAAAATCCAATTCGAAACTCGAAAAAACGTCAAACTATCCGCAGTATGATTCTACTTTAGCTTTTTATCGGTCGTAATACTACTGGCGATGTTGTATTTGTAATGCATGTTAAATCTTATACTATACAAGGAATAGCTTTGCCAATAAAAAACGCCTATTGTTTGAAGCATGTATAAAAAATCACTAGATTGCCAAATTATAAATAAAAACCAATCAAGCCTATAAAAGCTAAACGTGAATTACGTCAAAATCCTATTTCTTAATGCGATTTTTTTTTTTGAAAAAAAATTAAAACTCTGTTTTCTTAGAATTAAACCCGGTAATCTAAATACCACACATGTACTGTACATATACATAAGTAACATTCAGATTTATTAATATTTTTTTCTTTTATATATTTTGATAAGTGTTATCATGAAAATTTACTTTTTGAAATTCTGGCATCATTTGAGATTATAAAAAAAAAAACTATAAATCATGATTAATGTTAAGTAATTATAAAGTCGAAATAACTTTTCGGTCATATGGCAGTAGATAGATAAATTTAGTAAGACTAGACAAATTGACAACAAAAACAAATTTATAAATTACGTACCTATACAGTTAAATTAAAATATTTTGAATATCAAATAACATATATTATAACAATTTGTATATAATATTTATGATTTGAATTTCAAACATTTCTCAAAAGTATAAGTTTTTTTTTTTAGAATTTTATCAGGCCTACAACATTTTGCCCTTCGTGGAAGAAGCAAAATTTTTGATTTTTGAATTTATTAGATATGTATGTATTATAGGTATTCAACCTCATCTTGATGCACGGATAATACAGAATTAATAAGGTCATTAGTTAATGTACAGTTCTTATCTACTAGTAGAATATTTAAAAATGATTTTGCAAAATAATCATTAGACATTGTTCAGGAAAATGAGATCTCGGAGATCTCAGCAATCTCGATTAAATGAACACGATTCCTCAGCAAAATTTCTCAGCTTTGCTGTCAAAATTCTGGAGGAAATAAAAATGTTGGATTCGCTTGCTCACTTTTTTGGTGAGGAAGATCTCTGAGATCTCATTTTTCTGAACGCGACAATTTTTATTTAAAATATACATATCATGCTTCCGGTGGTACTTGAGTAAAACAATATTATATTATTATTATCTTACAAAATATAAATTATTTTAAAATAGATCATACGAGGAGAACATATACAATACAAGACACGATGTAATCTTTATAATTCCCAGCTACTATTCTGACGAAAATAAAAAAACTCATTAATAAATTTTATAATAAAGTAAAGCCACATTTGACACCTTTTTCGTTATACCTATATGAGATTAGATTTTAAATGCCTAGCCGCAATACGCACACTTTTCGCATTGTTTGTATATAGATAACAATAATCGTTATAATCTTTTGCTTAATCAAAGTCATATATATTTTTGATAGACTTATCTATATAGTATACATATGTTTAAAGAAAATCTAGAAATGAACAAAAGTTTGCAATCAAAAAATTTTTTTTTTTTAAATTATTAAGTGTGAACATTTGACTCAAGCACGTAGGTCATTTAAATTAATGAGTCCAACAATTAACTAACACTTTTGTTATACCACATCAGTGATGCTATATTATTATAAAGCGTGCGTGCTTCTTGATTATCTTATAAATAGTTCCTGCACCAGTTGTTGCTGATTTCGAAAACAGAAACGAGGAAAATTCATGAACAAACAAAAAACACTCTTAAACGATACCTCCTTTCCATAGATCAAGATGGGCAAATGATTGATGAAGCTAAGAAAGAAGCTGAAGAAAAAAAAATTAAGTCTTTTGACATCATCACAGTAGATTGCTATCTCATCATTCGTTAAGAGGCAGCCACAACATATATATAGGCCTTCTATATGTTGTTAAATAAATAGTCAGACATCGCCAACTTATTAATCAACTAATGAAAGTTTTTTGTTTTTTTTGAAAAACCTGATATACACATGTTAATATGTTTACAAGTGGTAATTTAAAAAAATAAAGATATAAATATCCTTATACTTCTTCAAAAGTTTATATTGACTTCGTGAGCTGGTATTCCATTTTTGACAATTTGTTTTGTGTTTTTTACGTTATTGCTTTCAAGAAATGTTTTCAAGATTCACACACCTAATTCGGATGATTAATATTAGTTTCAAGTTATCAGTGTTAAACGAAATATTACAAGAACTATCCATACAAGAAAAGTGCTGCTGAACATCACATACAAGATTCTTTCGAACGTACAGTTCGAACCTCTAGAGCAGTTATGCAAAACTTTAATTCGAACGTACAGCAGTTATGTTTTCGGCCTGGAAGATCTCCCATAGACCAAATCTTGACACTAAAGCAGATTCTGAAGAAGCAAAAGACCAACGAATTTCAAGTCGAAACTCACCATTTTTTCATCAACTTTAAAGCTACATTATGCATTAACATTCATTTCGAGCAGCTCTGCATAATATATAGCGGAGACCGAACTTAAGATCATGAGAAAGCTGATTCAGTTGTGTGGTATGACATAAGAGCACGCTGCACGGTTCGAATTGCAACAGGAGGGAATAACTCTTCCGAATTATTTTGAACATGCACTTGTAATTTCTTGAATTTTATTCTTGTACAAATAGTTTGTAGCATAGAGCAAGTGTTAACACGAAAGAAACTACTACTATTAGGCTTGCAGCCACCTTCAAAACCTTTATAACATCGGTCAAAAAACAGGAAAAACTTGTTGATCTTTAAGTAAAACAGGACAAATAAACATTTCATTATGGCAACCATGTTTTTTACAAATGTCATTAGAAACTAGAAAGTGTTCAACTAAATTGAATCAAGTTGAATTATCATACTTTGGCGTAGAAAACTCAGTGACGATCAGGATTTGAATATTAGTTTTAGTTCAGAAATGTTTTACACAAAAACTTAAAATAAATAGTATCTATGTACTCTGTCTATTCACAAATCATTTTGGGGGAAATACAAAATCACCCCTGTCCTGATTTCCGATCGGTTTTAAAATCCTTTCGTTTTCAAACTCTAGGTGTTCTGAAATACTTTTCGCTTTCAATACTTGCGGAATGAGTGTGCTTTGATTTTGATCAGAATGAAAATAATTGTAATTTGAAAATTCATTTGAGTTTTCATGTCCGAATTGAATTTAAATGGTATTATTACGTATTATTAGATTTTTTTTGTGTTTTATTTAATTTTTTTTTTTCAACAAATTTGACGTTTCGAATTTTGATTTTAATGATTTTGAAAGAAAAAAGGTTTGAATACTAGCTAACGTGAAAGTGAAAATCAGAATACTTTTTTTTAATCCGTGTGGAAATCAATTGCGTTTACGGATTCGATTCGGAACGGAAATCAGAAGAGGGGTGAATATTTCAAAAAATCAAATATGTATTATTTTAGTTAATAGCAAAATTGAAGAAAAAAATGAGATTATAAATTTTAAATACTCAGAATATACATATGTATTTACGTACATATATATTTGTCCAGAAAAAAATTTTGTTTGGTTTGTTTTGATTACGTTAGGTTATCAAATAGGAAGATTTAATCCAAATTTTCTAATAATCAATCTTTTGTAGGGTTTCCATACGCTTTCTTGAATTAAAGAGTGAATTCGTTTTTCACGAATAATATGCGTATTTTTTGATTTTTTTTTTTTTTTTTTAAGACAGCCTTAAACATTTTTAACATGAAAAATGAGTTCTGCAAAATTCTATTAATGATATTTTTTTTATATTTAACGAGTTATATTCTATTACAATTTTTGCGACACCTTATAGTATATGTACTGTAATGAACAGGAAAAACGTCAATCCCAGTTTTTTCATAAGGTGTGTTCCTTTACTTTGAAACTCTGTGCATTTGTGTGAATTTCTACGTCATTTTATTTTTTTATATGAACTTTGACAGACTTTGGTGTAGAAATTCGCAGTTTTGTACAGAAAATCACAGAGTTTCAAAGTAAAGGAACTAGGCTATAATTATGTAGTTAAAGTCTTTCCACATTATCACAATGAGTGTCTATTACCACTTGTCAAAATTGAAAGTATGAAAGAATTCCATGAGTCTGACAAATATTTTGTAAACTAGAAAATGATTCTCTTTTTTCGCACATAGTATTTAAAAAATCAATTTTAATTTAACCTCAAATATTCAAATGTAACAGTATGTGTCATGGATTTAGAACCAAAACATATCAAATCATGAGATAATAAATAATAAAATAGGCTGTCAGTGACTAGTTTTCAACTGGGATTTAAATTTACTGAAATTCCTGCCTAATTTAATATATAATACCCATACATATATACAAATATAAATTACTATACTCGACTAACTCGTTATTGTTTAATAATTTTTTTTTTTCGTGACCTTTTCAAAATATTGTTATTGTTTAATTATTATTAGTCTTCATCAAAAAAAACAATACAATAAGTATTTTTTTTTTGCGTGAAAGTTTGCTTTTAAAATAATTTCTTTTTTTTTGTAGTTGTACAGACACAGACATCAAAAATGTGACCATGTGACTATAGTGTATGACGTATGTATAACCTTCGAATATAGAAATGTCAAAAATATACTTTGGAAATATTTATTAAAATATTAAGTAAACAAAAATGAATCACTGTCAATTTTCGCATTTCAAAAAAGAAGTGATTTTCACTAGATTCTTAGTTTTATTTCGAAGAATTGTTTCTTGAAAAAAAAAAAAATAATAATATTTGAGAAAACATAAATTAATAAATTCTTTGCGTTTTTGTAAGGTTTTTTTTTTGTTAAATGAGAATAAACAAATAAAATTAATTCTTGTTTTTATAAAATACTAAATTTTTAAGAGCCATAAATACATAATTGGCACCTGAGCAAATAAGTTTAAAAATGTATATTATGTTCCATATTCATGTACAAGTACATAAGTACGTCAAATTTGAAAAACTAATACATATTTAAGGTGAATAAACTTTGCTTACTTAATTTAACCAAAAGTTACACATAAGAGATTTGAAAGATTGCAGAATATAACGAGAATATGTAATAAAAGAAACAAAATTGAAAAAAAGCTTTCCATTTTTATGATTTTTTCTTCAATTCGTATAAAATATTTACGACACACATTGACATGGCCCTTTTTATATATTGATTATGCAAAATAAGATCATTTGAATATTTTTGATTAAAATTACTGATTGCATTTGTAGTAAACCTATATATGTAGCTTAGCTATGTATGTTAAAAATGAAAAAAAAGAGAACTTTGTATATTTGCAAAGATTTACATAGGGTAGTCAATGAGAAGTCAATTACATCATTCCCCAATATATTCGAACCTCGATTACACATCAGGTTTACAAAATTACCATTTGTAGGTGCTCGAAATTCTGGTCTGGTGCAGACTGTTGACAGATTTGAGTTCAGTACCAAAACTTACCTCAAGAATAAGTTTTGACTGTTCGTGCTTAAAATCGTGTAAACATGTATGTATTATGATTCATAGAAGTTAAAGACGCCTAACTACAACAGACATTTTTTAGGATGTAGGTTAAAATGTAGTAGTTCAGTATATATTTTCTCATGATTCGTATGGAAATTTCATATGGAAATGGAGAAAAATTTTGTTTTTGTCATCAAAAAGAGCTTTAATCCAAATTTTCGACCATCAATTCCTTGCAGGGTTACCGCGGCATCTTGATTTAATGATTTAAGTCAGTTTTCGCTACCGAAGAGAGTACATAATTGTAGAGAAAAACTTTTTCATTGTAATCGAGTGATCTTGCAAATATTAAAATTATAAAACAGCAAAAATTTGGAAAAAAAAATCTAGGAATCGAGATATGAACGTTTGAAAGTCGAAAATGAGAAAGTAGACGTTTAAGAAATAATTTTCTATAAATCAGGGTGATTTTTTGTATGTCTTTTTTTTCTTTTATTTTTGGAAACGTAATAAAATAATATTTTACCCATGATTGAGGAATTTTCGATATGGTTTTGGCGTTAAGAATTTTTGAATAAGAGGCTAGTTATAGCGATCAGAAAAAAGAAACAGGAAAAACTTCAAATTGATTTTCATTTCATTTGAAACTCAAATCAATAACAAATAACTCAAAGAATTTTTTTTACAAATAAAATTCTCAACTGAACAATTATTGTTAAAAATGGATTTATTTGCTTTCCTGACGCAAATTCAACCAAAATATACTGTAGGTACTATTAAAAAAATAGTAAGATATTTCAAAACTAAGGGTCTGTTTCACAATGTCTGAGTAAAGTTCTTATTAGTTACTTGACACATAAATATTGGCACAGGGTCATAAGGCCAGAAGAAAAAAACTTACAAATGTCTATTCGGTTTGTGGAATTGTGACCCTGTTCCAATATTTATGTGTCAATTAACTAATCAGAACTTTACTCAGATAATGTGAAACAAGCCCTTAGTATTTTATAATTAAATACATTGATCAAATTAATTATAAAGTCATAAGATTGTGGAATGTTTAGAGTTTTGGTGCCGTACTTTTTGTTCCATCTGATTATGAATGGTTGTAATTAAAATATTCACATGATAACTTATCACAAAAGCTTTCTAATTAACATCAACAGCTGTTAAAACGGAAAAAGAAAAAGTAATGCATTTTCATGATGCAATACAAAATAACAAACATAAGTATGTAAATACATTAAGGTATTATATATCTCTTTTTTTTTAAAGATACAAAAAAACGTTGTTTGGAGTCATTTTCATTTCATGCTTCCGTATAAATGACATTGACAAACACTTAGCTAAATATCTTGTTATACTAATTTGTTTGCTTTTAGAAAATGTTGATGTTAATCATTATAAGTACATTCATGTGGGACAACTGTTTGCTTTTCAAAACACACGCTAAGTTAGTTTGTTCTGAAAGCTGAACCATCAGAACTTGTTTGAAAATTATATATCTCATCTGCAAAGTTCAATAATTTAATTTAATTCAATTCAATTCAATTCAATTAAATGAAAAGACTCTTGTTTAAAATAGGTAAATATATAGATTTATGATTCAAGTTTCATTTGAATTTTTGTTTTGGAAGATATACCTATGTATGTAAGTACTAAATTTTGAATTATCTATTTTTCTAAAGATTTGTCTACGCGGCAAGACTTAGAACAAAATTATATTGATTCAGATTTTGACCAATAAAAAATTGAAAATATAAAACTCAACAAATGGTTGAAAAAATAAATAATTATGGAGCAAATTGGGCAGCAGTGTGCATTGGTTGTTTCCAGCTATAATTTTCAGGTAAATATAGCTACATATTTATAGATTCAGCTGCTCTTAATTTCTGTTCCATAGTATGCACACAGGTACATATGTATGTAGGTACATAATTCGAAATTATGAAAATGTTAAAAAAAATTTACGAAAATCAAACATTAAATTCTGGGTGTTTATGAAAAATTAAATTTTTTTTAGAAAGTTCATACATACAAAAAAAAAACAAAAATTATTTGAAGAGGGATTTCTCAATTTAAACATGTGGAGTAGATTTATACATCATTCGTATATATTTAATATCTCTTGATTATAATTTTATTTGTCAAAACCACTTGAACAAATTTAAAACTGTCATAAAATGACATTGTTCTAGATTTTAATATTAATTTTTTTTTTTAACAATACGCGCAGTCAAAGTTAGCTTTATTTATTATTTTTGTTTTTGTATTTAAAAAAAAATATATAGCGAGAAAAGGTATAAATTGAAATGAATAATTGTCTATATAAATAACATGAAGATACGAATCCAGTTTTTATCTTTGCTTAGCCTTGTTACCGGCTACCGTGATTTGAAAAGTCAATAATTATAAGAGAAGTATTTGAATTATACATACAAACATATTATATTTTTGTTTGTCAGCCTATAGAGCTAATTATCGAAAAGCTTCCAATGCAAAATAAACCCGATATACTTTTTAAGTGGATGCATCTGACTTTTTCCTATATGTATCAAATTTTTTTATTGGTTCAATCAAATATATACATAAAGATATTTTAATAAAAAAAAAATGTTCGACTGCTCGCCAGAATTTGCTCTTGATGCAAGGTAATAAAAAAATACTTTAACCATATTTGACAAATTTTAGATTTATGTGTTATTTTTTAAGTATAAAAAGTATTTTTGGATAACATTTTTTTTATAGTTTTTAACTTATTTTTTAGGATGTTTTTTATTCATTTTAAGTACAAAATTTTGGATTGAACAAGCACCGCTGAACACAGTGGGTAAATCAATATTGAAATATTAAGAGATATTAGGCAATATATAGTAAATCTCCGCAAAGACAACCGAATTTGAACAACCCGAAATGTATCATCTAATATTAAATAAAAAAAAATAAAGAGTCGACCCTTTCATTTAATAAATCAATAAAAAAAAGTTCAAAATAAGAAAAGAATTTTCTTCTATTTTAAAAATTATAATGATTTATTTGAATTTGTTTGAGAATCAATTTTGATTGGATTCAAGTGTTTATATAACTTTTGATCTAAGGTGAATTGTGATTAGTTGTATACCTCTTTAGAAACTGCAAAACTAGAACAGGCTTTCAAAAGCAAAAAATTTTATTGAGTAGAAGGATATTTATACAGGGTGCTGTTTCAAACTTTTCAAGTACAAATTAATTTTGACCACCATTTATAGGGCTATCGATTTATTTATAGATACATGGTGAAGATCATTAAAAATATTTCTTTTTAAAATATTAGTCAAACTATTAAGCAGTATTAATAAAAAGATGGTAAAAAATGTAAATCAATTTCGGACAGGGTGAGGTTTTTCTTAATTAAAAAAAAGTCATAACTCTAAAACATAACAGGTTATGAAATACAGTCGAACTCCGATAACTCGAATGAAATTGGTTGGCAATAGCGCGAAGCCTGAAGTTTACATGTAATTTTTGTTTGGTAACTCGAACTTCTATAACTCGAAAAAATGGATAGGATATTCTTTTCATTGATAACTGCCCGGTTCATCCATATATCGCACCCTTAGAATGAAAGTGACCTATATAAAAAAAAATGGGGCATCTTTTTTACAACACGGTTTTAGAGTTCATTTCACTTTTTATGGTCAGTTTATTGAAAAATCAGAAGTTACAGAAATTTTGAGTTAGGTCACTTTCATTCTAAGGGTGCGAAATATGGATGATATCGATCACATCGATATCCAACAAAAATTAAAATTTATTAAACTTGCTTTTTTTCCACCGAATATGACAGCAAAATTGTAACCACTTGATCAAGGCATCATACAAAACGTAAAATGTCATCACCGCCGTAGGAATTTAAACAAAATTTGAAGAAAACAACAAAATCAATATAAATTTCTTAGACTCTGTTGATGAAATAACTAATGCGTGGAATATCGACGTTAGATCCGAGACCATTTCAAAGTGTTTTAAAAAGCTGGTTTTGGTGAATATTCCGAGTGGTAGGAAGGGGATAAACTCTCTTTGATTTTCATAACTGAACGCAGATTCAACTGCAGATGGAATTTTAAGCTTGGACGAATGCCAGAAATATACAAGGTGTTACGATAGTAATAATGATTTTCTGCAAGTGGATGAGGATATTGTTACTTCGTAGTTTCCAACAGATGAAGATATTCTCGATACATTAGATGCACATCTTGACAATAACGATGACAGCGATAGTGATGTAATTGAGTAATTGATTGGAGAATTTGATTCAACAACCTTTAAACGAATTGCTTTCAATTTCGTTAAGTATTTTGCGATTATATTTAAAGACAAATGAAAAAACAACCAATTCTTTGTATAACGGTTTAAACTCCATTGAAGTTTTCTTTGTAAACCAAAACAAAAAATCCACTGTCAGTCAAGTATAACAGAATATTTTAAATAATTACAACAACTGTACTTTTTTTATTCGCAAATAAATATGACGTACTTTATATTAATTTTGTGTTTACCTTGATAACTCGAAGTCTTGATAACTCGATTTATTTTTTTGGCAAGTGATGGTTCGAGTTATCGAAGTTCGACTGTACTAAGAAAATAATTTAGAAAAAAATGTTTGACGCACCCTGTACAACACCGATATGAGTTTTTCTACATCATGGTTATATAGTGTTTTTTTTTTGAGAATATTGTTTAAACAAGTTTAAACAAGAAATTAACTTTAAGCCAGGTTCTTGGTCTTTGAAATGCGTCTTTGGTTTAACTAGACATAATTTGTAGTCAACACCAAGTCCCAGATCCCTTGCGGTTTTTTCTGTCGACGTTTTCTTTTTATTTATAAACAAAAAAAACCATACAATATGTATTTCAAAAACTAATTTTCTAACTCAATATTCTGAAATCACATAAAATTACGAACAATACCTGAAAATTGCATGCTTTTAGCACCAAAACTCGAAAAGTTTGAGAAAAATTCCAATTTTCAAAGATTTTCAAGCTAAATTCTTGAAAGTGACCTTTAAATGGTTTTCGATTTTGAAGTTTTGGTCTTAATTTTTTAGTTTCAATCTAAGCTTTCACCCTGTCCCGGTTGAATTTCGAGAAACGTGTTTTTTTTTAATTACCCTAAATTATGCATATACAATTTTTTTTTAAATATTGTTAAGAAAAATCTGGGCACGTCATTTTCTAGTATGTATTTTTTATTGCTGAGTTAAAAAAAATAATGTTGAAAAAAACATCATTAAGCTACATATTTACTCATTTTCAAAATATCGAATTTTCAATTTTTTTGAAAATTTTGATATGCAATATTATTCAAACTTATATTGTGTAAAAAGTTTCATTAAAATGGGTTCGAAAGATAATGAGATACACGAAAACCAAACACGGTTCTATTAGAGATACCATTTATAATGGATTAATAAAATTGTGTTCCAATAATATGCAAGAATGTACCCATATTAGCTCACATAAAATGATAGGAGTCGTGTTTGAGAAAAAATGAAATTTTCCTTAATGGTTTTTAAACACTTGAATTGTAGGTACCGTTATTTTTGGTTATAAAAATAATTTTTATTTAAAATCTAGTATTTTATGTTAAAAAACTGCTGGGAGCCAAGTTTAATAAAATTCGTCCTAGTCGTCTTCAAGTTATTAAGTTCTCAAAAAAAAATTTTTTTTAATTCAAACAAAATTTTGGAATTTTTGGTATACAAAACTTTTAAATCTTTTTGAAACATTCTCTATAAACAAATTGATCAAAATCAGTAGACTTACCATTTATAATCATTTTTTGTATTTTTTTTAATAAAATGGTATAGCCTTTTTTAAAGAAAAATAACTGACTTTAAAAGTTGTGCACACGTTTTTGAGAAAATTAAGATTTTCATAAATTGCTAACAAATTAGTAGGGCTGGTACCATTATTTTAAGTCTCAAAAAGAAATTAAAAAAAAATTTCAGGCGAATGTCCATACTTGCCATATAAATATGTAGTACCTACGTAGTATGTACAATGTACATATGATATATATCGCAAGTAAAAATAAATAAATTTGGTGAAGCGACACTTCCTTGACAACCATATGGCCTAGTGACTTATACATATACAAGCTCTCAACCATATTTATGGTTATCGGTAAGAATGAAGGGGGCCATATTCGGACGGCTATAAGGTGACAAAGATACTCTCGGATGATTTGCAGACAATTCCTCGCAAGATATGAGTACCCGTGAAAATTTTTTTCTTTTGAATTGGCCTGGTCTGGGATTCAATCCCAAGACCAGATCGTCTTTCGCACTTAAACCTTATTTAGGTACTTATATTATGTGACTTTTTTAAATGCATAAAAATGGACTTTACCAAATTTGAAGCAAATCCGTCCATTCGTTTAGGTTCTAGCTCGCTGTTCATAATTTTGAATGTATATTTTATGGTCATGTGCCGGCACATTACAGTAGAGTGTTATTTTGCACATTAATTCAAAATTTCAAAATAAATGATATATAGGTACATATTTCGGTGTGAGACATAACACATTTAAATTGATCCAAAATAAAGTTCCTGTATACTTATTCGACAAGTTTGTTTTTTCAGTATCATAAAGAAGTAAGGTACTCATTGTCCCTACTTTCAAATATAGTAATTCCAAAAAAAAAAACAGTTTTTTGTGCACGCGATTGGCCTTTGGAATTCCCTACCCGCCGCCCGACCTAAGAAGACTCAACAACTACAAAACTTTTGAAAATTCATTGAAAAATTTTTTCAAACGCTAAAATTATTTCTTTTGTTTTGATTTTTTTCCTTTCGCTTTACATTATATTCTATTTCTATTTTATAACCCTATTTTAATGTTAATATTAACATATATATAACAAATATCCACTTTAAATTTTTTTTTTCATAATTAAATAATTAAGTTCCTAACCTTACATACAAAGTATAGCAAAAAGACACAATGTATGTTTCAAATAAATAAATAAAATAAAATAAATAAATAACAAATCAGACATTATAATTTTAACAACTAAAAAGTCAATGAAAATTTTATTTACCGTTCAGTGACATCACAAATAGTCGTTAAATCTTTAAAAAATGCAAATTGTGAGTCATATATTGGTCATTGCTTTTTTTATAAAGCAATAAATATAGGTATAAAGCACTATTAATTGCTTTAAAATAATAAAATATATCTGTGAGGTGTTTGAGAGAATCATGATATCTCAAAAAATTACATGATCCAATAAAAAGGCATTTAATTGAAATTATATAATTATACAAGGCGCATAAAAAACGATGATTTCATAAATGTATATGCATAACGAAATCAATGCTCATTAAATCTTCTCATATTATTCATTCAGAGAACTTTTTTTTTTATTTTTTATTCTTCGAATTCAATTATATGTACCACTATTTCGGATATTCATCGAAATATTTCCATAGTGTTAACTGTAAACAAAATGATTTTCATGCTCAATTGCTCATCTTCATCTCATTTATTCGTTGTTAAACAAAAATATTATGTACCTATGCTAAAAAGTTAAAAAAAAGCACATAAGGTTCAATGTGGAGGAGTTTCAGTATTTCACCAAAATGTATAGCTAATTTTGTTGTTGAGTGTGAAATTTAAAAATTCCTTATCACAGTCTTGTGAAAGCTTTTATAAGACAATATGCATGTAGATACATATGAACGTGCAGGTTGAACGTGCAAAATATCACAAACCTAGCTGCTGTTCTCATTCATTTATAATATAATTAAATAAATTATTGCAGATTTGACTTTCAGTGATGTTGAATCATTTTAATTTGCTATTTGAATTACATTTTTGTTTCAAGTAGGTATACATTCAATTTGCTGTAATATATGATTAGGTAATAAATATGTATAATTGTTTGACAACAATACTTATGTTAAATGATCTTATTGTGGAAATATACATTTGCAATATATATACATACGTACATTATAGTTAAGTTGACTTTTGATTTGTGCGTTGTGTGGTTTAAATTGACCTTGGGATGGAAAATGTGTTAGAGGCTTGTCTATTGCATCAGATAATATTTAATGGGTATAATAAGTTTATTTTTTCTGTAGCTGGCTGGTATAGAAATATAAAATTTTTCGCAAATTCCTCACACAATAAGATCTATACTCATGAGAAAAATATAAAAACCAACAACGGGTCACACGTACTTGGTCTTAAAATTCAAGTGATGTCTTGGAATATTAAACATTTAATATTTAAAATTTCATATGTATAGTAGATTACATACATAAAATATAATTATAGAAAACAAATAAATACCTAAGTAAACTACATATCTGATCTTTTGATAAAAAATACTTCGCGTCGTTTAAAAAAAAAAACCTACATATTATATACTCTTCTAGTTCAAGACTATAGGAATAACATTGAAGACTTAAAATATTAGTTATCAATGCAATCACATTGTTGGCGGAAATCAAAGCCAAAACTTATAAAAAAAAACTATTTCTTCTTTTATTTTTTTAAGGATATACCATCTTTATCTTTCATTTTCAGACGAAACCGTATTTTTTTTACTGAAATTCCCTGAGAGTCTTTGTGGTCTCAGTATAGAAGATTAAAAATAGCATTTTAAAATAAAAATAAAAATAAAAAAATAAATTAATTTAATAAATTATTTTATTTTAAAAATTTTAAAATAAAAAAATGGAATTTTTTAAAATAAAACAAACACGTTCTAGATGAGTTTAAAGGAAAATTTCAATTGTTCGTGAGTTTATTAATTTAATTATTTCCAACTCATAAAAAGATAAGCAATTAAGCAAAATTTGGCTGTAGGTAATAGGTACATATACTATATGCCTTCAAAATGCAAATGATTTTTCATTTTTTGTTATGAATTCGAAATTAGACAGTTTCATTTCTGTTATTTAAATTTCAAATTATGAATCCGTTTAGCATGATATTTAGTGTAGGTTAGTTCGATTTGTTGGTCCTTTTTTATTAAGATTAATTTTAATTCTGTATATAGATACAGATTAACACGTAAATAAATTTATATGGTAAATCTTCGAGATTTGAAGAATATTAAGTGATTTTTTAATTTAAACTTGGTGAAGCGAGGTGAAGTTTTACATTTGAAGTTAAGCATATGTTAAAATTTTGATTTCATCTATTGGAAAGCAACTGAAGCACAAGTTTTAAATCTCTGTTAAAAATTAAGTCTTCGCCATGATCGCACGCTTTTGTCTATATACGATTTTGCTGGGACTTAAAATTATTATAAGATATAAATTTTAGATATCAAAACTAAAATTATTTTTTGTATTGCTAATAAAACTTCTAAAATAGTTTCAGGTTGAAAAAAAAATATCTTCTCTTCTCTTGAACAATAGAATTTTCAAAAATTAATTTTTATACATTTAAAAAAAATATGTGGAAATTTTAGGTATGTAATAATATTTTACCTAAAAACAACATTGCACAAAAAAATTATCAATCTATTTTCGAGATACCTATGTATATCTACCTGTATTGAATTTTCAAAAAAAAATTAGTAAATTTTTTTTTTTTAATCCAAAAAATTTTTTTTCAAAATTTTGATACGTATTATTATTAAATTTTAGGTATGTAATAATATTTTACCTAAAAACAACATTGCACAAAAAATTATTAATCTATTTTCGAGATACCTATGTATACCTATATTGAATTTTCAAAAAAAAATTTAGTAATTTTTTTTTTTTTAATCCAAAAATTTCTTTTTTTAATTTTGATACGTATTATTATTTAGACCGTATTATTTAGACTAGACTGTGTAAAACATTTGATTAAATTCGGTAAAACCGTCGATAAATTTGAAAATTAAGATTAAGATAAAAAAATTTACCTACATGTAGCTAACTCAAAAAAATTTAATTAAAATAATTGCAACCGTTTTTGAGGTACTAGAAAGAACTATACGTTATGTATTAGGCGTTCAGAATAATAAATCTAAGTCTAAGTCCACCATAAATTGGTGATTTGTTTTGTAAAGCTGAGTTTTTTTTCTATATTTATGTAGTCACATTTGAAAAAAAAAAAAAAATATTCATAAAAAACAATTTTTTTCCTCTGAATTAAATTTTGTTCGACAATTTTAACAAAAATTTAATATTTCAGCTGGGAGAGCTCAAAATTCCAAAATTAAACAAAAATTGATTTAGACCATTATTCTGAACGTCTCATACTACCTACTTAGCTATATTCAAATTCAAAAATTCATCAAAATTGGTTCAGCTGAAATATGTATATGTATGTGACTACTTAAAAAATTGTTTTATTGGTAGAAGCAGTTTTGAAGGGCTATATTTGTTTACTATTAATTATTTAGAAAATGAGCGGTCAGTTACCATTAATTTTTTTTTTTTTTAAATACATGTACATATTTTAAAAATTCTAAAATTCATTTAGTATATGAACCTACTCCACATTCGCATATAGGGGCTTATTTACGAATCCCATACATAATATTAAAATTTTGAGTTTATATTCAAACAAATTCACTTCACATATTTTGTCTGCAGATACTAATTTTTTAAGAATACATACCTACTTTATATAGCCAGACAAAAATACAATAACTACCTACATATACCTTATACACATATATTAATTAATTTTTTTGTATAGGTAGGTATTCTGATTTTTTGTATTCTTAAAAATTGACATATCAAGTTCAATTTGTTTACGAATTCATTTATAGCTTGTCCTTAGGTAGGTATCACAAGTTAATAAAACATTATGCATCAACGAAGAAAGTGTGTAAAAATAAACCTTATAGGTAGGTAATTAAAAAAAAAAAAAGAATACGAAATTTATCGCCAGTAACATACCATAAATAACATGTTAACAAAAGCACCAGTAAAAACACAAATCAAACGAATTCTTTTTTTAAGAAAATATTTTTATCCAAAATTTGATCGGATATAGGTACAAATTATTTTTTTTCTTTTTCTTTAATGGTTGTTTTTTTTTTTCCTTTTATTTTTTTTTAAATCACGGTTCACATTTTATTCACTTCTATTTTGAATATAAATTTTAATTTTGAAATCTTATTTTTTTTAACAAAATTTTTAAAACGCACTTTTTTTCACTTAAAAATATTTGTGTATTTTCTATCAGTTGCGCAGATATACATACGTTTTTCTTAACACTTGATAAATTTTAATTGAAGGGTTTTCTAAACAGATTTTTTTTTATGTAAAAGGGGTAGGAAAGAATAGATATTATAACAAAAATATTTACATTTTGAATATACATAAATTTCACGTCCCGAGAACCGCATCAATTAGACGATCTCATAAAACTATACGAACTGCCACCGCGATCTCCCTTAACCGGAAACAATTGTATTACTATTTCAAATATTTAGTTCACTCAAAAAAAAAACCTCATCATTGGTAGAAATATTATGTAAAAGAAAAAATCGAAATAAACGAACAAAATAAGATAGGAAAAGTCAAAAGTTATACCTATGTATGTACCTTTGTATGTTAGTACAACAAAATAAATAGTCTTAAGCGATAGATAAAATCTATCTTTTCGGCACTTAATCATTTATATCTTTTATATAGTATCTGCCGTATCATGCGTTGTGTGTAATAACAAGAGAACTCGATAGCAAAAAATCAAACCAAGTTAACTCACTCATTAAATTAAAAAAAAAAAAAAATAGGTACCTACACGTACAATAAAAATCTACCTCTCTCCTAATCTATTGCAAAACTAATACAACACATTTGCTATTTTTTCGTGAGTTGCGTGCGCGACTACTGCAAAATTACGCGTATCTTTCCATGATACCACCACACCATACACCACGATCACCGCACTTCACGACGACAACGCAACGCATGGTGGTGCTCTCATTTATTCTATGCCACACGAAAATAAATTTCAATCTAATCTGCATTTGACGACGACGATGTTACTACAAAATAAAGTACCTCTCTACTCTGAACCGCAATCCGCAAAACAAAAGAACTGATCTGAATTTCAAGAAATGAAAAAAAAAAATACCTCAATCCTAACTCACATGCGTAACGCGGCAGAGATCACACTGCTACTTGAGGGATTTACAAAAAAAAAAACACTAGAAAAAAATTTATTTTCTATTTGTTGGCAACGAAGTCAGTTGGAGGAGGTAGGAAGGTGTGGACTGTGGACCAAAAAAAAAGTTTGCCAATATCTTTCAAACAAATCGAATTACAAAAAAAAATATCTCAATCTTTTTATTTGGGAATTTTGTATTTCTAATACATCAAAGAAGATACTTTTGAGTTATAATGAACTCAAGTGCTATTTCTCTGCCACACCACTGTTCTGCTTATCTCTATTTCTCCACCACCCACCACCGTCAGGTAAAAAAAAAAAACGCCGAAAGCCGGCTGAAAAAGCTTTCGCTATCGAAAATACCAAAGTAACTATACTGCTAAAACGTTTAAGTAAAAACGCAAGTTTACCGATTAAAAATCGAGATTAAGATTAAATACACCTAATGAATAATGTTTGGTTATTAACCTCTTAAAACTCATGTTAAACACCGGCAAAAAATGCCGCAGATACGTTTAAATCACCTTCAGATACTCTTAACGAAAAAAGCTAATGATTAAATAGTTCGTTAGAAAACCATCAGAAATGGTGTTGCACACTGAGCGCGAAAAATTTTTGATTGCATAATATATGTTAACATTTTTTATATTATTTATTACCGAAAAATAATGTTCCCTAAAATTGTGTTTAAAGATGAAAAGATATTTTATCTTTTATTTTATTTAATTCTTGTATTGGGAATTTTTCCCTCAACTATTCTTTTAGTTCCATTCACTCCGATATTTTTTTGTCTGTTCAAATACTAAGCGAGATTTTATTTAAAAAAATCTTCTTTTTTTTCTTCAATAAGAAAAACTATTTAAATTTAAACTTAAAGTACATCGTTATTTTTTATCGGAGGCGAGATAACAAAGATGAAACCGTTTTTAATCCCAATTCTTGTTTGTTGAATGAGTTTATTTATTTTTTGTAAATGATTTACAAAAAAAGTTTTTTTTTTCTTAAACTGAATGAAATTCAAAAAAACAGAAATGATTTATAGGTCTGAATTTTCTGAGTCGCGAAGCGTATCGAAAACGACCAAACAGTCAATATCGCGGTCGAAAACTAACTAAACGTTGTTCATCTACACTGGTGTAGTAAAGTGCTAGCAGCTAGCACCAAATGTCTTTCATTATTATATTCGTTCAAACAAAATCTTGTGGATTCAGTCAGTCAGTTTCAGTTGTGTACTATTCACCACAAAATAATTTCTGAAAAAAAGAAGAAAAAAAAACAAAAGGAACAGCTCTGTGTTCGACGGTGTTGTGTGTGCGTTGTGCGAACGAACGCGGTACACGGTGAATATGAATGGGAAAAGTGTTTTTCCGTGGTGAATAAGAAGTTTTTAATGCAAACGGATAGGGGAATTCATGAAATTCGCTTATTTTGTTTGAATTTTGTACATATAGAATGTTGGAGCAGCCGGCAATCGGCATGCAGTGTCAGTGGGGTTGTTCTTTTCTAGCCGGTGTCTTAAGAGATATTCACCTCACCACCACCCTCAGCTATTTTGTGTATTTATGCTAGAAATCATATTGTTGTGTTTTATTATAAGATTATAATTAATAGATAATTTAACATACCTATCTATTTTGCTTTCGAGTTCAATTCGCCGGAGTAGGTATATTTGGACCGCACCAGTTTCCCTTTCGTTTTTTATCATTTTTATCTACGTTTCATCAATCTTCAAAAATGTTGACGTCATTTTGCTAAAGTTCTATGACCTGCTGTATCTAAGAGCTTTTTTTTTTGTTTAGTTATGTTATTCCGATTTCAATAACAAACGCCTTCTTTCTATGAATTGATAACAGTTTTTTTTTTTTTTCTAAAATTTTTATATGGGGTGAGAATTATGGAATTATTTTTTTTTTATACATAAGCTTATCTGTAGCCAAAGAACTAGAGTTACCTATTATTCGCTGGTTGTTGATAAGCAGTTACCTATATAAGATACGTTCTTCTAGCTATTATATCACAGAAGCCTAATTAGGATAAAAATGGTGAAATTGTTTAGCTGATAAGAATTTTTTATTCAAAGGTTAAATTAAGAGAATGGAGTGGTGAGTTCAGTAATTTGTCTGATATATTCTAAAAATATTGCTGTGTTTAAGAGAAAAGTGTATAACACTTAAGTTATGAAGCGATTTCAGTTTTTTTTCAAGAATTAAGAGAAATTGACTTGGGCGCATATTTGTTTCTGAAAATTTATAGGGTAAATTGACTAAAAAAGTTATTTTAAGTTAATATTACAAGAAAGGGAAAAAAGTTTAGTTAAAACAAAAAAAAATAAATAAATACCTACATTGTTACTACAGTTACTACACTATAGTGGGTAGCCAAATTATTAAAAGCCGTGTACATTTCTTAAAATTTCAAAGTTAAAATTATTTTTATATTATTGTACCTAGTTGTTTTGTATTTATTAAAATTTTGTATTAAGAATATAAAAACAACCCTAACATAATTCGAAAAGAGGAAAACTTTAAAGATTTAAGATAAATTAAAAATATGAAGAATCAATTAATATTATGTTACACCATTTCTTGGTTGCGAAGCAACTTTTAGACAAAAAGATTACACACTACTTAAGTTCTACTTGAGTAGTGTTTCTTTTTGGAATTTATTGAGTGCAAAGGAGAAAAAAGATCAGATTTTACCTTCGCAGTTCGCACTCAAAAATTTCAAAAAAGATTCATTGCTTGAGAAGCATCTGACTTCCGGACGAAAAGAAGTTTTTAAGTTTTTCTGTTCGAAGGGTCGTGTTCGTGTCTATGGAAAGTAAATATGAAAAAATCCTAAAAATTTAATAACATGCTCTTTTGTCTTTGAAAACCGAAAAAAAAAATATTTTCTTTCAAAATAAATTAAAATTCTATTTTGACAAGTGAAAGTTTCATTGCCGCTAGTTCGGAATGACGACCTACCCTCATAAAGTTACCAGATAAGGAGTATAAAATTTTGTAGGTGGTGCCTAAACTACCATTTTCCGCATGGATTGTCTGGCGAAATATGGTCAAGGCATAGGGTTGCCACACTTTAAAGGTAAACAAAATATGATCTTGATTGATAAAAACCGTTATATTGATGAAACGTCAACATTTGTCTAGCAAAATAATGCTTTGAACATTATTTCTCTTGGAAAAATTATGTGGAGACTTGTGCATTTACATTAAAAAAAAAAAGGTTTGGATTTTGCGTTTGAGTTGCGTTACTGCACAAAAAAAATCCGAGACAAAATTTGTCTTGGGAAAAAATTTGTATGAGAAATAAAATTTTTCCCGAACTGGGTACTAGGCTTTCGCATTTCCAATATTGATAGCTATTTTGTGAATGATGTCCAAAAAAACATAAAATAAAACATACAAGAAAGTTATACGGGAATAAATTATATAAAACAGCTGTTTTCACGTACTCAGTGGCGTGCCTTTTAGGAAAGGGTTCAAGCGAGGGACAAATACTATAGTGCGGCCATATATTTCAAACATGAAAATATACTAAAATTCAATAGAAATAATTTTTCTATGACAACATTTAATTGCAGTAAAGCCTGCAAATCTTTTTTTTTACTGATTTTTTTGTTATTTTAATATTGCAGTGTAGATTTACAAAATCCAAAAAAATATTTTTAACTACGTTACTGCCCTTGTTTGAATTTTATTTTCATCTCCACACCTTCAAAATTTGTCTTGAGCAAAATAATCTAGTTTTGATCGATCTGCGTACTATAATTAGGGCCAGTTTCACAGTGAAGTAAGTGTCACTTAAGTGCCAAATTTGGAAAACTAATTCCCAATTTCATAGTGTAAACTTATCGGAATAAGTGACACTTAAGTCTCCCATGTTGGCCACTTAAGTTCCACTTACTAAGGTAGTAAAACTGCGGCTTAAGTGCCAAAATGGGAATATTAAGTGCCACTTATTTTTTTAAGTGTGCACTGTGATACTGGCCAGACGAAAAATGATAGAGTTTCTTGTTTCTTTAATCGATAGATCTTATAAATTGAAGAAAGTCATACATATAAAAGAATATACAAGAAAATTTAAAACTTGAGGTTTTTACCTTTTTTTGAAAAACAAAAAAATTAAAAATAGAGGTCGGAGAAAAAAAATCACCCGAAATCATGATGATGTTTTCTAGAAACAAATTTTATAACTTCGATAAGCAAGATACAAAATTAAAAGACCCGTAGATATGTTTGGAAAATTTTCGATTTAAGGTTCCCCTAAACCAACGGTGGCGACGACGAAAAAAACAATGACAACACGTAGTTGTCAATGAAAACATCACGTTATTACTGTTTTCGTCGTTGCCGCCGAAAATTAGCGTTGGTGTGGGGGAACCTATAAGCTTTTTTCTTGGTTAGGTGAATTTTTGAACAATATATATTTTCAAAATAGCTTTTAACGGCCTTTAAGTCCTACAAAAATTGGCGTTTCGTCCCGGCGATCTCACTTGGACTCATCAGTTGACTATAGTGAGGGCCTTTGTCAATACGCAATTTTTGCTAACTTCAGTTCATCTTACATAGATTTCGTGACGAATACCTAGTGTGAACTATATCCACTATATATTTTCTTCATCAATTTTTGTTGAATTTTGATGTTTTTCTTTTTAATCTTTATTTATTTTAAAACAAACATCAGCATAAAGAGAATTCTATTGCTAGTACAATGGTACTATGTTGTTTCCTAAAACGTTGTCCACGTATCGATATTTTGAAATTTCTCATTGCATTAAAAAAAAATACATTTCATTAGTTTCAGAAAGGTGACAGCAAATTCGTGGATTAAAAGTATAACCATAACTTATTCAAAAATCTGGATGTTATTTTCTCATGCCATTGGCAGATATGGGTGGTTAAAAATTTCGATTTTTTCCAATTATCGTGTCGTATACTAAAACCAAAAAATGATGCTCTATGATTTCGCCTAAGCTTGTAGACCTCAATCTTGTGATGATCGGACCAATAAAACCCAAAATAAAAGCTTTCATTCGAGGGAAATATTTCGGTTCAAATTTGAATTTGATTTTGTTTTATCAACGATTTGAGGAGATTTTTTTAACATTCCTCTACACAAATATAGTATAGTATATAGTGTGTGTCCAACCAAGATATACTAATTTAAAAGGAAACTACAGAAAATTTTGTTAAGTATTTATTTTGATCCTAATTTTGTGGTCTTTACGTCTTCTTTGTTAAACTTTTTGTTAAATAGACGACGACTATAAAATTAAAAGGTCACGAAAAAGAAATTATTTTTGAAAATTTTGTTTCTTCGTGTGAAAGATACAAGAGATTTTTAAAGAAATTAAAAGAAAACGCCAAAAACACAATTAATTGTTTCCTCATGTGAAAAGTTTATTTCACACGAGGAAATTGAGTTTCTGGCAACTTTCAGTTTTTAGATGAAAGTAAGTCCCCTTTCACACGAGAAAACTGAGTTTCCATCAACTTTCAGTTTATAGGTGGGAAGGGCAAGAAGTAAGAGGGGAAAATGAAATCTCCCCGGTCAACGATTTGAGGAGATTTTTTTGACATTCCTTTTTAAATACACAGTAGTGTGTGTTCAACCAAGCTACTTTAAAAAGAAATTACAGAAAATTTCCAAGATTTTGTTTCTTCGTGTAAAAAGTACACGAGATTTTTAAGGAAACTTAGTCCCCTTTCACACGAGTTGCCGGAGATTTTTTCTTTCTTTTAATTTCCAATTCCCACCAATCGTAAACCGTTCATTCCTCTTACTTGGTGCCCTTCTCTCCTAAAAACTGAAAGTTGCTGGAAACTGAGTTTCCTTGCGTGAAAGGGGACTAAGAGGATTGAAGGAACATCTCTCCACACTCTTTCCTATGCAATTTTTCAACCTAACCTTCTTTGTTTACCCCAACCACCACATATGTCCCCCAACAACGTGCTTAAAAACCGCATTTGGTATTTGCTTTGTCTATACGATTGGTAGAAAATTGAAATTAAAAGAAAATATATCCAGCAACTTATTTCCTCGTGTAGAAGGGAACAAAGGGACTGTGAAACTCGTTCCACAAAACAATATCGGCACAAAAATCGTTAGTATCGTTTATAAACAGTACACCAGTTGTATGGTTGGCACAATATCTGAACGACGATTGCATCGTCAAGAGATCTCTGTTAATTTAGACAACGTTTATAAATACACCTGACAGTTTTCTCGTGTGAACCCATATTATGTTTTTATGTGCAGAAGATATTTGGAACGAACTTTATAATTTTTTGTCTGGCAGTGCTCAAGTCAAACGAAATGCGCTGTCTGTGAACTGTCAATCTTACTGTCACAGCACAGCTTCAAGCTTGTAGGTAGCGAATTTCGAATTAAACCCACAGAAAAACTATTAAATAAATTTGAAAAAATAAGCAATCAATGTTTCTAAACTAATTAAACAAAATATTCATATTCCTCTTATAATTTTCATAAGTTAAGTGATAATATTAATAAAACCACAACATACTACAGGAGGCTCAAACTTGTTTGCATTCTTCAAGAAATGTGATTATTATGCCGCTTTTTCTTGAAACCCAAATGGAAAAGACACCGAGTTGTTTTATTATAGACTCAGATGATGGAACGGATACTGAGAGTGCATTAAGTTCGGAAAATAATGGGAATAGCTACACACTCAAGGATTTGTGCGATGATCTCTTAGATGGAGATGAACCCGATGGTGTTGGTGGGGCTGCGATGAGAGAACCTACAATCAACACTCAAAACTCTAGTGAGGATGATAATAACTCAGCTGTGAATCCACTTTCTTCCATTCAAGGAGACGAAGGACAGGGCATGGATGATTTCGAGTTTGATTTTCAATCTATCGATGAAGCCGAGCAAACCGAACATATTTTGAAAGTACGAGTTCATGCAAATTTCTGCATGCGTTGTGGAATTGGTTTTGTGCAACAAAAAAAACTCAATATCCACTTAGAGAAGAACGAGTGCTCTGCCAATAATCACAGCAGTAAAACGCCTCTTACATGCAGCATTTGCGGCCGGGGCTTCTTCGGTACAAACTGTTTGCGTCAGCATGTCATGTTTCACGCCCAAACGAAACCCTTTAAATGTAAAAAATGCTCCCGATCCTTTGTTACTCAAAGAGATCTCTATTCACATTACCGGACACACAAGGGTTATCGACCGTTTATATGTGATCTATGTTCTAAAACGTACGTCTCAGCAAAACACTTGGGAGCGCACAGACGAGATCATGCTGGAGAACGCCCCTACTTTTGTCGGCTCTGTCCGAAAAGATTCAATAAGCAAAGGAATCTAATCGAACACAAACGGAAGCATGCCTCCAAAAAACCATTCAAATGCAAGTTTTGCCGACGAAGCTATGCCCAGAATAGCATCCGCAATATACACATGAGAACTCATACAACGTCCAATTCTGGCCAGTTGGGTTTCCTATGTGAAATTTGCGGCTTGACGCATATTCGATTTAAAACGACATGGATTAAAAATTTTCGAGCACCAGAAAGAAGGCAAAGTAACGACAGCATAATTTGTCTTGGAGAACATAACTCGGAGACAGATAGAGGGAAGCAGCGGCAGCCTCTTGGAATAAATAGACCAAGGCAATCGTCTGAATCGTCCGATAGTGTACAGATAGTAGAGGATCCTTTACAATTTACCATTGATTTGGTTGACGAATAGAAAAAAACAGCTGGTTGTTTTAAGTTTTTTGATTTTAACTATAAGTGATGAAAATGTATGTCTGACCATGATTTATTATTATTGTAAATATAAATGATGTCACTTTTTAAATTTTACTTTAAAGTGCTTATCTTTTTTATATTACATATATGTATGTACATATTAATAATTTTTGCTTAAGAACCAAAACTGTCCAGTGCCTGGTTTTAATGGTGAAGAAGAGAAGAGTTGGAGGATTACTTTTTGAAGATATTTTTATAAGGAACTTTTTTTCCATTGTCGAAATATTATTTCTTTTATCATTTACAGAATTTTGAATTTACTATAACCTCTTTGAATACAGTTCGTCGATTATAATGTATTGTCGCTATTCGTATGTCTTTACTTATGAACATGCAATAGTTTAAATCACTTTTAAGCTTAAGCTTGGCTTTAATTCACAGCTAATGAGTGACTTACATATGAATTACAAAAAATTTAATTCATAAGTTAGTGACCTGTGAATTAAAAAGAAAATTAATTCACAAGCTAGTAAGTGACTTATGAATTAAAAAAAATTTAATTCATAAGCTAGTAAGTGACTTTCGAATTAAAAAAAAATAATTCCGAAGGTAATTAGTAACTTATGAATTTAAAAAAATTAATTCTCAAATTAGTTGGTGACTTATGAATTAAACAAATATAATTCGCAAGCTAGTAAGTGACTTATTATTTAGTTAGTGACATATGAATTTAAAAAATTTAATTCCCAAGCTAGTTGATGACTTGTGAATTTCATAAGCTAAAGAGTGAGTTGTGAGCAAGAAAATTTTCAATTCCCCACCAGAGAATAAAACGAGTCGAGTAATGTTCACGAACATCGAATACTCACTCGAAAAAAGCGAGTTCAAACAAACAGAGTCAACGCAAGGAAAATGTTTACGAGTTTTTCTGGCCACGAGTATGATGGCTCGTGATTCACCACACAAATCAAACGAATACGAACGAGTATACCTTGCAACCGAGTTAAATTGGTTCGAATAAAAACGAGTCAAGCGACCGTGAACAAAGTGTCCACGATCGATATGCTCGAATGTGCTCGACTCGAATGTTTGTGTAGTGTGTATTGTGTATTCGAGGTTGACGGTGGATGGGTATTGGATAACCTAAACTCTGCTGTGCGAAATTTGGTGGTTGGTTTTGTGATTTTCAAGCAGCAGTATGTTTCTGAATTATGATCTTTTAAGATAAATAAAAGTACCTAATTAGTTTTTTTTAACATTGTTTTTATTGAATAAATCAAGCTAAGTAGGAACCAGGGACATGATATTATGAAAACAAAATGAAATGAAGTAAAGTGAAATAAAAGTAAATGAACAAAAATAAATAGGATAACGTTAAACAAAAAAAAATAAATAAAAATATATAACTTATAAATAAATCAAAAATATTTAATGTAGGTACCTACATAGCTATGAATTTTTTTTTAAGTATTGTTATTATATAACGTGTCGTCACCATCCAATGAAATAGGATTTATTTTCAAATTTGAATTTGCGACCATCAAATTGTTGACAGTTTCCGGATTCAATCTGGTTCTTTTTTTCTTAATATACTACATTTTCTGCGAATTTAGCCAATTCTTAAAAAATGAATATATACAAAAATTTAGGTACCTACCTATAGTACATTATGTAGGTATAGGTAGGTACGTAGGTACATGCATATCTACGCAGTACGCATACAAATTTTTTCCGAATTTAAATAATAATTTCGTTATGATGAACGTTTTAAACTTTAGTTATTCAAGGGAGCTGTTTCCCAGTTAAAAACAATTGTCCAAAAAGTGCACTCTCTCAAACTTTCCTATGTCGTGTGAATAATATTATGAATGTAATCCACATACCTAGTTGAATAATTAAATCTTCTGTAATCATACCTACTAAAACAATCCAAAAAAAAAAACAACCAATTACTAAATAACTTCATATCCATAATAGAAATAGAAATCAGTTGTTCTTCTGGTAAATTTAAAAACCACCAAAACCGAATACAAATAAATATGTACCTAAAATCTACCTACTCTTCACGATCAACCACTTTTTTTCGAGTATACTCGTTTTGTTTCGGGTGTATTCGAGGTTGAAGGTTGATGGGTATTGGATAAGCTAAACTCTGCTGTGCGAAATTTGGTGGTTGGTTTTAGTGATTTTCAATTGCCTTTTTCAGCGTTACGACTTAAGCAGCAGTGAGTTTCTGGATTATGATCCTTTAAGATAAATAATAGTACCTAATTAATTTGTTTTTTTTTTATTGAATAAATCAAATTAAGTAGGAACTAGGAAAATGGTGTGAAAACAAAATAAAAAAAGTAAATGAACAAAAATAAATAGGTAAAATTACGTTAAACAAAAAATAAAAAATATATAACTTATAAATACATCATAAATTAAGAATTATTTAAATGTACACAAGTAGGTAGGTTTTAAATAAGTACATATTGTTATTATATAACGTCGTTATCATCCAATGAAATAGGATTTACATATCTTCAACCACAAATAGATGTATGTACCTTACCTACCTGGATTATGTAATCAGAAATCTATTTTCGGCGAATTCAAACCACTCCTTAAAAAAATCTAAATAGATACAAAAAAAAATAGGTACCTACAGTCTACATAATAAATAGTATGTACATGCCTATGTATATGTCAACGCAATACGCATACCAACTTTTCTACGAATTGAAATCATTTTGATGACCGTTTGAAACTTTATTTTTTCAATTTCAAACTTCCCAGTTAAAAACAAAAGATCCATCCTTTTTAAAACAATTTTCCAACAACTGCACTGTCTCAAACTTTCCTTTGTAGTGTGTAGTTTATATTATTATGAATGTAATCCACATAAATGCATTTGTCGCTTTTATTGATCATTGGTTGCATAATTAAAGGCTAACTACATAAGCCAAAAAGTACTGAAGTACAAAAGTAAAAATATTTTTTTTACCGCTAGCGCCGTTGTTTTGTGAAAAAGAATACACAAATTTGTTTTTAAACCAAAATTTAAGCTTTCTGCATCATTTTTATAAGTTTTCTAGTCAGAAAAACTATCACAAAATCAATTTAAAAATTTTCACTTTTGCACTTTTTCACTTTTTTGGCTTATGTAGTTGAGGCTTAAATCTTCAATCATCATACCTACCAAAATAATACTCGAAACTAGTTCCAACTGTTCACGAGTAATTTTGTTCGTGGGTGTGAAGTCAAACGACACAAACGAGTTCGACCAGTTTGTTTGAGTTTTCTCCTGAGTATTTTTATTTGTGAATGAAATGACTTGCGAGTATAGAGGCAGAACGATCGAGTAAAAACGAACATAAGGAAAAATAGAGAATTGTTCGAACAAAGTCGAACATATTCATTTTAATCTCTGTTCCCAACACCAACGCGAATTTTCGGTGGCGACGACGAAAACAATAATAACAACGTGTTGTTTTCATTGACAACCACGTGTTGTTATTATTGTTTTCGTCGTCGCCACGAAAGATTCGCGTTGGTGTGGGGGAAGCTTCATAAGTTAGCTTATGAATTAAAATGTTTTAAGCTAGCATGTTAATTTTGCAATCTAAAGGATCCCCCACACCAACGCGAATTTTCGGTGGTGACGACGAAAACAACAATAACATCATGGTTGTCAATGAAAACAACACGTTGTTATTATAGTCATCGCCACCGAAAATTCGCGTTGGTGTGGGGAAACCTTAAAGCTTGGTTTGAAAGTCAAAAATAGATTCAAAAGCTTATCATCAATTTTGGTACCTTCTCGTCGTCTCGTCTAGGAGATTTGAAACAAAATATGTTCCTATAACCAAAAATAACGGTATGAACCTACAATGCAAGTGTTTAAAAACCGTTGAGGAAAATCTCATTTTTCTTAAAAACGACTCCTACCATTTTGATTAAATTTTATATGTGTATCGGTACAATCTACATTAATATTGGAATTTTTTTTGGGTTTTAAATAGATTTAGTTTTTTTCGGAACTTACCGCGTTTAATTTATAGAAATATTTATAATTTCTTTTACCCGACGAATAATGAAACTTATTCGAAACGTCCGGTACTGCTTGAGAGCAAGAGCGAGAACCGAAGAACAACTATAACATCCATCAAACGTCATTCTCATCCCGTGACCACGAATAATGAAACTTATTCGAAACGTCACGTAAAAGAAATTATAAATATTTCTATAAATTAAACGCAGTAAGTTCCGAAAAATCTAAATCTATTTAATATGAATAACATCCGCGAAAAGATAAGTTTAAACTTTTTTTTATTAATCTATTATTAATGGTATTTCTCATAGTAAAATTACTAAACAAATTATTGCATAGTTCCTTTATTTTGAAACTTTGTGCGGTTTTTACCAAAATTGAGCAAAGAAAATGATTTAAATACATCAGAGAAAGCTAAAATAAATTTTTACCATTATGAAGGCTATTCCAACCGCAATATCGCAAACAAAGTTGGAAAAAACACAACTTCTGTTGACAATTATTTAAAAGATACTGGTTCTTTTCTTTTTTGGCCCCGAGCTTGGCACTGAGCTGTCAAAAAGAAAACTATGTTACTTTTTAACTCGGAGCGCTCCGAGCTCTCAACTTGCATTTCTTTTTTAGCTCAGAGCTCGACCGGGGCTCGCTCGATGAGCTCGGAAAAAAAAGACCGAGCACATCGAGCACAAAGCTGAGCGCGGCTAACTTCATACAATTTTCATGTAATTTGACAGATATGAGAGTTCAGTGCTCAATTGAGTTTCTTATAGCAAGTTTCATTCACGAAAAGATTTGCATTTTTTGTCAAAAGATGTGCCCTTTTCTTATTTTAAGAGTTTCATTGCAAGAAAAAGGGCAATTCTAGGTCAATTCTCAACACGAAAGAAGAGCTCTCTCATGGGGTGAGATATTCGATCTGAATACACAGCTTTTTCTGTCAAATGAAAAATATTTTGTTGTTTGTTGTGAACTTGTGTCGGCTAGTGCTAAATTAAAAAAAAAAATAATTACGAAGGAAGTTCATAATTTGGATTTCATAAATTTGTTGAAGTTTTTTTTGTCAAAAAGCAAATGGCAGGCATGTCAAACTACTGAAATAAGTTTCATTGAAAGTTTCATTAATTGATTTTGAGAGCAATTCTTTAATATTAAATAGATCGGTGCGCTCAGGTCACGCTCTGTTAATTGTTTTTATTAGCTGTGTTTTATTTTCCCCCAGATCCAATAATGAAAATAAAACAACCCAGGATCTCAGTGACAACTTGTTATATACCCAACTCTTTTTTTCCTTGTTTTTTTTTTTTTATTTCTATACACCCGTGGTCTTATTTATAAACCTTGTCTAACTTTAGACAACTGTCCAACTTTGGAAAATGTGCTCAAAAACCTTGTTTATTGTTGTCTTATAGCTGCCTAATTTAGACACAAGAGTAGATTGTCTTAACCGTGCATAATGTGATACCTATTTATTTTTATTAAATAAAGCATATTTTCACCAATTTGAAAATAGGACAGTGTCTGAGTAGACAAAAATCTTATAAATACGACTGCCGTTGTCTTTTTTCTTTACACTGCTGACGACATTTACAAATTAAGGGTGTGTGTTGAAAATGGATTTGGAAATCCAAATTCAAAACAAAGTTGGATCTTGCACAAACACAGCTATTGTCTTCGTCGTCGCCACGACAAATTCGCGTTGGTGTGGGGGATCCTTTATGAAACAACGGTTTTTAATACGTCTCAAAGTGGAGTAGGTTGGGTGCGATCAGTTATTGAGTTTTCAAAATACTAATAAATAACGGGTATCACCCACTGATCTCTATATACACTGGATAGTGTATTCATACAAAATTTTTGAGGCAAAAATATAGTCGTGGCCGGTACCCTCATATAACAGTATAACAGCGGCGCTAGCGGAATGGACGCTACTGGACCTGCATTTTCTTATATTTTTTTCAATATTTACAGCCGCAATGCTTGTTGACATCAACTGATATCAAATAAAGGCTCAATTTCGGCAAATATCTTCAATCTCTTTCTTCGTTTATATAGAGCGAGATATGAGGTCGTGGCCGGTACCCTTTAAAAAACTTGCCTCACAAAAACTGTTATACACTATAGGCTATTCACTATCCAGTGTATATAGAGATCAGTGGTATCACCTACAATAGATTCAGCATTTTTGTCTTTATTTTTCTTAACAGATATGATTTATGATTCAGACAGCAATGGTGGAAACGATGTCGTCCGATCGTTTTAATTTTACGTGATGAGAACCCTGGAAGTTTTTGTTTTTACCCGTGGCATTGTTTATACATATACGAAGGTTTTTTTTTTGTTGATAATGTTTTCAGTAGTACCTATATGCATATGTATATAGAATTATTTATATTTTATTCACATACAATTTTAAGACAAAAAACAATAAAAGCCCTTCCACACTATCCCACTGAGTATTAACACATGTCAAAAAAGTGGGAAACAAATGATGTGTGATAGTGTGGAAACAAAATATGACAACCCATCTTACACAGCATGATATTCCAGCCTACACGATTTGACATATTGTATTAATACATGGACCCATGTTCTGTAACTCGGCGATAACTTTTCGCAGCGAGAAACGGTGAAAAATGGAACAAAAATGGAACAAAACTCATAGGAATCCTGTGGGTTTTGTTCCATTTGTAACTAGGCGATAACTTTTCGTGGCGAGAAACGGCGAAAAATGGAACAAAAATGGAACAAAACTCATAGGAAACCTCTGGGTTTTGTTCCATTTTTCGCTGTTTATCGCCTCGAAAAGTTATCGCCGAGTTACAGAACAGAGGACCCAGAGGATTCCTATGAGTTTTGTTCGATTTTTGTTCCATTTTTGTTCCATTTTTCGCCGTTTCGACGCGAAAAGTTATCGCCGAGTTACAGAACATGGGTCCTGAATTTTTAGAAATGGTTCTAATTCTGTCACACATTTCATCACATTTTTATTGAGGTTAAATTAAACGGTTGTGCGTGGTCAAAAAATGAAAAGAAATTTCTCTCTCACAAATTTGGCAGTAGCATGGAATTCTTTTCCACTTTGTATTAATACTCAGTGGGATAGTGTGGAAGGGCTTTAAGTTTTCTACTTGGCTGATGTATTTCAGTTGTATAGTAGCTGTGTTTTATTTTCCCCGAGATCCGAACCAGTGCCTACGTTCTGTAACTTGGTCGAGAACTTCTCGCATCGAGAAATGTGGAACAAAAAAATCCCATTGTTTCTCGACCTGGAAAAATAAACTGTGTCTGTATCTCGATGTGAGAAACAACCCTTTTTGATTTATCATTCCATTGGAAACTGGAAGCTAAACGTCATTGGCAATAATATTTTAAAAACAATTTGAAGTGTTGTACAGTAAAGTGCGAAAAAGAATAGTTTAATTAAATCCGTTTAAAGTTTTAAAAGTATGAAAAGTTTGTTGATAAATATTTCAAAATTAAAGCAAACAAATGTATAATTTTATTATTTATTCGGAGCAATATTACTGCCGAAATGCGATGAGAATAGAGCGCCGACGTCTTCGTGACACTAATGACCCATTCGAAATGCCGGAAGAACAATTTCGTGCGGTTTACCGGCTAACTCGTGAATGCGCATCGTTACTTATTGACGAAATGGGTCCTTATATGTTTAGTGGCCAAAGGAAAACTTTTGTTCCGATCCCCTTAAGGGTTTGTGCTGCGCTGCATTTCTTTGCAACGGGGTCCTTTCAGCGCGATGTCGGCCAAGACGATGGTTTCGCGGTCGGTGAAAGAGGTGTCAACTGTCTTGCAAAACAGACTCATGACAAAGTGGATCCAGTTTCCTACTCAAGAGGAATATGAATCCATAAAACTAAGGTTGTTATTAAATTAAAATAACAGAAATCATAACAAGCAATTTCCTTTCTAGATTTTTTGAGGAAACTGGATTTCCAGGAGTCATCGGTGCTGTCGATTGTACCCATGTTCGAATAAAGAGGCCAGAAAACGCAATAGAAAGTGCCTATTTGAACAGAAAAAATTACCATTCAAAGAATGTTCAATTGGTAAGTTTGTTAAGAATTTTCCATTTCGTAAATTTATTAACTCGCCGATGAAATTGAAATTTGTTCACCACCGTCATTGCTAAACTTCTTTTTTGATAGCAATGATTTATACCATTTTTGGTTGCTATGACCATTTACTACAAACGCTCATCATTCATTTTGTATTTCAAGTTAGAAATCTGGCAAAGACGAGCCAAAAGAGATTTCGATATTGGCTTTTTTCATCTTTTTGATGAAAAAGTAGAAAAATGGAATTTGTTCAGCACCGTCATTTCTAAACTTCTTTTTTGATAGCAATGATTTATACCATTTTTGGTTGCTATGACCATTTACTACAAACGCTCATCATTCATTTTGTATTTCAAGTTAGAAATCTGGCAAAGACGAGCCAAAAGAGATTTCGATATTGGCTTTTTTCATCTTTTTGATGAAAAAGTAGAAAAATGGAATTTGTTCAGCACCGTCATTTCTAAACTTCTTTTTTGATAGCAATGATTTATACCATTTTTGGTTGCTATGACCATTTACTACAAACGCTCATCATTCATTTTGTATTTCAAGTTAGAAATCTGGCAAAGACGAGCCAAAAGAGATTTCGATATTGGCTTTTTTCATCTTTTTGATGAAAAAGTAGAAAAATGGAATTTGTTCAGCACCGTCATTTCTAAACTTCTTTTTTGATAGCAATGATTTATACCATTTTTGGTTGCTATGACCATTTACTACAAACGCTCATCATTCATTTTGTATTTCAAGTTAGAAATCTGGCAAAGACGAGCCAAAAGAGATTTCGATATTGGCTTTTTTCATCTTTTTGATGAAAAAGTAGAAAAATGGAATTTGTTCACCACCGTCATTGCTAAACTTCTTTTTTGATAGCAATGATTTATACCATTTTTGTTGTTGTTTAGCGTTGTATATTTGTCATATTTTGTATTATTGTGAATGATTCGCTATGATTTCGCGTTGGTTTGGCGGAGTCTTTAAGTATTGAAAAGTAGTATGTAGTAAAAATACCAGAACATATTATGTTACTTTAAATAAATTTTAACTTTTTAATGCAATTATATATTATTTTCCGACTTAGATATGCGATTACGAGCTCAAGATTCTTGGGGGATTCGCTAGATTTGGCGGTGCTTCACATGACGCCTACATTTGGGAAGCATCAAGGATAAATGCTTTGCTTGAACAACGGTATGAAAGCAATGGACGGAACCATGATTCGTGGTTGTTGGGTATGTTATTATTAGTAAAATAATTATTTTTGTATCTTTTAAATATTTAAGGTGATTCTGGTTATCCTTTGCGTCCATGGGTTATGACTCCGTATCGCGCAGCTTCTAGCCCAGATGAGCTGAAATACAATAAGATTCATGCAAAGGCAAGAAATTGCATTGAGCGTCTGAACGGCAACATAAAATCTGTGTTTCGGTGCCTACAGAGAACATTACACAGCTCGCCAGAGGATGCAGGGCGAATAATTAATGCTGTTTGTGTTTTGCACAATTTCCGGAAAAGTCATGGAATGACTGATGACCCCATTGATGATATCGAGATAAATGTGGACGAAGACTTAGCAGTTCCTGAAGAACCTTCTGTTTTTCTCAGAGAGGCAATTAATATACGCGATAGGATTAAAAGATGTATTTCTTAGTTTACCTTACTGATTAATTAAAAAAAAAAAAGCATTGAAATTAATATTAACGGTTTTTATTTTATTTTTTTAAAGAAATTTACTGGGATGAAATAAATAAGTTAATTTATAAACAAAACATAACATAACATAATAAAAGGAAAAGTAACTTAAATAATAATGACTTCGTAAAATAAAATTATGATAAGTTAATTGAATATTAGTTTGATATAAACACTATTGGACGGATCAGATTAATAATATAAAAGGAAAAGAAAGTTAAATAATAATGCTTTAAAATTAGTTACATAAATGGAATTAAAATAATGACTGTTGACTAATAACTTGTTATTTACAAAGGGACGTTAAAGGAAAATGAACAAAATTACATATTATCTTTTTTGAGCAAATCTATTAAGCTTTCAAGCTTAACAAAAAACTCACTGTTTTGCTTTTCAATTTTGTCGATTTTTAATTCAATTTTTTCAATTTTCGAATCAATTTTTTCTATGCTTTTGATCAGTGTAGCATGCATTTCCTTCGCTTTTTCAATTCCAGCTTTGAAATTCTTAGGTGAATTTTTTGGTTTTGACGACAGTTTTGACGTGCTTGGTCGGGATGAGTATGGTGTCGCATCAAGTGTGGGCAGACTAAACGATTCTTCCATGTCCATGTCCTCGTCATCTTCTATCATCTCAATGGAGAATATAGGTTCCTGTAAACCAAAACTTAAAATATTTTACATCCTTTTTAAAGTTAAGTTTCGAGTAACTTACTGCCAATGGAGCCACACCTGCTTCCACAGCGTTTGAATCACCATCTACAGCGTGAGCTCCCATAATGCTCAAAATTTGCTCCTCAAAATTATTCAGATCATTAGGAGCATCTTTGATGCTTCCACCGCCAGTTTTATTGAAGAAGCTTCTTCTTGCATTAATTTTTTTTTTTGACACCTGCCTTAAGATCGATCCAACACTAAATATAAAACACTCGATGTTAGCTAAAATACAATATCTATTTATTTTTTAAATCCAAATTTATTATACATATACTAATTTTTAATTATTAAACATTTTCTTCCTGGACAAATGTTATTTTGAGCCATACGCAATTCACACGCAAAACCGAAAGAGTTCTATCTTTCGGTTTCCTGAGTTTCATAAAGAATATTCATATTTTTGAAATTTTTAGTAAAATGAAAAACACTCAGTGGTCGTAAAATCAAACTCGGCACAGTTTCAACCATCATTAAAGAGGTTTTCAAATGCCATCGAGTTTTTTTTTCACTTTCATGAATTTTATATGAATTTCGCATATAAATGCAAATGTATGTAATTTCATTGTTCTAAGATGATTTATCAAAATGAAAAATGATTTTTTGAACCACTTAGTGGTCTTAAATTCAAACTCGGAACGGTTTCAACCATCATTAAAAAGGTTTTCAAATGCCATCGAGTTTTATTTTTCACTTTCATGAATTTTATATGAATTTCGCATATAAATGCAAATGTAAGTAATTTCATTGTTCTAAGATGATTTATCAAAATGAAAAATTATTAACGAGCTGATAGATTTCAAATGCCATCGTGTTTTATTTTCCACTTTCATGAATTTCATGAGAAATTCATGAAAATAAATGCAAATAAATGTACAAATATTACCTTTTTCCATTGATCGGTGGTTTTATTGCTACCGCCCAAAGAGTTTAAAATCGAAGTAAGTGCCAGCCAGTCGCCTTTACTTTTTATGTTGGCATTTATGCTGCCAAATTGACCTCTGGCAAACTCCAAATGCGTGGACATATAATCCACCAATTTCTCTTTTTGGTTTTTGGAAATCCTTTGGTTTTTCTAAAAGTTAGATTAATCTTTATATAATATGTTTTTAAAAAATATAATTTAAAAATACTTACTGGTTCTTTATTCTCGGCCATCTTTATTGAACTTCTCACCATGGTTTTCCTTGTCGAGTAATTTTGACAGATAAATCGAGAAATTATCTCGACATTAGTCTTACAGACACCGTTTTTACTCACATATTTCCAGGTTTCCAAAGAATTTTATTCCGAATCGTTTCAAGTCGAGAAAATTACTTTACAGAACCGGCCGACTGTGAGAAAATGATTTTTATCCCCCGTTCACATAATTTTTGTTCCGATTCGAGTGTTTCATGCGAGAATTTTCTCGATGCGAGAGTTACAGAACGTAGGCCCAGATTGGATTTGCTTACGAAAATACATGTATTACAAAAACAACACAAGATCCAACTTTGTTTTGGATTTGGATTTCCAAATCCGTTTTGAACACACACCCTTAATTTGTAAATGTCGTCAGTAGTGTAAAGAAAAAAGACAACGGGTGTATACAAATAAAAAAAACAAAAGGAAAAAAGAGTTGGGTATATAACAAGTTGTCACTGAGATCCTGGGTTGTTTTATTTTCATGATCTGATCTGGATTGGATCTGGGGGAAAATAAAACGCAGCTAGTATATAGAATTTGTATAAGTCCCCTATTACACGATGATTCTTTGCGTCTGACTCTTTTTTCGAATTTCTCTTTGTAAATCATCCTGTGAGTCGCACGCTATTACACGATGATTCTTTGCGCCTGACGCTTTTTCGAATTTCCCTTTGAAAATCATCAAAATAAAGTTATATAAAAAGAAACGTCAAAAAGAGTCTCTGAAATCTTGGCCCACGACTCACAGGGCAACTGGTCTTCCGTCTCATCTTTTTTCTCTTTCGCACTCGTTATGTTCGAAAAGAGTCAGACGCAAAGAATCATCGTGTAATAGGGGACTTATTAAAAAAACCATCTTAAAAACTATTTTTATTTTGTAATTATAAACAAAGATTATTTTTCTATACTATTTGCTTGGGTTTTTTATCATCCTATACATACTGTTTAGTTGCATGTGTGCGCTTGACCCAAATCCTGAACCACACCTATGTGGACGTAGTGTGTTGAATTTTCGTGCACATACATGAAGCCACAGATAAGGGGCCAGTTATAGCGATCAGGAAAACGAAACAGGAAAAACTTTCAAATAGATTATTTAATAGGTTTTCATTCGATTTGTAACGCAATTGATGCACTAATCGATGGCAAATAACTGAAAGAATTTTGTGTGTCAATAAAATTTTTAATTTAACAAATATTTTTTGTGAACAATGAAGGAAAAAAATTCGTTTGCATTTCAATCAGGAAAACTCGATTGGCAGCCTACTCACTGACGTAATTTTCATGTTCGCTATAAACGCTCATAAGGAAAAAATTCCTATTTCCATCTGTTTCAACTTTTCCTGATGGTTTTTCCTGATCGCTATAACTGGCCCCTAAGGTACATTTTGTTTTCTTTCGCAAAGACTCTCTTCTGCTGTACGGGACTGAAATCTATAAAAATTAATAATAAACTCATAGTTCGGGAACGGTACGGAACTATAGTTAACGGCGAACAAATTCACAATGGCTATGTTTGGCATCATTGTGCAAACTTTTTTTCAAAATGCCGACCTTACGTTTCAATACGTTACGTTTACCCTCCGGTTGACTTCTGCTGTCAAAAAAAAATTAAAAAAAAAAGAAAAATAATCAGCTTTCAACTTTTAATTCTTTTTATAAATTTACACAAAAATTAAAATATATTCTTTAAACATAATTCTGTAAATAATAATTAAATCAATTCAATCGCAATTAATAGAACATTTACGTGTTTAATTTTTGGTAAAACAAAATTACTGTGTGAACAAATTGTGCCTCCGAAAGAATCATCGCTAGCTATTTCAATAAAAAATATTTTCTGTTTCTGCAAAATTACGTTGCAAAAAATTATTTATAATTGCTTTTTTAAATGAGATAAATTTGAATTCTGAAAACGTATAAATAATAAAAAAAAAACTCAATTTCAACAAAAAACATTACACTTTCCGTGGTCTATGCATAACGCGTAGTTTAAAAGATGATGCCCTGTCATTCTTAAAAATTCTTAACTGAATTTAACAATTTTTACAACTTATACCTACCATTATTCCTCGAAGTCCACGCGATGGACATACCCAGATGCCGCATATGCGGAACTACGGAATCTTTATCACGTTGTGCCAAATGCAAAACCATTTATTACTGCTCCATCAGCCACCAGCACATGGATTGGCCATCTCACAAATTGAATTGTCGTTATTTGGCCAAACAAAAACTTCTCCAACAACAACAACAGCAGCAACAACAACAACAACAACAACAGCCGCAGTTGCTACAACAACAACATCAAATGCAGAACAACAACAGACCACTAAGCCATCAAGCAATAACGCCAAACAACGGAGGAGGAGTTGTTGAAGTTGGGAACATTGAAAGTATTGACAGTAGCTTGCAATCTTTCGGAATCGATTCCAGCTTCGACGACGATAATTGGGCAAGTCTGTTCAGTTGCGACCTTGACAGTGGTTTAGCTGACATTCTAGCAGCCAGTGAAGACGGCATAGACAGTAGTTTTGGGGATAATATGACGAATGGAGAGGCAAATCTTATGGCCGGGGTCAATGGGATGTCATTGGTGCTGGGCACCAACGAAGCAGAGATCTTGAATACCCAAGCGGAGATCGTCTCTCAAAGTCAACATTCGAACATGCGAATGTTTGATAACACGCTGGCAAGTGTTGGCAGTGGAATTGGTATCGGTGGTGAAATAAGCGGTGATTTGGGGGGTGGAGGTGAAACCGGAGCGTCATATTACATTGGACGAGGCGACGAGAATTATCTTCTGCAGACAAATAATGGAGGAAAGTAAGTGATTTATTTTACTTTATTTTTTTTTATATGCATGAATGAAAAAATAGTGAAGTGGCAAAAGTATGAGCAGTCTAGGGTAGGATGTTAAAGTATTTTGGGAGTAAAGTATTCACTTCTGGGAGTAACAGAAGTGAACCACGTAACATGGAAACTTGACACAATGAAGTTGACTTCAAAATTCGCTCCATTTAGGTTAATTTAATGTTGAATCAGAGATGTAATTTGATTCCTACGATATGTTGCCGTTTGGTTTGATTAAATCAACTTTTTTGAATTCGTAAATAAAACGCATACCCACCTTGTATTTTTGGGCACTAACTTGCTCGATTTGAATAAAGATAGTTAGAAACCAACAATTAATTTAATCCAACATACATTATTATTTACTTTTTGTATGTACTTTTTGTTTGTAAATAAATCACACTTTATTTTTTAATATTCATGAAGCTTGCAACTATCTATGAGTTGTACTTTCATCAAAGAAACTGAAAAGGTTTCCATTCTCGGTATGATTATAATAAAGTCTCCTGTGGGATGAACACATTTTCGACGTCGTTAAGACCGCTGCAAAAAAGGCCTAAGGATTCTTCCTTAGACGATGTGGGAAATGTGTCTCATATTGGGTATTTCCATTGAAACTGATGTGACCCTTGGAAGTTTACTATGTTTTTTTTGTTTTTCAAAATTCTAAAATTTTTCATCAACTCTTGAATTTCTAATGATAAGAATCGAATTTATGTACATATAGCTATGGTTTTAGTTTTTTTATTGTTGAAAAATTGAAAAAATTGTCTGTTGAAAAATTGAAAAAATTGTCTATAGTCGGACAATAAGTTTTTAGAATATTGTTTTACACAATCAGAACAAATAGCAATGAAAAATTGGTCTTAAAAATCGACAAAGACATTAATTTATTTTTTCTTTACCTTACCAAAAGTATAAAATTAATTTCAATAACCAAACATTCTGACGAATTGTGAATCATTTTTCAAACATCTATTTTTGGATTTTCAACTTTTAAAAGTACATACATGTATCTTGATTTGTAAATTTCATTTGAATTAAACAAAATTCCGTCTAAGTGCATATTATAAAATTTCAAATTCAAAACAAATTTTTAGTGTTTTTTATAGGTGTGTTTTATTCATTGCTGCATAGCCAGCGCAGCACAAGTCTGAATAAAACGATCACTCACTCTATACGTTCATTTCAATAATTGAAAGCTCTATCGCCAGCACAGCCATCTTTTTTTTTACTGACTTCTTTTTCGCCAGCAATCAAATTGTTTTTGTTTGCCAAGGGAAATTTTGCTGCGCTGGCTATGCAGCAATGAATAAAACACAGCTTATATTTTATTTTCTGTCATCCACCCGCTTGGCTGTGCGTTAATTTAATAGCGTTTTCGTTTGGTTTTCCGGAAGAGTGTCCGGAATGCCAAACGAACAAGTTCCAACTTTTTTTTTTTATTCTGAATTTTGTGTTTCATTGCATTTGTGTCTTTTGCTTTGATAAAACAAAAATTTCACTACAAGTTCATCATCATCACTTGAAGATAACGATGATGACGAGGATGACGAATTATCCATTGTTTTTTTGACTTTGTTTGTTTTAAGTTTTAATTTTTAGCATAACTTTCGAAACCACTATCAAAATTCCACAATTAAATAACAAAAAATTAAATTAAATTTTGACGTTTTAACTGTGCGCATGTGTGCGTGATTCTGGTTTTGCTTCCTTCTTCAAATCCAGAATCGACCGAGACAAAAAACTGTCATTTAGTGCCAAACGAACGATTCAAGAAGCATTATACTTCTGTACGCTTCCGCAATAACAAACGAAATCGCTATAACTTAACACAAAATGTCGAGAGGTTCATAACTTTAGAATGCCAAACCTTTAGTGCTTGGTTTTACTTGTGATAAGGGTATACTACCAGAGGCATTTTCATAGTATTACTTCACATACATTGTATGTGATGAATGTTCCTTAAAGTAGGCTATATAGATGACCGAGGGATCATTTTAAATTTAAAAAAAATTATGCGAAAATTTAGGAAATGACTAATTAATTAAAAATTGAAAATTTACACTCAATCATCTGCTTCCTATTTTACGTCACATATTTACATTTTACGTTATCTACTGTTATGCATGTTCCGTGAAACAGGGCCCAGTTATGTAATCGTTAAAAAAAATAATTTGATATTTTGATCAAACTTAATATTATACTATAAATGCATGGGCCAATTTTCTATAACTATTGGAACAAAAATAACGTTATTTTCCATACAATTTTTCAGCCTTTTCCCAAAAATAATAAAAAAAAAAAAAACTGCCCACCCAGCGCCGAAAACCAGTCCATCAGGTAGTCCACAAGGTTTTTTTTTACCGAATCACCTAATTGTCTATGAATTGAATCTACAACGCAAACAACTGATATTGCAACTTTTGAGTACTCTTTTCTCAAAATCTGTTCCTATTACGAAAAAATTTGTAGTATCTTTTCTATGCAAACTTGTGAAATGTGTTTCATTTCGGATTTTTTTTCTTGAAGTTTTGCACAGGTGCGGCAGAAGGATTTTGTTCTACATTTCTAATAAAAGACTTGGACTAGTACTAGCTTTTTTTGGTTATTATGGTTTCGGAAAATTGTGAACCTGCAACAATGAAGGCGAATTAATTTCCATTTTTTTCTAATCGGGTGGCTCTATTTTCTTTAAACTTGGTATCTAGCGTGTTTTGGGCATTCCCCCAAGAAAAAACTATTATAAATGGTATCTCCCACTGAACCATTTTCTTTATTTTCGATTTTCCAACGTTTCTACTGATTTTCACCAATGTTAAAAAGTCTTATAAGTATTGTATACCAAGATTTTTTGAGATCTTAATAAATTCGAAGATGACTTGGCCGATCGATTTTTATTAAATTTGGTAGTTTTTTTTAACATTTTCTGGCAGTTTTTAAACAAAAGATATTCTTATAACCAAAAATAACGGTACCTACCATACAAGTATGTGAAATCTCTTTTTTTCTCAAAAACAACCCCTGCGATTTTAATATTAAAATTTCTATGTGAGCTAATATCAGTACGATCTACCATTTTATTGGAACAAATTTTAGATAAATCTATTATTTAGGGTATCTCTCATAGACCCATCTTTGACTATCTCATTATCTGATGAACCAATTTTTTTACACAGAAGCTTCTAATAAACTAAAAAAAATATTACATATTAAAATTTTCAAAAAAACAAATTTTCGATTTTTCAAAAAAATGTTCAAAATATTTTTTTTTTTAAATTCGGTAATTCGAATATGGGTAAATGATTTTTTTTTCAAAATTGTTTTTTTCTTTTTAACTTCGCATTATTAAGGGAGGTTTGCTGATACTACACATAACGATTTAAGTTGAACTTAATTCCTTAAGTATCACTTTATGACATGGAAAAAGTACCCCTTAAGAATTTAAGTTCAACTTAAGTCGTTATGTGTAGTATCAGCAAACGGGCCTAAATGCTTAAAAATGTCGTAGATACCATTTTCAAAATTTGATATAAAAAATTTTTTTTAAAAAAAACCGCTACAACGGTTTTTTTAAAATTTGAGATTTGTTTAAGAAATCATATGGTGTACGTCAAAGCAATTTCAGAGGTTGTTTAATCAATTATATTTCTAATTATATTGATTTTTTGACAATTTCTCAGTCTAAACTGTATTGCAACACGCTATATTGTTCATATTTCTTTACTCACATAATACTTCCTTAATCTAAACTACGTTTTTGACAGGTGGCATAAAATAAAGGCTCTCATAACTAATTTATTTATTTTATCAGATGAATAATTTTAAAAATACTATTAAGATTAAAACAGTGTGTGTGTGATCGTTCATAAGAGGAAATTCGTACAAAACACGCATTTATTCAATAATTTTTTCAAATTTTAATTTTTTTAAATTGAATAATCAAAGCTATTTTTTTTTTCATCGAAAGATTTGCTTTTTTACTATTTTATGGCTACGCAAATTTTAAAGTGTGTAGAAATTGCTATAGAATTAAAAATTTTAAATTTGATCTTAATTTACAATATTTAAAAAAATAAATATTAAAACTTTTGATTTTGAAAATCATGAAAATTCCACATTTTCTGTAAGAAAAACACAATAAGAAAAAGTAAAAAGCATTTGATATGATAAATAAAACCCCATAACCTCATATATGCATATTGAATAAAACCACCTGAGACCGAGCACTCTATAGCGACAGATGCGTATAAATTGGAAAATGTTTACATGCAAGTGTATGTACCTACATACATATATCATTTATAAAATGTTATGAATCAAAAACGTCTGAGACCAAGAAATGAAGCGTCATTGCTTTCATTTAAGGTTTTAGTTGAAAACGTGAAAAAATTATATTTTGGAACTTTGACGACCTTTAACTAACTACAGAAATTTGGACATGACCCGATAAAATTTCAAGCTGAATAATTTCTTCTAAACTTTCCACCCAATCACAACAAGTAAGACAAATAAATGGCACAAGAGTGTATTCAGAATTTGAAAGGAAACTACATGATAGCAGTAAAATGAACTTATCATTAAACTTACGGTTTAATCAAACCAATATTTAAATGTAAGATTAAAACTAACAAAAAAAAAAAAGAATTTAATTAAGATAACATTTACGTGAGGCAAAAAAGCAACTGATTACAGGCACTTGAGTAAATATTAGCACAAACAACTTTTTCTGTGTGTGGGTTAATTTTCATTTAATTCATTCAATTTTTTTAATGGACATCTACATACTTGCATTTAATTAAGTGAAACTGATAAACCTCATAGACAATTACAGCCGTATCTATAAGATTTTCTTAAAACGTCTCTTACCGCCATATTATTCACGCGATACATCAAGATGTAAATTATACAAATTCAATGTAAATACATTTGAATTTAAGTTTTAATATGGATGTATCGAGGGAATATTATGGGCGTTAGAGTTAATTTAGTTTTGTGTGCTTAAATATTTAAATTGCCTTTAAGTGACGTAACATAAATTCTTATTTATAATCGTTTTCCCATTGATACTTACCCAGCTGCTCCATTGGCAATACCTACTTGAGGAAATAAATAGCGATTTTGAATGAATTGTGCTTGGTTTAGAAATTAAAGTTGAAAATATGAGAAATTCAGTGAATTAAAGGTTTTTTATTAAAAAAAACAGTGATTTTGAAGAGCAAAAACACTTGACTGTGTCGTAATTTCTACACTGACATTTGACAACTGAAATTACCTGGCAATAGAAGGCCTCAAATATTGGCCGCGTTCAGGTTTCACTAGGATAGCCTATCTAAGATACTCGAGTATCCAATATGTTTCACAATAATCGTATGAAGAATTTTGGAAAATTTTTTGTAGGAACGAATAGTCGATCTCTTGTTTTAAAAACTCAGTAAACAATAAACAAAAAGTTCGTTAATTTCATTAAGTATTGAATTCTAATGATTTAACAAATCAACCAGAGTGAAAATCATAAAGTTCAACTTTTATGTGTAGATAGTACATAAACTGCTTTGAAAGTTGCCCCAACACAAACAACTGTCTAGTCTGAAAATTTAGATAAAACGTAACTAAAAGTTATCTAAATTTTTATGACAGCTGGGCAATCGGAAGCTATAAAAATTCAGAATTCTGAAAATTCAGATTAAAACATAGTACATTGAACTCGGCCAATATGAAAATTGATTATACATACATAGTTACCGATTTCGCAGAGCTATTAAATTAGAGGTATTTTAAAGTTAAGAAGGATTTAAAATTTCTTTATAGATACGGATGTTATAGAGTTTTTTTTTTATACCTATTACATAGTTGAATTAAAAATTTTTAGTGTTTTTAAATTATGTACATATATTATTTTAATACAATTTAAAAAAAATAAAATTATTCCAATAAAATGTAGAAAAAAATATTTTTACTTGATTGCATAAAGTATTATCAAATAAAATAGAACCATTTTTTGTATTAAATTTCAATAACAATAAACAATGGGAAGTACCCCATGTTATAAATAGAATTGCGCATTAAACTCACTTTCGAAAGGAATTTTATATATTTTCTTATAGATAATAATTGACAAAATGTAAACCACAACGGTTCATAGTAAAACAAAATGCGCCGTTAGTGTTTATTTTTTTAACGCTATCAGTAATGTCTAATGAAAGCATTTATATCTAATATATAAGTAATTTTTTTATATTTTTGCAATTTTGCAACATTTCGAGTGTTTATCCCCTTCGAAAATAATATATGTATGTAATTTGCATATCACATAAAAGAATTATAAAATAATATAATTATAATCAATTAGTTAGTAGAATCATAAAATCATAAATATCAGCAGCATCATTCTTTTAGAACAGTGATTTATTAATTTTATTGAAATCAGCTATGTAAATGATTTTTGTGAGAAATTTCGACGTCTTCGGTCGCACACAGTTAGAATTTCCCAAAAACGTGGCCAAAAAAATAAAAACTAGAATCGTTTTGTTGTTTTTTTTTTTAATGTAAAGTTATTTACAATTAACAAGAGCTTAATTTATGATTCTCACAACCGTTTCGTCAGTTGATGCGTCTAAAGTGGTAGCTTTTAGAGAGCACGTTGAGGACCAATTTTGGAGTGATAGGAAGTGAATTCACTTTGTTTTTGTTTTTTATATGTGCTTTTTGATACAAAAAATTTATTACGGAATTTGTTGCTGGTAGTAAGTATAATAATGTCAATAATTTTTTTTTGCGATATTTTAATTTTGGGACAGATTTTTTATTTATCAAAGAAATACGAGTTTTGGGACCTATTAAGAAATCGTAGTTTTTGTTTGGTAAAGAAAAAGTTTGACGTCTGGACATTGCTCAGCATTGAAATTATGCTTTAAATTTAACTTGAAGAATTCTGATTCAGAATCAATCAAAAACATTTGCGACTTTTTAAAATAATATCAATGCAAGATATTAAAAATGTCAAAATAAAAGTGTCCCGCAGAAACTTATTATTATTATTACTGATTTTTTACAAAAAAAAACTTTTAATAATAAGTATTATTTTGGCTTAAGTACTGAATACTTAAAAATAATTTTACTAAAAATAGTGCATTTACTTAAAATTTGCTTTTTCCAATGACTTATTGCAATAATAAACCAAGAAAAAACAAAAAAATAATTTTGGCCATGTTTTTTGGGAAATTTTATCTGTGTGCGTCGTCGGCCGGTTGCAATCGCAAGAGATCAAGAGATGAAGATAGCTATTAAATTACAAACAATATTCCTGTTGATTATGGAATTCGCAATGCTGGATTCTTAGTGGCTAGTGCATTGCTTTCTTTTCTTTTTACCCATTTGTCGTGAAAAGAAAAAAATGTTTTGCAAATATCTGCACATCCAGTATTATGAATTGAATAATCGGCATCATTATCTAAACTTAAATTGCTAGAGCTGACGGCCTTGCTGCTGAGCTGTTCAAAAACAGCAAGCGATTATTTGGTTAGGAGTAGGTACCGCTCATCTGCAAAATATGTTCGGGGAAGAAAGCATGTGCAATGAATGGATTTATAATGGATGGATGAATGGATGAATAAATTAGACTCTTTGAGTTCGTCTTTGCCAACTACAGAGACATGATTAGTCTCCTTAACATCGCCTGCAAGAATCTTTTTTACCGTTTTATGTGCCTGGAGATGTTCGTTAACACCCCGATAGGCCAATACTCATTGACAAAATATTTATAGGGATCACAGAATTATTTCCAATTTTTAATACATCATTTGAAGAGGCTATACCCCTAACATAAAGAATTTAAAAATCCCTTTTTTTAAACAACAAAGATGCGGAAAAAAAACTTTTAGACTTTCGACATCGACCACACTACCTACCTACACCTACAAACCCTCGTACTCATACTCCCGAAATTGTCTATCAGCTTTTAGACTATAGCGTTCTCTAGAAGATACATTGGGTCGTACAACTGCGAGTTGAGCCGATATCAGTAAAACCGTTGTATATAGCCTACACACTATAAAATCCACAAGTTCGGCGTTGTTTGGAGGCATTTTTTTTTTCAAAATTCAAAGTTTCAATTTTTTTTCAAAACTCAATAAGTACTTATGGACCTACATATTTCGAAAACGCCTTGGTTCATTTTTAATAAATTTGGCACTAAGCGGGTTTTTAATACTATTATCTAGTAGAATTCAAACTAAAATTATTCTAATTTTTTCTCATAAATTAAAATTCGTTAAAGAAACCAAATGGTGTACATACACATTTTAGAAGCTGTTTAATTAATTTATGTTTATTTAAACTGTGCTACCTTACGGCCATATTATTCACTCGATACATCCAGATTAAAACTTAAATCCGGATGTTAACTATACAAATTCAATGTAAATACATCCGGATTTTATTTTTAATCTGTATGTATTGAGTAAATAATATGGCAGTTAAACTGTGATTCTTTAATCTGTGATAAATATGATGAAATGGCTCAAAATTTTGACCATTTTAAATATTTTACTTCCTTCACTGATATTAAGAACCTTAACATTAATATTAAAAACATTATAGAGTTTATATTTAACCTTGACGATAGCTGTACACCAGGTCCTGAAGGTATACCATCTACTACTTTGAAAAACTGTGTATACGCCACTTGTCATTAACTTTGTCTATTCTTTTTAACTTTTCAATATCTTGATATGCATTCCCATCTATTTGGAAAAATTCTTTCATAATCCCTCTACATAAAAAAGGGAACAAAGACAAAATTAAAACCTACAGGCCTACTGCCAGTGTTCTGTGATTCCTAAACTTTTTGAGACTATTATTTGTGAGTTGTTATGTTTAATCATTAAACATTGAGTTGTTATGTTTAATTATTGTTCCTTATCAACATGGTTTTACAAAAGTTTGCCCTGTAACTTTTTTTTTCAATAGAATTGGATGAAAATTAAAAATAAGAAAATTGGGATTTACTGAATACTTTGTAAGGTGGATTCAATCTTATTTATTCGATAAATCTTACTCGGTGCTATTTTACGGTTGCAAATCGAATAAGTTTAAAATCAATTCTGGAATCCCACAGGGTAGTCATCTAGGCCCTATCCTATTTATAAACGACTTACCATCTGTGTGAAAATATTCTATGTGTTGATGTTGTTTGTATATTAATAATTTGTTTCTATTTTAAGTCATCTTTTTTTCTTCTTGTTTGTTTCATTTACGCCGATTATGTGACAATCTTCAGAACTATTTCAAATACTCGTGATTGCGAAGAATTACAATGTGACCTTAATTCGTTTTTCGACTTGTGCGTAACTGTTTGTTTCTTAATATCGATAATTAATGTAAAACTATGTTTTTTAACAGAAAGTTTTCTTTTACTTCGTTCAACTATTTGTTTAATGGTATATCAATATCTCTATTCTAGAATACACTTGTCAAGTTTAGTCACCTCACTATACAAATGCCATAAAAAAAACTAGAACATGTGCAAAGATATTCCTTAGATTTGCTCTCAGAGGATTAGGATGGTTTTATAGTTATGATCTCCAACCTTATAACAACAGACTAAAGATTTACTGATTTACCCAGTCTCGAGAAAAGACGTTCCTATTTATGTTTTGTTTTTATTGTAAAATTAATCAACGGTGACATAGACTCTTTGCAACTTCTGTACTTCTGTCTCGTATTAACTATAATTCCACAAAGAAACTTGAGCAACATACCGGATAGTATACCTATTCTAAACAATCGTACCAATTACGAACAATTGTCTCCATTAAATAATATGTTTAAACTATTTAATTTTTACAATAATAAATATATCAATTTGTTTGATAAAATAATTATTAATTCGTGTAAATTTAAATCAACATTTTTTCTTGCAATTTATTAAAAACTGAATGTAAACTAACAATTTAATTATATTAAATGAATAAATAACATTTTTTCATTTTAAACTGTCCCAAGTTCAATGCTTGCATAATATGTTCAAAATAGTTCATTTGTTACATAAAATTACCTTAAACTAAACTACGCCCGATAACTAATTTCTTTCTTTTAAAATAAGAGCAAGCTCGTGCGACCCAGTCGAGCATTTTATTTTTATTTTTCTTTACACACCATGTTTTCGTTTGAGAACTTATGGGAATCATTCTTTGTATAATGAAATTTCTTTTTTATTTAAAAGCTATAATAGAACTTGATTTAAAAACAAAGAAAAAAAATGTTGTTGTTTATGCATTCATTACCGGTTCTAAAACAAAACAAACCCATAAATTGATACCAGTTTTCGTGGTATCTTGTTCCCATGGTGCAAATTGAAGTTGGATCCTAGCTGTCTATTACCAAAAGTATGTATGGCGGTTGTTAAATTAACATCATTTTGTACATACAGTGCTGCCAAAAACATTCTGGATTTTTTCCCATAGTAATGATTTTCTTAATACCAAGTAGAAAACTAACAACTTTCCATAAGTTTTGTAATAATTTGTAAAGAGTATGAGACAAGTTAATAATAACCTTAAAAATTTAATGCTACGATGACAAGAACAACAAAAAAAAATTATTTTATAAAGTTACTCAGTAACATGCCTGTGCAAAACTAACCGGATTTCAAGAAGATTGCGACTCTCGATGTTAAAGTAACGGTTTTTTCGAGTCTTTTGACTCCGAAGCCGTAGAGTAAAACGTTTTTACAAGTTGAGAGCTGTGTAAGTTGAAATTATATAGTGCATAAAATGGCTAAAACACGTTATAGCAACGCGATTCGATACGAAATAATAGAAAAGTTCCAATCTGGTATAAAACAAAAAGTAATCGCTGAAATCTTAAAAATTTCAACGTCAACGGTTTGCGACATCATTAAAAAATTTAAAAGTGGAAAATCAGTAGAAGCAGATCATTTTGGTGAACGCCCTCGCAAAACAACAATTAAAACTGATAGGCGCATAAAGAATTTCGTGCTTAAAGACCCTTTTGCGACTTCAAAGACAATTAGTGATGAATTTAATCTACCCATAGGGCCAAGTACGGCAGGAAGCGTTTAAGAGATTTCGGTCTTTTTGCATTTCGACCAGCTCTTCTTACTGCTAAACATCGTAAGAAAAGGTAATCCGTAAAAGGTATTTGGGAAAGACTTAAAATTCCTTATCAAAACATATAACCCAGGGTTGAATTTGCAAAAAATCATCTTAACCGGTCTTTAAGCAAATGGAGGAGTGTGCTTTTCAATGATGAAAGCAAATTCAACTTATTTTTCTCCGATGGTGCAAGGACAGTGAGGCGCTCAAAAGGTACGCGATTAAAGCCTGCAAATGTACTCCCTACAGTTAAGCACGGTTGAGCCTCGGTGATGGTTTGGGACTGTTTTTCAGGAGCAGGCTGCGGTCCTATACCATTTCCCATATAGGGACATTTTGGAGTCAGTAATGCTTCCATACGCAGAGGAAGAAATGCCTCTGCGTTGGGTTTTTCAGCAGGATAATGACCCCAAACATTCTTCAAAGTTGCTAAAAATATTCGTGTCTTAGAATGGCCACCTCAATCACCCGATTTAAACCCAATAGAGAACTTGTGGGCCATTTTAAAAAGCACACGTCAACAACTTCTCTTTTTGCAGCTTTGAAAAATGAATGGGAGAATATTCCTGCTTCGGTTTTCGAGAATTTAATCCAGTCAATGCCTCGTCGATGCCGAGCTGTGATAAAAAACAGGGGTTACTGGACAAAATATTAAATAAATAACAAAAGTTAATTGCAAAAAAATAAAATCCGGTTAATTTGTCACATTAAAATTTGGAATTAACTTTAATGGATAAAGTTCCATGGTTTTTGTTTCAAATAATAAAATTGTTCAATAAAAATGGGAAAAATTGCAAACATTTGATTTTTTCATTTTTATATCACAAACCAACAATCAATGCAGTTTACCAAAAAAATCCGGAATGTTTTTCACACCACTGTATATGTACATATGTATGTACAATGTACAAATCGTCGCTACAATGCAGAACTAGTCTAAGTCCTAAATAAGCTTTTTTTTCATCATAAGGAAACCTGTTGTGTTCCGCTCATTTCGGTGTTTTTCAGAATTTTATTAAATCAATATAATTAACATGTCGAAAGTCAGAATTTTACAGACTTAGGATTTAAGTGCTGTTCAGGACAAATAGCCTAAGTCCACATAGAAGTAGTTGATCTATATTGAAATTGTGTAGCTTGTTCTACACTCAAAATATATATGCGCAATGATCCTATGTCCAAAAATCACGAGAAATAATAAATTTGTTAAATTAAACTATATACCATATGAATCAGCTTAAAAAATAATATATACGTACATATAAGGTATAACTATTAAACAAATATAAAAACTAACTCTTAGATTCATAACAAATATTAAGTTACGTTTTCTTTAATTTACATGTGGGTATGTATAAGTCAATGAACCAAAAACATTATATTGTATTAATTTGAAAAAAGCAGAATTTATTTAAATAATCAAAATTATTTCGTCGTCTTAAATTTGTTGAACGTAGGTACTTATACATATATACAATACACACACAAAAAATGAACCAATAAACCCATAAATAATTCTTTCTCTCCGCCTTCTTTCCTAACTCTTTATTGGCCTTCAAAAAGTTCATTATCACAAACAAAATGTTGTTCCACACGTAAACATACTATCGACTTATCAATCGTACAGCGTACGTGCAATTCTCACCCCCTTTTTCCATTCAACTCTATCTAATGTCAACATTAAAAAAAATAAAAAAAAAGAGCCATCCATTTTCATCATGAAGCAGAACACGTACGAATTGCTATCGGAAAAATTAGCTTACATATTTAACTCCACCGAAAAGTCATCACCACTCATAATAGCAGCGCACACAGCACACACCCACTTAAAGAGAGAGAGAGAGACTTGCTAATTGTAAAATCCACTCACTGTTTCACTATGTCATGAGTTCTACTTAAACCTAATAAAAAAAGAATTTATAAACAAACAAAAAAATATTATTATATCATTAAAATAAATATTTTAATTGAATTCGAAGTTTGATATTATTTAAAAAAAAACTTTAAATTTAAACTAACAAAAATAATTAAAATGTATCCATAGTATTACTTGAACCGTAGTTTTATTACGAATCGAAAACAACTCCTTGGTATTTTCATGAAAAAAACACGCAGAAGATTACTTTTCCACCGTATTTTAGGCTGATTTGGTCCAGTTTTGTTGCCAATTTTTAGTTTAATAGTTTTTTGCTTGTTTTCTCTTAATTTATATTTATAAATAATTGTTTGTTTTTATTTTCAACGTTGGGAAAAATAGTGTAATTCAAATTTTTTTTATTCGTATTTTCTCCAAAAAGACCAAAACAGCCTTAAAATACAGTGAAAGAGATTTCTGTTACTGTTTTGTACTCAAATGTTTTTGTGATTTTTAGACCTTGGAAAGAAATTAATTTCACACCATTCTTAAACTGTTTAAATATCATGTTGTAGTTGGTATACAATCGGAACATGATTTAACTAAACGAAATAATTTGAAATAAATATAGTAAATGTAAATATAGTTAATGGATAAAGATAAAAGAAAAAAAAAGTGGTTCCATATGGCTTCCTTGTGGCACTCCCGAGTCATTAAAAATAGCTTTTAAAAGAAGGGATCCAATTCTAGTATTTTCTATTTTTTACTTGAAATATACATATACATACATACATAGGTACTACGTTGTAAGTTATGGATTCGTTAAAAAATCGAAATCGAGATTTGATCAAACTTGACATTACGATGATAACGAAGTCGAAAAAGATGGGTCTCGCAATTCTGTCCGTCTGTCTATCTGCCTGACCTTTCGGCTGCACCCTAAACAGATGAGCCGATTTCTTTAAATTTGGTACCAAGCGGTTTTTGGGCATTACCCCTACACGTTTATTTCATTTTTTTACATGCCGTACGCATTTTTTTTAGCAAATGGGTAATTCTCTGCCAACTGTGATTTTTTAAATAAGAATTTTGCTAAAATTAAAAGTCATTGAAAATTATTTTTTTTTACTTTATTTGTCTTAAAATAGACATGGTATTAAATATGTAAGAGCATTTTACTACAACTTTTAAGGAACAACAAATATCGTAAAAAGTACTAAATCTCGAAGACATGGTTCTGACACTGATTTCTTATTTTTGAAAATATTTTTGTTGAGTTTCTAAATTCTCTCTTACGTTTTGACGTTTTCAACTTTAAAAGCCAATGTTTTATTCAAAATTGTATGTTTTTTTAGTTTTTCAAATCTGTTCTTTGAGGTTGGAGTCTTTATTTTTAGGCTATAGGTTATAACTCAACATTTATTGCACAAATTTGTTTTAATATGTTTTGTCCGAAGTACTGGTACCATTCTTAATAAAAAAATAACAAGATTTTTAACAAAATTGCTTCAAATCATTTAATTTAAGTTCATCATAAATAAATTTACCACGGTACCGACACCCACGGTACTGACATTTAGACTTTAATATAACCTCATATCTCAAAGCTTCTGAGAAAAATAAAATCCGTTATAATTTTAACTTATATGACTTTAAAAAAAATACAATATTCTAAAAATCACCCCAACAAATTTCATAACACGCTTGGATAAGACTACCACGGTACTGACAGGTCATTTTGTGACACACGATTTTAGAATAAAAACACTTCACTCTTACAGCATAATTACGTTAGTAAAATAAATTGACTTTTGTAAACAATAAATAAATAGTGCCGCTTTCAAACACACAAATGCCATAAAACTAAAAACAAAATGGCGGTTCAGCGGTAAATCTTTTGAATTCAAAAAGAAAATGAAATCCGTGGACAAGATTCAATTATCATTATTTAATTAGAAAGCAAATATTTTGACTTGATATTCTCAATATATAATCAAGCAACTATTGTACTCAAACTTTTCTGAGAACAACATTTTTATTCAATGATGTATTTTAATAGAAAATTGTAGATTTAATGGGAAAAACAAGGGATATGCCACGGTACTGACATTTTGCGTATACTTTTTCAAGTCAAGGGGAAAGGGTAGCAAATTTTTAAACAATCTGTAATGTAAATTGTAGTACCAACTTATTTCCACAATTCAAACCAGAAATTCATAAGAAATTTTTACATTAAGCTACAAATAAAGCCCTGGACACAAAGAATCACAGTTGGCAGAGAATCACCCAAATAATGATCTCATTTTTTTCAATAACGGGGCCACTACTTTTGAAAGCAAAAAAATTCAGTAATTTTTTTTTACAAAAAGGCTACCATTTTTAGAAAAAAAAATATATTTCCGAAAAATGTTTATTAAAGATTCCTTCATAGAACAATTTTTTTTTACTTTCGATTTTTTCAAAACCGTTTCAACTGATATTGATAAATTTTTTATAGAGAATGTTTAAAAGATTTAAAAATTATTGTACCTATATACCAAAATATAAATTTTTTTTTTGATTTTTAAAAAAAGGTGAACATTTTTTTTTTTTGAGAACTTAATAATTCGAAAACGAAAAAGCAGCCCCTTATAAATAATAAATACAATATTTCGCAAATTTTTAAAATTTTATAAGCCAAATAATTATATAAATATCGTGACCCATATACTGCGCTACTGATGTTTATAAACAGCTATAACTATAGGTTAGTGTAATTGCATATTTGCCTTAATTAATGTAGATAATGCAGATTTTTGTTAGTTTTGATTATTAGCCATGCACCCTAATGCAGTGAAAATCCCGAATACCGATTTCATCTGACGGCTACAATCGGAAGAGATTGTCAAAAGTCTTTTCAGATCTACGTATAATAACCTCTGAAAAAGGCCTATACAAACGAATTGAAAGCAGTGTCAATACTTCCAAAAAACCATCTGATATGCCGGCCGCTTCTAACGCCGATTACAACACCAACCACAAAAAAAAATCGTATTTTTCCATTAGTTTCCAACAAGCAAATACTTACAAAAAGAACCTTTCGCAAAACGAGCAGTAGAAGAAAGATAGAGACTGGCTTTCCAACCAATCAATTTTTCACTTTACTTCAGGAGAAGAAATAACAATTCTTTAACACATTTCACAAGTTTATAGCCAATTTCTAAATCCCTAATATTATTCACAATTCGCAAACCTTAAAACTAGTTTTTTATTAAGACTAGTTTTGTTTTATATATTATCAAAACTAATTAAAACTAGTTGGCAAAAGCGCACTTTTAAGCGTGTTGTAGATAGACTTGGCGGGACCTCAGATGGTATGATTACATTGACTTAATTTATGATTATGTTAGCGTCTTGTAGTCTCTTATGGGCGTTATCCATTTGTGCTTCATAAAAATGCAAAAGGTACTGTTATCCAAAAAAAAAATGAGTTATGAAAGCAGAACATTTCTAACTTTGAACAATGGTGCTGAAAAATTCTAAATTTTATCGGTAAATTCTAGTATTTCCACATTTCGGAGTTTTACAGTAGTAACATATACAATATTCCTACATAACCTGATAATTTTGTTTTGTTAATTCTTTCATATTTTCTTATTTGCTTAACTTTCAACAGTTGTCTACTTGTTCTTCCAAAAAGCTCCTCACCCCTAATTCGAAGAATACGATAATGTCATCATCAAAGTTATTAAACTTGTCAATTTATTTCATACGTTTTGTAATCGTTCAGCTACCTAGCTGGATACCTTCTTGATTTTGAAGTGAGGAAAAAATTGTTTTCTATTTTGCAATATGGTTTTATTTATGGCTTTTTTGATTGATATTTCCTTTGTGTACTTTAACTACTTAATTTTTAGTAACGATCTATCGAAGACTGAGCTAAATTTAATAAATAGGTTTATTTTCAGTATCCGGCCACTATTTGAAACTATATAGCGTAACGGATGCAATTGTTGGCACCCCTAAGGAATTTTCGAATTAAAATGCGCGTAAATTTCACTTTTAAAGAGTTAAAAATATGTTAAATATACCAAATTAAAATTTAGAAAGTTTTTTTTTCGAAATATTTTTAAATTTGTATTTTATTAATAAAAAAGGAGTTAATACCGGAAATTAAAAAAAGCTTACCAAGAGTTACTAATACCTAAGTAAGGCTTACCAAATCTTAACAGGAACATTCAAAATTTTGACAGATTTCCATTTTTTAAAAACGTGTCAGAAAATTCAGTTCCACACACCGTCTCAAGAGGTAATTCCTCAAAATAAAGACGCAAAATTGTGAGGAATAAGTTATAGTTTAAGAAAAAAATATTATTGGTTTGCTATGATGAATAGTTTTAAAAAATCGCCAATAAATGAGGGATGCCAATAGTTTGTTCAAAAAAAAGGGATGCCAATAGTTGTATCCCATACGCTAATTGGTCCTTAATTAATGTCTTATTTTTAGATTATATAGGTATCTATATCATCAAGAATAATTGCTTATGACTAGGTAGGTATTTAAAATTAAACAAAAATTCGTTTTTAGACTCTATTATTAAGAAATAAAGTAACTGAGGTTCGATGGCCGGGAACTGGTAAGAACGCATTTTCTTTTACAAAAGTAATTTATTTATTGATAAAAAAACAAAATGCTCAATAATCAGACGAATTTATTATTCAACACTAAAGTATGAAAAGGCTTTAGGTGGCCGGGTACTGGTACATTTTCCTACCATAATATGAAGTAAAATTCATATTAAAACCTACAAAAATAAAGGTGAATATATTACGCATTTGTGTATGCAGTTAAATATGCTCCAAAGCCAGCCCCGTTAATCAAATCACTGAATTTATTAAAATTTACAAGGGAATACGCTCTTTCTTAATACCTCACTTCCACTTTCTACAAACTATGCGTGTGTCATGTAATGAAACATACAATTATGTACAAAACGTGCGCACTGTATACATAGTTACAAAAAATACAAATCCCCAAGGTCACCACAACTCTGTCGAATTTCCTTGACAAAAAAGAAGCTGGTCAAAGAACCTAGCCGCCACTCGCCACTCGCCAGTTACTACAGCCCTTGTCGTTTGTCAACAACCAACGTTGTCTGTCATCACTAAACTGCAGGCTTGGCTGCGGCTGGCCAAACATACGAACAATATAAACACTCGTCTACTTGTCTCTCGTGCGAGAGTCATTTCAGTGCTGTGCTACGTGCTCGTTCGCATGGTACCGATGGAAGCTCCATAGCTCCAAACCGTGTGTGTATTTATTTTTTAGTCGCTTCTGCTTGGTTGTCATTACTCTAATCTCTTTTTCTTAATAATTCGTACTCGTAGTATCTCTGATCCGTTGTTCCGAAATAATAATAACAAAAATTTCGTTCTCTGCAATCAAGTCAAACATCACAAAATTAAAGCATTCACAAAATATTTAATGAGAGTGACTATACCTATATACCTTCTCCCATGAACCCCTGTCCCTTACCTTCTGCCACCACATCAGTGAGTGAATAAAATACCAGCTGATTCCAATTGGAATTCCGTTTCGTACTCTTTCTCTAAGATTATATTATCCACATGTGTTTGAAATTCGACTCTATTTAGAATTGTGCGACGCTAGCGAAAGGGTGCATTGTTCTCGCTTCAAAATATAAACAACGCCAAATAAAAATCTACCTCCGGTACATATTGGTTTCCAGTGTGTGTTTTAATTATTATTATTTGTGTTCTTTTCGAAAACAGTTTGTGTTTAAAGAGTTTAACAACAAAGTTTGCATATTAAACAACAACATGATAGCTTCGGAACATAGACCATTTTTCAAGTATCCCGCTGATCCTAAAAACGCTTCGCAATTTTTCAAAACCGAACAAAGGTAAAGAGTAAAAATATAAACAATTTTTGAGTGTTTAGGTAGAATTGTGTTAATATTTAAACAATACTTTTTAATGGCATCCCAAATTCAATTTGAATATAGACACAAATTTGTTTTGTTTGGAGATTTTAAACAGGTTTTAAAATCTAATTTTTACGCGTTAGTAACAGTTATACAAAAATTTCAATCTTTCCTTGCGTTTGAGAATATATTAGATAGGCTATTCCACTATACCAAATTTTTTAAATAGGTTAAGTTGTTGTTATATTTAAATATTAATTTTTTCTTTTGTTGTTTTTTTACGAAACTAAGATTTGCCAACTCGTGCGAAGCCGGGACGGGCCAGCTTGTATCTTTATAAATATAACTATGAATAAAGAATGATGGAATTTGTACCTACGTAGCCACTGGTATACCTATGTATAAGTTTTGTCAAATTCATCTTGAAATTAGAAAATTCAACGATTTATTGAACTTATTTCTATTGTATGCTCTATAAATTATTGTTGTTAATAGTATTTGAGCTACAAACTAAATGGAGGTAACAAAACTTGAGCAATAAGATTTGACTTGTATTATTGGCAGCATTTCAACACAAACATGAAAATTTATAAATTAAACAAGATAGAGAAAATAAATTCATAAAATCAAACAATAAAGTAAACAAAAATGTTTTTAATTGTATTTTTTTTTAAACAGATTGTGAATACGCCTTAGGTGGTCGCAAATAAAAGACAAGAAGAATTTAAATTTATAAATATTACTCATGTTCATGTTAGGTAAAGTAATTGATTTCTCCAAGTGATGGAATGCAAACAAAAAATATGCCCGTACTGTTCCAAAAGTCCCCGAAAAGACAAAATATAAAACTTAATTTTATCAATGTTTTGAATATTAATATTTTTATTTTATTGCATCACAGAACAAATAAACATAACAATGAAACATATTTTATGTGTAGGTATATGAATAGATCTATACGTCTGAAAATAAAAACAAATATTATACCTACAACAGCAGTCTGGAAATGCAATTGTTTTTTTTTTAAGTTTGTATCGTTCTACATGTCATTAAAAATTTCGCCAGAAGTGGATTTGCTTTTGTGTAATCGTATACCTATGAGTAGTTAAAAGTTTTTGCTTTAATACATTTTTTAAAACTGCCCCTTATCCTTAATGTTACAGAATGAGCAGCCCAAAAATTCAACTGTTTGTTATACTCAGACTATAAAATTTATATCAACTTCACTTTTAAAAATAACATTACTACCTATTATGAATTGCATTTTTTAAAATCTAAAACGCATTTGCATAAGTATCCAGAATTTTTTGGCCACTCTCCATTGTGATTGCAAAAGGTGATCTTTAGTTAGGAAAGTTTGACTCACTTAGACCATAAGGTGGTCCTAAATGAATCCAGGAGACTTCCCCCCTACTCGTTAAAACATTTGTTTTTGAAATGTGAGAGACTACTAATATCCATATTTAGCAGATCGCTAGAAAAGCTGTGTTGCTTCAGTATAAAACGATTCGATTCTTTTTCCAGGATAACCCTTTTTCAAAAAATATAAAATTTCCCTATAAGAATCTCCAAGATCTGTTTTGTGCGGGTTGACACCAAATCCACATAGATCTGCCCAATTTATTAATTTGTTTAAAGCGTTATGTAAGAGTTCTTTCAAGGTGTTAGGATGCATTCCTGAATCCGCAATAACAACATCATCTGCATAATGTAGCTTTCCGCTGCCAGTGCTATTCTGAGATTGAAAAGTAACCATTTGTAATCGGCTAAGCTTAGTTCATAAAATTCAATGGAAAAATAAAAATAAATTGTTAATAAGCTTTGTTATTGTAATAGAGAAAATATTTTTTAAAAATCTTTGTTTATAGGAGGGATTCTTTAATACAAACAATACAATACAATTCCAAAGAAAAATATTAATTTTTATATTTTAGAACGATTATAAAGTGTCTTTTTTTGAAACTGTTGGTCACTCTAACTTGTCCATTAAGAAATCATTTGTATTTATAATTTTTTGTTGATATGGTAACAAAAGCGTGACAAAATAAAATAATAAACAATAGTGTTAGTAGTAAGAAATTTTACTAACGGGAAATTTGTGTTAACAATAAAAATTATTCGTTTTAGTGAGCGGAATGAAGAACTCTGCCGGATTATAATCAATGACATGAACACCTATGGCCTGTCCGTTATAGACGACTTCCTTGGAATGGAAAAGGGTTTAAGAATACTGAATGAAGTTCATGGCATGAATGAAGCTGGAGTTTTAAAGGTAAATTTTGTTTTTTAATCATATTATTACATTGAACTTTAATTATAAGTTATCTTTAATTTTGTGCAGGATGGTCAATTAGTGTCATCGAACCAAACAGCTGGACAAGCTTTACAAGCGATAAGAGGTGATAAAATCACGTGGGTGACAGGCGTTGAACCGCACTCTGTAAATGTTGGATACCTCATTAATCAAGTGAGTCACCATAAATTAGTATTTTTAATAAATCTAAAACAATAAAAACATTGTAACTTGTCAAAACATTTACACCATACAATGTACATATTTGTTTGTAATTCACATATTATATATGGATGTACATATGTATATCCCTTTAATCTTTTTACAAAAACAAACTGTAATCACACTTTGAGCAAAAAAGCTTAGTGCTTAGTCGGCACGTACACCATATTTGTTTTGTATATTAATATGTACCACACTAGCCTCATAAAAAAATGTTCTCTGTTATTGATCATAAAAAGATTTACATTTGTGATATCACTCACTACCTTAACATGGTATAGGTGACGATTGAGTATTTTATTTATCGCTTTTGAACATGCATTTTAGCGTTGTATAAACAAGTTTTAAAATCAGTTGAAGTTGTCATTAAATAAGGAATTTAATCAATTGAATTGAAAATATCATTCAATTTGTATAAATATACCAGTGATTCATTCCTCGATGATTTTTTATATTTGTCAGTTATTATATACATACATATAAAAATTGATACCTACTTAAACAAAATAATTCAAAGAAAAGTAAAATTATAAAATAAAAAATAAATCAAGTTTAGCGTTCGAAATCAAGTGACATTTTAATATAAAAAAAAACTGTAACTGATGGTAACAGCAAAGCTGAAAATCTAAGAAATTGTCTGCTTAAATAATAATCAACAATTAAAAAGACTTACAAAAACATTGAAATGATTTTATTTTATTAGAATGAAATGTAGTTAAAAAAAATTCCATAGCTACTCAGAAATGTTTCTGAGAATAATCGCTTTTCTCGAATTTTTGTCTGTCTAATTTTAATACTTGTTTCTTTATTTCTCTGAATTAGCTTTAAAAATTGATTTTCATGCAACTGACATACTCGTACTACCTTGCGTGTGCGGTGACTTGCGACATTTGACAATCAATCAAATTTGATTTAAAGTAAATTAAATTTTACTATGCCTACAAGGCTATGTAAACTAATGAATTTGAAATAGAAGTTATGTAACGTATAGACTGAATCCCAACTGAATATCTCGAATTTTTAGAAGAAATAATTGTTTCCCTGAAATCATTGAATATTCGGATAATTTTTTTTTAGACTAATGTACTTGAATTAAAATGCCATTTCAAGGTTAACCTGACAAGACCTTAACTTTTATTCAAAATATCCCAAAAAACGGTTATCAATTGGCATTTCTAGAGTCACTTTCTTAACTTTTAAATCCATTGAACAATGTAAAGTTATATGTAGTTATAGTAGTGTATATTATACAAATTGAATTGGGGTTATTGCTCAATGTAAATCCTTCTACAATAAAAAGAATTGCACTTAAAAATTTGTCAACGCGTCAGACGACTGAATACCAAAGTTAATCTGAGGTTATCGGTTCAAAATTTGGTCCTAGATGAATTTTATTATGGAAATAATAAGAGCCAAAGCCAGCCTTCGCGTGCTTTGGGATTGTGCATAAATTTGCAAGATATCCAATAAAAAGAACTTACAGAAGGGCATTCTGGTTAATGTGAGAAAATCACCCAAGATATTATTTTGTTGACCTTTTTATTATTGAAAATGTTAACACCTCTTGTTGGCTGTAGGCCAATAGCTTAATTGCTACGTATGCATAGAAACAATTATAACGGTGGTGTTTCGGGCGTCTTTAACCCCATCTTATGACTTTTTCGTGGACTATTATTTTAATTGCACAAAAACACTGACTTGATGGATTGATAAAATTGCATAAAAATTTTATCTACATTATGTTACTTTTAGTTTTACTTTAGTTTTAAAATTATTGTTACTTGATTGATAGTATGTAATCCACTGGAAAGCAACATAAACTTTTCGTATGTTTATAAGCTCCTGAAAGGGAGCACAAACAAGCCTTTTAGTTTTCGATACCATAAAGATTATTTTTTTGATTTATATACATACTTATGCTGGATTTCGATTGATATAACTGACTAAATGTCATTATTTATGTCATGTTCATTATCATAATCATAAACCATATCTAAAAGTGTGTGCATAATGATCCAGCTTTATTTTTAAATATTCTAATATTTAATTTTTTTTCAAATTTTAGATTGACGCTCTCATTACCCGCGCCAACGCAATGCAAAACAATGGAAAATTAGGAAACTACACAATAAGAGAAAGAACAAAGGTAAAATAAAAAAAAATGCCTTTGCGAATATTGAAAGGTTTTGATTGAAAAAAAAACATCTTAAATGAGCTATCAAGTTTTATAGCCTGAAGTTATGGCAATTTCACGGCTGTCAGGCCGATCATGAAACTCCTTTAGTGGTGCTCAGTATATAGAAAAACTTTTCTCGTCCCTGGGGATTGAACATAAATCGACCTTCTTTAGAAGCTTATGAACTACGCATAGGATTACCGAATGTTTGCATCATTTAAAGATATCAATGATTTTAGAGTTTTCATGAAGGTTAATAAATGTGTTCTAATATTTTCAATAGCGGAGCTTGAAAAAAATTCTATTCCACTAATTGTATTCTTTCTGACGATATCACTTTCTATAAGAAGGTTTTTTTTATAATACAAATTATACTACCAACTGAAATACATCAGCCAAGTAGAAGACTTAGCACTATTATATTTGGACTTCGAATGGCCCCGGGCAAAAACTTCCAATTTAATGATTAGGAATTCTAGTCTTGGTGGATATAGTTCACACTAGATATTCGTCACGAAACCTATGTATGATGAACTGAACTTAACAAAAAATTGCGTATTGACTAGTCAACTGAGTCCAATTGAGATCGCCGGGACGAAACGCCAAATTTTTGTAGGACTAAAGGCCGTTAAAAGCTATTTTGGATATCAGTTTCCGTTTCATGATTAACTCCATTATTTCATTGGATGTTCAACTAGAATGGCAGATATCTATTATACCGTTCTTAGCAGGATATATTTATTAAAAAAATCGACGAATTTAAGTTCTGAAAACCCAAGGCTGCCTTCTGTACTCTAAGCCACTTATTTCGTAACGAACAAATATTTATTGCAGCCGAAAATTCAGCTATATGGTTTTGTTATTTTTTTACCAGATTCAACTATTTTTAAAACCTTTCGGCGATATAATCGTATCGCTAGAAATTATTTATCAATATACACTTGAGCTTACACACAAAATGTTTGTTAGTAAAAATCGAAATGCATTCGAATAAACTAATAAAACATTTTTTAAAGTCAAAACACAATTGGAAACTTACGTATATCATAATAATCGGGGTGTTTAAGAGTTGAACACATAATATTTCAAAACTATAAAAAAATCATTTATTTATTTCAGGCAATGGTAGCATGTTATCCTGGCTACGGTTCTCATTATATGATGCATGTTGATAATCCTAATAAGGACGGCAGAGTTATAACCGCCATATACTATCTCAATCCCAATTGGGACACAATTCGATGTGGTGGTGTTTTAAGGTGATTGCTCTTTTTGAAAATCCATAAGAAACGGAGACCTAACATTTGAGTGTTTTTAATTTATTTTTAGAATATTTCCTGAACAAGGTGGTGGAAACATAGCAGAAATTGAACCAAAATTTGATAGATTAATATTTTTCTGGTCAGACAAACGTAACCCGCACGAAGTACAACCCGCCCATCGAACACGATATGCCATAACCGTGTGGTATTTCGATGCCGAAGAGCGTGAGACGGCTCTCAATCGTTGCAAACAATACAAAAATAAAACAAATAACAGTAACTCAACAACAAAGAGTAAAACAACAACAAACTCAACAACAAATACAAATTCAAGTGATAATTGTACGTAACAAAGAATTTCAAAATGCCATCATACCTAGACACTCAAACGTATACAAATATCTCTTATTTTTTACACGAATATATAAAATCATTTTTATTATTTAAGTTAATTAATATTTAAACAAAAACCAATTTAGTACATAGATAGGATTACATAGTATTATATATTGAAATTACGATGCATCTCTTATTTGGATGAGAGCAGTTGTTGAAGTAGTCAAAACAAACTGAATTAAAACACTGTTAATTTGGCAATAGGTTATTGGAATAAATACGAGTATGTATAGTATTTATTATATTATATATTATTTTTTTTAAACAATACTATTGTTTATTGAGTGTTGATAAGTTTGAACTATATAGCACCTAAATAAAAATTTTCAACCTTTTGTTTATTGTTAATGCTGTTGAAAATTGAATGGATGAAAAAGTGTTTTTTCAAATTAAGATTTGTTAGTTTTGTTTGTAGCTTCTGCAGCTAGCAGATTTATTGCAATTTGTTCTTATATGTTTGTGTAAAACTAAATGCTTGTACATCTACCTATTATTTTGTAACTAATAAGTTAAGCATTTGTATTATATTATATTATTAAACAAGAAAAAATAACAATCTAAACAACAATAAAAAAATCCAACTAATAAATAATTTATTATTAAAACTAATTTGTGTTTTATACTATTATATATGAATTCAAATAATAACATACCTACTTGTAGTAAAGGCTGAAAGGCCTTTCGCACTATCATAACATATGAATATTGAAGATTTAAATGAAACAAAAACAACTGTGCTGAAAATGTGCTGAATGAAAACTCTTTACTTTTTTTGTTTTGAGATATTTGGATTTGTGAAGAGGTTTTAGTTTTATTTAAGGAATTTTTATAATAGGTATGTATCTCAGTTTGAGAAAAATAGTCTTGGGAGTTTTCACTGAACGATGAGAATATACATATACGTATGCATGTGTCTTGATTGTGAAACAGTGCCGGTAAGTATTTAACTGCCTTGAATTCGATTTAAATTTGTAATCAATTGTTTTGTGGGAACGTTAATTCCAGTATGCAGTTCAAAACTCATTGAAATTAGAATATGGATTTGTCAAAAAAACCGCCAGCGAAAGTGACAAGCCAAATTTTTCTTCCTTTAGCTGATTCGTTTTTGATGTTGAATAAAATTCTTTGTTTTTTAGGAGTGAAGAAGAGAATTTTTGTAGGACGAGACTAAATGAAATGTCAATTTAAAATAGTTAGAATGGTTTATCGCCCTTGAAACTGAGCGAAATTGGGCGTGTAACACGCTTCACTAGACTTGAAAAAAAATGCCCGAAGTATGCCATCTGACAGAGGGCCCTGGCTTAAAACATTACCTAAATAAAAAAAAACTGTTATAAATTGGCATTTCTTTATGAACTTCGTTCATTTTAATAATTTTCAAAAACGTGATTCAGGAAAAGTTATAGTTAACATTTGTTTGTGGTGTATTCAATGACTCAGCCAGATACAATTTAGTTGTTCGGTATCTTGAATTAATTGGTTTTGCACGTCCGCCACGAAATTTATAACACAGTAAAATTCCAGTTATAGCTTTCATTGAAAGTCATCATTGAAAAATTTAAGTCATTATTTTGAGACACTTTAAAAGCAAAATCAGTGATTTTTTTGATGCCAATATAAAGCTTATGAACCACTTATTATTTCTATCCAAAAAAAAATATTTTCATTTCTGCCCAACCATTAACATAAAATAACTTTAAAAGATATGGTAAGTTAGTTCAATAATGAAAGTTATTTTATGCGGAATCTTGGTCCAAATTGAAAAATTTGTTTGGCTAAGGGAGGTTTGCTGATACTACACATTACGATTTAAGTTGAACTTAATTTCTTAAGTATCATTTTATGACATGGAAAAAGTACCCCTTAAGAATTTAAGTTCAACTTAAATCGTTATATGTAAAGGGTGATTTTTTAAGAGGTTTAGAACTTTTTTTTAAAAAAACACAAACAAAATTCGAAAAAATGAATGAAATATTTATTTGAATCGATAGTTTGAACCTTGCAATTTAATGTTTAAAGATAATTTCATGCAAATGTTGACCGCGGCTGCGTTTTAGGTAGCCCATCCGCTGAGTCCAATTTTGGCATACTCTTTCACACATATCGGCCGGTATCTCACGAATGAATGCATGGATGTTGGCTTCCAGTGCGTCAATCGAAGCGGGCTTGTCCCTATAGACATTAGCCTTGACATACCCCCACAAAAAATAGTCTAATGGTGTCAAATCGCACGATCTAGGCGGCCAATTGACCGGCCCGAAACGTGAAATTAACTGTTCACCAAACTCGCCTCGCAATTGCGCCATTGTTTCGCGTGCTGTGTGGCATGTGGCACCGTCTTGTTGAAACCACATATCATGCAAGTCAAGAACTTCCATTTCGGGCAAAAAAAAGTGCTGTAACAAAGGCCTAACTGCTGGGAACGGCGCCGAATCGACATTTCGCGGTCTTCTGTCACACTAGCTGATACGGCCGCAATATTTTCTTCACTACGCACAGTACGTAAACGTGTTGGTGGTTTAATGTCCAACAAAGTAAATTTGGTGCGAAATTTGGTCACAATCTTCCGAATAGACTGCTCAGAAGGTCGAGAATGCCGACCATAAAATGGAAGCAGCGCGCGATGAACATTTCGAACCGAGCACGAATTTTGATAGTAAAATTCAATAATTTGCAAGCGTTGTTCATTTGTAAGACGATCCATGGTTAAATTGCAAACCAAACTGAAGCTGTTTGACAGTGACACAAGGTACTAAACACACGTCAGCTGTCAAAACCAGTGTTGCCAAAACCAAACCAGCTAAAAAATCACCCGTTAGTACCAGCAAACGGACCTAAATATGATAATTGAATCAGTCATTAACTTCATTTTGGCATATAAATAAACACTGATTTTGCTTTCTAAACGGCCCTAATACAAAATTTAAAAAAATAATTTTGAATCATTCGACTGCTGTTTTTTTTTAAATTTAAATACATATTTAAAATTCCAAATTTAAGGTTCCCCGGTCCCCCACGCCAACGCGAATTTTCGGTGGCGACGACGAAAACAATAATAGCAACGTATTGTTTTAATTGACAACCACGTTTTGTTATTGTTGTTTTCGAAAATGCACGTTGGTGTGGGGGAACCTTTATACCCACTATGACCAAAGCAGAATAAATATTCTATTTTATTTTTGTATTATGATACTCTGTTAGTCGAGAGAAATTAAGTAGATTTTGTATCTACTTTTTAATGAAAACTGTTAACATTGGGCAATCAAGTCTGAAGCAACACCTTAAAATATGCAACATATTATTATGTGGCATTCAATTGATCGGTTATTATTTGAAAAGGTTAGGAGTGGTATATGAGCATATAATTTGTGATTTTTTTGACTCCTGCAAATTTGAATAAAATAATTCGAGCTTGTTATAATTTCCAATTTAACCACCTGCTTAGACCAACGACGTATTCAATATCTATTATAAAACTAAAACAGAATATGTTTATAAATTTGTTCAAACAACGGTGCTACAAGACTATAAAATATATAAGCAAAAATAAACAAACAAAAAATTAATAAAATAAATTAGTTTAAATGTTTTTTTTTTGTATAATATCACTTAGATCTAATTAAACTTGTTTATGAATATCACAGCGACGCGAAATGATATTTCTCTCATCAGACTTCCCCGATAATGGAATTTAATGAAAACAAAATTTAAATTAATAATTATAGAATATTAGAAATCAGAATAACAGATCTATAGAATTTAAAAACACAGATTTAGTCGAATAGAAAACACATTTATATGATATTTTTTTCAGTATTTATTGACTTTATTAATTTTTTATAATGACCATATACAATTTTATTTATAGGTATGAACCAAAAACAATGAGTATAACAATAATAATACTTTCAACATCTTTGTAACCAGTGCATTTATATTAAACCAACTACATTCAATATATATTAAGTTTTTTTTTTTTAATTTAAACTATCAATAATAGTAATTGCTGAAAATAATAATTAAAATATGAACAAACATTTTGTTCACATATTACAATGGTTATTCAAGCAAATGGAACGATTTTAATTTTTTTTTTCTACACTCTGTTGTATGCTTTGAATGGGTCGGTAATCAACAGTATTTTTTGTTTTTATTTTTTTTTGTTCTAAGATCCAAGTACACACGATACTATACATGATATATAGTACAATAATTTATTATAATTATAATATAATGATTATATAATTGCTCTTGTAGAAAAATATAATTGTAAGTGTCAACAATGTTAGGGTAATAATTATATTTTGTTTTGCCTCTACTGTTCACTTTTAGTATTTTGTTTCGTTGAATTTAATATTTTATATTTCAGTTTTGTTTTGACAAAATAAAATTGATACTGATAGATAATAATAATAATAATAATAATATAAACATTTCTATGGTTGAATTTTATTTTTAAAAGTCATTCAAATAGTGAGTATTCCCACGAGTGCGTCACGTTTTTTTTTTTTTTTTATTTTCAAACTTTTGAACTTTCAGTTTTGAGTTTTGTTTTTTGTATTTTACGTTTTGTTTTTGATTTACCATGCTATAAGAATGTTTATTTAATTTATCAATTAGAGTTAAAATTGAATCAATGGCATTTCAAGATATATTCAAAAAAATGATTGCCCTAAAATCTTCGAGGTCTCCGCATCCTTAGGAATCTAAATATTCCAAATTTCATCATAAGATGCTTATTTGACGTGTAAGGTATATCAAACAAATTTCTACGTTAACCATAAGCTTTAATACGGCCTTTTAAATATTCTTCAACGAGAAATCGAGCAAAAATACAGTCTAAAATTGGTCGTTGAGATTCGTATTTTAGAAAATTATGAATAAGAAGTCCGACAATGACCCATAATTTGGACAGTTCTTTTTGGATATTAAAACGCATGGTGTCAAATGAAAGATTTTTAAACAGAGATTTGATGATATAAATTAAAAAAATATAAGGCAACTTAGGTATTGATAAAACCACTCTCCTTTTTCAGCTCACTTGGCCAGAAAATTGATAGATAAATATAAGATTAGGTAATCAACACTTATACTATTGTGAGCCAACATTTGAACTAAATGAATTTCATTTGGACCATAATCTTTTTAAACCAAAATAAGTTTCTTTTAATTTGACCTCAATCCATTGTTTAAGTTACTCTAAAGATCCTAATTTCACTATTAGTAAGTATTAAAGTAGATTAAGTCATTTTCAATTTTCTCAAAAACTAAAAGACATTAAAGCATTTGGTTTTTAATGTTAGACTATACAAATTGATAAGAGCATTGAATATTAAAAAAAAAAAATAGTACCTACCCAATAAGGTAAAATTTTGAAAAAAATCAGTTTTAACAAATTTTATTTAATTTTTTGTTCAAATTTTGTTGTTTGAAAACTAATTTTTCGAAAACTATCGATTTAAACATTTTGATGCAAAAAGATAATGAAAGAATGAATTTCTAGATAAAAAAGGTAAAACATTTTATTGTTTGTGTTACCGTTGTTTTTTTTAATATTTTGTTTTAATTTATTAAGGGCTTGTTGCATAATGTCTGAGTAAAGTTGTTGTTTCATAATGTCTGAGTAAAGTTCTGATTAGTTACTTGACACATAAATATCGGCACAGGGTCATAAGTCCACAAACCAAATAAAATTACTTTTGCATTTATAACCTATTCAAGTCGTCAAAAGACAATTTGTTAGTTTTTCTCTTGTGAAATTATGACCCTGTGTCAATATTTAATGTGTCTAGTAACTAATCAGAACTTACTCAGACATTGTGAAACAGACCCTAAATCAAGTTTTTAGAAAGTTACCCCTCCCGCCTAAACGGATGGAAATTTACCCCCTCTTCTTTGTAATTTTTTTCTCGTCTCAACCAAACCTACAAGCTCTACCTTTTTTTCGCTACTAATGGGAATCACGCTGTTCAAACATTTTGCAAGTATAAATGCAAGAAAAAATATAAAAATTGTCGGTTCAGCGGCACAAAATCGGCTATAAATCAAAACTTACTGCTTGAATTTTTAAAAATAAAATATTTTTGGAAATGTATATTTATCACAAGTTATAATATATCTAAACAATTATATGTTTCATACAATATTAATGGATTAGAAGCATGGAAAGAAAAAAAAGCAATTTTTTTTACAAACTTATATCATTTCTATTTTCCAACTAATTTTAAAAACTCGTATTTTGTTATACTCTCTACCAATAAACGTTGATTTTGGTACACCATACATTTTTCTACGATAACTACAAGCTTCAATAAAGCTGTTTAAATATTCCTGACCGCAAATTCAGTCGATTAGTCGGTCGGATTCGTGTTTTGGGAAATTATGATTTTGCTGTCCAGAAATGAGCTATAACTTTGGAAATTCTTTCTAGAATCTTCAAAAATGAGGTATAAAATAAAAGATAATCAATTAAATGACAAAAAATTATAAAAAATTATAAAAATCCAGGCAACTTGCGGTATAAAGAAAATTCAATTTTATCAGTTAATCTTTTTTATCATACAAAAGAAGTATTTTTTAAAGATTTTTTTTTAAATGTTGAATAAAACTAACATAGTCCATTCTGCAGTTCTAATTTTCTTGGAGAAGATGTGGATATACATAGCAATCCGTACTAAGTTCTGTCATTACACCCAAACAAAATAACGTTTTGATGTGGTTTGGGGTGGTTCTTTAATTCCAACTATTAAAAAACATCATAAAGCTGTCTAACATAACAATATTCACAATCCAATAGTCAGTGCTTTTTTCCCCTGGACAAAATACAAGTTAAATAATTACCTTTCACCACTACTTCTATCTTTTACCTCACTATTTGCAGAATAAATCCACACTTATGAATTACTTTTAAAAGTTCAAATCTCAAGCCTAAGTTTTCAACAAAGTTCATTTCGTCCAGCTTTTGAATTGGTACTCTGTAAAACTTAGAAAAAAAATGGAGCCTGAAAAAGTGGCCAAGACGTTTTTTGCGACTTTCTCAAAAATTCGAAAATTGAGTTAGCTGGTTCTAGCAATGAGGTGACGATATGGACATGGATTTCTGTGAATCCATTGGATTTTTTAAAATAATGTTCATTACATACATATTAGGGTGATTCAAAAAAACGCCTTTCTCGAAATTCAACCGGGACCGGGAAAAATTATGAAGCTTAGATTGAAACCAAAAAACTGAAACTAAAAAATCGAACACCATTTACAGGTCGCTACCAGCGTTTTTTCAATAATTTTGCTTGAAAATCTTTGAAAATCGGATTTTTTCTCAAATGTTCTTGCTTAACTTTTCAAGTCTTGGTGCTGAAAGCATGAAATTTTCAGGTATTGTTCGTAATTTTATGTTAGAAAATATTCAGTTAGAAAATTAATTTGGGAAATATTTTTTTTTATAATTTTTTTTTGTTTATAAATACAAAAAAACGTCTGCGGAAAAAAACCGCAAGGGATCTGGGACTTGGTGTTGACTTCAAATTACGACTAATTAAACCGAAAATGCATTTCAATGACCAAGAACCAGTGTTGTCACTTCCTATTTAAAAAAAGTGGTAGATAAAGCTAAAAAAAAGTGGTAGATTCAGATTTTCCGTGGTAGAATTAATTTAAATAAAGAGAGAAACAAATTTAGTTTTTATTTTTATTAAATATAGATACAAAAGAAATAATGTAGGTACCTCAAGTAAATTAAGTTAACTAAGGTGCCAGTTATAGCTTTCATTGAAAATTTTAATTGTTAATTTTGAGGCGTCTAGAAAGAAAAATAAGTTAATATTTTGATGATCCTTTTCAATGAAAGCTATAACTGGCCCCTTAAACTCTTATCATTTTCTTTTGAAGAAAAATTAAATCACAATTATTTGGAATCAGTTTATTGAAGCACAGCCGTAAATACAAAATATGTACATTCATATAAAGAAAATATATAGTTCTTTAATTGAATATTATGTATCAATTTTATGTAGATACAGTTTTAAAATAAATTTCATAGTTTTTCAGATTTACCATTAACAAATTTAAATTGTAAACAAAAGCGAATCATTTCTGGAGATGGAATAAATATTTCATCTCTATTTGTCATTCTTTTGCAAAAATAGAACATCAAGCTGGTTTCTGTTTTTGTTTTTAATATCATTTGATCGCTTTAAAAATCAAATCTTTTTTACTTACTTTTCAGACGGTTTAATTAAAAATTTTCGAATTTTAATTTTGTTTTCACTTGAAATACAATTGTCTTCCACTGACCACTTTTCTAGAAAATTTCGAAAACAATAAACGTTAAACTGTTTACCGTTAATACGAAATCCAAGTAAACAATATTACTCTTCTAAAATAAAGCACACAATCTTAGGAGTAAGTGAGTAGGAAGTAGCATCTACTTATTTTTCTTAAGCAGACTAGATCTTTGTTTTTTTTACAAAAAAACGTAGGTATGTACCTAATGCGGAAAAAAGAGAAAACGATAGGTAGATACGCGTATGCAAAATGACAGATGAAAGCATTCCCATTGAGTAAAAAGCATTGTGAGATAAAGCCAATAAATGTATTCAAGTAAAACACCATAAAAAGTGCAGAGAAAAAGATTTTTTTTTCAAAGCTCGAAGCAGATATTTTATTTATTGTTTTTTTTTTGTTTTTTTTTTCTAGACGAGCAAAAAGGGGTAGAATTTTTGACTTCCGGGGTAGAAGTGGTAGATTATGAAAATGTTGGAGAAAAGAGGTAGATCTACCACAATTGTGGTAAAGTGACAACACTGCCAAGAACCTGCCCCAAAGTTCTTTTCTTGCTTAAACAATATTTTCAAAAAAACACTATAACCATAACGTAGAAAAACTCATATCGTATTGTACATGGTGTTCGATTTTGAATTTTTTTAGTCTTAATTTTTTGGTTTCAATCTAAGCTTCATAATTTTTTCCGGTCCCGGTTGAATTTAGAGAAAGGCGTTTTTTTAAATCACCCTAATACATATGTATGTAAGTTCATATAAACTATGATTTATTTTACTGTGTTTGTATTTACTCGAAATAAACTAAACTAATACAGGCATTGTTCAATTGCAAACCTTATGTAAACAAAAAAAAAAACATTACGTATACGCCGCAGTGACTTAGAATAAATGGACAAGATACACATTTTGTAGGTTATTTTATGCAAGTTCCTACCAACACACATATTTATCTTAAGAGTGAAAACTGAGAAAGAATGGTAGTTGGGTCTAATCGTTAAGAAAAATGTTTAATAAAAACGTTCTTAATGAATTTCAAGTCTAAATTAGTAAATCAGTTTTGCAACTCGTTGGGAAGACCAATGGAACTTCTATCCCTTACCATAAATTTGTTACTCATACAATTAATTAATATGAATTGGTAGAAGTAGGATGTACCTACATAAATGTAGAGAAGGTATCAACTCATTAGCTCACTTTTTTTTTTTGTGTCACCCTGCTGAGAGTGTACGATTTAAGTTGCATTTTTAAAGTAAAAATGATAAAATAGGATATTAGTTCTTAGAGAAAAATTGACGAACATTTTTTTCTGATTTCGAAAGGCTTATTGAAAGGCACTCTATGAAAAGAGATTTGTCACCTCCTCGCAAGAGGTATGTACCACTTCTGTAAAAAAAAACATCTATGTAAGTTGTATGTTGTATCGTTACTCAAACAGAAATACAGTAATCTTTGTATAAAGATCATTTATTCAAGAGTATCGTATTCAAGGTATTGATTGCTCGCAGGTTATTAACAGGCTGGACGCATAAGACCAGTTAGTTCCAAGTATATGACAATGCTATTTGAGAGAGCGAGAAACTTACTAACACGACATAACAGTGCAACAGGTCGGATTTAAACCCAGATCTCCGGCTTGATATTTCAATTACACTTACCATTTCGCCAGGGGATACTTTTGTTAAATTATTTATAAAAGAGATACTTTTTAATATAAATTAGCAGTACACCACGGTGGCCGCTGTGTCGCCCTTACACATAGAAGTAATGCCTGATTTAATGAACAGGTTTAGTATAAGATGGGCGGATTTTTTTAAATCACTCTCTTAACCTTCTCGCCGCTAATAAGAATAAACTCTGAAAATTTCAGCTATAAGTTATAGTTGATTTGAATGACGGCGTAACTGTAGGCCTTCCTAAGAGTGCTTAAGACAACGGCTATCACTTATTTCTTTTAATACAATCATCACCAATTCAGTTTTAACTCCATGATGGAATTTTTTTTTATTATTTAAATAATAAACTTAAATAATGGTTTGTCATTACACATTTATACAATGCTCTCTAAAACTTTGTCCTTACCCAAAATATGTTGAATACTTGTTATTAAGTTTATCTAAATTGATCGTACAAATATTTTGCTATCCTATATATTTTTTTAAATATCTGATTTTAATTTCCATTAAATTTTTACTTTGGGAAATTTCTATTTAGAAATACAATATATGTAAGTAGTCTACTAAATGTTTTTTTACTGAATGTATGTGCGGGAACTTAATTAAAAAAAAAATTGATACATTGGCTTAGAATTTTTAATATAATTTTTGTAGTCTTTTAGTCAAGCAACAAAATAATTTACTTGTTTCTTTTTTTTTCTAATATTCACAAACTAATTTTTTTTTTCTAAATTTTTGTTTTTACACAATTACACAATTTTTTTTACATTTTAGCTTACAGTAGATTTCTCATTTTAAATATCTCTGTTTTAATTTGGAATAATCGAGTCTAAATTTTAATTGACAGAAGTTACAATACATATTTGAGGCTACCTTGCAAGAAAATTTATTTGACAGCAGTAACCAGTGATTTATAAAATATTGATTACAGCTGTCAAAAAAAGATCGTGTAGGTGGGCCTTATTGATATTCGTACATTTATATTGATTTTGTTTTCTTTTTTTTTAATAACATTGCATACAACAATAATTATTTAATTTTGCATCTTTTATAAATTAAAAAATATTTTCTATAGCTTTAATTTTTTTTACATAGGCAATATAATATGTATTTTTCTTTTGTTCACTATAATGGTTGTTGTATATATATACGAACTTTTAAATATTTACTATTATAATTATTAGCGAATTAATAAATTAATTTTTATTCATTTATGTAAGCGCCATAGATTTTCGAAAAAAAAGCAGTTTGGCAATTTTCGTATAAATTTTTCAAAATTATTTAATTGTTAGAAAAAACCAATAAAAGGTTTTATTTTTTTAACCTTTTTTATTATTGATTTATTGGTCTCATTTTTGTGTATTTTTATTTTTATTTTTATTTTTAGTAGGTATAGGTATATTTATGTATACAAATATATAATATTAGTGTATCAAAAGTGTATAATGATGTGTGTATGTGTGTTTTTAATGCATGCCATCGTATAAAAAATGATTTTGAAAGCCGTTTTTTTCGATAAGAACTTATTTGGTATTTTATTCTAAGGCTTAGCTTTTGAGTTTTGGCTATACTAGAATACAATTAAGACAGAAAATACAACATCAGTTATTGTTACATCAACAAGCTAAGATAAAAGCTGTGATATGGACATAATTTCAACTGTCCTACAGACTTTGATGTTTTTTGTTTCAACTCAGAAATGATGTCCATTAAAGGAGTTTTTTTAACAACTTGAATTATAAAATCTGTCAAGTACCCATTTCTGAAGAGACATATTTATCAGCGCAATATTGTTTTCTATTTTTGGATCGCTTACAAAAGCGCCACAATATCAGCTATCGCCGAATGCAAAAAGATGAACACGCATTGCGGTTCACGTCCACTGATAAACAATTTAGTAGATAAATTCTTTTTCAAAATTCTGTTATCTTTCAGTATAATATTGGGATATTTTTTTTCGTTAGAAATGGCAAACTTTCCGAAAGTCATTTATATCAGAATACAAAGAAGATCCTTTGAAACTTTATCGCCCTCTTTTTTTTTTAGGCAGTAACAGAATAGAGTTGGACCTAAGACAAAAAGTGTTCCAAAATGCAAGCTGAATATATTTTGTTAACATACTTTTTCTTTCTGAACAATGGATATTGAAATAAATCGATTTAAAAAATAAAATGCGCAAAATATCTTGTACAAATTATTGTGATGTCAAAACCTACCTATAGTTTGACTTATTATAGCTCAGTTAAAATGCTGTTCGTTTACTTTAAGTACTGTCTTCTAAAATTACTATTATCATTTGAAAATGTTGTTGATATCGTCAATTGAAATTTGTTACCAAAAGAGGATGGCCTAAATACTCATGAAATGATGATTTTTGTGACCTTTTTTAATCGTTATAGATATTTGAAACTTAATAGTGGGCCTAGAGCCCACTATTAAGTTTCAAATATCTATAACTAAATACTCATGCGTCAATCAAGCTATTTGGTTAACTTATGTAAACAGTGTAGACAGTCTCTGCTATTTACTAACAATGTTTGGATGTTTGGAAATTCTGCATATTTTATTGTTCAAAATAGAATACCAAAAAAGTTCTCATTCCGTGATATCGAATATTATTGATTGAAAAGTCTTTAATTTGTATCAAATGTATGTTTGTATGTATTTTATAATGAATTTATTCTACGTTTATGTTTTCATTATAAAGCTTCAATTTTTTTTTTTTTTCTAAAAAGATGTTAATTTTTTTTAATTAAATGTAGGTATTGTATTAGGTATACAAAAAATAAATATTTATATCAGCAATTTTACCATGGTCTGATTACCAAAATTATCAATATGGATTAGGTTTGGGTATTTCTTTATCAAAAATTTCAAAAACTTGGGGTGCAAAATTTGAAAAAGTCACTAGCTTCCTTTCTACATTCAAAAAATTATTTCTGGTGCATTTTTTTTTTAATTCACTATTCAATTATGTTACAAAATAGTTTGGTATGTATTCTTATTGAATGAACGCATAATGTTCTTTTATCGAATTGTGTTTTTTTTTTGTAGGTAAAAAGAATTTTGTTGGTATCGAATCAAAGTTTTTTTTAGTTTATTTTTAATGTGTGCGTGTCATGACAATTTTATATCGAGTTTTTGAAAATTTATTCAACGATTCCAAGTTTCTAAACATAAAAGAAAACGAATATTATGTACGTTTGTATAGGTATCCTTCTTTTTTGTAAATAAAACAACCGTTTATTTTTGTTTTAAATAAATAAATAATTTTTATTTAATAACAAAATTATAATAAATGTGTACAATGGTGGTGTTATTTCTTGGAGAATTAAACAAATGGTTTTACATTATTTGTAATCGTGTTCCGATTTCGATAAAAAAAATAAGCTATTGTCATTGTTAAATTGATTCGAAAGACTTTAAAGCCTAACTAAATTAAATTTTTGTACTAGTTATTTATGTAGGGTAGATATAAGATATTTTACAATGTAACATGATTTCGTTCAAAAGCTGAAAACAAAATTCATATAGACATTATACTTAACGATATCCAATTTCAAATCAAACATACAAAATATCAAACAAAAATTGGGTTCAAGTTAAGTTTCCTATTTTGAAACGATAAAAAATCCTAGCCGTGTTTTGTCTATTACTCAATAGATTAGATACCAATTCTTAAAATCAAAACAATAAAAAAGACTTCATAACTCACATCATGAAAGTTTGCTTTTTTTTTGTACGTAAACAATGTTAGGTATCCTTGAAAAATGTATGTATATTGAGGAAAATTCCAATTTAGCTTTCAGGATTTCTTTAATTTTTCTCGAAAAATATTTCATCTAAGCATATGCTTAGAATTCTGCCACCTTATTTCCTTTTAAAATTGCTAATTTTATTGAATCCATTTTCATGCCTATTACTAAAGTCGTTAATGGCTTCTGAAAACACGACGAGAACAAATCTATATTCCATTTATCGTTTTCATTAAGTTCTGCTTTGAGGTCACAATGTAAATGCCTCGGTATTTCACTTGAGGCCTATTCTTAGTTTTGCCAAAAACATAGAATTGCAAAGTTTTTTTTAAGGGGTTAGTAATCATATGCGGCAAATATTCAAATGCCAGTTTATCTATTCTATTCAAGCCCTACCGCCAACTTAATCGCAAATTTTGTTCCCCGGAATTACGAAAAATACCGGGGAAAGAATATTTCCAATCGCGAATCTATCACGAAATAATTTTTCCCCAACAACTTACTTGGGGAAATTTTTGCATTGAAAAAAGTAACAAATTCCCTGAAAAAATTATTCATAATATCTTTTTTGGTGAAAGGAATATTTTCCCAAGATTCGGAAATTTCCCAAGTTGGGAATATAAACTCCGGGGGAAATTTCTTTCGCGATAAGGCTGAAGATTTAGAAATCTGAAAAATGTTATATGGTTTAGGCATGCAAATTTACCAAAAAGTTTAGAAAAGGTTTTTTTCTTACAATGCTTGGCACAACTCTAAAGGATAAGAGTGGTATCTTTGATTTGATTGTCGGGGCTGAACCATCTCTTCAAAAGAGCTGCAGCGTTATGTTTTCCATATTTAAACAATTCTGATTATTTTGTTTCCCTTGTTTACATCAGCCTAATTTTGCTAAACCATTCGATCGAAACATTCAATTCACGTGAATGTTCAATTAAATTTGCTTTAAATTATTTTTTTTTAATATTCTGGCTTCCGAGTCCAAATCTTAACCGATATTTTTTTTTTATCAATCAATTTTTTTTTTATCGAAATTTATACGAAATTTAGAGTAACCGTTCTCCTCCGACGGATAACAGAATACAAACTTTCACAGCAGAATAGGACTGATAATAACAATAACTATATTTCTGGTATATTCTTTTCTGATCAAAATGAATAACAAAATAATTGCAATGGATTCGGTGATTGTAAGAAAAGTACAAGCGCCTTTGCAGATAAATTAAAAAATAAAGACTTTCGTTGATTAGGCCGTTTTCAAACACGTCAAATCAAAGTACATTTTACTGGAAAATCAGGATCATTAAGTAACTTATCGATTCAATAAGTATTAAAAAAAATATATAAACTGGACAAGGTCGGTAAGATTTAGTTAATAAACTGTAAATAAAGTATGTAGTTTTAAAACAGCTAGTACAACACTGCAGCGGTGCAGAACTGAGTTGACACAGTCACATTGTTTTTTTTTGTTTCTAGAACATTTGTACAGCGCTGCCTGACTGAAACCCTTTAAAAGTGAATAATGTTGAATTTTGTAAAACTAAAAAAAAAATAAGTAATAAAAATTAAAAACATAAAATGAAAACTAAAAAAAGGTTTTGTAAAAATATTTTTGTTTTATTATTTTTGTTATCACTTTAAATGGTGTTTAACGAAATTTGTTTTTTTTTTTTTTTAATTTATATTTTATAAATATTTCAAATTTCTTGTAATAAGCAAGTGCATATAATTGGAAGATGTTTTTCAATCCAGTATAATTTTTTGAAAACAAATTATATTACGCGTTAATGTTGACTGTATAATAATAATATATACGTATTTACTTCGGTTAATGTAGAGAATACCACACATAAAATGGTTCACATCTGCTATATAACAATAGCCGATGACTTAAAACAATACAATGTTAAAAATATAAACTTAAACGTAATAAATCCTTGAATTTTTTCTTCTCAATTACTTGCTTCTCAATGTATGTATATTATCGCATCTTAATGTTTATGAAGATATAGGTATATTTATGTTTTTCTTTGATTCACAGCTAAACACTAAACTGATCATCTGTTTGTTTTATCTTTTTTTTTTATTAAATATATAAATTTATTTTATTTTCTGTTTAGCTAAGTGATTTTTCGTCTTTTATGTTTAAACTTTTTTTTCTTGCATAGTTTCTAATTTAGAATGCTTTAGTGGTTGTTTTTGTGTTTATACAAAATGTACATTTTGATATACAATGCACTACTATTTATTTTAAATAGGTATACATATATAATTAGTCTAAGCGAACGTTATGTTTGCAATGGTATAACAACTTTTAAAATGTATTGTGTTTTAGTTTTTTTTTTTTTTTTTCATTTCTAACTTATACAAATATATATATATATGTATGCAATTGTTTGTTGTTTGTAGTAGGATCATTTCCAACACACAAAAATATATTTTGTTTTATTCAAAAAAATAAGCAACTTCGATTACCATGGTAATAAAAATAAAATAACTTTTTCAAACAACATTTAAATACATATTTCGTTTTTATATTTTTCTAATCGTGTTTATTTTTAAATGTTTTTGCTAAACTTAATACCAAAGACGAACGCACTATTCAAAAGCTTTTACACATAAAAGTTGCATTTTTTGATTACTTTTTGTTTTCTTTATAATTATAGGATGCTTATAAATAACATTTTACACAAAATTATCATACGTAATTTTGCGTAAAGTGAAATAACAAATCAATTCTTCTATTCATCCTAAAAAATTTAGAAACATCACTCAAAAATCATAGATTTCATTTTGTTCTTTTTTTCAATTTTTTTTTTATATTAAATTAGATTAATTATATAAAACAAACAAACAAACAGAAAGAAAAAATACACAAAATATAAAAAAAATAACATGGTATAACAGTAATTAAATAATAACATTAATAATTAAAAAAATCATAAAGAATTTCCTAAAAAAAATGTTCAATGAATTTCTACTTATAATTTTTCTCATCATCGTTTTTTTTATACTTTCTTTCATAATATTCTATTTTCAATCGTAAATTGCAGCATAAATGTTTTTCTTTTTATTTTTTAAAACTAAATTAAATAATATATGATTATGTTTAAACAAATAATATTATAACTAAAAAAAAGAATTTAATAATATTAGTAGGTAATTTCAAATTTGCAGAAATTCATTTAAACAAATGCCCAGCATTCGAGAGTTTTTACAACAAAGTCTTCTTGTGGTGATAGAGGCTCGTTGCCATATGTGCTGCATGATTGTGATCGGCCTTGATTCAAGTCACCGTCCAACCATAATCCAAATCGACCACTGAAAAAATACAAAATAAAATATATTAGTTAGGAATTTAATTAATTTCCATAAAAAGAACAACTATGTATTTAGGTAATTAAGGCCCGTTTGCTGATACTACACATAACGATTTAAGTTGAACTTAAATTCTTAAGGGGTACTTTTTCCATGTCATAAAGTGATACTTAAGAAATTAAGTTCAACTTAAATCGTTATGTGTAGTATCAGCAAACCTCCCTTAGTATTAGCAAACCTCCCTAAATGCATTTAAATAGTTTCGATTTAAAACGCGTATAACTAACTATTTCTGTCAACTCACCCTTTAAACATTTATAGTTGTAGTTACTTAATTAACTTACATGGTTGTAAGTTGAGACTATATTAAGAACTACATATTCAAGTAGATCTATTTAATTAAATAAAATATAGCTTAAGTGTAGATCCCGTTGTCTAAGATAGGCAACTGTTTAGTCAAGTCAATAAAGCATTTGACTCGGAAAAAATCGCCGGAAAGCTGGATTTCGGTATATAGCCTCATCATGGCGTTCTTAACCCTCTACCGCATGAATTATTGTTTAAAAGGAAAAAAATAAAATACGCTTAAAATGACTTCTTTAGATTGATTTAAGACGTCTTTTATTAATAACCAAACAAAAATTTCAACCCCTTACTGCATACGAAGCCAAATATAGCTTGTACACTTTTACCTCTCAAACGAGCAAGATAATAATTTTGTTTAATAAAAATGTATTCATTTCAAAGAGAATTAGACACACAATCAGAAAAATATTTTTATGACGACTTAACTCACCTAACACAAAAGTTATTATTTGAAATAAGAACATTTTTCACACATCCGCTTTCAATGACAACAAGTAACCGACTGACTTGCAAACATGGATATCTTCCTTCTTGTTTGGTGCACGTGTGCAAAGGCACATCTATTTCTGCTCAGAAATGCACAGAAGAGGATCGTCTTTTGATCATTTTTTATTGAAGTCAGGAGAATTGTAGAAAGCCATATTTGGTTTCGTATGCGGTAGAGGGTTAGGATAATGTTAAAAGTCCCCATCGATATGAGCGCCGCTAACAATTTTACGGGGGGTTGAAGGCCCCCAAAATGGATTTTCAGGAATAACTCCCAAATGGTAAGTTGTACAGAAAAAATTTCAAGAATTAGTTTGTAGCTTAGAAAATTTCCTCCAAAAAATGTTAACATCCTTCTTTTCATAACAATAACCATTTTAAAAATAAACCAATCGGAAGAGTTAAGGGTTTTACTCCTCTATATATGTATGTATGTACGGGGCTGCTTAGTTTAAAAATTGTGCATTTTATGATAAAAGCATCAATTTTTCGTTGTTGTTGGTACATTATATAAACATGATTATATGTCCACCCCATTAAGTGGGAGGGGGAAATAAAAAAAAAACATTGGAAATAGAAAATGAATATAAAAACACAACTGCAATACTTATGATATCATGTTATAGTAATTCATTCTATAGTTATAATTTTCGATTAATTTATTTTAGTGCTTAGTTTTTGAATAAATGATTTTGAAACTTTACATTTTGAGAATTGAAAAATTGAAAAAATAAAGAGTTTAAAAAATCAGTCAATGAATAATGTAACATTCTCAAGTTAGACGGCTGTAGGGAAGGTTTTGACAAGTGCGAAACGAAACAAGGTGTTGCCAAATATTACAAAGCCAATGTTATTTGTAAAATAAATTAAATATATTCGTTATACTACACTTTTATTCAAAGAAAAAGAACAATAGAAAGAGTATTATTTAATACAAGATAAATTCAAAACATGAATTAATTCAAATGAAAATAATATTTGTTTAAATTTATTTATCTTTCTATTCTGCTATTATTTTTCCTATTTCGATTGATATGTAAAAACAGAAATGATAGCAATCTCTAATTTAATGGTCTGTGATGAAGATTAGATGCTTTATCTTTTTTTTATTATTTCAATAACAATCAAAACGTAGGTCATGGTGATGATTATTTTAATTATTTGGTTCATGCTTCAAAACACGTTTAGAAAAAAAAAAGCTGACTAAGTTTTCCAAGAGAAATAAAAAAAATAATTACAGTAAAAAGGAGTAAATGCGCCACCAATATTTTCGTTTATTCGATACAATTATTATTATGTTATCACTCAAGGGGTTGAGAGTCACTTTCTCATGGCAAGAAATAGCCTTGGATGATTTGTCACGTCCTCGCAAGAGGCAGTACACCTTTCTCTTTGGTGAATATAATTAGCCTAGGATTCGATCTGATTTTCATTCCCTGTAATTTGAGCATTATGACAATCTTAATGAAACGCCTTTCACACGGCTTGTGTGAGTGTCCTAAGTATGCCAACCGACGACAGGCCCACCGCTAACCGTGGGATTTTTCGTAGTAACAACTTTATTCTCAATCTAATATGTCAACACAAATTTTTTCCGTTCTTCTATTCCTTCTTACTCATGCCATTCTACTAAGGTTTTAAGATCAATGTTTATACATATGTACTCGTATGTAGTTAAAATTATTATAAAAAGGAAGAAAAGAATCAGTAAATAAATATGAATTGTTACATATTGATATTTATCATTAGTGTCAGTATTCTAAAACAGTAGCTCAGACACAAACCAGTTAGCTCGAGTTTTAGTTCGAATATGTATGTTTGGAGAAGATCGATATCAATAAATCAATATCGCATGTACACTTTTTTTATTATTATATGAAGTGCATCTACGAAATAATGTTAACAAAATATTTAAAGCTCTAAATATGTGGACAATTTTTTTAAATTTTTAAATTTAGAAGAATAACAGCTCAAAATATATTCAACAGTAACAGTAATTTAATTAAATGAAGTAAACAATAAATCCTGTAACTATCTAGGCATATTCATAGCAAATCGTTGCTAAGTAAAAAGTTAGTCATTAATTGAATTTTCATATATTAATTTGAATTCTTAAAGTTTGTCATGTGTGAAGTAGAAGTTAGTATGATATTTGTGTTTACCAGTCAAAGATAAAAATACACTTTCAAAAGAAAGACTGCAGATTAAACAACTATAATTATTCTTCTTTGATGCCATAAGATAAGTTAGTACTCGTTATGATCGATTGATTCTATTTTTATTTTTTCAACTTATGTTAACTTGATTTTTTTGACAATATACTTGAATAATTCAATAACCACTTAAAATGTCTACTTTATTGACAGTTGAATCTTTCTACAATCAATAACAATCAACAATCAATAACAAATTTGGATTTCAGCCTTTAAATATACATACATACATAATGTACATTCTTTATAGTTGATGACCGAATTGAAACCTTGTTATTGCAAGATTTGTTAGCTCTATCTCTTTTGAAAAACAACTCGAATTAAAATTGAACATTTTGAATAAATAACATCTTAAGTACTACCACCAGGTTAGGACTGGTGTTTTAGCTATTTCAGGAGTGCCACAATGACCATCAGACTCTTTTTTAGTGGTGCTTAGTCTGCTCTGTTCATTTTTAATTCAAAAACCTTTTTGCCGTCACTGAAAAGCGAACCATATACCAAGACCTTCTGAGGCAGATGTCGTACACATCGCACTACGGAAGCGATTATAACATTTACACCAAAGCGAAATAGGGGGTCTCAAAGGAAATCTCTATATTTCCCAATACATTTTTTTTAATCCGTGCAACTGTCTCAACGTTAATAGAAAGTTACACAAAAAAACAATAATAAATAAAACCAAAATTATACTTACTCTCCAGCACCGATTGATAAGCAATCAACATTGCCTTTAATGAAGTACAAATTTTCTCCAGTCCAATGGAATACTTTGTAACTGGGATTGAATTTGTACAATAATGACTCTCCGGTACCATAAAAATGATCAGATACATGAAGTGAACAAGATGTCAGAGCTCCAAAAACCTTTGTAAAAATAAAAAAAATTAAAACTTGTACATACAAAACAATATTGACAAACTTACATTGTGATCTGTGTCTTGTATAACAATTAGCACAGGACTTTCCAGCCTCTGCATTTTTCTGTAGAGAGAATTTAACGAGAAACCATGCTGCGATGTGCTAAATACTAATGACCAAGAATAGCCCTCGGCTCTTGCAGGTAGGTGTGTACATAATTTTTCGCTAAACATAAATAAAAAAATAAATTGTTTTTTATTAATTTTATGTTCCAATACATCTCGGAAAAAAATAATATGCTTACCGGTGTTCTTCTGTTAGAATTTCTGTTGTTCCAATCAGGTCAGGAATTGGGAAATCCAAATCAAACGATCCCGTTGTGAAGAGCGATGCTTTTCTGTAATCGTCAGAAGTTATATCCAGGACCTATGATTTTTTTTTTAATTTTATAAAAAAAGAAAAACATTAGTTGAAGTTATAATTCAAAAATGGTTGTAAGTGTGAATGTAAAAGTGTTTGTGTGTACAAAATTTAGCATTAATATTATTATTGATGTGTGAAACTACAACGAAAAATCTAAATTCTCAAAAACAAAGGTTTCAACTCAAAAACTATAAAACATCTATACATTTATTATAATAGTTAACTAGCAGCGAATGTGTATATAAATTATTGTGGAGGGTTTTATTATGTGGAGAATTGATTTTTTATTTGGAGAGTTTAAACTGTAATGTAGGTATTTATATGAACAGAGTATCAATCTAAGAATCATCAAAAAAAAAAAAATATATGTAGTTTATGATTGTTTTGAAAGAATATTTAAATTCTAATACAATTAATAATTATTATAACGGGGTATAGAATTAAAGAGCAAGAGTGAAACTGAGAGGAGAATAATATATGTGTTTTTTTTGAGGATTGTTTATATTTGAATTTAAGTGGAAATGATAATAATTTCGACAAATTTCATAATGTTCAGTACTAGTAGGTTTTATATTTAAGAAAAAGAGATTTTGACAATTTTTGTTCCCTGAAGGCAATATCCCAATCAACTCGGAAGGAGAGTAAGGTTAACTTGCAGCAAGTTCAACAAAATTAGTATTTGGTTGGTCATAGTAACGAATGTAATATAACCAAAGCCAAAACGTTTGCTGACATCTGCAGTCAGACATTTTTGAACAATTATTAATATTCTTATATTCTTTTAGTTCGAGCCAACATAATATGTTTTTGATTTTCCAGAAATCTATAGATGAAGAGACAACCGAAGACCCATCAATATAAACACATTTAGGTATATAAAATAAATTAATAAATAATTAAGAATAGATCCTGTATATAAAGAACAACACTTCCCAATAACTACTGGTTGATTTTCATATGTGTTACATTTACATAGCTTTATAAAGTCCCCCTCTCCCCTAAATGAATCTTTCCAATATTCATGATATGATAAACCACACAATTTAAAGGTCAGTTTGAAATTTATCGTGTAAAAAATAAATTTGATACAGTTTATAAGTTAGACGTCAAAATCAATAACAAAACGAAATTACTATAATTTAAAATAAACGCTATGCCATGATTCTTTGATCTAGACATGCTATATATAATATTAAATTGCATTGCAATTATTAACAAAACAAAATCATTATTTTTATAACACCTGCGCATTTCGGATTTTAGTGCTCATTCTAAGAAATTTGAATTTAAAATGAATAAATAAAACCTGGCCGATTAGACAGCTGCTGTTTTCAAAAAAAAAATATATACATATATAAATGGGTGTAACTCACTTTTTTTTGTGATTATTCTGAACAGTGTATAAATATAACAAAATTAAGACAAAATGACCTCTATCTTTTCGGTAACAGTCAAAACGAATAGTTTCGAACAGAGAAGACTGCGGTTTTTGGAAGTCCATTTTTTTTTTAAATTTTTGTTGGGTCGAAATATAACGGTAGCCGTCAAGTCAAGCTGAATCTTATTTTTCACAAAAACCCTTCTCCCAATTTTTTTTTTTTTTAATTTAATAATTTTTCATCGTGTAAATTCAGAATAAAGCTGGAAAGACATGGGATCAGTTGAAACTTTTTGTTTTTACAAGGAAAGCAAACGTGAGTAAGAATGTGTTTTGTCTCGCCTAATAGGTATTCACTGTCGTTCATAAGTCAAAATAAAACGTTTCGATTGATTTCGTATGTTTTTAGCTTAATACAGTTTTAACTACAAAAAATATTAATTTAGTATTAAGGATATTCTGCATCCGGCATATTACACGATGACAGCGTACAGCTAAAGTAAGAATTAATACTCAGTGTACTTCACTATTAATAGACTTAGCAGATAAATAAAAAAAAAACATTTGTACACATTTTTGCAACACACACACATTATGTAAAATTAAAACTTGATTAGATTTCTTCAACTAATGTGACATAAAATAGTAAGTTTTCTTAAATATCTAACTTTCATTAAAACCGGAAATATTATTAAGGTGCTAAAAAAAAACCTCTAATTTTTAAGTCGCCAAATGAAGATGACTTCATCTCGTGATGGTAATTTTCTAAGCATAACAAATGTATGTCTGGTGATTTTTTTTTATATATTTGTGAATCAAAAAAAAAAATATCAAAGATTTAGTATAGACTAGAACTTATTCCAATAATAAACAAAGACATACCGAAGATTATTGTATTTCAATAATGTTGCAATTTTTTTGCATCTTAAAATTCCGATAAGATTGCTGCGCATGTTTAAGTTAAATAAGACACGTTATTTATATTGATACTTATTTTATTATTGTAAAGGCACATGGTAAACAATGCCGCGTAAAATTAATTAATATCTCATGATTATACCAACAAATATCAATACGATACAGACAATAATCGTCGGAAAAAAACAAACCTGTTCAATTGTAAAATGTGATATGGATTAAGGGCGACAACCCTTCTCACAGGAATTTATTTAGGAGTGACATTTCAAAAGGGAAAACACTTCAGAAAATCGAAAAATAGAGCGAAATTGGTTTATCTGAAAGTACAATGTACATTGATAATAGAAGTGTTCCTTTGGAGATCAAGTACTCGAGTAGATGAAAACCATAATTTAGCGCTTTTGTGTAATCTAGAAATTGTCTCAGGTGCGAGTAGATGAGATTTACTATTGAGGCCATATCTGTGCGTGCCATTGAAAAAAGTACTCGTGCGTAATTGGCCACCTCCAAAGGAAGGGTATAATAAACGTTTATTGAAGGCATAATAAAACAAAAATCCGACATTAGGAATTAGAGATGCCATTACAGAAAAAATTGACATTTCCATATAAACTATCGATAACACAGAAGTGTGTTCCTTTAAGGTAGAACTATAATAGTCGGATGCCGACGTAAGCATGGTCGTACGAAACGAAACGAATACAAAGAATTCATATGACGTGCCCATAATTGAGGTTTGCTTCGTTTCGACCAATTTTCGTTAACTTTTGCTTTCGGAAGTGAAGAGCGCTCACCGACCGCTCCATGCGTAAATGACCTGAGAGAATTTTCAAACAATATTTGAAAGCTCGTCACGAAAGATCCCATTTAACAGAATTTTGACAGTCCATCTAACACCACGATTTGACATTTTTAGGACTGGTTTGAAAACCTTTACCCATGTTATCATATTTTAGTGTTTGAAGTTATTCTGAAATTGATTTTTTCGATGCTAATGTGGAAGCAAAATATGAAAATCATTTTATAAAACACAAATTTGACAGTCGTATGAAATTCTTTCACACTAACCATTTGACGTTTAGTAATACTCATCACAATTAGTCAGCTAGTGCGGAGGGTCTTCTACATATAAATTAAATACCTTTGATTAGAGAATGTATTTTTAGAGAAATAATAATAATTCAAATTATATGGTTTAACAGTTAACTATGATAGTAATGTCACAATGGCACTTACTAATACTGAGCTTTACAAATATCATATATCATAATATGATGTCATTGTTTTTTTTTTCTGAAATATATACCTATGACAATTTCTTTAAATTTTATTTTCATGTCCCCGTGTAATAATTTGTGTTTTGATAAAAACGCCAAGATAAATTTTATTATTTTCCAGAATGAAAAATTTACCAAACGACCTTGGCTAATGAGACAGATAATAAATCACACTAAGAATTATAAATACATAGGAAACTGGGGTGAATATTAAGTTTTATTTTGCATAGAAAAGGACGAGTTGATTAAATAAATGTTAAAAAGAAAAAAAATATTAAAATGAATTGAAATTTACAGTATCACTGATGATTGATACTACAACAATAAAATTCACTAAAAAAAAGTGATCATTAGTATTGACAATTATATTAATCCGTCTACAAAAAAACATGTTTGTAAAGGAATGTTTGTCTGGTTAAAAAAATTCGAAACACAAAATCACTATATACAAAGACCAACCCCCATAGGTATTTGACACAAACAGACATTATTATATTCATAAATCATTTTTCATATACACTCGCACATTGAACGTTCATTTTAGTTATTTTTTTTTTTATTTTTTTATAGAAAACAACTTTCGAAAGGAATCTTGACCCATTAATCCATTGATGGCGATTCCATATAAATAAATTAATCCCACGAAACAAAAATGCATACAAATAAGTACATAAATCAATACATATACAAAATATATGCATCACGCGTGATTAAAATATTTAGATTATTGTTATAATTTATATATTTAAATGTCAAAGTACACTAAAACACATAAACATTGTAGGTTAGACTAGGGATAGCACAAAAATTTATTTTATCATAACAAAAAAGAAAAACAGTTAATGGCGTACTAACACTTTTGTTTAAATTATGAGTAAAGTGCGGCAGACTAAAGCTCCTGTCACGTTGATATTTTTTTGTATTTTTCTTGTTCATTTTGTTTGTGTGTTGTTTATTTTTTTTTTCTTTATATATTTGTATCCACAACAGAATAAACTAACTCTACTAACGTCAACGTTAGCGCAATGATTCCAACTAAACTTTAACATTATGAATATAAGGTTTTAACCCAACAGTCTTAGCTGTAACAGGTAGCAAGCAAGCAAACGCAGTCAGGTGGGTTAAATTCAGTAAAAAAAAAAATAAAAATAAAAAAATAAATACACAAAAGACATTTATATAAAATAAATTAAAACCAAAAATCTTCAGCGTGTCAGCGTTGGCTCTCTCTTGTCATATATGGGAATGTGTGAAGATAACAGTGATATGTATGTTATTATTTATTATTACGTGAAGAATAATTGAGATTACTATAATACTCCTGCAAATATAATTTAATTTTTGTTATTTCTATAAAATTCTTTTTTTATTTTATTTTTGTTTGATGGGAGTTTTGAGATAATATTTCTATCTTATAGGGTATGTTATGGCATTCTCTTTCATTCTACCATCTATACTGGAATATAGACGCCAAAAACCTTTCAAGCCTTTCCTATTTTCCAACCATTAACCTCAACAATTCAGCCATCATTAGATACGATTTGAAGAAATAGAAATTTCGGAATGTTATTCAATAGAAGTTAACTTGGGATAGGCAAGGCTGTGGGAAAAGTTTATGTAGGTATACTTCGAATGTTATGAGGCTCGCAGTATTTCACACCTTTAAATTTACGTTAAAATGCTTGAAGGCTAGTCAGTAGAGACAAAAAAGATTTTTCATAATGCAAAAATATACTGATCAAAATTTTTATGACTGAAATGAATAGTAGGTTGGTTTAAAAAAGAGGGCTTGGCTGTTAGGTATTAAAGAGTTCTCCAGCAGTCATTTTGAAAATTCCGCTTTAACCAATATCAAGAGAACGACTCATTATCCATAGGCAAGTTGTTTAAATGGTGTATTTATTAAAAAGTAGGGGAAAAGAATGGGCACTCGAATTCAGGCAGTCAATTTTATTGTAAAAGGTCTGTTAGTTTTCTTTCCAAAACTGCCAATTTCTAACAAATTTAGTTCAATTTTAATTCAATATGAATTTCGACAGAACTTTGAATTGGTAGAAATTGACAGTTTTTGTAAGTAAACGATCAAAGGTATTTTCCTAGCGTAAGTCTAAAGAAATCATCTGTCAGCTGTCAAATTTACTGTCACTAAAAACAAATTTCTATAAGTGTTAATTTTAACAAATTAATCATTGGTTCCAAAAACAGCTTTAATTCATTTCATATAACTGTGAATCTTTGATGGATAGTGTGAACTTAATTTTAAGCAAAACTTTCCTGTCCCTGTGAGTTAAAGACGCATACTCATTCGTCTTCCCTTTTGCTACTAATTTGCTTATTTTATTTCTAAATTATATTTGTTTTGTTGATCTGATTTAATTGTATACATATACTTATTAAAAGGTGAACAAGCTTGATTTATAATTCTTCTTTTTTTTAATTTTGTTTTGATAAAGATAAGAATCAACAACTCAAAATATATCATAAAAACCCTGTTAGTGCGGAGATAAGTTAATTGAATTGCCTTCTGAATTTTCTGATATTAATCTTTACTATCTTCTTGATTATAATAGGCTAATAAAATAGGTCACAAATTTAGTAACTAATTATAAAATATTCCCTTATAGATATATCAATGAGAGATTACCAAAAATTATAATTGCAAAATAGATTGTAATTGAATTATTCGAACAACACAAATTGTGAAATATATTGTTTACGCTTTAGGTATTTATACATACATATATGACGTTGTTAAACGCAAGTAAGATATTAAGTTAACCGAATAATAATTGCTGTTAACTGTAAATAAAAGGTGACTATGTTTTATTGAAATATGATCGACCATCAGAGGCTAAAAATAATCGGTTGTATACAAATATTTCTTGTGTTGAAATTAATAGACTAATCTTTTTATTTTGTCATTTTACTTTATGATGTGATATGTACGTCAAAGACGGGGTCTAAGTTTATAATACCAACTTTGACGTGTTAATTATATTTTTTCGGTTAAAAATGATTCAACATTTGAAATTGAAATTTTTACCCAATATGGAGCACGTTTATTTTTTGTGTTTTTTTTTAATAAACACGAATTGGAAAGTACAGAGATTTGTTTGTTTAAATAATTATAGGAAGGAAAAAAGAGACATCACGCTCTTTACCTTTGTATATTATGTAGGTAGTCATTGTATTATTTTTATTTTTAAAAAATTCCCACAAAATGATTTTTTTTGTATTAATGTTTATGAATTTATGAGAAAAAATTGCATACAAATTAGTTCATGTCAAAGCAATTTACAAATTAGAGAACATTTACAATGTATGAATGCGATATAGACATAAAAAATGACGTGCACATAGAAACTTATGAAGGGAATGCACGCATTGCAAGTGGGTAATCGTTAAGAATATGGGTGAAACTTGTTTTTTTTTGCATTAAGAAATGCAAATAAATGTATGAAACCTTGATTTCAGGAACTTATTAGATAAGAGTTATTATTTAAATTGTTATGATTTATAGTGCACTTGTTTGCAAGTTTTGTATGAAATTTTTTTTATTACTTGACTTTGGGAAATTGCATTTTTAGTTTTCAGGAAATTTAAATTTTGTTTAATTAATATGAAATATTTCAACTTAAAAAAAAAATCTGAAATTTAGCCTCACAGGAAATCGATTTCAGCATTTTTTTTTCCTCCCCATCTCAATCAATCCAGAAATTTGACGTTTAACGTCAGTTTGACTAACGCATGTACTCATGTGCTGCTTGTCAACTTTATATGCATAGTTGATTAATTAAGTCGAAATTTAAAATGAAATTTTAAATGCAAACGGCAAAAGTTCTTTTTCCCTTTAAATCGCAACCAACTGATTTCGATTAGAGGCATAGTGTTCTTTAGCCGTGGATATGATTGTAAGTAAAATTTCATTTCACCCAACCAACCCAGAGAAATAAAAATTTCAATATAGGACTAAAAATAAGAAATGAATGATTTCTTAACCTACTTACACATGAATATACATTTCCTAGAACCGTTTACTACTAGAAAAATACCATAAAGCATATTTAATAAGAGAATTTATCATAAACGGACAAGTTATTTACCCGTGTGACATTTAACCCGTGTTTTTAGATCGGATAGTGTTTTGCATTATAAATAGGACTGAGTTTTTTGCGGTTGAATTATACTTGTCAAAAGCAGAGAAGAGCAAATAATCAAGTACTATGATTTCCGACCTGTGATCACAGAATCACGCCTGTGATAGATTCACCAAAAACCTTGAATATACAAATCGCATAGAAAAAAGCAATATGAAAAGAAAATTTGGTGGTTTAATATTTTGATAGATTTCGTTGCATTTTTGAACTGGACAGTGGACACCTGGCACAAACCTGCCTTATTTTTAAGTTTTCTTCTTATTTTATAATTATAGGAAACAAGTTTGTATAAAAGCTCCCTAGAACCTAAAGCGATGGAACATTTGTCGTATAAATCCACCCACTGCCACACCTACTTGTTATTCGTGACTTTTCTCCTCATTCTGTTCATCAAGCACTGCCAAGTCCACTTTTCTCATATTTGTAGATATTTCCTAATTCTATTACTTTAGAAAGCTATTACTTTTAAATAAGCTCTTTACAATGTAAAGCACGACATGTGATTTTTTTTGTTAGAAATTCATCTACATCACAATCACAGGGAATCTTAAATCACAGTCAGAGTTATACCTGTGATTGAAAAAGAAAAATCTAGGTTTTATCATCTTTATGTCAAAGTGAATAGTACTTCAAGTTACCATTTTGGAGATGTTCGCCTTCGAAAGTATGTTTGTGTAAATTTGAGAAAACAAATTTTCGTATTCCATTGGAATAAAAAAAATGGAAATCTTCCCAAAACCCAATGGTAAACTTTTTTTCTTTTTTTTAAGTAATATTTTATATTATAATTTCCATGGTATTCAAATACTGGCACATTTGTTCAAAGTTTTGTGTGCACGGGCATCTCAGGTCCAACAATATTTTATTATTATTTTATTTAACGTGTCCACCGAAGGGGTTTAATGGGTTTAATTTCAAGACAAAGCTGTCACAAAGTTAACCAAAAAACATAAGAATTAATTAAGATAACAAATTTAAAAGCAAGAGGTTAATGTTTTGTTATCTTTCTGGGTTTTTCTTGGCTGTAATTTGAACTCTATTTTATCGTTTGGCACATCACCGAAGGTGTCGCAACATTTGACTTACATTAAAATTCAAAGCCACTTGAATAAAAATACAACTTTGTATTTTAACATTTGCTAAAGCGTAATTATTATAATCCAGTTGTATAGATATAAAATGTATTTGATCAACTGACAGATCCCCTCAACTTTAAGTAGACATTTTAGGTTAGTTTTATTAAGCTTTAAGTTGTAGTACCTGCTTGTAGCCCTATATATGTATAATTCATTGTACACATTATTTTTGGTGCAGAGTGACAAAAGTAGCAATAACTGAAAAACCCAACCGCAAAAAGTTGCGTTTCAGCAACTTTTTTTCTTTCATGAGCAGGATTCCAAGTTTATCAAATCTTGTGGACCAATAATTATTACAAGTTCAAGTCGAAGACGGTACAATAATTATTTTAACCACAACAAAGAAAGTTTATGCCCGAACGACTAAACTGGAACAAAAAAAAAAAATAATTGGAGACAAAATTAAATATTCAACTTGCCAATTTAATTTATTTTAATATATTTCGAAGTTATAGCAAATAACTACCTATATACATAAGTACATAAGCCATTAACAAATTAATTTTGATAATTTGTCACGGTTCACGGGGGTTATATATGGGATGCAAACACTTAAAAACTTTCATCTTCATATGACTGACAACAAACAAAAAATATAGCACAAACCATTTAAAATTAAATATTAAGTCCAAAGCTTTTATATTTTTCTTTTTGTAAACTTAATAATAGTTATACAATAAGCAAATATTATACGAAAGACAAATTAAGTTGAACATATTTTAAATTTTAATCCAGATCTTTACAAAACAAAAATGTACCTACTATAATAAAAACTGTAAACCAGCGTTAATATGATCAAATTATTTCCAGATAATTTTTTATTTCATGTATTATCTACATGAAATACATATATCATTATAAATCAAAATATCAAATGTGTACATTTAACACCGTTTTAAAAATTAACTCACTAGTTATTTTACCCATTATTTTTTAACTTAAATATTTTTTTTTAAAGCTTTTTAATAACCTTGAGTTACTTTTTTTGTTAAGATTTACTAAGATTTGTTTTCATGTCACATATTATAATATGTATAAGAATTCAAACTTTGATAATAACATTTAAATAAAATAATGAGCTGATAAACTGTAATGAGCTTAGGTACATAATATGACGTATGTATAAAAAGTCTTGACATGCTATACGTTTATACTTTTGCGAAAATAACAAGATGCTAAAGATCTTCCTAAATATACATACATTTATACGTACGACACTTTGATTTATAAGATTGTTTAACAATTTTTAAGAGTTAAGTTATTATCTGTCTGAAAGATAAAAAAAATTATGACGCTCTAGATAGCAGTAAAAAAAAAAAACTTATTTAATAATAAATTTCCGTGTACCTAATTACTTATGTTATATTGTGTTTTAAGCATAAATTGCGTAAATAGAAAAATCGTACGTCAAGCATATTTTGGCTGACAATGTTTGAATGCCCAATAATAATGCTTCAGGGCTTTAGGTCGAAATAAACAGGCAGACAGAATTATAGGACCCATCGATCACACAGGCCTACAAAATAAAGAACATTTTTAGGTGCCGCTATAAATGATATCATTTTTGTTTGTCCACTGTCACTAAATACGAACAACGGTATTTTCAAGTTAAAGCTACGTACAGTTTTTTTTTAACCCTCGCTTACATTTTTTTCGCATATGTGGCCGAGCTTTCTTGTCATTTAGGTCATTTTGTCTATTTTCAAGCGATTTAAATTAAAGTTTTTGATGTGTCTTCTTAGAAGAGCAGATGCTTAAATGATCCAAACTCATTTTGTTATATTTGTGGTGAATTCACAGTGAAAAAAGGTCAAAAGCCCATTACAAAATGGAAGTAAATATGGTGCCGTTCGACTAGTTCATTCCACGAAAATAAAGGAGTATCAGTCTGTTTCTCTTGTTTTAGAATAATTGAAAAATCATGATCATCAGTGAGTTATGTATGCGTGGATTTAAAAATAGTTACATTTTTACTGGGACAACAAAGTGGCTTCACCAAATTTCCATGTTTCATGTTTTTCAGTTGTCAATGGGGCAAAAACAAAATTGACCACTGGATAAAGCAAGGTTGTCCTGTGGGGAATCTTTAACTGTTGGCAAAAACAGCGTCTTAAACACACCTCTAGTTTTGAGATAAAAAATATTTTTGCCTCCATTGCACATAAAATTAGGTTTGATGAACGATACGTAAAAGCATTTGTTAAAACTGGCTTTTTTTTATTTATATTTAAAAAAAAAATTATTAGTTTGAATACAGAAAAAGTTAAGGCTGGTATATTTGATGGACCACAAATAAGATATTTGATAAAAGATAACCAATTCTTTACTTCAAATGATTTAGAATCTGCAATATAGTGAACAATTTTTTAAGAAATCAAAAGTCCGTAAATTACCAAGACTTAGTTCTGGGCTTTCTGGAAAATTTTAAAAGAATGATTATTAAAGTTCAATACCTCTACAGTCATTCGGAAAGATTTTCCAAAAATCTTGGTTCATATAGCGACAAACAAAGAGAAAGGTTCCACCAGGACTGAGAAGCCATGAAAGATAGGAATCAAGGCCGATGGGAAGATGTTATGATGGCTGATTACTGCTGGTGTATCCCGCGAGAATGTCTTAAGGACACTCATAAAAGAAAATCTCCAAAAAAAAATCTTTCTTCATGTAGAATAACGCAATTAACTGTTAAAAAATCGCTAAATTTGTATTATTTGCATATAATGGTGTATCTCAAAAATTACACGTAGGATCAAAAAAGTAAGTATGCAGTTAGAACCAGAGTAACTAGTTAACATAGAAACAGTTTTCACTTTGGCGGCACCAAAAACACTGTAGGCCTGTGTCATTCTAAAGTTACGTCTAATTAAAATCTGGAGTTATTTTTTTTTTTACAATCTAGAAGTAAAAACATCATTAAACTAACTGAATGGCGGTTCAACAGTGAAAGTTTAAAAACTTTCATAAAATTTAGGATAAATATTTTTGTCAAAATTGATAAAAATTCAAATAAAACGTCTTTATTCGAAATTGTCTTCTCAGAAGACGAGCTCAATTGAAGCCCCAGTAAATCAAAAATTCACTATCAGGAGAAGAATATTCTAATTCCGATTTCCCCGGTAGAATATTTTTTACTTCGAAAGAAAGAATGCGAGTTCTGAATGTTCGAAACAACTGTGGCCGAATTACGCCATCAGTGACTGAACGACACGTGAGGGAAATTTCATACGAAATATCGAATATCATCGATATCAAAGAAGAAGTAAAAAATTATGTTGGGAATAAAGTATTCATCTTTTCGAGTACAAAATTTTAACCTGTTCATCTTTTTGAACACTGAAAAATGAACATTTTCCGTTCATCTTTCCGAGCTGTTCATCTTTTAGAACCGTTCATCTTTCTGAGATTCTACTGTATATAGAGAAAATGCCTAAAAATCATATATTATAAGTGTCGTTCGATTATCGATAAACGATTTTTGTTGAAAATCGATCAGCAAAAATTAAATATATTTTAGTAGTTTTTGATTATTCATCACAGTTGTGTTTTCACAAGGGATTTCAACAACATAAAGTTATACAGTTAGCTTTGGATACAAATTTCAACGCCTTCAGTTCAACTGATATGATCGACTTTTATTGTATCGAATCATCGAATGTTGAACGACACTCACAATATAGCCCATTGGTATTTGGGACGTCACCAGATAGAAGAGAGCTATTACATACATATATATACACTCTCTACAAATTTGGTAATTGGTACTCCAAATAATTGAGTTTATCAAAGGAACTAATTTGGAAGAAGAGCTGTTGTATCAGTGAGTAATCTCATCTGCTCTCATTGGAAACAGGTCGCAATGCAATTAAAACCCTGCAATATAGGTAACTCATTCGGTCTAGCAATTTGGTGTCATTTAATTCATCCAAATTGTCTGATTTTATCATAGCAAGGGATTGAGTCACATTGAAACTCACGTGGTTCAAGCTAAACTACCCATATAGCTACAAAAACAATAGGGGTAATTTGCATATGAATCAATTCTACAAAAACATGTGTCACATGTGCCTATATATGCACAATGCAAAATAATTGTTTTAAGCAAAAAAAAATAGTATTTATCTCAATTAATTACTATTGTATGCAATTAAAAATGATTTCAAAAAATAACAACAATAAGATATACATATTGTAATGAAAATCCATTGGAGGGAGGTACTTTTAAAATTAGACAAATTTTACATTTTACAAAATTATCTTAAAATAGAAATGACACTTTAAAGCAAATTTAATTATTATTTTCAAAAAGCCTAAATAGGGAATTTATAAAGTATATATGTATGTATGTACATATTATGTAAAAATATTGTTTTTGCTAACCTTAACAATGGTCGTTCATCGTTTTACCTTGACATCGTTCAGAGAAACTATATGTGGTATTAAACTGATCACATTAAAAATTCACAATCAGTGAACATTGACAATGACAGTGATGATGGTTAGGTAAAGGTAAGTAATGTATAGAGCATCAAATGCCATCGTCAATGCTTTCGAATTTTATTAAACAAATTTATGGAGACTACATTAATATATTATAGACAATGGAATACATATATCTACATAATCTACGTTTGGGGAATTTTAAGAAGAAAACAAAAATATTTTACCTGTCGATCAACAACCGGATTTAGTAATTCACACATTTTTGTTGTAATCAATATATTTCGAATCGACAAAAGCACAAACAAAAAATCAACGCCAGTTATTTGTCCAATCAAATCAATCAAAATTTTAACTGTCAATATTAAATTTTATTCAATTATGTACATAGGTATATTTTGACAAAGAACATTTTTTATATTTAAAACAATAAAATCACGAGCGTAAGGTGTAATGCGTTTTGGATTGATTACTGCATACTCAATGCAAACATAGACACCACACACACAACACACAACTTGCAAAGAAATAACAACAAAAAGTAAAAGAAACCTTGCAAATTTTATATTGAGTTTACTTAACCGTCTGAATTGTACTACGGTTTGAATTAGACTGACGCTGTCTTTACAATTGCTTGTACTATTTTTGTTACCTTTTTCTTATGTTTATGTACTATTTTTTGTATCTCTCCTATATATGTAGCTTCTCTCAATATTTTTTTATTATTTGATAAGGAGAATTGTATGGATTCACTCATAATAATTGTTAAGGTAAACAATTAAAACTAAGGCAGCACCTTGCAGAAATAACATTCTTGATGATAATATGCGGTAAACCAGTGGCGGATTAATACTAAATTTAATACATTAAGCTGTTTTATACTTTTAAGGCCCCTTTTTTAAATTAAATACAATTTTTATAATTTGATTTTTTTATACCTATTTACCCTTCGAAGAATAATTTAAAGTTTTGACGGTGATAAATATCGAATCATATTTTTTGAATGTCTCAGAATTATTTAAAAAAAATAGTAACGATTTAATCGTGTATTAGGCAATGAAGAGAGCAGCTAACATTTAAAATAAAAAAAACATTAAAAATTTTTACCGAAATTTGGTGACAATTAGTGACACTGATATAGGTACTCAAGATTTTATAAATTATTTGAAGAATACTTTAAATCAATCAAAAAAATCTTTAATTAAGCTGAATTAAGAAAATACATATGAGGTTAAGGTATTGGAGACCCTTATTGCACGTGTACATGTTTACACTTTTAATACACGTGTATTTATTGTTACACGTGTATTTAACCAGTAGACGCGTTACTACTTTCAAATCGTACTTCTGATGTTTTGTTTTTTTGGTCCAAAAAAGTTGGAAAATAGATAAAATCGTTTTAAAAGAGAACGATTATGGTTTGAAATGCAAACGTTTGTGGCATTAAATTTAAAATTATAAATTTCAAAATCGATAAAATTTTGCTGTTAAAGTATGTAGATTCCAATATTTATTTCACTAAGAAAATCAAATTGTCATGTCAGTGTTGGATTAAAATTTTTTTTTGTAATAATTAAACAAAAAATAAAAATTTTTTGTTATGTGTGTGACACTTCGACACCATTTGAATCAACTGTGCATTCATTCAGTTTGTATTTCCGACTAATTAACCCCAAAACATGCTCTAAGTTAAGATAATTGAAAATAGTTAACGACTCTCAAATCGAAAAACAATAATATTGTAAATGTGTACAGTGTTTTCCACCTTATGGTAACAACAAAATAAATAACTTTTGGAGCAATATTACTGCTAATTGGTTTTGATTGTGAAATAAGTAATACAAAATAAATTTAATTATATTTCCGTTTTGCTAATAAAGCATCGAAGCTGTTTGAATAAATTATCACCATTTTTTTTTTTATAAATTCATATTTTGTATTTTTTAGATTGGGGGCTTGTTTATATATGCATGTTAATATGTATATGGAATCACCCTTAGGCTAGCAATAAGCTTTGTATATTTTTCTTCAGCAAAATGTGGCTAAGCTGTAAGAAAAAGTTGCAGTTTTCAACTGAAGTAAACATTGAATTTATAACCTCATTAATTGTATCAATTGATTTTAATGCGTTTTGATACTAATACAATAATACAACACCGAAAAAAAAATATTCTTTTTAAAAACTCAAATTTATAAACATCAACTGTCAATTGAACGAAAGATACAAACAGATCAGAACAAAAAAAAAACATTTTAGATAGATCTTCAAACTGCAATTACTTGTTATTGGATGTTTAAATTAAATATATGTAACAAAAATTTTGAAACACGTCATAACGTCAAACTGGCAAAACGTGACTATTAGCATTCTTTCGAAATTGAATTTCGCATTTTTTTTGTGTTTTTTTAATTAACATCATTTTTTTTTTATTTAACAACTGTTTTAATTTTTTGTTTTGGTTAACGACTATTTTAAAATGATGCACTCGAGAGTTCATTAAAATTGTCATGTGGAACCAGTTAGTTGCAGATTAAATATAAAATAATAAAGACAACAAAATAATTATAGGGATTTATTGTTAAGCAATTTAGAAATGATGTGTTGAGAAATCGATTAAATTCCTGTTTCTTAAAAAAAAAACTATAAATAAATTTATTTTTGAATTTGGTGTGTTTTTTTTTTGGTTGATGGTGACCCCAGATTCAATAGGACCATCGTACTTACAGCGCCATCCCTACATGGTAATGGAAAAAATCTATGTGCAGTGTCAAATGTATTTAATTGAATACCTATCACAGTAAATATTAGCCATTTGAACCAAACAAGGGTATAATTAAATAGGATGTATATTTAAATATAAAGGTAGGTTAGGTATGTATGAAATAATAAAGAAAAAAATATTTTGGTATTGCAACAGCCACCAAATCAACAAAATTTAATTGATATCAATAGATATGTAGGTACCACTGAAAAATTTACAAAACAGGAGTTAATGTCGTCAGAGAATATTTGTGCAAGTCGACATATATAGTAATAAATGTTAATTTAAACAAAAATATAAAGTAATATTCTGGTAAGAAATACAAAAACGTCCATTAGTATCCGGTAAAATGACGTAAAAGGTGTTTTCTTAGAGCACAAATCATATTTCAGCTGTCAAGTTTGCTGTCACTAGAAACAATGTTCCGTCAATTTTTAAAACGAAACCTCAACAAAAACCCTTTATATTAGGTTTAGTATATGAACTTTGTAAATTAAACAATCAGAATAACCTTGTTCGTTTACTTCCCAAATCTACCCATTTCTACTATTTTTAGCCCAAAAGACTATCAAAGTTCATATAAAAAAAAAGTGTGAGCGCCGGGACTCACGGTTAAGATGTGTAAACATACGTAACGTAACGTGAATCACAATCACAGAATCACAATGACGATCACAAGATACGTTACGTTTTTTTTTTACCCCACCGCCAGTATAGATGTTTACAAATCAAAAATAAAACTGTTAGAATCTGTCAGTTTTTGTGCAAGTAAGCAAACAGACCTAATATGATGCACAATTTGCAGTCGTTGTTCTGGAAAATATACTCGGGTCAAATCCTCTGTCAGCTGTCAAACTTACTATCACTTGGAACAGTGTTCCCAATTTAAAAACCAAATCTCTATACTGTATATATTTAATAATGATTTCAAGGAAAATTTAGTTAAATAAAAAGCAAATTTCTATACATACTACAATGAAAGAAACAGAGAAGAGCCTTTCGCCATTAAAGTTTCTTTCATTACTGACATGATACGGTTTTTTTTTCAAGATGGCGCTGATCAAACTTAACGAATGCAATTGAGTTAAAATTTAAATTTTAATATTTTATCTGTAAACAAAAGTAACTGAATCTTGACCGGATACACATTCTAAAAGAATTTTTAAATTCAAGACTAATTACAGAATTAACTATAGAATTTTAAAAGTAAACTGTGTGTGTTTTATCAAGTTAGTATACATTATTTTAAACTTGGCACACGATGGCAATCAATTAAATCACCCTCTAAGTAAAACGCATATTATTAAATTTACACTAAATTGACTTTTGATTAAGAGTACGATATATACATACATATGTATGTATAATGTATATGCAAAAGTTTAACCGCAAGTTTATACAACCAATTAAATTCAATGACAAAATAATTAAGTGTCAACAAGCCTTTGAATTCATCTCATAATTTAATAGTTTAGAAATTCGAACCGAGTAACTGGGTTGGTGTTAAAAGCAATATTAATATAACAAATTTGATTCATTCAATCGTAAAGTGAATTGTGTATATTATATTACAAAAACAGAATTCAGATAATTATTATAATTATTCATGTGCGTACTTAGAAGCTAAGTCACTTATTGAGCTTCTTGAAAAATGCACATAATACAGCTTATGTATGTAGGTAGGTAAAAAAAAACTGTTTTGAATTATTTTTAAAAATTGACAATAAAAGGCACAGTGTATATCGGATCGCGATGATTTTTATTTCAGCTGATTTACCTCCGATCCATTTAGCTGGGGCATGGTTGGTTCGATAGATTTTAGTTTTATTTTTTTTTATTTAATTTCACTCGAATATATTTGTATGTAATACCACAAAATTTTCTTATTCAACTGGTCCACAGTGAATTTAACATTTACATATGTACATCTATATACACTACTTTTTGTGTGTCACTGTAAGTAGAATTTTATTTTTAGTTGCTGCAATTATGTAGGTATATAACTAAATAGAATATGACAAGGCAGTGGCGCAGAACGGCGGCGAGCGGTATATTATTTGGTGGACGACCGGTGCACAATAAATTCTTTTTTGTTTTGTTTTTGTGTATTTTCAATTAAGTTCGTTTAAGCGTTTGGGGCGAGAGAAAAGTCATTTAAGTCTTTTGCTGAAAGTTGTCGTATACAACAGAATGGAGGTGAATTTATTTTGATTATGGTGAAATGTAAAGGAATTATTTATGCGATATACAAGCAACAGTTGAACTTGTAAAGCAAAATCAAAATGAATTTCAAGAAACTTCTCGTGAACATATTATTCTTTCGGTAAGTCAAAAAATGTCCCATAATCCATAAGCTCCTTTTATGAACATTATAAAATTATATTATTTATTATAATTTGTCCTGTTTAGATGTGTAGACGGGACAATCCAGTTCAAAAACAAGAGCTTCGTTTTGAATACAATGATCTGGTTTTGAGTGATTTAGTAAAAACATGTTTTTGGTAAAAACAAACCAATTTAACAAGAAGACTAAGAAATTTATTATTGAAATTAAAATAAATTTTATCAAAAGAATTTCAAAAATAAATAAAGTCAAACGCACGTAGTTATGTAGGTATGTATATGTATAGTTGCTCTTATGTACGATCACACTGTGATTTTAAAGTCTAACCGCCATATTATTCACTCGATTAATCCAGTTTAAATTTAAAATCTCCATGTAAATTAATATAAATTCAAAGTAATTACACTCTGATTTAAATTTTAAAATGGAAAAATGGATCAATCGAGTGAATAATATGGGGGTAAGTAGTTGAAAGTATAAACTTATATCTGATTTTAAAAGAAATAAAATATGTTTATTATTTATTTGATTGAAAAATTGATTTGAAAATAACGCAATGTTCGCCATTTGGTCTAAGATTTTGAGAAATAAAATTTAACAAGACTACACCCCTATTCAAAAAATAATACTTTATTAACTAATTAATTCAAAAATAAAATTTAATTCACGAACTAAAATATTTATTATTAACAATTGAACTGCTTGTTCACGTTAAGTAGCAAATCTTAACGAAAAATCTACTACAGTCTTTTTATTTATGTATACCTACTTATTCATTGGCAGTATTTTAAACTTAATCACTGGTTAATCAACTATACTTGGTTGAATTAGGTAAGTAACATGATTAAGCTTATTGTTTATTTTACTGATAAGATCAAGCACTTACTTTATTAATTAAAAATAATTCATGTTTTATTCGAACGACTAAAAAAAAACAGAGAAAATGTCTAGAAAACGGTACTAAGTTTAAAGAAAATCGACTAATACGAATTACGAGACCCTGTTTTATTCATCTGTAGTAGCCCTTGGCGTAATGGTTAGTGCGAAGAACTGTTACCCCGAAAGTCTTGGGTTCGATTCCCAGCCTATGTCACCTAAAAACAGGGATTCTTTTCCTCTTGCGAGGAGTTGACAAATCCTCCAAGAGTATTACTTGTCAGTGCTTCTTATCTTAGCCGTTCGGATTCGGCAATAAATTGTAGGTCCCTCCATTTCTACCAATAACACGTTGAGAGTCAAAAGTCACTAGGCCCTGGTTCTACATGAGCTGTCGCGCCACCCAATTTATTTGTATTTATTCTTTTTTTCATCTATACCCCGAAATGTCAAGTTTGACCAAAATCTCGAGTAATTTTCTTTTTATCAAATTCATTCGTTACCAAATCCTACCTAACCTATACATACATCTCATTTAAACTGGAATTCTACTGACAAATTTTTTACGACGCCAATGACCTGAAAGCATTGTACACAATAAATTGTCAATAAATTGGCAAGTGTAGATCTAAATGGGAAAAACATTTTATTATTGTAAGGTGCTTTGTAAATACATACCTATAATAGACAGTTTTCAAGTTTTTTTTTTGACGAGTCAACGCAGGTGAAATAAGTGCAAAGTCTACAATAGTCACCTTTCTACGCCTCTAAGTCTTATATCATGTTGGATTAAGTATAAAAATACGATGAGAAAAAAAGAAAGAACATTATAAGTTGTAGACAAATCCCAACAGACAATTACGTATGCGTTGTTTAAATTATTTTTAGGGACAAACCATAGGTAAGAACTACGAATGAAATAAGCCGGTTTTAAAGGTTAATGTCCCTAGTTTAATTTCATATTTTTTTCTGTCTGGTTATTGGGTATTCGCATTTTATGAGATGAAAATTCTAAAAATAAATTACTACGAATATAACCGGAGAACCGGTCAGAGAAAAATCAGTGCAATAGGATATATATAGGTAGTGTATTTTTGTTTCCGCGTTACGTACACGATGTGATGTGGGTCAGAGAATATAAAAATAAACAATAAATGAGAGCACCATTTTTACGTAAACGTAGGTACCTACATGTGTATATCATAAGGAGTGTACATTGTACAATGGACATTGCACATGCTATTCGAATAATCTGCTAAAGGCATATAGTTCAACAGTGAACATTACATTTATGTAGGGACACATATACGAGTATTTCATTCTACATCTTATACCTATGCATGCAAAAACATTAATCAACAGCATCAAATTGAAGAAAAATTCATACTCGTTGTCGTGTGGTAAAGTTTTGTTTGGAAAGGAAATAATAACATTCGAACTCAAGGGAGAAAGTTGTTTTTTAATTATACCAACCAACCGCAACGTTTCCGTTATTTTATAAAGAACAAAAAATAGATTAAATAGTTTTTACTAGTTAGTCGTAAAGCGCCTAAGGTAGCCGTTGAAAACTCATAAATTTAATAACTCAATTATATTTTTATTACAAAAGTTGTGGCCCCTCCTCAAAAATTAGTTGTATACACACAAATGTATAATCTGACATTTAATCTTATTTTAAGAAATTAACCTTTAAAACCATTAGAACCGAAATTATGTATTTTTTTTTAAGAGAAGCATAACTTTCGAAAATGGGTATAAATTAATTACTAAGCGGGAATTTCTTCACTCCATCTACCAATGACATGAAATTTCGATAAAGATTAAAATTAATTGCCTCAAAAATAACTTTTTCAAAAATTCTCCATATAAGTCACCAACCGAAAATTCTTGACACATGAATAATTTCTATTTCCCCTGATTTACTGTGAATTATATTTATCAGCTTTTTCAAGTAACAAACATTTTCTTGCAGCGTTCCAGAGTCCCCTCAGTGATAAGCGTAAATATCTATACATATATTATTTTTGCTGACCATTTTCAATGTTCAAAAGCAGCCGAAAGGTTTTAAATTTGGCAGCTAACTTAGACAACTGGCATCTTTTTGTTATAGGTACCTAAGTAGGTATATACTTTTTAAAACTTAATTTTTGGAAATAAAATTTTGAAAACAAAATAATTTCGTACCTTATTTTTTTAGTGTTTATTACTTAAAACTTTAAAACTAAAATTTTAACAAATTTTCCAATAAAATGTGTTACATATAAAAAATATTATACATATTCATAAGAACATTTTCGAAAATAATATATGTACCTACTAGGTACTTTGAATTTTTTTTTAAAGAATATTTAAATTTTGTTAAGAAAATGACTTTTGGTAGGTATTTAACATTCGAATTAAAATTGTGGATTTAAGAATTAAAATAATTACTTAAAACTTTTAAGAATTTGAATGAAATTAATGCTATTTACAAACACAAAGAATTAAGGCCTTCAAATTTTCCTTGAAACTTTTTAGCCATTACACACAAATCAGATTAATAAAATATAATAAAGAAGACCACTTGAATAATTTTAACTTAAATTAATGTGTCAAGGGTATAGATATTTCTATTTTTAGAATCAGGGTTATGATTTTAAGAACATAATAATTAACATGATCATAAGAAAAAAATAAACTACAAACGTCGGCGTCATCACGTCATCACAAGCAGTAAAAAAAAGCCTCAAGAGCAAATTAATATTCCATTTATCTTTAGCATCGATTTGAGAAAGATATTCATACATTTTCTCGGACTGTTATTGAATAAATTTTTTTTATTTTAAAATAAAACATGTAAAAGCTTAGGAATTTAAATAGATAACATACAAGAGTTATTTCTTATACCTAGGTACCTAAAACGTGTACCTAAGAGGTTTTATTTTGTCAAATATAGAACACATTTTTCCAGCGAGAGCCCTTTTGACAGCTTATTTTAGCTCAGTTTAGTTTGTCATTTGACCATGGATAAACAAACGTCAGAAAAACGTTAATAAATTGTGCTAATTTATTTCGAAAATAGACTTCCAGTACACTTAGCTTGCTTAGTGCCCGTTCAAAGTCACTGTTTTGGGTGCTTTATATAGGCTGAAGATAAGCAATATGTAATTACTATTTACTTTTTCTTAAAAAAAAAATGCCTTGAATTCAATGGAGCATTGTAGTTCCATGATTCCTTGCTTTTTTTATCCACACTTTAAAGACATTACTCTGTAAGAGCTTTCGTTTCATACACATAGTACGCACCAAGCATTCAATGTAGGCATTGAAGGAACAAGGGAAGAAACATTTTACTAGCGGGTATAAATTCGCTTAATTTGATTTGGAATCTAAGATCAATTGATTTAACACCGCTTACAGAACGCGCTTTATTAGACCCTTGTTACCTACGTCATTTCATATTTGAACATACAAAATATAGTTATAGCAACTCAAAAAGCCAAAACGGTGGACATTTGCATGTTTTATTTCTTTTTATAAAAGTTAAAAAATAGCTATCTGTAAAAAAACACACATTATGAGTAATTTTATAGGTAAAAACATAATTATAGTGAGGTAACATATGTACATTGTACATACATCATATGATTCTGGGATCCATCATCAACCTTTGTAGGTAGTTTAAAAAAATAATCAACTCGACACCTAAAATCATTGTATCAAACGACAATCAGTAAAACATACCTACAATTAAATGCCTTAGCAAAAGTAAAGAGCTATAGCCATTAAAAAACCATATAGGAATATATTTCTTGAAGTAGGTACCTAAATATTTAATACCTATGTACCTACTTAAAACAAATAAATAAAAAAAGAAACAAGTAGAGAATATAATTATTTATTTCACCTTAGGACTCACCGTTTCGAGCATTTCACCGCTTTCATCTAATCGACCTTCAACACTTCCACCATCGTTGCGCTCATCAAGCAGCAATGGCGGTGTTGCAGGTCGACTCTTTGGGGCCATAACCGATCGTGGTAGAATAAATCTACCGTAACGTACATAAAGCCATCGACCCCATTTTCGACTGACAGCGCCAACAACGCCGACAGCCGCGACCATTGCGATAAAAAACCACATATTTTTTTAACCGATTAGGTATGTTGTGGGATGGGAAGTATTTCTATTTATAAATGTAGATAAATTATTATGGGAGGGGGGTGGTGAGGTTGATTAATTTAGGAACAAACAACACAACAGGTGGTGGTGGTGTAAGAACTATGTGTCTGTATATTATATCTATTTATTTGTCTTTATCTTGGAATGAAATGTTTGTAAACAAAAAAACTGTATTTGAAGCAATTAAAAGCTTTCAATGCAAAAGAGCTTGTTTATTTTGATTGCAGTGATACAAGTTGCAGAGTCGAGCCGGTATTTTTCAATAATAAACAACAATGTGGGGAGAATTACTTCCAAAAAGCTTCGCCCTTTCCACTAAAACGTGTTTCAACTCTTTCTCTCTCCCTCTTGTTGGTAACAAAAATTATTTGTGTCGAAGCTCTTATCGTTGTTTCTCAGCTGGAATGAAGTCACTTTTCATCACATACACACACAATCGATGGAATTTTGTTCACTTCTAAGTCTTGTGACTTTTAAAAGTCGATTTCTTTTGTTTTAGTTTGATAAATTAAATGCACATTAATTCAAATAGATTATATCCCTCTCATAAAACTATGTATTATGCTTCGACAAAATAACGTAAAATCAAACGACGTCTTGTTTCACGTTTCGATAAAAAGCAAATTCGACACGACCAACAAAAAGAAAATACCTGTACTTCTGCTGTCAAAACTAATATGATTGTGCTTTTTTTTTCTTCTATTCGGTTATTGGTTCACCATGGGGCTATGAGCTTCAGAAGAGTGGGGTGGGGTTGGTATGGTGTGGTGAAAAAAGAATGTGATATAAGATATTTGTGAAAAAGCACTAAAAGATAGATTCGAAATAGGTATTTGACATCTGGATTGGATATTGGAAGGAATTATATGATTTTATTTAGAGAGAAAACTCACCACTCCCTCACGATTATAATTTATAAAACCAAATACCTACATACATATATAATATCTACATGGTGTGGGGAAAATGTTTTAAAATAAAAGAAAATCTGCTGAAAGTTCGTTCATATTACATATTTGGATTTCTTCATATGATATCGACTGTAGAAGTTGAGTGGGTGTGGAATTGAACTCATATCAAGGTTACCACTTGCTCTATACAATGCAAGATTTAGGTAGGTAAATATAAAGTTGGATTAAGTATTAAAGATTGGAAGGTAGGTACCCAAAGAGAAAAAACCTGTTGAAAACAATCAAATATTATGAACTTCTTTTATTAATTTCACTTTAGGTAATAGGTATTCACAAAGTCTCTACAAATTTTGTGAGAAAAAAACATTGTTCTATAAGGAAATTTCCGAATCTGTCAACGTTTAAATTGACAGCCATCATTTTGTGGAAACTGACTGATTGGAAATTAAAAACCGAAAATTAAAAAAATACGCAACTCTCTAAATTTTTTTTTAGATAAACAATTAACAGTCAAGGGAAATTTTGGAAAACATGAAAAATATTGAAGGACATTTTGGTTTTGTTTGTGACTTTACATCAATGTTAGAACTTCAACATAGATAAGCTTGTGAAAGCGCCTCAAATTTGACTTAATCAAGTTAACCCAGATGATTTGATTAGATGTAATAATCCTACAAGACACTAGCGACATCTTTGAAAATATTACCAGTTATAACCTTGGTTGAAATCAACTACCTACATGTCATGAATTAAAGCTAACAAATTATAGTTTCAGAATAAGGAACAAAAAATTGCATTAACTAATAATTAAAATTGAAAAACAATTTTGAGTTCTGATAAATAAAAACTTTTGAGTGTTATTTTCAAACCGCAATAAACACCATGGATGATTTTTCCACCACCAAAGCATTACACCCTAAAAAATGGCGCCTCCTCCATACATATCGTATGTATAGGTATCTGGAAAAAAATTTAGTCTTTCTCATTTTTCCTAAGTAAAAAGCTTAAAAATTTCAAATGTTAGATTGGCAACCATGTGCATATAGTTGCAGTTGCAACTCAAATACATAAAATGGGAATCAAAAAGATTGCACTGTAATATGAGAAAAAATTTAGAAAGTTGCATTCAAAATGTTGATAGTTGATTATAGAAAGTAGTAATTGAAAGCTATATGGAAGTCTAATGGAATGTCACCATTTAAAGTATTAATAAATTATGTGTTTATTAATAAAATTAGTTTTAAGATTATTTAAGCGATTCGCACAGATTCATTTTTTTTTGTCTAAAGAGGAAGTGAGATAGAAATTTTTATTGGTGTCAAACAATGAAAAAATATTCGAGTCTCGACTACCTATTGCATTCACCACAAAATGAAAATAAGTTTGTTCGATTTTTAAAACAATTGTTCCTGTAAAAATTTTATAAGATTAAATTCAAATTTACTAGATTAGCGAAATAAATTTGTATGGTAAATCTTCGAGATTTGAAGAAGATTCAAGCTAAGTAACTCTACTTAAATCTCGGTTAAATGATAAATACAGAATAAGACTTAGAACTCACCGTCAATTTAGGTTGCACGATTAATCAGTGGCATTTAAATATGAATAAACGCACATTAAAGCAAGAAATCATCCCACTTTTTTTTAATCACCGTCTTAAACTTCTATACTAACATTTTATTAGATAAGGCCAACTCAAAATTCAAGACAATTTATTTGATATTTTATGTCTGTTTGTTACTGATTCGTCTAGTTTGACCTGCTTTAATGCATATGCCATTTAATTAAAATAAAATATTTTCTAAGTCCCGAAATGCGGTTTTAATGTCCTTGTTTCTAGTTAGAGCTAGAACTCAACAAAATATAAGAGACAGCTGTATTATTTTGATTTAACAAGAAAAAAAAAAAACAATAATAATTAAAAATGTATTTCAAACCTATAAATTGAATCTTGTGACTTTTGCACATTTTAATAAATAAACTTAAACTGGTTTTAGCAGACGAATTTTGTTTTATCTCTTTAAACAAGAAGAAACAAACATTTTTTTTTGTTTCTGTTTAAAAGACGAATTTTGTTTTATCTCTTTAAACAAGAAGAAACAAACATTTTTTTTTGTTTCTGTTTTAAAAAAAAAAAATAGATAATGAAATTGAAGAATTTTTTGTTTATTGTATTGAAAGAATAGTATCTAATGTATGTATATGTATACATTTAACAAAAAATGAAAATAAATAAAATCGTCATTAATTGCAGACAAGACTGTTGAACCAATACAATACGACGTATTTGGAGCATTTACTATTATAGAGCCAAATAAAATTGCTTTTGAACTGGTTTTATTTATCTATTTAAATTAATGATTCAATAATGAATTAATGTTGGTAAACTTGAAATGAAAAAAATAATTTCACAACATGAATTAGGAATATAATATGTACCTACTGATTATGACAAAAATGTTGGATATTTAAATGGGATCAATAATAAAAACAATTTCATGCAACTTGCATTTTTTACAACAAATAAATAAATAAATGTTGATTTGTCAGATTATGACCTTGTTAATTTTTGGATTAGAAAAATATGTACATTTCAATCTCATTATTTTCAATATAAAAAACTGTATTATAAAATAAATAAATGTACAAATTCGGTTGTCCGATAACGACGGAGAACTCAATCCCTGTAATTTCTTGGATTTCTCAGTTACAGGGGTTTTACAGTAACTTACCTACACATGCACTTGTACGTATATAATGTTAAAAAATAAATAAAAGAATATCGAAATTTGTACAATCAATGAAGTTACTTATATTTTACATGGTTGGCATATGAAGGATACAGGGGGAAAACTACAAAATTCCACTGAAGTTGATTCTGAGAAAATTAAAAATAAAATGATGATATAATATGTACGTAGGTAGATACTTTGTACACATAATTTATATTTGCTATTAGTTATGTGAACAGGTGAACAAAAACAATAACAACAATGCTCATACATTATTTTTTTGTTTGGTATTTACAAATAATATTTTCTACCATAACAAAAAATAAAAAATTGTTCGAAATTCTTTTCCAGCTGTTTAAATATGATCTGGTATTATTTATTTTTTTTTTACTTTTGCAACATGCGTTATTGTTTTAAATTGAAACGCGCCATTTGGAGGAAAACAAAAAAAAAAACAAAACTAAAACGCAAATATTGCCAATTTGTTTTTTTTTTTGTCAACGATTCTACAAATTTGCTAGGAATGTCAGAATATTTAAAACAAGGTTTTTTCCGTGTTTAAAAATTGACACTTAAGATTTACTTAAATTGATTAAAAATTTAATTTACCTATACCTATGGGTTGTGTATGTTACTTGCAATATAATTGGCAAAAATTAGAACATTTTCGACTATAATTCGAAGAATCAAATAATATGCATTAGGGCTTAACATTTCATAATAATAATAATTAACAACCTTATCTCTTACTAATATGAGAGATAGATTCCAATTATTTTGGTTGAAATTAATTAAATTTTCTCGGTGGTTTTGTAGATGATTCAATAATTGTTATCGAAGTTAGCAATTTCTAATTTATTATAGTTATTCAATTGACAGGTTCTTTTAATAGGCGACTTTATTGAGCTCGAAATAGGGACTAGGTATCGGCAATTTGTTAATGAATTGACAAAAATCTTTAATTCGTTTTGAAGAGGTGGGTTTAAGTTTTTACAGTCCAAACCTTATAGTATAAGTACATATACAATTTACTTTGTCAAATATAAAACACCAAGCAGTTTAAAAAAACTGAGTCAGAAGCACTCAACATATTTTTATATAAATAATAATATAATATATTGTAATTGTATGCTATGCAGACGACAAGTTTTTTTGAAATTAGCATTTTACGCTATAATATAAAACAAAATATGTACTGTAAACTCTTCCTGTGGCAATAATAAGCCTTGAATTTAATGATATTCTTCTATTGAACCTCTATTTGGACCAAAGCCAAATAAATTTGTTATCTCCATTTTATACTGCGTCCGACATACTAATCAGTTTTTTTTTTATTTTGTAGATATTTTCCATTTCCACATGGCTTATAAATCAAAAGCAATAAAATATTTTTTTTTGTTAAATTTTGGCGAAAATCCAATTGAAACTTTTAAGTGTTTAAAACAAAACCTAAATATATGAAAATGTATACATATGTATACCAATCAATTACTTTTAAAATAAAAATAAAAATTTGTTGACTATTTGTATAGAACTTTGAAATACCTCCGTGTTTTTTTTTTGCTGTCTACAATTCCTACTTAATTAACTGTTTTATTTTTAGATTGACTACTTGAGAGAACACAAGCAGAACTAAATTTTAAAATTGGATAGAAAGTAAGAACAAAAAAAATACACATTTTTTTGTTTTTAACAGTGATTCAATAAACTGATATTGCTGTTGAATAATATATAATTAACCAAATAATCCTTTAATTAATCATCTATAAATTTCACAAAAGACACCACCTGCCAAGGTGAAACAGAAAATAGTTTTGTGAAATAGAAGGTATAACGAATTCTATTTAAAAATAGAAAATGATTCAACATTTTAAAAACATTACAAAAAAGTGTAAAAGAATAGTTAAAGGCCTTATTATCCAAATACAAAATTAAAAAGGTATTCATTATTTAATTGGAAAATTAGAATTCAGTATGCAAATGATTTTCAAACATCATTTTATGTAAATTCATAATTTTGCATCGTTTAAAAAATTCTATAGCTGTAGAATTAGAGTTGAGAATAAAAATTTAAAAATTTACTCTTTTTTGGCTTAGAAAAATTAAACTTTTATTTAAAAAAAATCCCACAGAGCTGGATTTTTAATGAAGAGTTTTATTTGTATAAGTTTAACAATTTTTAACAAGTACAAACAAATTTGGACCAAGGTTTTTGATTTTGTAGGTTGAAAAGGGCAAAATTAATTTTTTCTGATATTGCTTGAAGATTATCAGTTTTTTTGGAATAAATGTCAACACTTGAATTATTGTAGCACACGAAATTTTACATAAAGAATATGGCAATATTTTTTTTTTTCGTATAAGAGCAATAAAATTTGTCCAGTTTTTATACCAGCAGCGGTGGTGTGAAAATTGTCAATAAAAATAAATAAACACACAAAAAACTGATATTGTAACATTCGCACAAGTTTTTGTCAAAAACCTACTGATCCTACGAAAATAAGTGTTGAAATCTCTTTTGTGCGGAATTCCATAGACTATACAATATTTATTTTTACATTTTTTTAAAGCTGATAGTTTTTAAAATATTTACAAAAAATAACCCTTTCATCGCTTACACCCCTTAAAATTTTATTCCTGTTCCAAATTTGAGGGCTCTTTTTAGGAAATGTTTGAGGCACAAAATTTTTTGAAATTTTTTTTTTAAATAATGCTTTTTTAAGGTTTTATTTTTTTTTGGATTAACAAAAAATATGACGATATTTCACAAAAAAAAAATATCTTGTACTTTTGGCAATTAATTTGACATTGATTGATTATTTGAAGATTTTTAGATCGCGATATTTCGCAAAAAAAAAAAAAAAACAAACCTGTTCTTTTGGCCATCAATTTGAATTGATTATTTGAAGGAAAGCCAAAACGGAGACAGGGACACATGATTTATATGGCTATATCAAGTTAAAAACGAATATAGTCATACTTGTGACACTTCTTTATGGGCTACAATCTACATATTTGTAGGAAGTCCTAATTCCTACCAACAAGAATGTCACGAAAATAGGAATTATTCAGGCCTATCACAGAATCCATCGTGGAAAATCTCCCAGAATGTATTATTCCAATACGAACCCCGAAAAAAGGATTACAAAATCCGAATGGAATCGAAAAATGCAATGCCTCATTAAAAGAATTAATTCTGAATTTCGAAATCAGCATTCCTATGTCCCACTAATACTCGAAGCTTTTAAAAATAAAAATACCTTCAACTTTTTCAAAAAGTCCCATTGTGTCCCTTTTTATTTTCCACAAAAAAAATCTGAACATTTGTATTAAAGAGTTATTATTAATTTCAAACATTGATTTAAATTCAAATAATTTAAAAAATGAATTCATTTGTGTGTATGTATATTAATGTTTGTATCTCCAAAGGAAAATGTGGATAATACTGAGATACCATATTTTACATTTGACACAAAAGATACAAATTGCACTCTTATGATATATAAGTTTTACTTATGAAAAACTCTCTCTAAAAAAAATAATCTTTGAGCCCAAATACAGCTGTCAAATGATTGAGCTCGTTAAAAACTGTGTTACTAGGTGTGTTTTTTTTGCAAGCCCGGGGGGAATTGATGATTGGAACAACTAATCCCCTCGGGGCTTAACTTAAGCGCACGGAAAAACAGTGTTACCGGCATGAATTACATACATGTTATCGATAGTTTGTAGGAAAACTCCATGTTTATTTCTGTGATGGCGTCGCTAATCCCCGTTGTCGTTTTTTTCAACCAATAACCCCCGGGCTTGCAAAAAACATGCCAATTCTTGACGTTTGTTTATTATATATATATATTTAGCATTTTTTTTTTTTTTTTGAAAATATATTCAACATACAAATAAATTAGTATTAAAAATAATGTGGTTTCAAATAGTTTAGTTAATGACTTCGTTTGGTAATTGTTTTGCACTGGCATTTAATTATTTTAAGAGTTGAAGAATGTTAAACAAAATAAAAATGGATTAATTTGCGTTTGCAACCATTTAAGAGTTTGTTAAAAAAAAACTTCTTTTTTTTTTACTGAAACACAACAGTTTTCAACTTAACTACGAAAAGAATCAGTTGTCGAAGAAAAGGACGTAATATTTTCGTAAAATTCCTCGAATTTCGAGATAGTATAGATTTTTCACTATACAAATGGATTCTGTAATAAATTTTTTCGTGCATTCGTAGCACATTCTCTATAACGATGGAATTTGTGATAGGGCTGATTACTATTCTGTTAACTCAGACATAATTTTTTTAAATTTAACGTTGCAATAGCAAAAGTCATATTAACTAAATAAAAATATGTAGCAAACTATAACTTGGTGGCTTTACCGTTATAAGATAATGTATCTGTGTTAATTTTTCTAAAGTATATCTAGGTACTAAGAAACATTGTTTGCTGCTACATACTTAGCAGTGGTTAGCGACAATATGATCTATTTACACCTTCTCTGAACTAACACCATCCCCTCTGAAATGAGGGACAATCTTTATTCACTATTACAAACTTTTGCATCATAATATTAAATTTCAATAACAATTCAACACCTTACACTGTTACATAAAAAAAAACAACATCATATCGAATTAACCAAACAAAACCAATAACAAAGTTTTGGTTTATATTTCATAAATGTACATAGGTTTATAATAATAAACCGCATCGCAACACTCATTATAAGTTTGTATACACTATATGCACACTATATGAACGCATAATTAAAATTTTACGACATTTTGCACATTTATTTAAATCTATAAAAACCTTAAATTGCAATACAATGACATTGGATGATATACCTATATTTTTTTTTTTTATTTTTCACTTAAAAAAAAAAAAAAATACAAGGTGATATGATGGGTATATAGAATTTAGTTAAATTACTATTCATCGTGTCTCGTGTGATATTGTTTATCTATGCTAATCACGCTTGCAACAGACGCACGAATAGATAAAAAATAATAATCAAAAATGCATCTCACATATTGTTACGAGTCAATTTTATAAATTTGTGTATCTAAATGAATTTTTGAGCTGAAAATTTTTATGTATTATACCAGTGCGGGATAACTGATAGGTCAAAAGAGGAAACTCTTTAAAGGCCCAGTGTCGTTCAATAATAGTCCTTCCATACTATCTCACAGAGTGTTATAAACACATGTCAAAAATGTGGAAACAAATCATGTTCTAAAATAGACTTGAAAGTCAGTCTCACACAATTTGACACGTGTTAATATATGAAAATTGTTAAAAACTGGTTCTAAAACAATCACACATCCCATTATATCCCATTGGAGCGTTTGAAGTTATGATGAAAATGATTTTTTTTTGATGAAAGTGTGGAAGTAAATATGAATATCATTTTTAACACACAAATTTGACAGTCGTATATAATCTATACCACTTTTTGTTTACATGTTTTAATACTTTGTGAGATAGTGTGGAAGTAATTTAAGAAAAGGAACAAACTTATCTTCATATATGGAGTAAGTTAAATACACGAAGTCAAATATAAACCGTTCTAGTTTTTAAACAAGGTTTTTTTGTTTTTAAATATTCTACATATAATTATTTATATAGGCACCTGCTACTGAAATAGTAGGAATTATCGACTTTTTGGAATTTTCGACTTTTAGCTTTTAACGACCTTTGGCGTTTTATGCTGTTGATCAAAATTTGGCTCTAGTTTTTATTTGTTTTCAATCCATTTGAAAGCTGTCCACAAAAATTTAGCGAAGAAACCACGTAGCAAGCAGATATGGAATAGGCTTAAGGTTATCTATATAACACTAGTAAAATTAGACTTTAACTTTCAAATATTTTGACAAATTTGAAATTTAATTGTGTTTTATTTTTTTTGATTTCCTAAACTTAAACCAGCGTTTTGGATTTTGTTTGTTTGGGGTGAATAGGATCGAAATTTCCTTTTTTTTTTTGGTAAATTGTTCGAAAACTATTAATTATTTGAAAAAAAAAAAATGTCAATGCACAAATTGTATTTATAAAAAAAAGAAACATTACAATACTTTCATTCGCGAGAGGATAACATTTTGAGAAAAAACGTGCTCGAAAATTGCATTATCAGATTTTTTTGGTGTTTCAAAATACAATTTTCCAATCCACCAAAATTTATAAAAAAAAAACAGATATTTTTCGACATAATTACTTCAAAACTCTACTGTAAAATTAGTTCGGGATCACAGAATTTACTGGACATACCGCATGTGTCAGTCGCCAGGGACATGCATGTTTCAAGTATTTATTGAACATTTTGGTGAAATACATACATACATATGTCAATGTAAACATTTTATTTTGATTAAAAGTTGGCACTGTTTTTATTACTAGCGAGATGATTCATGTGCAGGCGTACATATAAAGAAATTGCAACTTTATGACGAATTCTTTACGTTTCTATGACGAAGCGTTCTTGGGCAAAGAAACTTAGCATTATACTGATAAATCATTAGGAACTGACTCAATTACATAATTATCAGAGAAATTTTAATAAGTTCTATCTGATGTTCACTTGTCGATATGTGTTAAAAAATTTGCCCCAAGAAACTATTTTAGTACAAAAACCTTTACTTAAAATAGCCATATCAAATTCTTATCAAAATTTTCTGTTTTATTTTTAGAAGAATATCAAGTGTCATTAAATTTATTTTCCAAAAAAAAAAAAATAAGTGTTGTTTGCAAAAATTTAATAAATGATTACGAAATTTAAAAATGCGATTGAATTTTTTTTCAAATCTCAAAATAAAATCAATAAATCTAGTGATTGAGATGTATTTTTAAAATGGGCATTTTTTTGAAAGTGAAAATATATTTTTCCCAATGGAAGAGATACCTTTATGATGTAATTAATTTAAAATTATTTTTTTTAAAGATTTCTTCCACTTTTAAATAATTTGCTTCAAATATTAAATTCCAAATATTCTTTAATAACTATGAAAAGAGTAAAACCGTCTTTTTAATGGGTTTTTAGGACAAGAAGGATCTCAAAAATGATCACACATGATCCCAAGATGTTTCTGGAAATTCATAAAATCTTCTTCTGAGAATCACGAAGCAATGATAGTTTATTTTTAACAAACCACCTAATTCCTAAAATAACTATATTTTTATTTCGTTTTTTTTTTTAATCTCAGCGAATGATTTTGGAATTTTAAAAATGTAGATAGTTTAATATTTTATTGAATGCGTATTTAAGTGGAAAAATTGTGCAGTTAAAATAATAAACACTGCTCTCCAGTTTAATGATTTAAAATTCATTGAACTACGACAATGTCTTGAAGTTTAACAACTAAGAATTAAACAACTTTTATACTTGTTTGCCAGATAAGGCTCCTTCAGTGCTAAGTCCGGACTTGTTATTTAAAAGTATGTATATTGTGATGCAAGACGGAATAAAACATTTGAAGACTTTCTAACAAAATTTCACTTAAAAATTACGTTATTTTATACTATATTCCTATAATAATATATTAAATAAATTATCTATCAATTGTTTTGAAAAAATATTTTCTAGAATGTGTGATTTAAGATCATTTTTTTTAATTTACCCTCTTTTTAATATATTTTGCAAGTTTTGAAAATCTGATGATTTTGCCTGCAACCATTTTTGTAGCAGAAGTTGTGGTTTTTGTCGTTGATGTGTTTGTTGATGATTCTTCCATGGTGATGGATTTTTTGGTTTATTTTTTGTTTATTTTATTTCTTTGGTTAAAAACTTCACAGTGACAATTTAAGAATCTATATAAATATTATAAACTCTCTCTTAAATAAATACAATGCACTATATATATTTAGAAAAAATAGCACAAGCTTCAAATTAACTTAAATACAACAAAAAAAACAGCACAATATATTTTAATTTAAAACTTCAATTTTTTCTAGTGAACATAGATAATACTATTTCACTTTTAATTGTAATAAAAAATCAATTATATTTCAAAAATTTTGAAAGTCACAATTTTGTTTTGTTTTTAGTTTATTTTTTTTTTTTTTGTTAATAGAAATTTTTTTTAAGTATATAATGGAGCGCGCGAAGCAGGTTTACATTTTCCGTCTACTGCGGCCAGCAGTGTTTTGAGTTGTGTGACGTGAAAAAGTCTACTTGAGATGTGAAGCCCTCTAAAAAATTAAACAACAACCAACCACGATGAGTATGGATTCTCCTCACAGCTCACCAACCATATTATCTTCAACAAGACAAAATACAACAACAATAATAACAGAAGAAAACTAAATGCTGATGATGATGATGATCATAACAACGCAACACAGTACAGAGCGACCAATTCACCAATTGATCAGTGTGGTTGGAACGAGTTTGCGTTTGCGGATGTCTCATAGCTTCATGTTGGATGTGCCTCTTTTTATTTATACACAGCGGTTCAGTTTCCTTAGTCTTATTAAATTTAGATCAGACTTAAATTGAATAGTTTAAAGAAAGGAATAAATGCCAAAAAACGAAGAACATTAATATTTGGAAATAGGTACTGAAATATTGATACAATGCTTGATGGTTCGAATTCGAAATTTAACTTCGAATTGCTCTATCAGATCAGGATTTTGAGTTATAAATTTAAAAGTGAAAAGCCTTTGGGAAACGTACATAAATCAGTGTTATTTGCATCAGCAATATTTTCAAATTAAAAATGAGCATTTTTTCAAGAAACGTATCACGTGAAATTCAAAAGCAAAATTTACTAAGCAAATCGTGTTCCAAAACGACAAATAAAACCTTGCTAAGCAGACTGCACTAAAAACACAGAACCTCAACAGGATCACAGAATTGCTCAATTGGATCAGAATTTCGAGATGCAGCATGGAAAGACTACATTTCGACTTATTAAATTAAAATTCGATGAAACCATATCGCTTAATATAACCCTTAGACAACAAACTTATCATATTAAAAGATCATAAGCCTATTCACTAAGCTATTAAGGTCAGTATTGATGAGTGCTAACAAAACTTATGATTCGTCTCATCGAAAACTTGTTCGAAAACTTTCGAAATTATGTGGGACCCTACTCTGTAATTCGATTCGAAAGTTAAAAACTTCGAATACGAAAATCGGAAATCCGAATTTCATTTGTCTAGATACATTTGTTCAAAAATCGGAAATTTCGTACCAAGTAAATTTATTTTAATTCATTTTCGAATTTCGAAAACCTCATTTCATAGTTTAGCTCAAATTTTCTTTGTCTAGATTAATTTGTTCGAAAATCAGAAATTTCGTACTTGTTAACTCTATTTTCATCTTTGAAATGAATTGCACGAGTATGGAAACATTTATTCGAAAGTTGTTAAGGTTTCTATCCAACATTTCCTTCCGATTCGAAAATCATACAGAGATGGAATTTCAAATTTGAATGAAAAACAACACTTTCGAAGAGATTCAATTTTCGGATCGAATTACAAAGTTAGGCACCACTGTTTAACATCAAAAATATTTTGACTATAAGTTGCAGCCTTAAAAATATACATATTATGTATAGTCAAAATTAAAATTAAAAAAAAATAATGATGTTTGAATGTGTGCCTAAGCAAACGAATTTGACTGTAAAGTTTTTTTTTGTTGTTGCTTGAAACTTAGTACGACTGAACATAATATCGACGAAGAGAAAAAGTAATATGTAAAAACAATATTATTTTTTTTTTTTTTATTTTTGGTTTTGGTTTTTCAATTTCAATTGAACGACAATTAAATCGCAAGTAGATCAACTTTAATTTAAATCATTTACCAATCAACTTCACACGCGGATAGGAATTTGTGTTTTTATTTTATACTTGGCATATGAATGAGTATTCATGTCGATTAGTTTATATTAAAAAATGTACACAGAAACAAGGGTGGGGCTATTGTTTTTTATTTTATTTAAAAAATGCAACAGGTTGATGTAAGTATGTGATCTTTGTAACTTATGTTATAAGTAGGTACTATAGACTCAGGTGATTGATATTTGTACATACCTAGCTACAATTTTTATTTTCATTCCTTTTCTTTTTTAAACGGGGGGTGTCATTTAATTCATTTCAAACAAAGTAAGTGCGTAATTAAAAAAAAAAATATTTATTTTGAATTATTATATTGTAGGCTGTAGGGTATCCAAAACAAACTTTTTCGGAAATTCCAATTGTTATTATTGCAAGTCCCATTTTTTTCTTTAGACTCCGGAGTATGTTAATAAAAATTGGAAAATCTGTATTTGTACAGTAAATTATTAGATTCTACAATATAAATTTTTGTTGATGATTTGATGACAATGAAGTAAAATTTCGCACGAAGAACAATAAAACGAATGTTATTTCAATCGACCCAAATAAAATTAAAATGAAAAATTATTTTTAAATTTTATTCGAAAATTTGGTAATTTTTTAATCATAAGACTTTTGCAAAGAAGAAAATCAAAACAAATTTTTAGATAGACGAAAAATGTTGTTTACCACAATTTTAAGTTAAGTTAAGTTAAATAAACAATCTTATGTACATATTTAATTTTATTTTAATCAGATATTTAAAGAAACAAAGGTGCGTGATGTTTCTTCAAAGATCACATCAGTCTCAAAATGTATATACCTACTTTTTGTACAAAAAGAAAATTAAAAACAAATTTACATATGATTTGAGTTGTTTTAATCAATTTTCGTCATATAACAAAGGACTTAATATCCCGAATTATTAAAACAAATTTAATACAAGGGGTATAGAATACAATTAAAGAATTTTTTTATTTTTTAGTTTGAACTGATTTAGGGGGCGTCGGACTTGATTTTCGCAAAAAAAAAAAATTAAACAAAAAAACAAAAAATACATACGATTAGTGAGCATATACATTTCAATCATAACTAATTTAAAAATAGAGTTCCCAATATTCAAGGACAGACTTTTAAGAAAAAATATTTTGACCTGGATTTAATTAATTTTGTCAAGCATAGTATGTTTTAAAAATTATTAAAATGGATTAAAATTGAATAGATAAATTTTAAATCAATTGAAATGTTTGCTTGTCGTTCAAATACCTTGTTTAAAGTGCTATTTTGAAACACAAAAAGAATAAAAGCAAGTATAGGTAACAAAGTATTAGCTTTTTTATTATTAAACCAATTCACTGAATAAGATAAATATAAATCAGCTGTTTTGATTGATTCGGATTTAAAAGACTTTAATAGAAGAATTATTTTCAATAAAATATTCATGAATTTTAATTTGAGTCATAACAAAACTTGAAAGGTTTTTTTTTTTATATTTTCTACACAGGGTAGATCAGACAAATTTTTAATTAGTAAGTCAAATGATAACAACAGAGATCATATCATGACAATATTTTTGAGATCTCTTAGCTTCGATGAAATCATTATTATGGACTTTTTATTTTCTAAACAAAAAAAATTCAACAAAGCTGAATTTTGGTAAAGAGCTTTATTTGTATACTTATATGTGTTGAGCATTTCCTACAAAAGTATTGGGATTGGAAAGGGCCAAAAATTGTGTTTTTTTAATTGATCGAAAAATATCAGATGTTTTTTTTTTGGAAGTGATAACGCTTATATGTAGCTTATAAATCATCTTCACACAAAAAAATATAATACTTTTTTTTTGAGGAAATCGTGCGTTTGTGTAAAATTTTATATAATCTACAATTTCAACGTTGACATTTTTTCAAAATTTATTTTGCCTCTTTCACTTTTTATGATGCCCTTAAGACGTCAAAACAAAGCACTCCATTGAAAATCCATTTTTAAACACGAATTAGACCTACTATTAATATCACAAAAAAAGAGTGCCCAATTTTGTACCCCAGCAGCGGTGATGTCGAAAATTATACTTTAATGTATGTACTGATATTATGCAAGTTTTTCTAGAAATTTAATAAAAAAAAACTGAATCTTCTACAAAAAAAAAGAACCACAATATTATTTGGAATTGCATAATATGCTTCACACTTAAAACAAAAAAAAAAGGAAAAGAGTTTTCGAGGTGTATATTAGATTGATTCAAAAAAATCACTCTAGTGTATATACAAAATTCGCCCATTCGCCCCCTTAAGCACTGGTCCTAATTTAAGATACTATTTAGGAAATAGTTAAGATGTCCAGCCCTATGGTATTAATTAAGGGTACCTTAAATTTTAACCAAAATTCAACATTTTCGGAATTTTTTCAAAGTTTGACCTATTTTGTTTCTCTAATTTTGTTGTGATATTGCTTAAGAGTTCTTTCGTTTTTTAATTATTATACTTTTTGAATTTATTTGTAATTTAATTTTTACGTTAGTCTAAATTCAGAAAATCATCGTTTCAAAAAAGATGTACAATCATTTTGTGAAACATTCATTAATGCAACAAACCAGCATCACTAGTGTTTGTGTAACATGTTCACTATTGAGACTTGCATCAAAATTCCAAACCATAATCAACAATATATTCTCCATGCTTTGTTGCCAATTCATTGAATCAGCACCAGCTTTAATGCACATCAGCATTGCAACAAAGCAGTGATGCACCACAACATTTTGACGTTTATGGATTTACCTACTAGAGTATTTATTTGAGGACAACATTCAATTAAGAATATTTATACATGGTTTTTCAATAAAAGGTTAAAGGGTGTATCGTTCCATTTTTAGTAATGGCGTTGTTTTTACTAAATGTCAAAAGATGACAGCTTCAAAAGTGACAGCTGCCCAAGTAGCGGGCAATTCAAAATGAAACCTCTTATTCGAAAACCTTTTAGAACTCAATTCTCTCGTAAAATAAACGTTGACGAAATAAGCAATGGCGTACTGATAGCCCATAGGGAATAAATTGAATGCGAAATGAATTTAAAACGAAATAATCCAAAATGAAATGAATTTCATAACTGTAAAACCAAATGAAAATCATCGAAGAATGATAAACGAAGTTACTTTCAAAATAAAATTAAAATGCGAAACGATAGAGCCGAGCGAGAAATTGAGACATACATACATATCCTTTCAATAGGGATTATACGATAAAAACACTTAAATTAAAATTAGGTATGTTTCAGAGCAAACACACACACATATAAAAAACAAGGAATAACAAATCAAGAAACAAGAGAGAAAATATACAAAAATATACAAACATCTTTCAAATTCTAAAATACTCAGCTCTCCTTTTTGAAAGTGGCTTGAACATAGGTATGTATCATTTAAATAACATGCGTTGCAATGGAAAATTTTTCAAAACTTTCCATGATCATACAATATATAAATTCATATAGTTTTTTTAAGGGTTTAATTTGTGAGTGGAAAAATACCAGGTGCATCGCACCTACCAAAGAATTTCGGAGCAGGTATACATAGAAAAAAAAATCTTACCGATTGCACCCAAACAAAAGTAAAAATTAATAAATTATATAATCCGAAGATATTTGTATACACAATAGTTTGAAAGGAAAATTTTATATTCACAGAAGAAGCGAAGATGACCTAGGGAAAGTTGTTATCAATTAAATTGAGTGGAATTTTTTGAAAATCCGTTGTCGTCTTCGAATATAATTAAATTTACTATTATTATATTTGTAGATAATAAGAGCGGGTTACATGTCAATTCACAAAGTCGCAGTTGGAATGACATCACAGTTTTGTGTGTGATTTTTAAAGGAAAGTTCCATAAAGATTTTAGTTTTAAGCAAATCAAAAAATATTTTTTTTCTATTTTTTTTTTGTTTAATAAGAAACCCGGATTTTTAACAAAATATCAAAAGTCAACGCTATTAAGTTAGATAGGTATAGATGACAGTGGGGTATTTTGGTTATCATGTAAATAATTATCATTTAGTGTTCAATTTCATATAAATTATTTAATGAAATTTCAAGTCTCCACAAAAACTTTTTAACTATCATTTGGTATTTAAAGTATCCCTATGTCTTGTAAAAATAGCCAAGATTAATTCATTCAACATATTTTTTTTCAAGAAAATTTTGAGTTATGCCGGTTTTCTTAAAAGGCGACGAATTGGTATACGTTCGTTTGCTGCACAACATCACGTACGCCACTTACGATGTTATACAGCAATATATGTAATAGATTACGTACATACATACATACATAAATATATATTTCGCCTTCAGCAGCTCAAACGTATTAACTTGGAGGCTTGAAGGGTGATCTTTTTTTTTTTTAATTAATTATTTTTGATGGCGAAAAAGTGAACCCTTATATTTATTTTTTTTAAGTTTAGGTAATAAAACTACAAACAAATTGATAAAGGCTCTCCCAAACCAAAGCGAAACATTCGGAATGACGATGATACTTTCCTCTATGAAAATTAATTAGTTGGTGATAAATGAGAGTAACCAGTACCCACACTAACGAAATTCAACGACAACGAAAGTGCAGCGAATCTTTCGCTGTTGACAAAGTTTTGATCGTGTGTCGTCACATTTTATTTTGTCAGTTGTCATTTTTGTTTTGAATTTGTTTAAAATGACGTTTAAATAAAATTTTATAAAATTCGTATTTTATATGATTCATATTAGAAAAAAATAAAAGTCGCCAGGTAACGATTGAAAACTGTCGCTTTGGTGTTGATAGACTCGCGAATTTTAGTCTTTCAATTTGGCAACGAAGTTCTTGTCGCGTTTTCAAATCGGTTGCTTTGTGTTGATTAGGCGATTTTTACAAAATTTGAAAAATTTAAAACATACAATTCCGTTCGAATCAAATCTATTATTTTTTTAAATTTTGTCTTACTACACTATCTTACCTACTTGCACAAAAATTAAGAGAACACAATTTTCGTAAAACTGTTTGAAGGTTATTTGAAGAGTTGTATCTCAGTAAAAAGTGGTCGTATCGAGTGGAAACATAAAGCCGAAATGAAAAAAAAAAAAAAAAACAATTTTACAAAAAAAATTTACAAAATTCAAATTTAAAATTATTTTAGAAAAATTGATTTCAAGTAAAACATGTTTGTAACTATTTCTGGAGTAAAGTTCACATGCCTTAGAAAACAGTACCAGAATATTTTGCAGATATTTAAAATAATGTTTAGAGGTGGCGAACATTAATCTTTTCTAAATTTTTTTAATCAATGAAAATTAGAAGAAAAATATTTTCAACCATTAAAAAAAATACTTAAGCATTGTTTTGAGGGTTATTTACCACGTCTCAAAAATTTAATTTTTCAGTGTTTGAAAGTTTGTTCCTAGTATATTTGGTTATGAAATGAGAATAACAAGTAAATTTAAAGTTTCAGGTTTGTCGATAGATCGCTTTGAACACTAAAATATAAAAATTAAATAAATCTTAAAAAATCGACAATTTAATTTTTTTGAAACTGCCACAATATATTTCTTTTATTATGAAGTAAAATGTGTATGTATGTAAATAAAAAGTTTACAAGTTTTCCGATAGATGGCGCTGAACACGAAAATATCAAAATGAGCTATAAAAACTGAAATAACCATCTGATTGTGCTGAAACTTACACAATATATTTTTTATAAGTAAATCAATTTCGATTTTTTTTCTAATAGATGGCAAAAATGTTTATCTGTTTTTGAGATTTTGGTGTTAAGCGCTATTTATTAGAAACATTTAACTCAAAAAATAACAATCCGATTGAGTTGATATTAAGTATGTTTAAATTTGATTTAGATTTAGGGCTCAGAAATCACAAGCTCTTGTGAGGTTGTTGCGATTCGATAACATTTTCCGTATTCTACGATAACCTCACAAAAAAACTCACCAAAGCAAAGTTAAATTTTGAATTGTAATTGGTAAGGTCTGCATTTTTGTTGAACGCATTGAACTCATCGACGACGAAGATGATTATGAGCCACATATATCGCACCCTTAGAATGAAAGTGACCTAACTCAAAATTTCTGTAACTTCTGATTTTTATTTTATTATTATTGCAAAATCAGAAAATAATACTTAATATGTCCCCTGTTTCAATTGTTTCAATACAGTAAAGGAATATAGTGTAGATTGATATAACATAATCAGCCTTATTGTGACTTTCACCCGAACAACATTCCACCCGGAAAATTTGACATTTCACTTTTCGCCTATTGTGAAATTTCATGTTCGAAAAACTCCTCTTATTCTGAACATTAATTTCGGGTAGATGGTAATGCCATTGGCAGCTTAAATTTTCACTTATTTTTAGTAGGCGAATAAAATTTCGTTCCGGTAAAACTCACAATAGCTTTTTTAAAATTCCGGGCGTACACAAAATTTTAAGGTAAAATATTTTTCGGTAAAACTCACAATAAGGCTGAATAAAATATGAGTATGAGTATAGAGGAAGTTGCAATAAAAAATATTAAAAAAAAATATATTTACATAATGCACATTTATTTTTTTTAATATCTAACCTTTTGATGTTGCATTTTGTACAACCTTTAAATAAATCACAATAATTAAAAATTGACTAATTTTGAATATTGTTCTCAATATACAAGTATACAAGTATACTCTATCTTCTAAATTCAAAAGAACACTAGTCCAATCACCTGGGCAGAGGAGCTGTCCAACAGATTGATTTAATTAAAAGGCTTACCTATTTCGAATAAAATTAAAATTCACGAAACGTATTTGCAAAATCGCTATAATATTTCTATTTATAAAAATATCAAATCCATAATATTCATATGGAATGTCGCATATACATACATATCATACCTATTAATTTTTCAAAAAAAAAATTGAATTAATTTTAAATTAAGCTAATGTTGGATAATTTTCACATTAACTGCGCACATATTGTTTAAGCTTGTTTACACTCTTATTCCAAAAAAGGTTCTGGAATATAAATACAAAATTGAAATACTAAGCAGGGTTTGGTTTTGTAAAATATCGCCGAAATTATGATTTGACAAAAACTTCTAATCAAATACCAGGTTTACTCTGATTTCTGATGCATTTGGTTACATGCCGAATGAATTAATTGTGAAAAGAACAGGATGTTTAATATGTGAGTATTGAGGACCAAGAAATGTTTAGTGAAGTGCAAAGATTCAACCTTAAGTATCATACTGCAACTTGTATTTGTATGATACTCTGCCTGGTTCTGTATTACCTGAATAATTAATAATATGAATGTTATTGCCAGTAAATTTGTTTGTTTTTGTATGAAGTAGTCGTGCTTATTCTAAGTTCCGAACAGGGTTGTGAGTTTATGAATTAAAAAAACATTAAGCCATAAGCTGTTTTTGATTTTTGAATTGAAAAATATTCAATTCACAAGCTTTTTGGAATTTGTGAATTGAAAAAAATTTAAATCATAAGCTAGTTGGGATTTGTGAATTAAAAAAAAAATCAATTCATAAGTTAGTTGGGATTTGTGAATTGAAAAATATTATGAATTGAAAATTTTCCTACACATAAAGGTTATGAATTAATTTTTTGGAAATCAAAAGTCACCAACTATTAAATTTTTTTCAATTTACAAATCCCAACTAGCTTAAATACGAAATGAATATTTTTCAATTCACAAATCCCAACTAGCTAGCTTATGAATTAAATTTTTTCAATTCACGAGTCCATTAACTGACTTGTGAATTGAACGAGAACTTAAGCCTTTGCAACCCTGGTTCCGAATATAAATATCCGAGAAGCCAAAGAAGAAACTTATCAAACCTATTGATATTTTTTTACTTAAGCCTATTTAAAGAGTGACAGTATATAATTTTTAATTGACTATTTATTTAAACAAAAATAAGTATTAAAGTGATTTAAGCTAGCCGCAATTGTTCACAAACAATTTGATGCGCATGCATCATTATTATTCTGAGCGTCTCGCTGTTAGACAATTTTATTTAATTAAGATTCAATTAGTTTTTTGATATTTACAAACAAAAATTGAAGCAACATTATGCAACAACAATTGCATTAATTATTATGTTGGGATTGATAAATTATGAATTAATTAAATTGTTTAAAACAATATAGGTACATATAGATATTTATTTTCTTATGTTTGCATAGAACGTTAAATAATTAATAAAATAATTACAAGAAAATTTTCAGATAATATCTGATTTAAAAAATCATATACGTATGTACATAATATGTAAATAGGAAATAAATTAATTTTCACATATGTATAAGCTATAATTTATATTCAGTGAGGCATTATAGTCTTTCTGGTACAGAAAAATACAACTTTTTGTATTCAATAAAAAATTGTCTGTTCTTAACTGTTTTCATTGTTGTTAAATGAGTCTATGTTTGGAATAGTTTATATAGAACATGATTTTCTGATAAAAGATTTGTGAAAATTGTCAAAGTCAGTTGTTGTAATTTTTACTTACGATATAATTATGTATAGGTACTAAACGGCAAGCTTTGGATTCGTAAAAAAATCGAAATTCAGATTTTAATGAAATCTGACATCACGATCAGAGAACAGGAAAAAAGTGGATTCTGCTATTCTAACTCAAATAAATTGCAGAATAAACCACTGAAACAATTTATGGTTTTAATGTGATTCCCAAGAGGGCAAAAAATATTTTTTTTTTTAGTTCCAAAAATAACGGTGACTGTGCCTCGAAAACAGCTCTTACGATTGTAATACAAATTTTCTGCATACTATTTTTTAAGTATACATAGTCTACAGTTTTGATTCAACATGCCTCCGATTTTCTAATTAACGGCTTCACCGATTTCAATCAATTTTTTTCAAAAAGAAGCTTCTTCAGAGTTTAAATAATATTGCATATTTTAATTTAATTTATTGAAAAAACAATCATTTTTGATTCAAAATTTGATAAATGTGTACACGAAAACAGGTGGATCAATTTTTGTTTTTTGAAATTTTATTTTTATAACCGACATGACAATTTTTTTTAAATGTAGAGAATTTGTATACGTAAGTTTATAAAAATTAATTAAAAAAAACCCTCTACCGATTTTTGTACTACACTGGATGTCCAGTATAACGAAAGATATAATGTTCAGCCAATACGTTATATCGAAAAATTCGTTATATCGAAACAACGTATTTCATGTACTGTTCTTTTGTGCAGACAAAATCAATAGCAGAAAAAAAAACTTTTAAGACTTGTAAGCAACAAAAAAGAACGATCTCATGTTTTGTATTGTTTCTTTTCATTGAAATTTAACAGCATTTTCGTTATATAGAGTAGTAATTTTTTCATTATTTAGAGATATCAATGGATTTCAAATGGTGATTCGTTATACTGGACGTTCAGTGTATTTATTTGTTCAATAAATAAGATGGAATTCTTTTTTCTGAAGTTTTTTTTTTTTTTTTTTTTTTTGAAGCTCTACCCAATTTTCTATAAAGATGGTAAGTAAGAAAAAAACTTAGAGATATGAAAATTAGATGTGGGCGGTTTTTAAAAACAATACAGAGCCTAAAACAAAACAATTAAAATATTATTACAAAAATCGAGGTGCGCTCATACACGCATAAAATAAAAGTTCACAAATGAACGCCATGGACACTTAAGAATTGCGGCGATTTTTTTGTTAAAAACGAAATAATTAGTTTTAGTTCTTATAAGTAGTTATGCATACATAACCCTTCAATAATTTGTACACACAAATTTATCTATTTATTTGGTATGTATTCAAAGACCTCGCCTTAGGTAGATAGGTTAAAAACAGGATTTTCCAAATCTTAAACGAAATAGCAGTGACTACCTTTTTAAGATTTCATTAAATTTAAAATTACCAAATGCCTCCAAATTTCATTTTGGTAAAAATTACAAATGTGAAAATGGTATGTTCACTTACTTTTTTTTTTGCATAAACTGTCAAAGTTTCAGGCGTGTTCAACTGGAGTTTAAATAAAACAAATAGGTTTAGTATGATACAAGTTAGAAAATGTTTAAAACTTTAGAGTTAAAATTAAAGAGTAAAAAAAAATCAGATAAAAATCAAAAACCACAAAAAAACGGACCAAAAAAATATGTTTTTGATAAAATACATCGTTAAATATGTGTGGTTCTGATTTAATTTATTTTTTACCAGTGTAAAATTTATTTCAAATAAATGTTATTCTGACTTATAACGGTGAATTATTTGTCAAAACGTCTATTTTGCAATATTTTCGGATACAGAACGTTCATATCTCGATTGATTTTTTTTTGTTTAATTTATCAATGCATGAATTTTTTTTTTTTATTTCGAGAAATCTATCGCCTTTTTTATAATACTGGATCAGACATGCAATGACAGGACTCATTTTTTTGCAGTCTCTATTATCGCATTGTCATATTTGATTAAAACTCGGAGCTCGTTTAGTTTTGACGAATCCAAAACTAGTCGTATAGTATCTGCCAATGTATGTACATATATATAATATGCGTATGGATTGTATAGTTCAAATAAAAATTGGCATCTAAACAAAGAATTAAATAACATCCTATTCAGCCATTTTCTTTATAAATGATAAAATTGTGTATTGAAAACATAAAACCATTTCTTACCAAAAAAAAAAGGAAACAACATTGACTCGATTCGAGGTATCTCCCATTTTTCTTTGCTCTATTAAAGCATTACCAGTCCAGATTTTGTATTCTCAATTTAAAAAAAAAAATTAAACCAGTTATCAGATGATGATATAAATAAAATGGAATTCCACATACAATTTATTTAAAATAATTAAAAATTTACGTCTCCCCACACTATACCCCTTTTTTGGTAAGTTTTCAAGAGGAATGTTATAAATTGGAACTTCAGTTAAATATTTCTTTTAATTAATGCAAAAGCATATATTTAAGAAAACCAGTTTTTGGTGCTTTTATGTATGTGAATTTCTATTGGTTCCTGTATCTATAAAATAAAACAAAAACTCTTTGAAATTGTATGTTTGATTGGTTAATACCGGAAATAAAAAAAAAAATTGAAGATTTATTTTAAAGAGCCAAACACGTTTATAAGTCAAACTATTTATAATTTTTGATTTAAAGATGATGGATTATTTAATAACCAAACCACAATGAGATGTTATTAAAATAAATTTTATTATGTACCTAATTCAACTTCAAGTTTGAAATACATACAACAAGCAGCGTGGATTTTGATGAATTAATTACTTTCATCTTAACATGGAAACCATGAGTATTTCTGCGTAAGGCAAGTAGGTAATGGTTTTAATTTATATCGTTGAATCCAAAATCAATCAAATTCTGTTGGAGGATAACAATTTCGATGTTAATGGGTTAAAAAATTGAACATTTAATTTTTTCTGCGAAAAACTCTGATTAAGTTCTTTTCTATGAAAAAATATACTTGGTCCCCTATCTGTGAAACCACTTAGTGTCAAATGGATGGCTACATTGTCAATGGATTAAGAAAGCTCTGACAAACAAATATTTTATTTATTTTAAAATTCATAAAGTAATCCAAAACTGGAAATATAATTACATAATAAGATTGCGATAAAAAAAAGTACCAAGAAGTCGAAAATGAAAAAAGTTGTTTTCTGTTTTTTCTAATCGAAAGCCTTTAAAAAAAATCGATAAGCTTTTAAGATAATCAATTTAAAATTAACTATACAAATAAGAGTTAATAATATTATGAGAGACAGTTGTATTTTGGAGTTTCTTGAAAGCAGACATGTAACATCTCTGCAATGTATCCCCATAACGAGGATAAGAGGTTCGCTCAGAAGAAAAAAATTAATGTCTCACGTATCATTTCAAAAAAAACAAAAACAACGCCAATGCTAATTCAAATGATCTCAATTTTATTTTTGACCCGATTTTCGGTGTATGCATAATCGTTGTTTACATGTCAATAATGTGATGACAGCAATTATTATAATAATTGCGCTCTCGTATAAAAAAAACACCTTTAACTCTTAGTACAACCAGACGGGATGATAGGTCTTCTGTAATAAAATGTTCATAGGTCAATATTTCATTTCATAATGTGTATGAATAAATAAAATGTACTATATAAAAAACCATCTTAGAAAATACTTTGTACTGATTTTTGTGAGATTAATTTTACAATTCTTAAATATGTACATATGTATGTTCGTATTACGTAAGTAGGCTCTAAAGGGCAAATTAAGGATTCGTAAAAAAAAATCGATTTTGGGATTTTAATCAAACCTAATATAACGATTATAGAAAATACAAAAATTGGGTTCCAAACCACTGAAGCGATTTTCTTGAAATTTTTAAGTTAAGGTTTTTAGTGATTCCCTTTAGTCGAAATGTTGGTTTTGTTATATTCCAAAAATAACGTTACCTGCCATACAACCGTTAGAAAAGAGGTTGTTTATCTCTAATTATTTTGATGAAAATTGGTGTACTGTTGTAGGTATTTTTATTAACAGTATCTCATAGAACCGTTTTTTTTTTTTTTTTTTTTTTGGTATAAATTGTATTCATATTTTTTCAAGAATTCAGACCGCATATTTTTATTTTGAAGCTAAAACTTTTTTTAAAATCTTTAAAATTCTATAAGCCACTCTAAAAACGAGAGCAAGTTTGTGCGAGATCCGGGGGCAATTAACTTATTCTTAGTAAGAATATTTTGGTACTTTATTTATTAACTGAAATATGAGCTTAAGTTAACCTTCACCAACATTATGTAAAAATTAAGCAAATAGAGCCACGCGGGTCTTCTAAGTTGTAATAAAAAAATGTATCAAAACATGTTAATTTATTTGTAAATAAAAATATATCTTAGCCTTAAATAGCTTTTAAAACTGGCTTCGGACAAGGAAAATGTATTTTTGTCCATAAATTTATTTTCAACAAATAAATTCACATTCACACGTGATTGTGTTCTAAATGTATATGGTCCAACTAAAGTCCAATATAAGAGTCCGCTTAAGAAACGTGATTGAATTGAAGAGTATTTAAATTTTTTTTTAAATTCCAATTGAAGAAGATAAACATAAACTTTGGTGACGCAAACCTCACATAGCACACTCTGCATTATTTGTGTGAGGTCACAATTTTGTATAAACTTTATTTGTTCTAAATGTCTAAATGGTTGAGTATTTTTGAAAATTTTTCAGAATATTTAATATTTCGTAAGCTTAACCAGGTTAGGTGGTTAGTTATGCTAACCACCTTTTGATTATTTTTTGTTACTGTCCCCGCGCCATTTATCGATTTGATTAAAAACTCAAATGAATATGTCAATGCTATGTGAAAAAAAAAACATTGGTAAGCGTAGGGAAAAATCTTTGCTACAAATATGCAATGTAATTTAACATTTTTATGACCGTTCTATATAAAGTTGTTAAAAAAAATTAAAGTAAATAAAGTCTTAGTGGATTCAATTCCTTATCTGATGCTGCCTTAATCGAAGGACCTAGAGTGTATCTGAAGTGATCATCATCATCAAAACAAACAATGCAAGTCTCTAATCAATTAAACATACTTGGGAGTTAATAAAATCTACATTTATGTTGTTTTTGTAGATCAACAGGGATCACGCACGAGAGTTCTCTATCTAATAAAAAAAGTAAATAAATCTTTTTCTTTTTTTTATTTTAAAGAAGACATTAAGAAATTTAATTTGCAATTCAAATAATTTTTTTTAGCAATTTATTTACATGCTCGGTATAAATTGGAAATTTTGTGTGAATGAGATCAAGGTCGTAAACGATTACAGAAATAATGTTATCGTGATTATGGGTCGACAAAAAATACCTTAATGTGATTATGTAAATTTGTTTATTAATTGTAAATAAACTGTAAACACAGTTGATATAGCGCTGATGAAGAGAAATATAAAGTTCAATAAAACAAAGATCACCAGTCAATATTATATTTGACTTCCTTATTGCATGTTTTGCAAAATGTGATGCTTTTAGTTCAGAGTTGGAAGAGGAGGAGGTAATGATTTAAATAATTTTCATAACTTGGAACCGAGACGTTAGGTAATATTGCGACACTGGTTGCGTAAATACCATACCATTTTGTAAATTGGATTTCCTTTTTCAAAAATAAATGTGACTCAGATAAATTGTGCGTAATAATTTACTCTGAAAATGTTCTTTCATGATGGACTCTAGGTAGTTTATATTGAAATTTTCATAAACAAACATAATATATCAGAAAAATGGTAGGCGGATTTCTAAAAAAAAATTGCACATGCCATACTTAGTTCAATACAGTAAACAATAAAATTACAAAATTTCACCTTTCTGGAGAAATAAAATAAGGAGAAAACTGAAATTTAAGAAGAGTGGGCGTGTTAGTGGGCGGATTTAACTAATCCATTTTTAAACCATTTTCCTGTTTATAAAAAAGTGTTCCTGCGCGAAAGTGTACAAGACCAACAAAATTATTGTGATATACCCTCATATTTTGTTTAGTTTGACTGTACTACAATCGATTCATTTTTTTTTATTATCAGTAGGAGCATACAATTATTACAATACAAATAAAGGTATCAACTTCATAACATTAAAACATGATTTGTAAGTATTGTTTTTACCGAGGTTCCGTCCAGAACATGATACGAAATAAAGGTTAAAAATAATATTGATATTAATATGTAATCAGCGAGTCTAGCCAATACAAAAATTGGAAAATGTTCGATGACGTATATTAAGAGATGTCTACAAAACGTCTAGAATTAAATTTTAGACTTAATTGCACTTCACTGACGAACTTCATTCAAGAATAGTTAATTAAACATTCCTGATCTTCCCTGTAAATACTTATAAACAAAACACCAAAATTAGATACAGAGCCAGAACATTTTCGTTGTTGTAAACTAATATAAATCAAATAATTAAATAACATCATAGATACAGAAATGAGATAATTGAAAAGATCAAACGGAACTGAATTATAAAACATTTATTAGAGGAAAATTTTTCAGAGAGAAAGTACCGGAACAAAAATATACACAATATGCCCACTGCACAAGGTAAGTAAATAATTATAATTTTAATATCTTTTAGGTTATAGAATCACATCGCACATCCCCATGAGCCAAAGATAATAATTTCAAAGCTATGGCATCATATTGGGGATGTGAACCAAAAATTACCCCATGATTAATTCGTATTTTTCAGTTTGATCGATGTTTTGTATTCTTTTTTTTTTGTTTTTGTATTATAGCATGTGTACTGAATTTGTTTATACAGAAAGATTTAGATGAATATACTACAATAATTTGTACCAAAAACTAAAACGTAACCCAATTACAAATAATAGAAAAATCCAAAAATAAAACATAACAATCATCACTAATAAAGTGAAAAGCTTCTTTTTTTTTTCTTCATTTGTTTCATTAATATTAATTTTTAATTGAGAAACAAAAAGACAAATTAAATACAAATTAATTATTATTATTACTGGGACTCGACAAATAATATACAAAACTTAATAACAACTGGTGCTGTCTAACATTCAGTAAAGAACTTTCAAGTGGTGGGTGTTTTTTAATTAGTATTTTTTTTACAAAATCAAAAAAAAAAATGAACTCAAAAAACAGGGAAAAACACATAAAACAATGGATGATGGTGGAACATCTGGACGCGTATGCATCGTGCAATAAAAAATATGTTCCATCATCAAATTGTGTCGTCTTCAACTACAAATAAAAATGTATATTTATAGTAGATATATGTTTCAGCTGGAGTTTGAGTTTGTTTTAAAAGCTTATTTTTGTAAACCAAAACACATATATGTATGTATGTTCTATTTTTTTTTTAGTTTAGAAAATACAACAATTTCAATTATCCTAACCTCGCCACCCAATAAATCCAAATCATGGGATCCGGCAGTTTTAATTATGTTGTAGATTTTAACGTACGGCGCCTTTATTAGCTGTGATTTTTTTTGTCGAGCACACAATTTTGGTAATTTAGTTTTGATTGTTTTTGAGAGATTTTTCGATGGAGAAAGAAAACATAAATACAAAAAAAAATTTATATAAAAATAATTTTGTCAACAAAAACAACATATTTTAAATATCTCTTTTTTTTAACCACCATCATTACCTATATATTATCTCGACAAGATGATGATTTAAAAACATTATTAATAGCTTATATTAGCTTATTAATAGTAAACGTTAAGTTAATTATTTTCAATTAATTTAACTGATAAATTTTACTAAACATAATATAACTCACCTCCCATGATTCATGTGTAATATCACCCATTCCTTCGCCTTCTTCGCTGCTGGTGCGGCCATTTTTGATGTGACCACTTTTTGTCCATTCTGTATCATGTTGAATTAATTCAAAACCTCGGGTTTTAATTTGTTCTTCGTCAAGTTCACCATATAAATGGGGAACCCATGTGTTAACAAAACGGTACAATTCATCGACGCTAAAAATAAAATAAAATTTTATTAATATGTACATATATATATTTCGAAATTAATGAGTTATTGAAGAATAACTCCACACTGAACTCTACAACAAATCAGGATTAGGAGATACTTGGAAACCTGAAAACATTAGCTGCTTCTAACTTTTCAGCTCAGAATGTATGTATTTGATTAAAATAAATCTCGTAAAAGCTAAAGAAGAAATGGGTAGTCAAGCAAACCACCTTGTGGCAATTTTTTTTTAAGTCTTAAGTATTTAAGATGGGGTGCATTTATCGATTTGATTTAAATATTCAATGAATATGTTAATCCTATGTGAAAAAAACATTGCAGTCATACCAAATAAAATTATTAACTATTTTTGATTTTTCTCGAACTTCAGGGTTCTAAAGAAGGAAATTTAAGGTCATTTAATTTTCGAACCTAACGGTCACTTTTACAGTAATAATGTAAGATAGAAATTTGATACTGGATTTTGTTTTGTCAATAAAAACAATCATTTTGGAATTCACAATTCCATCAGATAGTAGAATAACTTATTGACAATTACAATTTTATATAATGGGCACCCCTTTTCGCACCACCTAATACCTTTGAATTATTATAATTTTACGATCGGTTCCATCGTTGATGGGCTTTTCATACATAGGACCGTGCGTCTAATGACTGGACGTGTCCGAAGTCCGATGAAAGTTTCTACGGACCTTGCGATCGTTTGATTATGAATTCCCACTTTTAAGGTAGCCATCACGTTGAGCCTATTGTAAGGACGGTCGAAAGTTTTGTAGAGATTTTCAATTGAAAATTGACATGGTCTATAGTGAATGGGCCTTGTATATACTCAAAGTGGAACTGAATTTGACCTTATCTATTCACTAGACATATTTTATCTATCGCATAATTTTGTTTACCAGACAGACGTTCCCTCTCAGAGTAGTTAAAGATATGTATCTAGAAGTGGTTGAACAGTGTGGGGTTAGTTAGATATTCAAACATAAAAATTAACTTACCGATTCTTTGGTACACTGAACCAATATTCTGGTCGCAATTTATTTTTTCCATACGACATCACTGACGTTGGTAATGGGATTGCCTTTCCAATTGGTTTTCCCATACGTAGTCGCAAATACAGTGGAGGATCAGAAGAGGCTTTTGCTGGTCTTGGAATCAATTCTATTTTGTTTTTATTGATTGAAGTGAATGAAAAAATAAAAGAAAAAAGTAAAAAGAGAAATTAATTAAAAGTAAATAAGTGCAACAACAATAACAAAATTGACAACAATACAATTATTGTGGTTGTGGATAGAGAGGTTTGTACAGAGAAGAGTAGGTTTATTTATATAAAGTTACGGGTTGAAAGTTGATTTACTTTTTGAATAGGTGCACACAATATAAGTGGATGGAATTCACAGGTGTTATAGTTTTAATTGTTCTTTTTTAAAGCACATGCAAATCAATAGATTTTCAAGATCGATATATACACAAAAACATTATAATTATAGTAGGAAATAAATCATGCGTAAAAAACACATTTTAAACGGTAGAATGATCAGAGTTCAGGATTTTATTTAAATATATTTGTAAGAGCATTTATCTTACTACATACATACATATATAGTATGTATTTCAGATAAACTTGGTCATTTATATATGTATTTAGATTTTCGCAATAAGATATGATTTAAAGGTATTTATGGGTCCGATTTATCGATAATATTGGGTGGAATTAAAATCAGCCACTTAGAAATGGAAATGGATCTTTAAATATATGTTTTTAAGCTGAATTCAATGATGTACCTAACTCGAATTTTCCAAGCACATCACACTTCTCAGTTTAGACTAGGAAACTTATTTAAGCAGAACTGTTGAAGGCAGTGAATAAGTGGAAAAGCTCTGGTAGTTATAAATGCTGAAATGCCAACCACTACTTGGATTGGTACGGTACGAGTTTTTTACCAAAGTGGGAGCACAGAGCTGGTTGTTGGTTGTATTCGAACTCGTGGAAAAGCTAATTTACTAGCTTATATTGAAAGTGTTCTGTTTGTTGTGACAAAATTCTCATAAGTAGAAAAAAAAATAATCTCGTACTACCAACTTTGTATGTACATATATTATGCTCTCATATTCAAGTAGATGAGATTCATTTTTTTGTCATTAGTGTTTAAAAATGATTTTTGACATATATGAATGTGTTTGTTGTTTATTGCACTTAAAATTTGCAATCGTTGTGTTCTGGTGAAAGTCTTAACATGATGAAATGGTGAAATATACTGAGCAAAAATTATCTGAGAGCTGTCAAATTAACTTTTACTAGAAACATTATTGCCATTTTAAAAACCAAACCTTCACTTAAAAACAAAAATACCCTTTGAATAAGAGTTGATATGGACTTTAGAATTTCAGAATGCATGCTAAAAATGTAATGTACAATTTGCAAGCATTATTTAAGCATTAGCAAGGTGAAATGGCAAAATATACTGAGCAATGTACAATGTACAAATCTCACTTTGATGGTTTTAAACGTCAAAAAGAGTATGTTTGCTTAGTTTATTGTACGAACTGTCACTGTTCAACTCGATACAAAAAAAACACCCTTTATAAACCTGCATTTACTGTAACAGAATTCGAAACAAATTATCCTTTAGTGACCCGAAAACAAAACATTAAATTTATAAATACATAACATTTTGTCTTAACATTTTATTTTTAACCCAAAATATTTTACGGTTTTATGGTTTAAAAAAAAGCATTTCCTGTATGTGTCATTCTTTTGTAAAAATCAAAACAAAAGGAATTGTTTATCTGGTTTTATATTATTAAGAAACATCTTGTTAATACATATTATACATAGTATGTTTTAAATAATACCCTAATAATAATCATTAAAGTGCTAATCAAAATTTTCCATTGTTTTTTTTTTGTTTTAATTTTTTTTTTCTTTACAAAAAAGCCGAACTCATTTGTTTTAGCAAACTCTAGTTGAACGGTTTCTGTTTACAGTTTTGTTTAATATTAATATAATTTTTATTCTATCGTAAATATTTATTTCTATGTGTTAACTAATGTATTAAAATGTCTGAAATCACCATTGAACAAGTCAATAAAAAGAACATCTCGAGATATCGCGACGTGATCTTCTTTTGTTTTTGTTTTTTTTTTTTGTCTGTTGCTACAAATTGTTCATATAATAAATTTATTTATTTTGATAACAATAAAATTAATCAAAAACAAAATGTGGAAGTAGCTCTGTATAAACCGGTGCCATTCAAATAAAGATTTCGTACACAAACATCATGAATTAGGGTGGCGTCTTAAGAGGGACCATTAGCACATAAAGAGTTCACAATATTGTAAATATATTTTGGGAATTTTAATTAATAATTAGTTTAAGCGCCATTTAATCAATTAATAAGGCAAAAAATAATAATGAACTTTATTGGTGCAATCTGGAAAAGTAAAAAAAACTACAGAGAGAAACAGAAACTTGTATTAAAAAGTAGTTGACCTTCATTAAACTTGTTTTTTTTAGGACAAAATTCAATGAAGCCAAAATGAATAGTCATTAATTACTATTTGAAGGATTTAAAAAAAAAGCCATTGAATTTTAATATTTATCATCTAAATATTTACACATTTGAAATGTGATACAAAAAGGCTGTTTCTATTTATACCTTGAAAAGGTTAAATATGTCATGTTTTAGATACTATCTGATGACCCTTTAGCAATATTTAACCAACCAACACATTTAGAATTGGAGGAAGAATTATTTCTGGTAAATTTCCACATTTAAATGCTTGATACTACAAAATTAAAACTACGTCAATGATAAGAATGACTTTGAGGAAACATCCATATATTTATATTTCTTATCAATTAATTGGTAATGGAATTTTTCCAAAATTATATTTTTTAAATAAATACATTTAATTTTTAATTCATCTGACCTTTTTGTTTACGTATCTATAAAGATTATCGGACATTTTGAAGTATTAAAAACTTTTTATTGCCGAGTTTTAACAAACAAAACTAGTTCTGTTGAATGATCTGTACGAACCTGCTATAGGCTTTCTAATTAGCTGTACAAGCAACGTTTTTCTAAAAATAACAGTAAATATAAATTATAATTTGTTGAGGAAGATCAGTTTTTAGCATTTCGATTTTAATGGAAATTTTAGAGGACACAACTTATGAGAGAGAACAGGTTTTCACATATTCATAGCTCAAGACTATGATAAGCGAGAACTATAGTCCATACATTTACAGACCAAATGACAACTACCTATCCTATGAAGGATTTCAAAAACGAAGTACAAAATGAAAGTCAAGACAAACCACGAAAATAGTGGTCGGACACATTTGAATGGTTGTTATCAAGTGTCAGAGAACTTTTTTTTTAACTAAACAATAAAAGACGATATACAAATGATATACATGTATGATTGTGAACGAGATCCTTCAGTTGTTTCGTATTAATATAGTGCTCTAGCTGTAACATTAGAATTTTCTGTTCTGTCTGTTGCATCTGTTGTGATACAATCAGAAAGTGTAGCCTCCACTTTTAAAGCAAAGCAGCATTTGTGTGTGCATATGCAACGAATAGGAAAAACAAAATTGGTGGAAATCGAGTCTTGGAACTGTGTGTTTAGACATCAGTGTATTAAATATTATTTTTTTTATTTCAATTACCGCATAATATTCGCATTTAAAAAACAATAACATTACTCCTTCCAATTCTTCATTGTAATCAGTAATTTTTAAATTTAATTTACAATATTGCAGGTATTTCGTAATTATATTGTGCAATGATTTTTTTTAATTAAAAATTACAAGAAATAAAATAGTTTCTTTTTGAAATTACAAAAATTAAAATGTTTTAATAATGAATTAAGAATTCCCACATTCATAGATAAAGAAACAATTGAAAAAGAATATTTTCAAAACCTGTGATTTTCTCAACCATTTGTATTTTTATTTTTTGAACATTGATAATAGGTGTGTTCCTTTACTTTGAAACTCTGTGCGTTTGAATGAATTTCCATCGCATTTTATTTTTTTTATACGAACTTTGATAGACTTTTGTGTAAAAATTTACACAAAAGCTTTTGTGTAAAAATTTACACAAAAGCACAGAGTTTCAAACTAAAGGAACTAGGCTAATGTTTTTTGAACATAAAAATAAGAAAAAACAAAACAAAAAATTAAAAAATATAATTTTAAGATGCATAAGAAAGAATTGTGAACTTAAAACAAGAGGGGGGAGGGGCTAGAACATTGAGTAGTAGTAGTTGAAATGAGTTTGTTTTACAATGCACACAATGTACTGTTTTTAACATACCAAGTTGATCGAGATTTGGAAAAAATGGTGCCCGAACTACGTGATATTTTTTTTTGTTTAAGTTCAAATAGTTTCAAGATTTAATTTGTTTGTATTTTTGGTAGTGTAGATGAAATTTAAAAAAAAAAATATTTAACAATAAAAACAAAGAAACATGTTAGTGCTATTTTATACAAAACTTCTATTTTAAATTCTTATACACAATTTAATGAAATTAAATTCTACTTACTATCAACACTGACGAATAATTCAGGTTTATCATCAACAGACACCATTGAGCGATAGTCCAATTTGGGTACTTGTGGCTTTTCCTTATTCAGCTTCGTTGTCGATTGTGTACCTTCAGAGGAATGGGGTCGTATAAATGTACCAATCGATGAACGCCTACAAAACATTTAAGTTCATTAGTAAAATATAATTCTTCTTTTAATTTTTTTTTTTAACATTTATAACGAGGCTGAAAAATATTTTCTTTTAAGATTTTGTTTGGGGTTGAAAATACTCATTGATCAATAATTTATTGGACACAATAACATACAGCTCTTGTTTCAAATGCAACATAGATTAGGGAAACCTCGAGAATTGCAAGACAAAGTGTGCTAGTCAAATAAATAATAACAGTACATAAGAGAACAATTGACATGATGGGAGAAATTTTCTCAACATAATTTGATGTCTATATGTAATTCCTTTTTGTATGAATTTGTTTTTAAAATTCTTCTATTTTTAGTTTGTGCAATATCGGATGCTTTTGTACAGAGTAATTGACATGTCAAACAGCGTCTGTCAACGGAGAAAAACCAAAAATCCAACCAGTTTGTTTGAGTTCCTCGAACAATTTGAACTCGATCCAATTTTTCAATCTAATACGCAAGTGACAGTAAAGTGTACCGTATGGCATACTCGAGTGCACTTATCAGCTTCTACGGTGAAACCGTGAGTCCAAGAAATATGCGAGAGCAAAAATTTGAAATAGTAGATACAATTAACACGCCTATTACCGCCGGCGAGTCGAACGAATAAACGTGTGAGTGTGAGAAATTAGTATTACGGTTGGCGAATTGAGAACCTTTGATTCGAGTTAAATATCAAACAAAAAATTTCGAAATTTGTTCTTCACTCTATTGTGGTTATCGAATGTTCATTGATTTGAACGCCATTCGTCGAATGCGTTAGTTCGCTAATGCAAACATATCACTTCTAACGTTCGATTAGCCAACCGTTATAGAAGGGTAAGTTCATTAGAACTATTTACTGCAGAGTTTTAACAAATAAAACTATTTCTGGTGAATGAGCAACGCGAACCTGCTAGGCGTTCTAATAAACTATGCAACCCCAAAGCAGACTACATATGGGTTTAGGGTACGTTCGTTTGGAGGATTATTTCTTCATATACAGAAACGCTTTTATAAGGATGATTAAAGAACCTCAAATTGAAACTTGAGTGCGAAACTATGGAGGCAGTGAAACTTGAACAAAAATGTACTTATTAGAACCATCAATTAAATATGAAATCACTTTTTGAAATGTTTTCAACCTATAGCTTTCACACAGGTAAGTGATCGATTTTACAAATTTTACTATTCACTGTAAGTCACTGTAGTGACTTGAAAGTATAATTAGTTTAACTAGGCGGACCACTTTATATACTTATGTATACAAACGAAGGGCTTGCTTCATTCAAATTCAAAAATTGAACTGCATTAAATATGGTGAACAATTGCAAATATAAGGCATAAATAAATATGAATGTTATTAAACAAGATAACATAGTAACCGCCGAATTTAATTGCACGAAAATAAATTTAAACCTATGGCATGAAATCTAATACGGATTTATTCTGTTCATTAAAAAATACCAAAAGTTAGAACGAAAAGTGAATCAATACTACTAAATTTACATTATTTAACTTTTTAATATAACAAGGGTATACATTTATATTAACAAGTACCAGTTGTAAAACAAAGCTATCAGTGAAATAACCAATGTTCGTAAAATATAAAATAATATAATGGTGCTACGAAGTCGGCTACGTGCAAAATTTTGAAATTAATTTTACGAATTTATTTTTTTGTTAAATAACATGAAAATTAATTTTAATTTAAATGATAATTTTAAAACAGGTTAAGATAATATTATAAAGTTTTGTAGATAGAAGGCAAATTATACCTTAAAGTCATATAAGGCAAGTTTAAGCATTTTGGAAGGTAGAACAACAAAAATATTTTTTTTTTAATTTTACGTATTTACAAAACTTAAAATAACGTTTTGAACGAAAAATAGAAAAAATTGATCATTCCCTACACATCGACAAAGGTTACACAAGGTTTTTTATTTTAAGATTTATTTTATATAAATTAATAAAAATAAACAGTTTCTTTGTAAAATCGAACATAATTTATTTTAATGACAGGAAAACAATAACTAAAACATTTTGATCCCTTACCCGGGGGTTACATGACCCTCAGAATGTGTCGAATGTGGAGTCAATGGAGGCACTGGCGAACCACCAGATTCTTCAGATGGCGTTTTTGAAAATAAATTGCCACCCAACTCAGATACCAAAGTAATGGGTGAGCTATTTATTTTGTTTTTTTTTTTAATTTATTTATTTTTGTTTGTATGTTTTTTTTTTAATTTTTAAATTTTTAAATTATTAAAGAAATAATAATAAAGTATAAACATTGATTTTTTGATTTTTAATAAGTGTTTAAAGTGTTTTTGTTTAAATCAGAATAAGAATAAGGGGTATAGAGTGGTGTATGAAGATTAAGTGTTTTCATGTGTGCAAGTTTTTTTGAAATAATTTAATAGCCAAATCCCAGGGTGAGCATTTAAAATAAAAGAAAAAAAATTATTTTTTTTTCCAATTACTAAATTTTGCCAAAAATTTTCAAATTGATGCACAATCAAACAAAGAACCAAATAAAAATACAACAAAACTCAAAAAATTGGACAGACTTACCTTGAGAATACTTTTGAAAAGACACTTTGATTTGAATCTCCAGTGTTTGGAGCTGATTCAGTGTCAGTGGACTTGCCAATGCCACCAACATTTCCACCAGTTTCACCAGTAAGACCTTCTACCCAGGTAAGAGGATATGATAGTCTTTTAAGCATCTAAAAATTAAAAAAAAATACGTTAGCCTTAAATTAATATAAACAAAAATTAATATTGCAATCTACAGCTAAAAAACTCTTCCGACAACAAATATTTTTATCGGATACTCTTATTAAAGTACATAATATATCTATTGTGGTGTTCATCCTCCTTCAAAAAAACAATAAAATTGAATTTAGGAATGGATTATTTTAATATGTATTTCATTCATCTTCCAGTTTGGACCAACATCAGAAATTCCACACCTTGGCTTCTAATTGAGCGTTACTGGATTTTCTAATTCATAACTATTGTTAAAAAAGCGGTGCCAATTAGCCCCAAATGGTCTGAACTGGAAAAATTCAATAATCAAGTATGTATGTACGTACTATCTGACGACTTATTTGGTTCTGACTTACGCTTTTAAAGACGCATATCAGATTTATTCTATAATTTGAAAGAAAATAACATCTAATGAATACCACAGTCTCTAACCACATTTGAAAGTATTCGTTAAACTGTTTTGTAAATAGATACTCTTATTTAATACTAAATTATAGGTGACAAAATCAACTATGCCTTACTGTTACACAAAAAAAAACATTCTTACCTTATTCTTCTTATCATTTGATTTATCAATATGACTCTGATTGAGTAATTGTTGTTGTCCTTGTATCTGTTGTGGTTCAGTTTCATCAACGCTAAAACTAACACTGGATGTCTTTTTGCGACCACCAAACGATGGCATATCCAAACTGGATGCAGTTGTTGTAGTTTCAGTAGCCTTTGTCGGTGAAATAGTTTTCGGTGGTACCCAGTCAGAACTTAATACAATATCAGCGTCACTGTAGACGGATTTCTTTGGTATGGGTTGTACATTTGGAATAGGATCACGAATATCAATGCCAGAATCGTAGCGGGTCTGCTTCGATAGTTCTTCCAAGTGTTCCAAATCGATGGCAGCAATGCCACCAGCTAAGGTACCAATACCCGTTCCACCAACAACACCGCAGAGCGATGATGTGGCCGAATGGGGATCCTGAGCGCGTGCACTGTCAACAGTTGTATTTGACTCATTATCGGCTTCTTCGTCCGATGATCTTCGGGATATAGATATAGAAAATCTAGATGATTTTTTGTCGATTGGATGGGTGTTTTTTTTTTTTTTTTATTTGGTGTGAAGGTGTGTGGAGTGGTTTGTGTGTGTGTGTGTATGCGCACGGAAGTAATATTGATTTTGAAATAAATAAGGAAATGGGGATGGTTTGGTTGGTGATATCAATGAAAAGTTGAAAAAGGGAATGTGCATAGGGTTTGAGAGGAAGATGAAAAATAAACAAAAAATTATTAATAACTTTAACATATAAATTATTAAAACATTGTTTAGTATTTTCTTTATATTTGCATTCCAGGACGACTTACATACATTAAGTTTATTGCATTCGCTGTTTTTAATACTACATATCATGCAGATTAGAAGATTTATCTGAGTATAAAATTGCATAAAATTTATCAGACAGAAACAATACGACGTCGTTTTTACGGTAGCTACTTCTGTAATAGAAAAATAAAGGTAGAAAGAGCGAGAGAGTAACAGACGAAACTATGTCCTTTGTGTTTACATTGCGCAGTTTCAGCAGTTTCTTAACTGTTATTTAAAAATAGAATACAAAACCGGAGGAAAGTTTTATAAATCGAAAAGATAGCTTTTATAATATAGGCTTATCGAGCTATCCGTTCGAAAGATTTCTCCCGAATCGGAGAATTTTCAAATCGGACATCGGACAGATCTTCCGAAAAATTACCTCGTCATGAAGTAATAATAATCGCTTTATTCTCTACATTTTCTTATATATGTTCATATTTTCACCTTAAAAGCATGTCCAAAGCAAAAAAAAAAAACGTCACAAAGTTAAATGGAAGAAACATGTGAAAATATATGTATGCATACCAACTGCAGAATTATGCTGTGTATAATTTTATTTTATAATAATAATTGATGGTTTCGGTTCAAAATTTACTTTTTTCGACCAATAATTTTCTTGGAATAAATTTGCATCACCAAGAGGGTGACCATCATCTTATTTTAGTAGTCAGGAAAAGATATGTTTTATATTATATTATAATTATTAATTTGACGAAAGTAAAAGGTGAGATTTGTACTCAAAATATTGTAAATACTTACTTCCATATTATTGACTCCATTAATCCTGTTTAAAACTTAAACCCGGATGTGTTTACATTGATTTAATTTGAATTTACATCCTGATTTAAGTTTAAACTAGATTAATGTATTGAATAATAGGGAGGTTAGTTCAACATCGTCAATTTTGAGTAGTGAGTGTTTTAAGAACATTGAATTCCGATAGTTTTGGCCGGTGTATCGAAACATTTTGGCCGTAAATGGAAACTAGGTTATAATTAAAAAGGCCGTTATAACAAAATGCTGTATAAAGAGCGGCTGAATATCGAGGTATGAGTGTATTTACACTTTTATAATGATTTTTGAACAAAGTAGCAAAGAAGAAAAAAGAAACAATTTGTAATAATTCACTGTAGTAGATTATAGTTCAAGAAGTATGGTGTTGCCAGTGGCGGTAACAGTAGATGACTAAAATTATTTCTATGTGAAAAAGTTCAATTGAAAATGATCTGGGATACAAATGACAGTGTATAATTTTAGTTCTGAAAACTCTATTGTTTAAAAAAGTGATTAACAGTAAAAAAAGAGTTTAATTCTTCTAACATATCAATACGATCATTCTCAAGGGCCCCAAATCGACTTAAGTCTCCGGGCTCGGTCAGATGGAAGATTTTCATTACGATTTTGTTGAATTTTATTATTTTTATTAATGACCCTATTGGAAAGTGCCATAGATTTTAGAACAGACGTAGAATGTTTATTTGGTTTGATATTTGTAAATCATACAAGTGACTGATATTGACTTTCGGCGAATTGTACTGCTTTCTGTGGAATTATTTAAAGTCACGGGTTTAATTTAAAAAAAAAACCTAACTTATGTATTATACACTCAGTGTTATATGCTGAAGCTTACACTAATTTATAAGATATTGTATCTTACAGTGTTAAGAATATTCCTTAAATAAATTGAAATTGAAACTCTGGGAACTCTCGAGGAGAACCTATCACCTAAAGTTATGAATGGTAAATGCCAAATAGTCAAGAATGGGCAGCAACCACTTGATGAAAAAACTTTAATGCCCATTTAAAAAAATGGAAAATATGGTAATTAATATAATGTCCCACCTTGTATATAAACAACATTACCAGTAGATCATTTCAGAGATATTCCCTCAACGAATACGAAAAATTTCCTATTTTCCCACAAACCATTTTGTTTGCCTAATGTTGTTTTTGTGTAGCCGTCATTTGAGTAGAGCCTTTTCAGGCTTTCATGGGGAAAAAAATCGAATTTCCCATGAGACCAACAAACGGAAAAAAAATAAATAAATAATTTTTTTAACATAATATCCTCATTTACTCAGTACTACAGATACAAGATTTTTAAAAATAGATTTAGAACAAATTTTAAAAAAGGAAAACTTGTGGCTAAGTTGTTAATTTACAAAAAATTGAGAGTTTGAATAAAATCTTACGAGATATTAGGTGTTTTTTGCAATCCCGGGGGCAATTGGTTGAAAAAAAACGTCAGGAGTTTTCATACAAACTATCGATAACATGTATGTAATTCATGCCGGTAACACAGTTTTTCTGTGCGCTTAAGTTAAGCCTCGAGAATTCTCTGGGAATAGCTAAGCCCGCAGGGGATTAGTTATTTTTGCATTTTACATGTAAATTTTTTAAGCACCCACGTCATTTTTTTCATCCAATTCCCCCCGGGCTAGCAAAAAAACACGCCTATTCTAAAATCATTCTGAAATGGTGATTTTTAAAAAATCTTTAAAGTTAGAAATAATTTAAACTACATACATTAAGTTATCATAGGGTTTGGGGTTTCATTTAAAACTTGTCATCTGTTCGGAAGAAAAACGACACAACTAATGTTTTCCAAAACAAGCGAAAGGAAATTTGAATTTGTGCCTGTTAAACTATCAAAACATGACAACAGTAAGTTCCAAACACTAAATTACGTACTGGTGTTTTTTAAATGGATACTTTTTTCTACACTAAATTTGCAATGTTAACTTAAAATTTTATTTGAGTTTAGAAACTAATACTTTTAAAGATTTTAAACAATTCCTTTCACCTCTATTACGGCTGTCAATTATAAATTGATAGTTGGTAAATATTGAAATTTGGTACATAAAAATTCAATTTATTAAAAATCTGATCAAGTATTCCGGGACAGTTATCAATTTTCTTGTAATTCATAACGTTCGCTGCACCATCCTAGCTGTATTAATTTGGTTTTATTATAGATTTAAAAAACCTCAAAACAGTACCACCCAATTAAGTTTATGAAAAGTCAGTCTAAGGTCTGTGAAAAGTGACACCCAATCTGAGAGAAATGCATAGAACTAATATTAATGCCTTTATTTTTTTTTCAATTGAATACAATCACTTTAATAAAATGCAAACAAAACAACTAGCTATAATTAAATTTTGTTATCGAAATTCTTCTTTGCAAAAAAAGAAAAGTTCCAAAGTCTGCATAACACCCTCAACGTACGATATTATTAAATTAATTAATATTTCAAATTAATAACTACTGGATAAGTACCGTCATGCACAAATTTTTGAAAAATTAATCATTCAAGTAATGAAAAATAAAAAATCATAAACAAAAAATATGACAAATGGGTTAGTTTTTTGTATGCTTTTTTTAGTGTGAATAATGGTTCTACTTTTGTAAATATGGATTGAAACTGCTTTATACCTGTCCTTACTGGGGATTGCCCAGTGATGATCTAAAAGACTCTTTCGTCTTTCTTCGAGTGTAGTACGTTTGTCGGTAATTGATAAATTTTTCTTATCCTCAGTATCATCACTTTCAGCTCCCGACTTTGATTCAGTCTTTGACGTTTCTTTGGCTTCAGCATCTTTATCATCCTTCTATTTTAACAAAAAAAAAAAACATTCATCATTATCTTAACAAAAAGATCGACTAACTCACATCTACCGGTGTAACACGCTCCCTATCGAATGCTTTTGGGAATGCATCACCATCACGACCAGATCCAGAACAAATCGAATCTTGATCATCGCATGTCTCAATCGATCCTACACCTAGTTTAAATACAAAAACATCATTTTTAACTATCAACAATAAATATTCGTTAGGAGTAGATTGCGTACCTTCTAAATGACTAGACGATGTTGGTTGTTGCTGCTCCAACACCGATTTTGGATAGTAGATTTCAGCTTTTTCTGTAGTATTTGCTTCACCACCAGCGACACGCATATGAGCGATATCAGTAAATATAGCAGCATTGACAACCAACTCCATAGGAGCAATAACACCATAGCTTTCGGGTCCATGTTCAATAACAAGCGTATCAGATACATTTGGATCAAACATTACTGCATTGGGTGTAACCAAGAGGACACCACCGACAACACCTTGGCCATCAGTAATGTGACGCACATTGATCTTTAGGAAACGTTGAGTTATAACTGGATCGTCGCCAGATAATTCGGAGCCATTTTTCGGTGAGATGCGTTCAATGTGTCCAGGTTTTGGGGATCCTGGTCGAAGGCCATCGAGAATATCTATAAAAAATAAATATATATACAAAATTAAACATCATTTCAATATTATTATTACATTATTAGGAATAAAGGTCGACGGTTTGTTATAATTTTTTTTTCACAGCAACACTTTCAAGTTGTCAAAATTAAATTAAAATTCTAAGCTCAATTTCGATAAGATAGTCGTTGTCACATAAATAAACCAATAATATACGTATGTAAGTATTTCAAAGAACACGCGCTAAATTGCACAAGTGCCTCAGAATGAAAACAAAATTATCACAATAAATCGAAGGTGATAAATTATAAATATAAGAACTCTTCATTAATTTTTGTCGCTAAATGTGAGAGTTTTGTTTTATTGGAATAACAGCAAAAGATTTTTTTTTTTAATTCAAAGAATAATACAAATCTTTTTTAAGTAGGTACTGAAAAATTTTATCGATTTTTTTTTACAATTAAATTTATAAGCAAATTTGATTAATTTGCCATAAAAAATTTCATATAGAAATTTGATACACATGAAAGGTAATGACAACAGCTTTTGTCTGTTTTCATACATATTATGTTCAATAATTCTTTTTTTCGAAACGTCATCTATTTAACAAAAAAAAGTTAAACAAAGAAGACCTAAAGCCCACAAAATTAGGATCAAAAGATATATTACATATTACGTTCATTTATGTAAGGGAAACAAGACTGAAGATGCTTCTTACTAAGCAGAATTGATACAATTCTGTTGTTTAAATCTAAAATTTGGATGTTGTTGTTTTATATTGAACTAGCTGGCCCGCCCCGGCTTCGCGCGGGTAGACACGTCTAAATTGCCTTCAAAAGAAAATACATATCATTAACTACCTATTATAGTTTTGTATTTTAATGAATACACACATATTATACATTATGTATATTGTATGTATATAAATCATCATAATTCAAGATGAGTTTTCACTGCAAAATTTTTATTAGGTCGCTTAAAAAAATATTATAATTTTCAGTAATTATTTTTAAATATATAGTTTTAAATAAGAGTGTATTTCTATAGAAAAAATCTGAGAAATTTTTTGCAAATAAAAACTATTCAATGTTATCTAATTTAAATTTGCCAAGGTATGACTTTTTTCTCTAACTCAACACTCTTAAAATGCTTAAAACACACTGCGTATATTTAAGAAAATTGGAGGCGATTTAAAAGGAGATTTTCATGTGCCTTAGTTTTGAATCCTTGAATATAACGTAATTGGAGAAAAAAACATAAAGCTGCTATTTCACTGCAGCATTGGTCTTAAAAATATCGATAGGATAAAGAGATGTTTGAAAACTCAAGACTCAAGAGACACAAATATTTCCTTATAACTTCAAAGTTCTATATTCGATTCTTAATACATAAATGCCAGTAGGTACCCTACAAGTCAATTATTATCAAAGAAATTTGATAATAAAATAGATAAATATCGATATCTGTCCGAATTCATCGGAGACAATGATAAGCAACAAATAAAAATTATTAACTGTCATAAACTTATTAAAACCGACATTGATAATGCCAAGTAGATTAATGTGATCATTAACTTGTAAAATAAAATATTCTGACAATTCTTGTCTTGCTATTTATAACAAGTAGATTTTTCGCATTTTGTAATTACAATTTAATACTCAGCCAATTAAGCAACTGTGTGCATAATTGTAGTCATGTAATTTAAAATGCCAAAAATCGTCTTCAGGACATTTTGTTGATTTTTCTGAAAACACGTACCTATCGAGTATAGGCAGTTCCTAATTGAAATCGGTCGACTGTTTTTGATTTGATTGAATAAAATTAGGAACTTGTATCTACTAAACTCGATTGTATCAAGTTACATGCTGGCACCCAGGATCAGTTTCTAGTTCCTAATATGTTAGTTAAGTTTTTGTTTATATCGATGGTTGAGAATTTTGTATAGCTGAACCTAGACTATACAGTTTCTTGAGATAAATAAGTACTGCAAAAAAATTTAAAAGAATACTAACTAAAAACAAACAAAAAATATTGGCAGAAAATTTTAAACGATTTAGTACGATGTTAAAGCATTTTTACTATGATAAAAATGCGTTAACATCGTATCAAATCCTTTAAAATTTTGCGCCATTGTACCTACATATTGACCCTGTCCTGATTTCCGATCGGTTTTAAAATCCTTTCGTTTAAAAACTCTAGGTGTTCTGAAATACTTTTCGCTTTCAATACTTGTGGAATGAGTGTGCTTTGATTTTGATCAGATTGAAAATAATTGTAATTTTAAAATTCATTTGAGTTTTCATGTCCGAATTGAATTGAAATGGTATTATTACGTATTATTAGATTTTGTTTGTTTTATTTAATTTTTTTTTTTCAACAAATTTGACGTTTCGAATTTTTGTTTTAATGATTTTGAAAGAAAAAAGGTTTGAATACTAGCTAACGTGAAAGTGAAAATCAGAACACTTTTTTTAATCCGTGTGGAAATCAATTGCGTTTACGGATTCGATTCGGAACGGAAATCAGAACAGGGGTGATTGTATACTTTTTTTCAATCACGTTTTAAAAAAATCAATGCGATCACGTTTACTGGTATTTACACTATACATAGTTCATAAGGGTGTCCGGTATTTACCACTAATTTTTTTTTTCAAATAAGACAAAGCTAAATGATAAAATAGAAGTGATTAAAATTCAAAATTAAAACTTTAAAAAAATGTTGACCAAAATAAATGTTTCCTTAATATTTTAATCAACAATGGCGACAGTCCAGATTCAAGCATACCAATATAATTGATTGGTAGATACAAATTTTGATTCCTTCTCCCCCTACATCTGAGAAATTTTGTACTTACAAAATGACAGTCCAAAAATAATGTAAATAATTTTTGACTGTCCACTGTTCCACTGTCGGACTTGGGCAAAAATATTTTACATTTAATTAGGATTTACTTCCTTATTTTAAATTAGTAATATGTACATTTTGTTGTTTTAGGGCCAAGCATACACCTTAGATAAGTAGATACATAATACATATTGCTTTTTGGATTCGACATACATACCTACATGTATACAAGAATATTTAAATAGTTTGTTCATCAGTAGCTCTAAGGACTTCAACCTCAAGTGGGTGTACTGAGGTCACTTACATACATCCTTGTCTAACCTCATTGCCATTCTTCACTACTGCTCTAGTTTATATACCTTCTTATTTTACTTTAGATTGCATTTAGATACTGTCCAGACGGACGAACAATCAACAAGGCCCTCTAGCTAGCCCATTCCCAATCTTTGAATCAGCTTCTCAGACTTGAGTGACATATTATGTAGGTAGTCCAAACAACTTTTACATAAACACATAACTGTCTACTGTATCTGAGAGTCTAGCCGCCTTCTATCTGCAAGGTAACCCAAATTTGCTACTGTTAAATCATAGAAGAATAATAAATATTCAAACGAGAATATAACCCATCAGTTTCCCTAGAGCCAGCAAGAATCATAACCAGGATCGTTGCATTGGGTGATAGCGGGGTCTAGCACGTAACTTTGATACAATCGAGTTCATTAGTTCAATTGAGGATAGGCAGTTCCTAATTTAACTCGGTCGATTGTTTTTGATTTGATTGAATAAAATTAGGAACTGCCTATGCTCGATTGCATCGACTAAACTCGCTTGTATTAAGTTACATGCTGGCACCCAGCATTTTGTGGAGAACACTATCAAATAGGAAATCACGCCGCATCTTTTCAATACTCCGTATCCAAGAGGTGAATGGACAAAGCAAAGGAAATAATTCCTGGATGTCCACGAAAATTTACTAGAAAATTAATCCAAAATACCTATGTATACCAATACTTGAGCTAGTACGTGCGAACGAGCCGTTTAAACCTTTACATTTTCACAATAATTAGCTAGATCTTGATAAATATAAATGAAGTCCAATAGTTTCGAATGACTCAGTTTGTAATTTACTCTTCAACACTCGTGCTTATGGAAAACTCTGACTTCTCGGTTGTCGTCATTTCTAAGCTATTTGTAAATACAACTGAATTCAACTGTTAACACAAAATTAAAAAAAGGCAGTTAGTTGAAAAATTCCCTCACTGATGATGCGACTACAATAAAATTAACATATTTTGAGAATGAAATACCGTCACTTGTTTGAACCAAAGTACCTATATAAATCTAGATTTATGTATATATTATATTGAATCTTTCACTAATTCGAATATAGATAAATCGAAGACTGACGTCTTCTTATTCTCAGGAGTTAGCTTAGCTTTGGATTTGCCAAGAATTTAGATACGCCTGACACAAACTTTCATGAAAACATCACAAATAAGTGCCACCGGTTTAAATGTCTTGCGTCACAATTTAAAAAAAAATACAAGGTGCAAGACAATAGGGTATCTTATCATAGCAGCCTCCCAAATTTAAATACATCTTTGTTTACCAACATAAATTATTTTTATTATTGGAAAAGTAAACATAAATAAACCATAAAAAAGAAAAAAAAACATGGTACATTATAACCTTGTTCGTTTACTCCCCAAACCTACCCATTTCTACCATTTTTAGTCCGAAAGACTGTCAAAGTTCATATAAAAAAAATAAATCTGGTAGAATCTGGCAGTTTCGGGCAAGTACGCGAACAGACCTTATGTATGTTAAAGCTCTTGGTGAAATGAAAAAAAAAACATCTACGTAGAACCCAAATAATCGTTTAAATAGAAATAAAATTATGAACAAAACTAATGAACTATGTAGATTCATTTAAATTAACAATAGCTAATTGAAGTTAATAAATGAATGTTTGAAAACAAATAGAAAATAAATAAAACATTCATTACATACATACCTCCATCTCTCCAAAATACGGCAGTATGCATATTGAATTCTAGATTAGATACGTTTTTATTTTGCGAAATTGGGCTAATAAAACGATGAATTACTATAAAAAATTAACAGTACTCCATTCAATGAATGGATATGTCTAAATATTAGGCTTAATTATAGATTTTTTCACTATTTTAATGTAATATTTTGTTTCAAACAAATATAAATTAAATCGCACAAGGAAAATTTACAGCTATCAGAATTCAGCAGCGCAGTGACAATTCACACTTTTTGAGTTTTGACAGCAACAGCATGTTTTTTTTTCAATTATTTTATTTTACTTCCAGCCAGGTAAGTTAAACAAGAGTGGAAAAGAGATAGATATATGTGTGTCACTGGAATAACGACGCCAACTGGAATGGAATCGCAGAAGAGCTTTTCTACAGGCATGATATGAAATACAGAGTTGTGATTGAGGAATATTTTGAAAAAAAATTGCAGTTCGAAGATTTGTATGAGCTTTTTATTTTATTTAGTTCGCTTCCACACGAAGAAACTGAGTTTTAGCAAATTTCATTTTTTAGTTGAGAAGAGGACCATAAGTAAGAGGAGTTAACAGTCTACGATTGAGATTGGAAATTAAAATAAAACGTCAAAAAAATCTCCAACAACATTTTTCCTTGTGTTTTAAGATATCCTATGTGCTCAAAGAAATGCCATATTCTGTCTGTGTGTCTGTTTGGTATTTTTATACCACTAAAATGAAAAACAGCGAAGTAAGATTACATTTTCCAATATGTACAGAACTTTGGAATTAATTTGGAACAGAGGTATTATTTCTAGTAAATTCTAGGCATTTTTCTTTTCATTGTGATAATGGTCTAAAATTTGCCATCAAAAAACTAAAATGTGCAACTGATGTTTAATTTTACATTATACATTTTTCCATTTTTCGTTTATTATGACATATTATGCCTGTTTGGCATTTCGCATCGATAAAATTGGTCGAGAAACCTTAAAAAATGGAACAAAACTCATATGATTTGTTTTAATTTCAATCGTCTCTAGACTTATTTTATCGATGCGAGCACAGATTGAAGGCACATATCATTTGAATGGTATTCCTTAGAGGAGAAAATTGTATTTTTGTTTGAGGTTATAAGAACGGTATCTGCCACAACAACAATTCATTTTTGTTTTATTATCTCGAAAATGTTTGATTGAAATATAACTGGGTTTCAGTTTTCTGCCCAAAAATTCACATAATAGAAATAGGGTTTTAATGTTCTTTCGCCTTGTTTTTGGGTTATGGTCGTATATTTCGTTAATGGCTGGACTAAATTTGTCACAGTTTCCAATCTGTGTCTACGTTATTAAACTCTCGGATCGTCAAAATAAGTGGAAATACGATAGAAAATGAAACAAATAGGATGAGTTTTGTTCCATTTTTCAGAGTTTATCGACCAATTTTATCGATGCGAGAGTTACAGAACATAGGCACTGATTAAGTCTTAGAGCCAGTTTGTTCCCAGCTAATCATCTTTGGTGAAGGATTATTGAAACTGGTAAATCTTCAAATCTCGAATCTATAATTTTAAACTTAATCATCGAATTTTATAATAAACCGATTCAATCAGAACCTTGATTACAGATTTAATCCACTCTGAACAAACGGCCCTAAGTCAAAAACACGTTTTGATGTGAATTCAACATATTTGACTACGAAAATTAAAAAGAAAGAGGAAAACATCGATTTTTCAGGATTTTTCGCGTAATATTAAACCTGCTCATGTCTAAAACGAAAGTATTTTGCGAAGAACTTATAAACTTATAAACTGTTGTGTGTGGTAAAAAAATGCAAAGGCATTTCTCTCCCAAAAATTTGACAGTAGCATGGAATTCTTTCCCATTTTAAGCCTAGTACGCTGCTGATGCGAAACGAAAAATCCCATACAAAAATGACACAACGAAATCATAAACGGAAAATTTCGTTCTGCTTTTCGTTTTGCAGTACGCTGTTCGAAGAGCGAAATTTATAATTGTAGCAGATTATTTGGAGAAGTCTCCACTCCTTTTTCGCACTGAATTAATTATACAGACTATTTATTGTGTGCGGAAAAATGACATTTGAGTTTTATTTGTGTTTTTTTTTATTTATCATTTTCTTACATCATGGGTTTCTCTGATTTTTTGCGTTTATGTTTGATTTTGTTTTTGGAATTAGTGAAACTCTCCAAGGATATTTTCCGTTGTGTTTTCGCAAGCGTTTCGTTGTCTGTTTGGAGATCACAGGAAATTTTCGTTTCGCATCAGCAGCGTACCAGGCTTTAAATTTGACAGGTATTAATACTCACCCTTCAAGCAAATTCACTGACCCAACTTTGTCGGTCTTTCTTGGATCATTTCAAAACGGAGTGTCATACCCACATAAGCACATTTTTTGTATATGCATGCAAAAAAAGAACGAAAATCAAGAGTACTTTTTTTTATTGAGAAAGAGAGAATGTATGCAATACCCTAATGTTGAGTTTTTTTATGGACTGAAAACAAAGGAGAAGACAACAAAAACAATTAACTTTTTTCAATGTGTTCACGTTCGTGCCCAGCGCAACAGTTTTATAAATATTCCCTACTGAAAGAAAATCAATTTAAAATCAAAAGTTGATTATTTAATTATTAAATACAAAATAAATCGTGATGTTTCATTTATATACAAACGATAGGAGAACATAAATTGCATAATATTCTTCAACTACAAAACGCCTGTATCGTTCGTTCATTTTTTTGGATCCGTTCTGGATTCCATTTGGTTTCGGTTCTCGCTGAGTATGGTGAAATGGGAAGCTCTCTCTCTCACAATACATGCACAAAATGAGTCCGAGGTGATTCTAATTTCCATACTAATTTGAGCCGACAAACGCAGTTTTGCGGATCCATGTTTGGATCCGTATACGGAGTCATCCATACGTTGTTTACTACGTGCGCGGATCCAAAGCGGACTCGTTTGCTTGAAGGGCAGTGGGATAGTGTGGAAGGGCTTTAACTTTTTTTTTCAAAAAATTTCCCTAAACTATGGAAATCGACATGTAAAAGTTCAAATCTTCGCAGGTAGTGGGATCGTCTACGGTTATATATCCCAATACAGGCCAACAAATCAGGAGCGTCAATTTGACCATCAATGAGTTGGTGAAGAAATAATAAATCATTATTAACACGCCTTTGGTATAATGTTTGGACCTGCAGGAGCTGGATCCGATGTTCATTTATGGTGGTAGGTTGAACGGATCGGCCCAAGGAAGACCTTTCAGAGCAAAGCGAATGAATTTATGTTGTATGTTGTATTGATTCAATTCGGCTTTTATGAATTTTATAGAAGGGAGTCCATACTTGTGAGGCGTACTCAAGATGTGGTCGTACATAACAATTGTATAATGAAAGAGTAACATAAGGATCGTTAAATTCCTCTGCCCAACGTGTTATAAACCCGAACATGGAGCTCACTTTGTTTACAAGGTAGTTTATTTGGTCAGTGAATTCTAATAGAGCTGAAGTGAACACCCAAGTCCTTAAAGCTAAAGACACGGCCAAGTTTCTGTTGCGAAATAGAATAATCAAAAGCACTTGCAACCCGTTTTCTTGAGAAAGTAATTGTTTGGCACTTGGAAGGGTTGAGAGACAGGCCGTTTTTCCACACCAAATAGTAAAGCTATAATTTAATATCGCCTTGCAGAAGAACATGGTCTATGGTAAGTCTTTATTGTCTTAATAATCTTCATTTCATCAACAAATATGAGAATTTCACTAGAACGTATATATGATATTACATCATTTATAGCAAGAATTAATAAAAATGGGCCAATAACTTCCTTGAGGAACACCTGAGTGAGCAGTTTGGGCCTATAGTTCCTAATATCAGTTTTGTCATCCTTCTTAAAAATTGGAGTGAGAAATGAGTTTTTCCATAAGCACGGAAATTGCCCCGATTTCATAGAAAACTCAAACAAAAATTTAAGGGGCTGAGCTAGTATAAATCTACATTCTTTCAAAAGTATTGGAGGAATTCTATCAGGATATTATTAAAATTAGTTTGGGCATAAGTATGTAAATTTTTAAAATAGTTTTCGTTAACATCTCAAGGCTTAGCAGTATAAATAAATAAAATGAAATAAAATGAAACATCAAGAGGTATGTGAACAAAAGAATTACGAAAAATGTTCGCAAATGCGTTACACATGTCAGTGGTTTCTTGTAATATATATATATTTTCATATAAGAAATTTGCAGGATACCCATCTAAGTTTTTCTTCGAATTAACAAATTTCCAAAATGCCTTAGAGTCGTCTTTTAAAGAACTACCCATTTTGTTTACATGGTTTGTGTAAAGTGTTTTTGAGACGATTTTAAATTCTTCAAAAAAGGTTAATGTTAGGTATATTTTCCATGCTCTCTTTCTTTTATTACGGAGGGTTTTTAGCTCTTCGTATACCAAGAGTGGCAGAAATTATTGTTTTTTGATATTTTTAAAGGGATAGTATTATTAATACAGTTTTTAAGGATGGTATAAAATTTTGTAACTGCTTCGTCAATATTACTAGACACTGATATACTATCAATACCAAACTAGTTAATTCTTCGGAAAGCAACTGAAAATTTGCTTTTTTGAAGTTAAAAGTAAATGAGAATCATAAGAGTTGCTGTTTTCAAAAATATGATTGCTCAAGTAAAGAAGTATATCGAAAGGAGGATGATATTTATCTATATTAATAATTCCAGAACTAGACTCTAGAACAAGAGTACTAATAGCGTCAGAAGAAAATACTAAATCGAGAATTTGATTTTTAGAGTTTTTAATACAGCTTACTTGCTGTTATTTATTTAGGTATTTATTTTTTCTCAACTGCAAACATATGTTAGTTAGTTAGTCATAAGAACTAATTTTTTTTCAAGTAAACGAAGCTCAGATTGTAACGAAGTTAAAGAATTTTCTTGACAGCATTCATCTTCAGAAGGAACCCACTCAATGTGTAGCAGATTAAAATCTCCCAAAACTAAAATGATGCTATTAGAGCAAGACAATTACAAAATCTAAGGCCATAGTTAAATAGTTTTTTGATTGACCAATTCTTTTGATTTTAAATGATTTTTTTAGTTTAATCAGGCTTTTTTGGTCACACTTCTCTTTTATGCAAATAAAAAAACTTTATTTCATAATTTTCCCTACGTTTCGTTGGATTTTTCCAACTTCCTCAGGGGTAGTTTATTAAATCTGGACAAATACAATTTATATTGATGTTAAAAAAGAAAGAAATTTTGACATAATAAGGCCATAGAAAGTTCGGCAAAAACTGCGTCTGAACTTTTGGGAGGAATTTATGCGTTGAGTAAATAAATTAATTTGGACTCTAAAATTATCTTTATACAAATTAACTCAATAGACAGACTGAAAAGGAATACAACAGATGAAGAAATAATTTTATTGCGAACAGCGATCAGAACACCACCTCCTACTTCTTTTAGTTTATCATCATGACGATCTTTCCTGTAAACTAGGAACTCTTGATTAAATAGTTCAGTGTCTAAGATACTTGAATTCAGCAAAGTTTCAGTCAAAACAAAAAATATAATGAGAAAACGTTTGAGAGTTGGTGAAGATGTCAGCAGTTTTACTGCGGATCCCTCTTAATGGAGTCTTAAGAATTCAATTGTTATCTAGTTTTTAAGTCAATTTTATGGCAAAAATTGGGGTAGCATTTGAAGCTTTGGAACAATTTTTCGCGGAGCAAACCATTTCAGAAAATAAAATAAAATAAAATAAAATAAAATAAAATAAAATAAAATAAAATAAAATAAAATAAAATAAAAGAATATCTAAACGCAGCGCGTGTACTACCTGCGCCACCGGGTATTTAAAAAAATGGGAATATAAAAGTAAATAAATATTGAAATAGGATTTTAACCTGAGTTAAAGTAGGATTAGATTATCATTGAACGAAGGAGAAGCTGAAAGCTTAAGTTTACGAAAAAAGTAGGCTGTAGGGGAAATTATATATTTTAATCAAATGTTTGCACAACAAGAATGCGAGAAAAAAAGTCAAACTTAAATTCACTCACATAAATGAACATAGAAAAAAACAAAGAAAGGAATCTCACCAAGCACAAAAAATAATATAAAAGAATTAATATTATTAGCACTAATACACAATAACTAAGCTTAAGAAAAAATTATCACTTATGAGGTGAAACAAGTTGTATGAACGATGTATCGATGTTTTGATCTAAATTGACGATGTAGCTATATATTATGTAAGGTTTTTTTAATAATACAAATTCTATATACTTTACTACTGAAATACATCAGCCAAGTAGAAGACTTAGCACTATTTTAATGGACTTTGTTGAATTATTGATTCAAAATAGATTTTAACGGCCTTTAAGTCCTACAATATTATATATATATATCCTATATATTATGTACATAATACCCAAAAAACAAGATTTATAAATAAGTTGATAATTTTAACTTTCTTTAAAACTTAAAAACCAACTTCAACCATTTTATTTTTAGCATTCGAATAAAAAATTAATACGAGCTTTGAATACTTAAGTTAAAGTAGAAGGTATTTAATTTTGTATAATCAATATATAGTAGGATCCTTATCTACGACCTAAATATGAACGTAATTTTTGAGCTTACTAAAAACTACTAAAACAACCTGATTAAATTAAAATTAAATTAAGTATGTAGATACATACTTTTAAGCTAAATACCAAAAAGTCGTAAAAGCGAATGTAAAAATAACTGTTTCCACTCTAAAACAGTAGACTAATATTGATTAGGGCGCAAATATTGCAACTTCAAAAACCACAACCTATGATATGGGATAACTGATAAGTGTCGTTCGGCTTTCACACTTAACACAAGTCGTTTAGGAACTTTAGTGTAGAAAAGTAGTGATCAAATCAAATAAAAAAAAAAATTTTAATACAATTTACACACTACCGTTATGATTTATTTTTACAAAAAAAAAAAGTAATATGAAACATACCTTTCTCTTCATTGGCCATAGAATCTTCTGTTGATAATTTTCTCTCCACTGGGCTGGATTTACCGGAAACACTTGATCCCTTTTCATCTCCAGTCCCTGATCCAATCGATATGTCATCTTTAGCATTTTTATCTGGCACCAATAATTGCTGTCCTGGATATACAAATGAACTATTCAAACGATTTAAATGTGTCAATTCAGAAGGCGTTGTGTCAAAACGAGCAGCAACTGATGTCAATGTGTCACGATTGCCAACTGTATATGTAACTGTTGGTATAGATGGTAGCGATGATTTTTTTCGTTCATCTAGAATAGAAATTGAAGAAGTTAATTAACAAAATAAAAAAAATTAAACATATCAATAAAAATGTCTTTTCTGAATGAATAATTGACAATGAACCTTTTATGGTCTGTTCAAATCGAACAAATTTATCGAATGCAAAAATGATGTCATTATCGTTATAAACATCGTTTTTGTAAACAAACACCAGAAACTCAACATTTTTTTGATGACGATAGATTTCAATGTTTTCCATGTTATTTTTAAAACATCACAACATTTTAACGAAGTGACAAATAATGATCAACTATACTCTATGGAAAATGGATTTCAAATGACTCTTCTATACAGTTCGGTTAAGCTTAAGATTCGGCATAGGCACCCACGTTAGTTTTTGTGGTCAAGATTCAAGACCAGCGTTGCCGCCCTACGACAATTGTAGTGCTTTTACTGCATTTTTTTTTACCAGAAAAAGTCACTAGTTTTAAAATTTCAGAAATTAAAAATCTAGTATTAAAAATGACATCGCACATTGTGCTTGAAATTCGCCAATAGCCCTTTTTGTGTAAACGCTCCAAAATCAAATCAAAAATGACAGTTTTTACTTTTTCTTATATATACTGTTTTCTTTGCTGTTTTGAATTGGTTGTTCTCATGTTTGATCGTGGCAAGATATTCTGTTTATAGTTTATAAGAAATAAAGAGACTTTCTTAAACGCTTCTAAAGCAGAAGGTTATATTATGAATCTCTATTAAATAGTACATATGTCATATACACTATTAAGGTGAAATGTTTGATGTTTTAAGGAATACAATAAGAAACTAACAATTATATTCAGCCATTTTACTTTAAGGATGTTATTATTTTATTAAACTATTAATTTTCGCCAAAATTTTTGTTTAAAAAGTTTAAGTTATCTTTTAATAATTTGTGTATGTTACCTTTATTATTATTTATTTTTATTGTTAAAATTCTTGAATTAAAAGTTTAAATTATCGTTATCATTATTTAATGTTTTTTTTGTATTTAAACAAAATATTAGTCATTTTCAAGTAATCGACATTGTAGCACATTTTAAATACGTGACGCTACGTTTAAAACCAATTGGGGGGCAACACTGCTCAAGACTCAAGAGTTGATTTTGTTTATTTTTTGAAGGAATTGCGATGTCAGCTCTCTCAACTGCCCCACTCAATGTTTTTTTTTTATCAAAATTCTCTAATACATCGGTTCGAGCTTTTTATGGGTTGCAGCCAGGGTCGGTTAAGCTGTACACTTTTAGAATGAACTACATTGTTACAATATTATGTATTTAAACGTACTTAAATGTAATAAATGAAACAGATTGAAGCAAACATAGTTTCAAAAGTCAAACGATCTTTCAGCTGTCAATTTGAAGTTTCAATTTTGAGGGAAAATGTTAATATTGCAATTCTATTATTCTTCTGTATTTACTTGGTGTGTTCAGAAAAATGAGATCTCAGAGAATTTTCCCACTCAAAAAGTGACCAAGCGAATCCAAGATTTTTTTTTTTCCTGAGAGTTTTGAAAACGAAACTGAGAAATTTTGCCGAGGAATCCTGTTCAGGTAACTGAGATTGCTGAGATCTCCGAGATCTCCGAGATCTCATTTTCCTGAACATGCCTACTATTTACTTTATGTAGCAGACGTAATAAACTTTAATAAATAAGGCAGATAATTTATTAAGGCTCCCCCAAACCAACGCTAAATATTCGGAACGACGACGAAACTTTCGGTTGTCAAAATTTATTTACAGGCGATATATGAGTATCCACACCAATGCAACGATGTGATTGAGCGAATCTTATATAGAATATACTGACAGTCGAAAATTTCGTCATCACTCCAACTGTAGTGTAGTTAAAAATGTAGTGTATTTAATTCGGCCAACCCTGGTTGGTTGCAGCGTTCACTACAACTAACCAAGGATTATTAAACAAATAATTTGGTATCTACTCCACAGTCCACTCATTGCAAAGTTTTTTCTCTCATCAACTGCAATAAATAAAACCCGCAACTATTGATAACAAACATAATATGTAAGGTTTTTGATTACAAAAAAAAAGTTACAGAGACTTCGCGTGGATTAGGAAGCTACGAACAGTGTGTTTAAAAAGAATATATTCATCTAAATATCAATTTATTATAAAATTACTATTAATTGAATAAGAAATTTTAACCGTTAGATCTAATTTGTGTTGTTGAATTTCAGATGTCTACATAAGCCGCCTATACAATAAAGTATGTGAGTCATTTTTTTTTATCTGGATCTATTTTAATGATCCAAAAATTACCTAGTATTTATTCTGTCGGGGAAATGGCTATTTTGTTTTGCAAAAGCTGTCAAGTATAAAGAAAAGAGACGACAGATCCAGATGTATTTAAAATTAACAAAATGTATGTAAAAACGAGATTAGTAGGTATACCTATCTACATTAGAGTTGTCACTATAATCAAATTGCATGTTGACAAGGTTTTTACCTTGTTTTTCAAAATTCGTATTATTTAAAGTAAAAAAATAGAAATAAGAAAGGCATATTGAATTTTTTTGTGCCACTGTGGCGCGATCAAATTTTCGTGTCTAAAAAGTGGGATCGTGCCACTTCGGCAACGCTGCCCCTTCCAAATGAGGCAACTAGGTCCCCTTTCACACGAGGAAACTGAGTTCCCAGCAACTTTCAGTTTTTGGGTGAGAAGGGCACCAAGTAAGAGGATTGAACGGTCTACGATTGGTGGGAATTGAAAATTAAAGGAAAACGTCAAAAAATCTCCAGCAACTTGTTTCCTCGTGTGAAAGGGGACTAGACGAGAATGGCCCAAAGTAAGAGCAGTGTTGCCGCTGAGAAATTTGAAAAGGTCGAAAAAAGGGGTCACTAGAAAAAAAGACGCATTTTGAAAATTTAAAATTTTTAAATAGAAAATAAAATCAAACGTAATTCGTATAAATACACATTTTTTGGAGTAATTTATTTTTAAATGAAATAATATGAATATATCTACACACATATGTATATAACTACAAAATATGTAAATTAAAAACTTGTCAATTTTAAGTAGATATTGTTTAAGAAAAATAAAAACAGACCACAAAAATGAAAACGGTAAATCGTGACACACATTTGTGTACGAATTCAAATTTCACCACACTCGGAACAAATACACAAAATAATTGGTGTACTTTGTTATAAAGCAAACAGCGGTGAAATTACGAAAACATAATAGATACAAAACTTAGTGAATAACAATTGGGCCTATTCGGCAAGATCTTTTATTCTGTTATTCTTTTATTCTGTTATTCTTTTATTCTGTTATGAGTTTCCATATACAAATATGAGCTGTCAAAAAATCTTTTATGAATTATAATTTTCAAATTGAATATTTTCTGGAAATTTTAATTCAAAATTGCTGCTGTCTAGTGCCACACACACAATCACAAAAAAAATCGATTCTTTACGTCTTTTCGTATTCCTTTCAACGACATAAAAAATTCGATTCTTTTTAGAAAAAAATTCGATTCTTTTGTTGAAAGGAATTCGACATTAGATTCTCGAAAATGTTCTCTCGATTTTCGAATATTGTAATCAGCGCAATAGGGGAATAGCTGTGTGTTCGGTTTGTACAACTATTGGCCTTATGAAGATTTAACAAGATTTATTTATAATCTACTAGATTCGAGAATTTAATTTGTATGGTAAATCTTTGAGATTTGTAGAGGATTCAGGGTAAATCTACTAAAATATCGGATTAGCGGTCGGTGAAATCGTAGTATAAGTCTTCTGGTTGGCAGATTTATTTCAGTAGTTAGTATCTATACACGGTGTCCGACAGTCACCGCCACACAGGGTTGCAAAAGCTTAAGCTCTTTTTTAGTTTTAGTTCTCGTTTAATTTACGAGTCAATAATGGACTCGAGAATTGAAAAATATTCAATTCACAAACTTTTTTGGATTTATGAATAGAAAAATATTTAATTGACAAGCTCTGGGATTTGAAAATATATATTTAGCTAAAGCATAGTACGCTGCTGATGCGAAACGAAAATTTCCTGTGATCTCCAAACAGAACACGAAACGCTTGCGAAAACACAACGGAAAATATTCTTGGAGAGTTTCACTAATTCCAAAAACAAAATCAAACATAAACGCAAAAAATCAGAGAAACCCATGATGTAAGAAAATGATAAACAAAAAAAAAAACACAAATAACTCAATTAATGTCATTTTTCCGCACACAATAAATAGTCTGTATAATTAATTCAGTGCGAAAAAGGAGCGGAGACTTCTCCAAATAATCTGCTACAATTATAAATTTCGTTCTTCGAACAGCGTACTGCAAAACGAAAAGCAGAACGAAATTTTCCGTTTATGATTTTGTTGTGTCATTTTTGTATGGGATTTTTCGTTTCGCATCAGCAGCGTACTAGGCTTTAAATCGCAATGAGTGAGTGAAATGAGTCATGTTTCATTGAAAATCAATTTAGCTACTAAAAGAGAGTTAGTGGAATAAGATATCAGAATAATCGTCAGATATTTCAGGCTGGTGACTTCGTGTATGTGTTGGTTAATTTAAACTTTTAGGTAAGATAAGTATTCTTTTCCCAAAAAATCGTTTCATATCTACTTAGGTATTTACGAATATTAAATCAAATAAAAAAAAAACAATATACCCTTTATTGATATTTTAATTGGATGATGAATGAAATGCATTCATTTTGCCAAAAATAAAATCTAATCCCAATATAAATGTTTCAGTTGTTGTTTGGTTTTGTATTTTATTTTAGATTAGGAAAACATTGACAGTAATATTTTACTTCGTAATTTCTTTTGCACTAGCGCGAGCGTTAATGAAGCACATACTATCTTCATCCACCACAGAGTAGAAGATACATACCTATGTATGTAGACAGATGCAGGTACTTATACCAGTAGCTCAAACGAATACACCTAATGTGTAGTAATTTAATTACATAAAAATATGTATAAACACATAAATGTATATTTTATATTTGCAGTTACATACCAATATGCACATATGTACATAATATGTAAATAAAGAATTTATTTTCATCCACGTGAATATCTAAGCATGTGTTTTAATTTAATAACATGATGATAACAGATAAGGTAGTAAAGTGAGTCATCACTAATCTTGTTGCAAAAGAAGTCTTTAGCAAAACATATGTAGGTATCACTTTCCACGTTTATTCACAACCGTTAAAATCAACAATTTGTGGAATCTGACATATGATTATATATTCTTGAAAGAATACCTATTAGCAATGAACCTATGCGCGATATAATATATATATTAATATAAATAACATGATTATTGTTAATAAAACTACCTACACTAACAAAATCAGAAATTTAGCAAAAACTGTAGCAATTATAAAAAACGATTTTAATTCTCGCTTTGCAGTTTTGCAACTGTCAGATTCCAAAAAACGATGGCTGTCATTTTTGACATTGACAGATGGGTATTCGTATATATCCTGATTGCTTCGTTTTATTAATATAGATATCTGGGGCCCTACTCTATATCTCGTTCCGAAAGTGAGATTTTCCGAAAACGAATATTTTGTGCTCTCTATTTCCAAAACGGAATGAAATCTACTACTTACGGATTGATAATTCCGAAAGTGAAATTTTCGTACCTGGCAACTCGTCTCCGAATGTCAAAAGCATTGAAATGCGGAAAACTTCTTTCTACAACAAATGTGATAGCGAAACGAACAAGGAAAGTCCCAAAATGTAATTTTTTTAAAAAAAATCTCAGTGAAAATAACAAATTAATGGCCAGTTGCACCAAACGCTTTTAAATATTTATTGCTTAGTTAAATTTTAAAATGGCATTTATCGGTTGCACCAACCAATTTTAGTTTTAAAGGGCCGATAAACCAAAATGCCATTTTCCCCCAGTTAAATTTTAAAATCTAGTTTTAACGAAAATATCTCCAAAAAAATATTTCACTTTTGATAGGACATTTGAAAGTTACAATTAAAAACAAATATTCCACATTAAATAGATCGCTGGAGGTTAAAAATAAATAAAAACAAAAATGAACAGGTAAAATTCATTATTTTTCTTTTCAATAATTATTTTATTCAAGCCTAGTACATACATACCTACAGTAAAGGATCCCCCACACCAACGCGACTTTTCGGTGGCGAACAATAATAACAACATGTTGTTTTCGTTGACAACCATGTGTTGTTATTGTTGTTTTCGTCGTCGCCACCGGAAATTCGCGTTGGTTTCGGGAACCTTAATTCTTTTCAACAACAAAAAAAAAATAGTGGTGAAAAATTTTTTTTTCCGCAAGAAAAATCTGTGTGTTGAAACAAAAGAAACAAAAAAGGATAGGACTCTTCTTCAGCTACAATACAATTTCTAAAAGGGTAGTCACTCACTTCCATTTTAAACCAGATCTCATCTCTCATATCGCTATCTTACTTACACTAATGAAACTTTTTCGTTCAGTTCAAAAATTAGCTGACAAAATCCAGGGATGGTTCGCAAACAGCATTTTAGCTAAAAAATCAGAGAAATACATTCGTGCAACCCAAAAAATGTATCAAGCCGATAAAATTTTAAAAGAATTTTAGCAAAAACAGGTTTTAGTGGTTTTTGGTGCAACTGGCCATAAGCCAATAAAATTTATTTACAGGGAATTTTAACCAAAAATTTACACACGAAGCAAAAACAATTTGATATGTTGGTGGAATTTATGTGTGGGCATCCCGATTTGGCAAAGGGACATTTAAAAACCGCAGACGCTAAACAAACTTCCAACAATTTATGGAATAGACTAAAATAATAAACAATTGTTAAACAGTGAAATGAATCTTTGTCATCAATCGAATTTTACCTTTTATCAAACATTTCCATTATGTTACATTTATCGCGTATAATTTTTCGTTCTGTTCGCTCTTCAGTATTGTCTGCACTCTGCATCCATCCGCAGTGCAACCAAATTCATTTCATATTATATTAATTTTTTTTATAGCTATTATTATTTTTTTTTAAACAAAAATTTTGTCTTCCACCTCGTTTTTTTTTTTTTTTTGGTTTCTTGATTTGGCAAATCTCAAAAGAAATAGTTTGAGACTCGAAAAAAACTAATCCCTAAATGGGAAAGTATTAAGTATTATTTTTTTATATTCCGAAAGTTTTACAGAGTTCTTTCGAATAGGATTGACTTTCGGAACGAGATACAGAGTAGGGCCCCTGCTTGGCATCGTAAAATTTCCTGCGAATTTGCACAAATTTTCACTAAATCAATAAAACTCAGTTTTCAGAAATGTGTTAAACAAAAAAGTTACCGAACAGGCATAATGCAACCAAATTTATTTCGAAGTGAAAATTTAAATTTTCCAGAAATATAAATACTGAATGTAAATTGTTAAACAGTTCTTACAGTTCTCCTTTTATATAAATTATATATTTACTAATATAGGTAGTATAGGTACATTATATAACTTCAATTTAATATTAAAAAAGATATTACGACCTAAACTCGTTTAAAATAAGTTGACAAATCCTCTTTTAAACATATTGTATATGCGTATACTAAAATTGCTTTACACAATTTACAGTTATACTGTTTATCCTATGTCGTAATAATAAACTTTAATTAAAACGTATAAACAGTAGGTAGGTACCTTGCTATTTTTTTTATTCATTGAACCCGATAAAAAAATTTCCCATTAAATGAACTTAAAATACATAATTATTATTAATATTATTAAAGCAAAAACAAAAAAACAAACTATTCCGGTTCGAACGAAAGTTCTCTTGCAAATGACAACTAAAATTAATTAAAGAAAAATACTGAATATTTACATGAAAAATTCCACTACGGAAAAACAAGCTGTTTCCTACAAAAAAAAAATACATTTTGTTTATCTCTAATTAACAATGAACGATGTGCGTTTGGCAATCAATTTTTTGTAGAACATTTTTATAGAAGTAAATACAAATATTTTTAACGATATAAATATATAGGTACCTACCTTCCTACAAATCTTTATTTGTATTTGATGAATACAAATATAAAATTTATGTATTTCTATCAATTTGTTTGTGCAGAAAGCGATCAATTGATTTTGATAGCAATTAATATTCATTTGTACGATGCAAATTCGTCGCACCAGCATATACGTATAGTGAATTTTTGAAAAACTTTTCTACAGGGTGGTTAGTGGTGGAATTTGAAAGGATATAAGGTGGCATCGACTATAGTGATAGTTTTAACTTTTAAAGCCTAGTACGCTGCTGATGCGAAACGAAAAAACCCATACAAAAATGACACAACAAAATCATAAACTGCTTTTCGTTTTGCAGTACGATGTTCGAAGAGCGAAATTTATAACTGTAGCAGATTATTTGGAGATGTCTCCGCTCCTTTTTCGCACTGAATTAATTATAGGTACAGACTATTTATTGTGTGCGGAAAAATGACATTTGAGTTTTATTTGTGTTTTTTTTTTTTTGTTTATCATTTTCTTACATCATGGGTTTCTCTGATTTTTTGAGTTTTTTTGATTTTGTTTTTGGAATTAGTGAAACTCTCCAAGGATATTTTCCGTTGTGTTTCCGCAAGCGTTTCGTTGTCTGTTTGGAGATCACAGAAAAATTTCGTTTCGCATCAGCACCGTACTAGGCTTAAGTTGACAGATTGTGGAGATGATAACTAAGGCGGCGGAAAATAAAAGCTGACTCTCGTAGCGGTAAAATACAAGCATTTCTTACAATAAAAGGCGGGTCTATCATCTCCTCCCGTCTATTTTGGAGGTGTATATACATGAAAATTAATAAAATAAAATAAATACACTCAGAAAAATAATTATTAACCGACAGCGTTTTTCGGTGGGTTAAAAAAATGTGTTAAATATTACTTAGTCAAGGGTAAAAATTACATAGTTCACTATGTTAATTTTGACGTGTCGAGTCGATTAAAATAAATTGTTTAAAATAAATATCTAAAAAAGTTATAGGTATTAATGGAGAAACTTGGTAGGGATTCGCAATTTTGAAGATCGTTTATGTTAAACGAGTAGCTAGTAACTACAGTAAAACCCGCTTAAGAGAAACTGCAAAATGTCATAGTTTTTCTTTCACTTAAGCGGGTTTTTCACTTAAACGAACCCCGCTTAAGTGAAAAAAAATTTCATAAGATAAAGGGTGAATTGTGAGCAAGAAAATTTTCAATTCATAGGTTAGCTTATAAATTAAAATGTTTGTAAATTTTGCAATCTAAAGCTTGGTTTGAAAGTCAAAAATAGATTCAAAAGCTAATAATCCTTTTTGATACCTACTAAGTGAGTATTAGCCTCTGAATCTATTTTTTGACTTTCAAACCAAGCTTTATAGATTGCAAAATTAATAATGCTAGCATACAAAAATTTAATTCATAAGCTAACTTATGAATTGAAAATTTTCTTGCTCACAATTCACTCTTTAGCTTATGAAATATTTTTTTAATTCACAAGTCATCAACTAGCTTGGGAATTAAATTTTTTTAATTCATAAGTCACTAACTAGCTTAGGAATTCATTTTTTTAGTTCAAAAGTCACTTAGGTACTAGATTATGAATTGAATTTTTGAAATTTATAAGTCATCACCTAGCTTATGACTTAATGATTTTTTAATTCAAAAATTCGCAACCCTGCTGCTTAGAGCGGGGCTTGAACCCACACCTCTAATTAAGCCCTACATTAATTGCGTCATCAGCTTTATTTTGTTATCAAAATCTTCACTAATTTTGTTTTGTAAAGACATAATTGCTTCAAAACTTTAAATTTTCAATGGAAGCTATAATGAGTAGTAATAATAGGTGACGTCTCGGCCAAAACGGCACCGCAACACTGCCAAATAGCGCAACATGTATCAGATGTTGTATATATTTTTTGTTTCAGCAACATATGCTGGCTGTGAAACTGAGCAACATGTGTGAGATATACATTTTTGTTTCAGAATTATACGCAGGCAATGAATTTCGTAGCAACATTTTGGTATTATATGCAGGCTGTGAAACTCATTGCAACATTTTGGGATGATTATGATGGTTGTGAAACTCGTAGCAACATTTTGTAATCATATGATGGCTGTGAAACTCAGTGGCATTGCACCATTTTGGTGTTGGCTGGGAAACTCAGCTGCGTTTGCAACATGTGCCAAAAAGTGCAACATGTATCCATATGATGGCTGTGAAACTCAGTGGCATTGCACCATTTTGGTGCTGGCTGTGAAAATCAGCTGCGTTTGCAACATGTGCCAAAAAGTGCAACATGTATCCATATGATGGCTGTGAAACTCAGTGGCATTGCACCATTTTGGTGCTGGCTGTGAAACTCAGGTGCATTTGCAACATGTACCAAGAAGTGCCATATGATGGTTGTGAAACTCAGTGGCATTGCAACATTTCTGCACTGGCTGTGAATCTCAGCTGCAGTGCCAGCGTGTGGCAAAAAGTGCAACATGTGTCAGATGTTATAAATATTTTTTGTTTCAGCATTCGAATTCTTTCAGCATTGCAACATTATGGCACTGGCTGTGAAACTCAGCTGCATTTGCAGCATGTACCAAAAAGGTGCAAAATGTATCAGATGTTATTATACATTTTTTTTTCAGCAAACATTATGCTGGCTGTGAAACTCAATTGGATTTTTGAGAAATATATGGGTGTTGAGAAGAGATAGCTAGATGGATTGTTTGACTCGCCTTTACACTCAGGCTATGAAACTCAGTTGGATTTTTTACCTTCATTTTTTCATCATCATACGCAGGCATTGAAACTCATTTGGGTTTTTAAGCAATTATTTATGAGGGTTGAAAATACGCATAGGCGAAAGGTATAGGTATACATTTTTTGTTTCAGCATCATACAGCAATCATTATGCTGGTTGTGAAACTCAATTGGATTTTTAGAAAATATATGGGTGTTAAGAAGAGATAGCTATATGGATTCTTTGTCTCGCCTTTACACGCAGGCTATGAAACTCAGTTGGATTTTTTACCTACCTCGTTTGAGACATTGCCCAACCATACAAATTACTTGCATCCAAATGAAACTCAGTTGGATTTTTTACCTACCTCGATTGAGACATTGCCCAACCATACAAATTTTTTGCATCCAAATAAATTAAATACGATGATGGCTTTTGAGAATAATATGATTCAATGAATTTGTTATTGGCTTTTGAATATCTGTGACTGCATTGAGTTAAGCCACCTCAGAAAATTTGAAAATGTATCTTCTACATCATCTAAATATGGTACGCATTTTTTTCAACTGTCCTTGGTCATCGAATTCCTGTAAAGAAGGACCAGATACCTGTGCGTGTTGTTTGCTTGAAAATAAGTTGATGGGGATACAAAAATTGATGCTTTTGTACGAAAGATTAAAATAAAAAAGAAACAATATGGCGCATATTCATAGTCGTTTTTAGACTCCAGTTTATCTTAGCCTGGAGTTTATCCAATGTAAATCAGATAGGATAAACCCAGTATTTTTTTAGGAACAACTTAAACAGTGACTATGAATATGCCCCTATGTATTTAAGTTATTTTATTTTTAATAAAAAAAATGTATAACAGTTGCGTTTTATTTATCCATGAATTATAAGATGAAGGAAATCCTAACCATTTAACAAATACTTTTTTTCCACTTCGACTTGATATTTTTTCAACCATGGAATGCATCTAACAGTTTTGTTTTTTTTTAATTCAGCCTCAAAGAAGTTTCCGCTTATGTTTTTGTTTTCAAAATCTTTAAGTTAATATGTAGGTGGATTTGTTAGTTAAATTTTTTTTATCTGGAATATTTCTGTTGTCCAGTTTGGTGTGTAACCCTTTTTAAAAACGTGTTTAAACTTGCTTATTCGAACATTGTCACCAATTTTAAATCTTGGCTTTGGTGATTTTTGTACATGATTACCTATAATATGCAATTAATTATGAATTTACGCTAGCTGAACTTCTGCGTATCGTTCTATGTCCATTTAAAGTCCCCATTGAAACTAAATTCTTTCCACATCTTTTCCTTCAGAGTTAGATTGAAACGTTAAACAATAGATGCTTTTAAGCTGCTAAACGTTGAGTACCTAATGATTTATTTGATAACGAGGCATCAGTTCTTTGAATCTTTTGTTGAAAAACCCTTTTCCATCATCGGTTTCTTTAAAAATACTGTTCGTAGCTTCTGCAACACTTTCAGGTTTTTTTTGTTTTTTAATGGTTTTGTCCAAGCGAAGTTTGAAAAAGTATCAATTGAAGTCAGCAAGTGTTTATTTCCTTTATTTTCTCTGCTGTATGATATCTTTTCAACTAAATCAGCTTGCCATAGACCATCGAATCCTTTAATTATGGCATGACGTCTTTTAAAATTTCTTCGAGCTGGTTAATGTAATTCATCGACAACATTTCTTCTACTCATCTTTTTAACGAATGATTAAATCAAATTAGCATGTTGTATATTTATAAGTTTTTTCTATATTGAGTGTGTATTTTAGTTAAATATGAGTATGAAATATTACGAACAGAAAAAAATTGATCAGAACTCCTTTCCAATAAAAATTCCTTTTTTTATAGTTTTGTTATGCTCAGTAAATACCATATTATAAAAACATTTTTGTTTTAAATAAATACTCCTAGAATACTTTTGGTAATCTAATTAAGGTGGTTACGCGGGTCATGAAACTCAGTGCAACATATGGGGGTTAAAAATAGGTACTAATATTCTTTTTCAGCATCATACGCAGGCTTTGAAACTCAGTGCAACAGTGTGACCATCACCAACTTTTTGGGAGGCATCATTTCTTGTGTGTTCAAAGACGCCTGAATGAGTGAACAAATGCTGGTCGTAGAATTGGGGGTTGAAAGATCGGAATTCTATTTTTAGATGGGAAGAAATGTATGAAATTTACAAATCATGCGTTGGAAAGAAGAAGGTATTACTATGATGACGATATTTACAACGCAGGTGAACCGAGTTTTGTAAACAACCACGTTGTGTTATTTTTGTTTTCGTCGTCGCCACGTGCAAAATGGTTCAGATGTTATATACATTTTTTGTTTCAGCAAACATTATGCTGGTTGTGAAACTCAATTGGATTTTTAGGAAATATATGGGTGTTGAGAAGAGATAGCTATATGGATTGTTTGTCTGACCTTTACACACAGGCTATGAAACTCAATTGGATTTTTTACCTAAATTTTTTCATCATCATACGCAGGCTATGAAACTCAGTTGGGTTTTTAAGCAACTTATGAGGTTGGAAATACGCATAGACGAAAGCTATATGCATTTTTTGTTTCAGCATCATACGCAGGTTGTGATAGCTATATACATTTTTTGTTTCAGCTCAGTGCAACATATGAGTGTTGAAATTTTTTTCAGCATTATAGGCAGGCCGTGAAACTCAATCAGATTTTAAACAATATTATGGTGGTGAGAATAGGTAGCAACATTTTTGTTCAGTGCAACACATTGGTGTTGTTTTTTAGCATCATACGCATGGCTTTGAAACTCAGTGCAACATAAATGGAAATTTTTTACAGGATCATACGCAGGCCGAGAAACTCACTGCAGCATGAGGTAATAGGGGAAAGGTGTTTTTTTTTTGCATTTTAAAAATTTTATTTAAAAAGTCATGTATATATGTAGATATATTTATAAAATTATTCTATATCTAATATCATTTTATAAAAATCCATAATTCTCTTAATTTTAATTCAATATGAAAGCATGCACAAGTATCCGGTCCATCCTTGCATAGACTTGATAACAACTCAGGAAATGACATCCATCGGGTGATAGCAGACAATCGTTATTTTCGAAACTCCTTATAAACGAAATATTTTTTTTTGCTTCGGAATAGTGTTTTTCTAATATTATATTTTCGTTGGTTTTAAAAAAAGGTAAAGGGCCCTACTAATAATCAAATTTAGCGACGACTTAAATATTTCAGTAAAATTAACCTTAATTCTGGTGATCCCAAATAATGCACCATTCATGTAATGTTTAATTTTTTGAAATCCATTCCATATATGATTCATTATTAAGAGTCCACTTGAATATTAAGGTCATACTATATATGGTTTATTAGCTAGAGCCCATTCTATTATGGTCCATTTTACTGAAATATTTAAGTCGTCACTAAATTTGATTATTGGTAGGGGTCAAAATGTTTTCAATTGCTGAATTTAGGAGAGACATGTTTTAAATAGAAATGAGAATTTAAAATGAAAAATAAAGTATATGAGTTTGTTTATTTATACCGATGAGAATCTAATCTCCTCCTCTATTTTTTTTTAATTTTCAAATAACTTGACTATATTAAAAATATGTGCATCAATGTAGTCCTTAATTTTCTTTTCTTTTTTTTTTCAACTTGTCATCACATACATTAATAGTTTGTAAACAATTTTGATCAACATATCCTTTTGTTGCTGCTTGATGAAGCATTTGGGGTGCTCTTAGATTATTTATATATTTGCCTTTAATTCGGTAAAAATTTGAAACCGTTACCCTTGGAGTGTTGGAGCCTTGCGGCCCAACAAGAGATCGTTCTTCTATAATTGATATTATTTCATTATGGTGATTATTATTAGCGATTCAAAATAGCTTTTAACGGGCCATGGCAATGTTTATATATGAAGGTTTTTTTTCATAATACAAATTCTATAAATACTAACCACTGAATAGTGATGGGCATAATCGAATGATTTGTGTAATCGAGACAGTAGCATTCGAGTGATTCCAATAATCGAATGATCATTCGAGATATGAAATAGTACAAAATTGGAATAATAAACCTTTAAAATTTAATATATAGATTCGCTTTGTTCGATAAAAAAAATTTGTTCAATACAATCTACATTTTAAAAATTAAATTTTGGATTTTTGCAAAGGTAATATAAAATTTATTTCCCTTGTTTGCTTTCTTATTGCAGTCCATATGGAACGAAATGTTCTCTATGCTTCAAAATATAATTTGTCCCTATCTGTTGAATGGCGATAAATTAAAAAAAATTCTGGAAAATACGAAAAATTTAGAATTTTTTTCTTTATGTTTCAAAGTATAGGTTTTTACCTATGTGTCAAGCCATCAATTGTAGAATTCCATCGAAGGATGGCTACGATGACGATGGATTAAATAACGTCTAAAAAATACGAAAAAATTGGATTTTTTTTCTGCTCCGGAAAAATGCTTTTATAGGGCAATATGTTGAGATTTGGAATGAAATATTCTCTATGTCGCAAAGTATAGATCATCACCTATCTGTTCAGCCATCAACTGTCAAATTCCATCGAAGGATGCCTATGATGACGATGTATTAAAAAACCTCTAAAACGAAACGAAAAAAATCGAGTTTTTTTTTCTCCTCCGGAAAAATGCTTTTTTAGAGCAATCTGTTGAGATTTCGATCGAAATATTATCTATGCCTCAAAATATAGGGTATTACCTATCTGTCCAGCCATCAATTGTCAAATTCCATCAAAGGAAGGCTACGATGACGATGGATTAAAAAACCTCTGAAAAATACGAAAATTTATTTTCTGCTTCGGACAAATGTATTGCCGTTTATTTCGTTTTTTCTACGTACTTCTCACTGCGTTGACTCAAGTGGTTGAATACACGAATGACGTAAACTACACAAACAATCAACGTTTCGACTCTCGAGTTTTCGATTTTTTCTATTGCTTGTATTTCGTTCTCATTTCTCGAGTTCTCGAGTTCCGAGTTCGAGTTCTCTTCTCACTCACTGCGCTTACGATTACAACTTACAAGTAAGAATAGTAAGTGGGTAGATATAATCGGTATGTTAAATCATTCGAATGATTCAAGTGAAGAATCGAGACATCTCGAGATGTTGCTTGAATCGATTATAATCGAGAAAATCATTCGAATGCGCCCATCACTAACTGAAATATAACTAGAAGACTTAGCACTATTTTATTTGGATTATTATTACCGCCACTTTGAGATGCAGTTAAAAGTCGAAGTCGATCTACAAGCTCTTTTGGATCGTCCCAGTGAACATAGTCAATAAGGGTTTTCATGCAACGTCGGAAAAGCATCGTAAACGTCTTAAAATTTACGACGTCGTAAACGAACTGTCAAAATTTGTATGGGAAATCTTTTCAAACAAATCTTTAACTGTAAGACACAAATTTGTGTGTTAAACGAAGATGGTAAACATCGTAAACATGGTAAACTCTTCTAACCTTTGAAGAAAAAATAGAGGAACGGGCATTTTGGGGAAAAATGAGGTTTTTTCAAAGGAGTGTGAGTTACACAAACACAAATGCATTCACACATGCACTTATATGTTGATCACAACAATAAACATGCTTACCATCATTTTTGCCAAATAACTCAAGAATTAATAGATAATTGAAAGCAATTTGTTCATACAATTGTATAAATATACTTTTTGGCTTACTTTGGGCATTTTTAAATTGCGGATGACAAATTTTACGAATGTTAAAATTAAATTAAATATTTTAAGCTGTTTGACGTTTAACGAACAGCTGAGTTGTTTACCATTATCGTTTACCACATTTACGAAAAATGTTTTTCGGTACGTTCATGAAACGTGTGTCGGAAACTTTACGATTTTACGACATCGTAAAGTTTAAGACGTTGCATGAATACCCTTAATATTTTTAATGGAAAATATCAAATCTTCTTTCTCAGTGCGATATGATTTCCCAATTCTTTTTTTTATTATCCTTAATAAGAGGTGCAATGATTTTTTTGTATTTGTTTCCCCTGTTACCTTTGATTTGTGAACTATTATCATAGTATTTCATATGTACACTTGTTATTTGTAATATCTTTGAATATTGTTTTAAATCATCGCTCGTATAGTCTTCTTTTTTTGGATTATTATTGAAAATCAATTCATGTAATCCATAAGTACCCTTAAAGATTTCACCATCAATAACAAAGTCGTTGTTTGTATCGATTTGGAAGTCTGCTGCACCAAGTTTTGTAGAATTGGTATTTTGATTGAAACATGGACCATATGTTTTATCGATATTTGAACTTGAAAATAACGTTTTTTTGCTTATGGGTGTACTTTGTGATGTGTTAGTGGGCCCGAAGGAGCTAGTTTTATACATTAACTCACTATCATCTAGAGTTTTAATTTCATCAACATCTTCCTCATAACTTTTTTCATTCGATTTTTTTACTGGTGAATCTGGGAGACTTGTTTCTTTAGTTTTTTTTTATATCTTTTGCCATTTCCTTTAAAGGTTTTAGTATCGGTTTGAAAGTATCTTCAAACTCCGTCTCTCTCATCAACTTTTCAGATTTAAGAAGGTCATATTTTCTTTTTAACGATTTCTTAGCTGTGATTAAATTTTTAAGTAACTTTTCATTGAAATCCATCATGAGGAATTATTGCAATAAGGATGTTTTTAAACCGGTCTATTTAAAACCCCACAAAATCGGTCTGTTCTTTTTAAAACCGGTCTGTTCTTTTTAAAACCAGTCTGTTATGTTTTAAACCACCTGTTCTGTTTAAAACCGCACTGTTTAAACTGCTATATTATTTATAAAACCGACCTGTTCTGTTTAAAACCACACCGGTTGCTGTTGTACTTGCTTCTGAGTTTTAAAATCGTTAATTCAGAATGATAGCTTGATTTGGGATCCTCTTAGGATTTTATAGTTGTTTTCATTTCAATGGTTGGTCTGGTTGCCTTTTTACTTCTGTACTAATAATCGCATCTTAAAGATTAAGGTTTTGAAATAAGTTAAATGTCAGGCTACAAAATGTATGTGCCAAAACTTGACTTCATTCTTAATCAATTCGATTGTTGAACCTAGAATATGCATAGGGAGCTATACTTTAACCTCTTTGATTAACTTATATTATAAGTTATAACTTTAGTTCTAAAAGGGCCAGATGTTGAAGATTAAGGTATTTAAAATACGGTTAACCAGGCTAGAGGTAGGATTAACCTAGCGAAGCAACTTAAGTATAATACCTAATGGAAAAGGGTTGATTTGGTATCTTCTGTTCTAGTTATCGGATCTTTGAGGTTAATGTCTTAGAATTAAGGTAAAATCTCAAAAAAATTTGAACTTGACCTACGTCTTAGCCAATGTCATTTTTGAACTTGACCAACGTCTAAACCAATGCGATTTTTGAACTTGACTAACGTCTGAACATCCCGATTGCAATAATTCCTCATGATGGATTTCAATGAAAAGTTACTTAAAAATTTAATCACAACTAAGAAATTTTTAATGTCAAATCCCAGTTGGTGGTTAAATTAATGTTGTTTAGTTCAGTTTATTTAATCAATTTGACGGTTGATGTTGAAGAAAATCAAATATTTGCTCAAATTTGCTCAAATTGATTTACAAGTCTTTCAACTTATTGAACTATTTACTGTCAAAGTGAACCCTTTTTAACGCAAGACCAAATTTATAAATAATTTGATGTCTTGATCAAACTCAATGCAAACCTGATTGGCCTAATTGTCTTTATTCTATATTATTTTGCACTTTGAACTCATATTTTAATAAATTTAATAAATTCGAGTCGTGTAATTTCTTAAGACAGTAATAATGGTTTTGACAGCCAAGCACCAGCTGAGTTGACAATCAAATTGAATCGTGTATGAGCTGCTTTAAAAGAAGCCTAACATTTTATTTGCATTTGACCTTAACCTTGAACATCTGAACATTAGAACATTAGGTAAAGTTTTGTGACATAAATTACTAGCCTGAGATTTTACTTGAATTCTAAGACTTCAACCTCAAAGATCCGATAGTTAGAACAGAAGATAAAAGCTTACCAAATCAACCCCTTTCGATAATTATATTTAAGTTGCTTCGACAAGTTAATCCTTCCTCTAGACTGATTAATGTTAATATAAATACCATAACCTTCAACAACTGGCCCTTAGAACTAATTTGTAAGTTTATTAAAGAGATTCTCAAGTAAGGACCTTTGCATATTTTAGGTTCAAAAATCGCATTGGTTTAGACGTTGGTCAAGTTCAAAAATGACATTGGCCAAGACGTAGGTCAAGTTCAAATTTTTTTGAGATTTTACCTTAATTCTAAGACATTAACCTCAAAGATCCGATAATTAGAACAGAAGATACCAAATCAACCCTTTTCCATTAGGTATTATACTTAAGTTGCTTCGCTAGGTTAATCCTACCTCTAGCCTGGTTAACCGTATTTTAAATACCTACCTTAACCTTCAACATCTGGCCCTTTTAGAACTAAAGTTATAACTTATAATATAAGTTAATCAAAGAGGTTAAAGTATAGCTCCCTATGCATATTCTAGGTTCAACAATCGAATTGATTAAGAATGAAGTCAAGTTTTGGCACATAAATTTTGTAGCCTGACATTTAACTTATTTCAAAACCTTAATCTTTAAGATGCGATTATTAGTACAGAAGTAAAAAGGCAACCAGACCAACCATTGAAATGAAAACAACTATAAAATCCTAAGAGGATCCCAAATCAAGCTATCATTCTGAATTAACGATTTTAAAACTCAGAAGCAAGTACAACAGCAACCGGTGTGGTTTTAAACAGAACAGGTCGGTTTTATAAATAATATAGCAGTTTAAACAGTGCGGTTTTAAACAGAACAGGTGGTTTAAAACATAACAGACTGGTTTTAAAAAGAACAGACCGGTTTTAAAAAGAACAGACCGATTTTGTGGGGTTTTAAATAGACCGGTTTAAAAACATCCTTATTGCAATAATTCCTCATGATGGATTTCAATGAAAAGTTACTTAAAAATTTAATCACAGCTAAGAAATCGTTAAAAAGAAAATATGACCTTCTTAAATCTGAAAAGTTGATGAGTGAGACGGAGTTTGAAGATACTTTCAAACCGATACTAAAACCTTTAAAGGAAATGGCAAAAGATATAAAAAAAAAACTAAAGAAACAAGTCTCCCAGATTCACCAGTAAAAAAATCGAATGAAAAAAGTTATGAGGAAGATGTTGATGAAATTAAAACTCTAGATGATAGTGAGTTAATGTATAAAACTAGCTCCTTCGGGCCCACTAACACATCACAAAGTACACCCATAAGCAAAAAAACGTTATTTTCAAGTTCAAATATCGATAAAACATATGGTCCATGTTTCAATCAAAATACCAATTCTACAAAACTTGGTGCAGCAGACTTCCAAATCGATACAAACAACGACTTTGTTATTGATGGTGAAATCTTTAAGGGTACTTATGGATTACATGAATTGATTTTCAATAATAATCCAAAAAAAGAAGACTATACGAGCGATGATTTAAAACAATATTCAAAGATATTACAAATAACAAGTGTACATATGAAATACTATGATAATAGTTCACAAATCAAAGGTAACAGGGGAAACAAATACAAAAAAATCATTGCACCTCTTATTAAGGATAATAAAAAAAAGCACTGAGAAAGAAGATTTGATATTTTCCATTAAAAATATTAAGGGTATTCATGCAACGTCTTAAACTTTACGATGTCGTAAAATCGTAAAGTTTCCGACACACGTTTCATGAACGTGCCGAAAAACATTTTTCGTAAATGTGGTAAACGATAATGGTAAACAACTCAGCTGTTCGTTAAACGTCAAACAGCTTAAAATATTTAATTTAATTTTAACATTCGTAAAATTTGTCATCCGCAATTTAAAAATGCCCAAAGTAAGCCAAAAAGTATATTTATACAATTGTATGAACAAATTGCTTTCAATTATCTATTAATTCTTGAGTTATTTGGCAAAAATGATGGTAAGCATGTTTATTGTTGTGATCAACATATAAGTGCATGTGTGAATGCATTTGTGTTTGTGTAACTCACACTCCTTTGAAAAAAACCTCATTTTTCCCCGAAATGCCCGTTCCTCTATTTTTTCTTCTAAGGTTAGAAGAGTTTACCATGTTTACGATGTTTACCATCTTCGTTTAACACACAAATTTGTGTCTTAAAGTTAAAGATTTGTTTGAAAAGATTTCCCATACAAATTTTGACAGTTCGTTTACGACGTCGTAAATTTTAAGACGTTTAAGACGTTTACGATGCTTTTCCGACGTTGCATGAAAACCCTAATTGACTATGTTCACTGGGACGATCCAAAAGAGCTTGTAGATCGACTTCGATTTTTAACTGCATCTCAAAGTGGTGGTAATAATAATCCAAATAAAATAGTGCTAAGGCTTCTAGTTATATTTCAGTGGATAGTATTTATAGAATTTGTATTATGAAAAAAAACCTTCATATATAAACATTGCCATGGCCCGTTAAAAGCTATTTTGAATCGCTAATAATAATCACCATAATGAAATAATATCAATTATAGAAGAATGATCTCTTGTTTGGCCGCAAGGCTCCAACACTCCAAGGGTAACGGTTTCAAATTTTTACCGAATTGAAGGCAAATATATAAATAATCTAAGAGCACCCCAAATGCTTCATCTAGCAGCAACAAAAGGATATGTTGATCAAAATTGTTTACAAACTATTAATGTATGTGATGACAAGTTGAAAAAAAAAAGAAAAGAAAATTAAGGACTACATTGATGCACATATTTTTAATATAGTCAAGTTATTTGAAAATTAAAAAAAAAATAGAGGAGGAGATTAGATTCTCATCGGTATAAATAAACAAACTCATATACTTTATTTTTCATTTTAAATTCTCATTTCTATTTAAAACATGTCTCTCCTAAATTCAGCAATTGAAAACATTTTGACCCCTACCAATAATCAAATTTAGTGACGACTTAAATATTTCAGTAAAATGGACCATAATAGAATGGGCTCTAGCTAATAAACCATATATAGTATGACCTTAATATTCAAGTGGACTCTTAATAATGAATCATATATGGAATGGACTTAAAAAAATTAAACAATACATGAATGGTGCATTATTTGGGATCACCAGAATTAAGGTTAATTTTACTGAAATATTTAAGTCGTCGCTAAACTTGATTATTAGTAGGGCCCTTTACCTTTTTTTAAAACCAACGAAAATTAATATTAGAAAAACACTATTTCGAAGCAAAAAAAAATATTTCGTTTATAAGGAGTTTCGAAAATAACGATTGTCTGCTATCACCCGATGGATGTCATTTCCTGAGTTGTTATCAAGTCTATGCAAGGATGGACCGGATACTTGTGCATGCTTTCATATTGAATTAAAATTAAGAGAATTATGGATTTTTATAAAATGATATTAGATATAGAATAATTTTATAAATATATCTACATATATACATGACTTTTTAAATAAAATTTTTAAAATGCAAAAAAAAAACACCTTTCCCCTATTACCTCATGCTGCAGTGAGTTTCTCGGCCTGCGTATGATCCTGTAAAAAATTTCCATTTATGTTGCACTGAGTTTCAAAGCCATGCGTATGATGCTAAAAAACAACACCAATGTGTTGCACTGAACAAAAATGTTGCTACCTATTCTCACCACCATAATATTGTTTAAAATCTGATTGAGTTTCACGGCCTGCCTATAATGCTGAAAAAAATTTCAACACTCATATGTTGCACTGAGCTGAAACAAAAAATGTATATAGCTATCACAACCTGCGTATGATGCTGAAACAAAAAATGTATATAGCTTTCGTCTATGCGTATTTCCAACCCTCATAAGTTGCTTAAAAACCCAACTGAGTTTCATAGCCTGCGTATGATGATGAAAAAATTTAGGTAAAAAATCCAATTGAGTTTCATAGCCTGTGTGTAAAGGTCAGACAAACAATCCATATAGCTATCTCTTCTCAACACCCATATATTTCCTAAAAATCCAATTGAGTTTCACAACCAGCATAATGTTTGCTGAAACAAAAAATGTATATAACATCTGAACCATTTTGCACGTGGCGACGACGAAAACAAAAATAACACAACGTGGTTGTTTACAAAACTCGGTTCACCTGCGTTGTAAATATCGTCATCATAGTAATACCTTCTTCTTCCCAACGCATGATTTGTAAATATCATACATTTCTTCCCTTCTAAAAATAGAATTCCGATCTTTCAACCCCTAATTCTACGACCAGCATTTGTTCACTCATTCAGGCGTCTTTGAACACACAAGAAATGATGCCTCCCAAAAAGTTGGTGATGGTCACACTGTTGCACTGAGTTTCAAAGCCTGCGTATGATGCTGAAAAAGAATATTAGTACCTATTTTTAACCCCCATATGTTGCACTGAGTTTCATGACCCGCGTAACCACCTTAATTAGATTACCAAAAGTATTCTAGGAGTATTTATTTAAAACAAAAATGTTTTTATAATATGGTATTTACTGAGCATAACAAAACTATAAAAAAAGGAATTTTTATTGGAAAGGAGTTCTGATCAATTTTTTTCTGTTCGTAATATTTCATACTCATATTTAACTAAAATACACACTCAATATAGAAAAAACTTATAAATATACAACATGCTAATTTGATTTAATCATTCGTTAAAAAGATGAGTAGAAGAAATGTTGTCGATGAATTACATTAACCAGCTCGAAGAAATTTTAAAAGACGTCATGCCATAATTAAAGGATTCGATGGTCTATGGCAAGCTGATTTAGTTGAAAAGATATCATACAGCAGAGAAAATAAAGGAAATAAACACTTGCTGACTTCAATTGATACTTTTTCAAACTTCGCTTGGACAAAACCATTAAAAAACAAAAAAAACCTGAAAGTGTTGCAGAAGCTACGAACAGTATTTTTAAAGAAACCGATGATGGAAAAGGGTTTTTCAACAAAAGATTCAAAGAACTGATGCCTCGTTATCAAATAAATCATTAGGTACTCAACGTTTAGCAGCTTAAAAGCATCTATTGTTTAACGTTTCAATCTAACTCTGAAGGAAAAGATGTGGAAAGAATTTAGTTTCAATGGGGACTTTAAATGGACATAGAACGATACGCAGAAGTTCAGCTAGCGTAAATTCATAATTAATTGCATATTATAGGTAATCATGTACAAAAATCACCAAAGCCAAGATTTAAAATTGGTGACAATGTTCGAATAAGCAAGTTTAAACACGTTTTTGAAAAGGGTTAAACACCAAACTGGACAACAGAAATATTCCAGATAAAAAAAATTTAACTAACAAATCCACCTACATATTAACTTAAAGATTTTGAAAACAAAAACATAAGCGGAAACTTCTATGAGGCTGAATTAAAAAAAAAACAAAACTGTTAGATGCATTCCATGGTTGAAAAAATATCAAGTCGAAGTGGAAAAAAAGTATTTGTTAAATGGTTAGGATTTCCTTCATCTTATAATTCATGGATAAATAAAACGCAACTGTTATACATTTTTTTTTATTAAAAATAAAATAACTTAAATACATAGGGGCATATTCATAGTCACTGTTTAAGTTGTTCCTAAAAAAATACTGGGTTTATCCTATCTGATTTACATTGGATAAACTCCAGGCTAAGATAAACTGGAGTCTAAAAACGACTATGAATATGCGCCATATTGTTTCTTTTTTATTTTAATCTTTCGTACAAAAGCATCAATTTTTGTATCCCCATCAACTTATTTTCAAGCAAACAACACGCACAGGTATCTGGTCCTTCTTTACAGGAATTCGATGACCAAGGACAGTTGAAAAAAATGCGTACCATATTTAGATGATGTAGAAGATACATTTTTGCAGTCACAGATATTCAAAAGCCAATAACAAATTCATTGAATCATATTATTCTCAAAAGCCATCATCGTATTTAATTTATTTGGATGCAAAAAATTTGTATGGTTGGGCAATGTCTCAATCGAGGTAGGTAAAAAATCCAACTGAGTTTCATTTGGATGCAAGTAATTTGTATGGTTGGGCAATGTCTCAAACGAGGTAGGTAAAAAATCCAACTGAGTTTCATAGCCTGCGTGTAAAGGCGAGTCAAACAATCCATCTAGCTATCTCTTCTCAACACCCATATATTTCTCAAAAATCCAATTGAGTTTCACAGCCAGCATAATGTTTGCTGAAAAAAAAATTTATAATAACATCTGATACATTTTGCACCTTTTTGGTACATGCTGCAAATGCAGCTGAGTTTCACAGCCAGTGCCATAATGTTGCAATGCTGAAAAAATTCGAATGCTGAAACAACAAATACTTATAACATCTGACACATGTTGCACTTTTTGCCACACGCTGGCACTGCAGCTGAGTTTCACAGCCAGTGCAGAAATGTTGCAATGCCACTGAGTTTCACAACCATCATATGGCACTTCTTGGTACATGTTGCAAATGCACCTGAGTTTCACACTCAGCACCAAAATGATGCAATGCCACTGAGTTTCACAGCCATCATATGGATACATGTTGCACTTTTTGGCACATGTTGCAAACGCAGCTGATTTTCACAGCCAGCACCAAAATGGTGCAATGCCACTGAGTTTCACAGCCATCATATGGATACATGTTGCACTTTTTGGCACATGTTGCAAACGCAGCTGAGTTTCCCAGCCAACACCAAAATGGTGCAATGCCACTGAGTTTCACAGCCATCATATGATTACAAAATGTTGCTACGAGTTTCACAACCATCATAATCATCCCAAAATGTTGCAATGAGTTTCACAGCCTGCATATAATACCAAAATGTTGCTACGAAATTCATTGCCTGCGTATAATTCTGAAACAAAAATGTATATCTCACACATGTTGCTCAGTTTCACAGCCAGCATATGTTGCTGAAACAAAAAATATATACAACATCTGATACATGTTGCGCTATTTGGCAGTGTTGCGGTGCCGTTTTGGCCGAGACGTCACCTATTATTACTACTATAATGTGCGCTTATAAGTACATATTCCTTATTCAAATTCTTCTTCTGTATTCCTTTTTTCTATCTAGGGAGGTTTACTTATAAGTTATAACTTTTTTCCTCGTATTTGGTTCCAAATTTTATTTGTACCTATGTAGGTCTCATGGTGTTTTAGTCTAGATTTTTTTTTCTTAATTGGAGAACATAATATTTTGTTTCATAGGTGGAGTACCTATTTATTTACCTATATCACATTGTTAATTAATAATATAAAAGCTAATAATTTTTTTATTTTTTCTTCTTAGATAAAGTAGCTTTTGTGTAAAAAAAAAATCAGAAAGAGCACAGAATACAATCAAAAAGCAGGGTTACAACAGAAGTATTTTATCGACAAACAACTACCTATACAATATACATACACTCCTACTACTATTATGTTTAAATGTTATTATTATTTTAATGAAACTGATAAGATAAAAAAGTACTTAAGTAAAGCTTTTTGACATTTAATAAAGCTTTTTATAAAATAACCGTTGCACCTAAAAGTATGAAATAATAATAATTTTTACGATTCTCAATCTGTGACAATAATATCTAATTATTGTTAGATAAATAAATGAGGGAGTAGAGAAATTGCAATTTATAACAGTTTATAAAATCAGTTTATTGTTATTTAATTTGCGTATGCATTGGGGACGAGAGTAGGGAAATGCTAATTTTTTAACAGTTTAACATTACAAGTGAGCGAGCAATGAGGTATGCCCACCGGCGGGCGGTGCGGCAGCGGAGGGCACTGGCCGTGGGGCTAGCATAAGCAATATTTTTTTATAAATAAAACTGTTATAAATTGCCATTTCATTAGTCACTTCAACAGCTTCGAAAGATTGAAAAAAAACTCTGTTTGTCAAAAGTATATTGACAGTGGACTATTTGTTGGAGTACGGCGACAGAAAACTTTCCCACGCCAAATGCTTGACGAAAATAAATGATATGTGATAAGCTTAATGATTTTGGGACATTGATTTCAGTAGGACTGTCTATTTTTGTTTGTATTTAAAATTGGGGCTTTATTATAAAGGTCGAAATATGTTAGGAAGTTAAAAAAAGTCATTGCCAAAGTCAGGATTTTAGACGGGTTTACCACGATATCTAGAAACCAATAATCTAGGAAGCAAAAATCTCGAAAGTAAAAATCTCGAAAACAAAAATCTAGAATTGAAAAAATCTCGAAAAAAAAAATTTAGAGAGCAAAATTTAGAAATACAGAAATCTAGACTTGGGTGGGACCCAAGCTCCAACTATTTTTTGCTAACAATGGGACATAAGTCCCAAATTTTTTACAGGCATAGAAGATAATAATAATAAGGTGATGTTTTATTTGAAAGAATTTAGTACAGTGCTAGCGCCCAGCATTACAGCGTATAAACAGTGAGGTTTGCTTGGGGTAGATGCGAGGTTGGGTGTATGTAAAGTTTTTTTTTATCATTTGGTGCGGGCCAACATATAATAACCTTCTTTAGGCATCGTCAACACAACTATATAATCACAAGTGGGCCCAGAAAAATAAATTGTTTAATAAACTGAATATAATAATGAGTTTTATTTGAGTTTGTATTCCTTAAACATAGGTAACAAAAATCTATAATTATTTATTTTTTCGAAATTTTTTTTTTAGATATAGTCTTTCGATATTTTTGTTAATTCTAGATTTCTATGCATTCGAGATTTTTTTCATTCGAGATTATGTCATGATCCTATTTTAGACGAATTAATGTTAAAAATATCTTAAAATTTGAGCTTGAATGTATTTTTGTATATGAAACCGATGTCCATGCGAAATAGGATTGGAACTAATTTTTGTGCCATACTAATCGAAATGTGTGCTTTAATATGTACTTTTATATGTATGTAAGTGATACCAATTTAAGAAAAGCAAGTACAAAATATTGCGCAATGTCTTCAAGGGATTCCAACTAATTTGTGTGCAATAATCTATTGAAAATGATTTTTAGTCCAAAACTTCTGATAGAGATTTGAAAATTAAAAACTGGCAACTAAAATTAAGACCAACGACTCAAAAAAGAACTTGAAATAATTTAAAATAAAACAACAGCTTTAAAAAAAATTGTAATTTTTTCTTCAATTTTATTTTCTGACTTCAGATTAAAAATTATTAGGTACATACAATATGTTCAATTAATATGAGTATGTATATCAACTGTTCAATAAATAGTGGCAATTTAAAAGTTGTCTAACAGTTGACAACTGTCGGAATTTTTAATTTGACATCAGATTTTAATTCAGAAACCAGAGAAAAGGATGTTTTTTTTAAATTATTATTTATAAGATTTTTGATTCGTTGATCTGAAATTTGGTTGGAAACTTTTTGTTGTCAAAATTCTCAAATTTCTATCAAAATCAATAGATTTTATATTAATTTTTCATAAGATAATATCGAATCTATACTATAAAACACAAACTTTTATTATAATCCCATGTGGGAACATTAAGCAACATGCTGGATTTGCTTTTCTAAATTTGGTACAAATATCTAAATTGGTATCACTTGCGAAATGACTTATAGAATGGATATAAGTCACTTTGCTCGGTTCATTTATACTTTATTCGTATTTGAAAGTTATATTAAAGGTTTGTTTGTTAACGTGAAATTCCTAACAAATTTTAAAAATTTACTGTTAAAAGCCTAAGGAAAAAATTAAGTTTGACGAAAATATGAAGTTACTAAAGAGGAATTCTACATTAATTTGGAAGAATACAAGATTACAATAAAATTAGTCAAGCCGCTAACGATTCGAATGATCCAAAAAAAGCAATTATATCAAAAAACGTCAAAACCCTAATTTCGTTATATTTTTGGCAAAACCGAACATATAAAAAGCTACTCGCTTTAGATTAGATAAAATAAAAATTTGATATTCTTCTCGAGGAAATCAGATAATAACGGGTGATTTTTTAAGAGGTTTAGAACTTTTAAAAAAAAAAAAACACAAAAAATTCGAAAAAATGAATGAAATATTTATTTGAATCGATAGTTTGAACCTTGCAATTTAATGTTTAAAGATAATTTCATGCAAATGTTGACCGCGGCTGCGTCTCAGGTAGCCCATCCGCTGAGTCCAATTTTGGCATACTCTTTCACACATATCGGCCGGTATCTCACGAATGAATGCATGGATGTTGGCTTCCAGTGCGTCAATCGAAGCGGGCTTGTCCCTATAGACATTAGCCTTGACATACCCCCACAAAAAATAGTATAATGGTGTCAAATCGCACGATCTAGGCGGCCAATTGACCGGCCCGAAACGTGAAATTAACTGTTCACCAAACTCGCCTCGCAATTGCGCCATTGTTTCGCGTGCTGTGTGGCATGTGGCACCGTCTTGTTGAAACCACATATCATGCAAGTCAAGAACTTCCATTTCGGGCAAAAAAAAGTTTGTTATCATCGCTCGGTAGCGTTCACCATTGACAGTAACGCTGCGATTCGCATCATCTTTGAAGAAATATGGCCCAATAATGCCGCCGGCCCATAAACCGCACCAAACAGTGGCTTTTTCGGGATGCATTGGTAGCTGTTGCAATGCTTCTGGCTGATCTTCACTCCAAATGCGCCAATTGTGCTTATTTACGTACCCATTCAACCAAAAATGAGCCTCATCGCTGAACACAATTTTTCGAAAAAAAGCATTTCGAACCGAGCACGAATTTTGATAGTAAAATTCAATAATTTGCAAGCGTTGTTCATTTGTAAGACGATCCATGGTTAAATTGCAAACCAAACTGAAGCTGTTTGACAGTGACACAAGGTACTAAACACACGTCAGCTGTCAAAACCAGTGTTGCCAAAACCAAACCAGCTAAAAAATCACCCGTTATATAGAAATGGTCTGTACTAAAAGCTAATTCGTTCATCCATTTAAGGGTACGTGTCCCTTGAAAAAATAGATTGGGGTTTTGCGCTAAACTGTATAACGTTCACAGTTTTAAATATTTTTGGATGAATTAAACGGTTATCGATAGAAAATATGTTAGGCAAATTACTTTTGTAGATTAAAAAAAAATAAAAAATTCTTTGTATATCAAAACCGCCAGGCAAGTGAAAAAACCATAAAATTTAGCATGAAGCTTACGCATATGAATGGGAATTCTTTAAATATTATTTTTTTATTTTTTTTATATTTTTTTTCTAGAGACAAAAGATTTCGTTACCTAATATCCGTTTTCTTTTTTTATTATAAATTTATTTATTCCCAAAAAAAATTTGACAAAACTATGAAATATTGAGGAAATTTACAAAGTGGTATAAATAAACTACTTGATAAAACTTCTAAAGTATGAAAGCTGTACACTCGCAGGGACAAGCCGCAAGGGCATAAGCGAAAAGATCGACGCGGTCGAAAGTATGACGAATACCACTTTTCTTTGATTTTCTCCTTCGTTATTTGTTTACATCAAACCAATAGTTTCCCTTTAGAGTAAGTCCAAACAAATATTCAAAATTGAATCAGGTACACGAATTTTTTTGGAATGAAGAATTGCACTAAGCAAATAAAAAAATTTATTAAAATAACTACTTTTGGATTGTTAAAAATTTCCCACTATTTTTTTTTGTGTAATGAAAAGTGCTGGTTTATTTGAAGAGTTAAATGTATTTTTTTAAATAATTAATAAATAAATATTAAATAATTACTTACTTGTCAAACGGTCAACACTTTCAAAACGTCCTTCAACTTTTGAACGCAATGAGTCCAAATCGAATGGTGCCGCTAGGCCATGATCTACACTGCGTGATTTGCTCCTATTTAGATAAAGAAAAAAAGAATAAATTAGCTTCAAATAAGAATGATTATATTTATAATTTTAAAGAATGATTTAGATGCCATCTATTGAGAATGTGAAAAATAATGTGAATTAATTGTATTGTAAGTACTTATATAAAATTTATTAAAATTGAAAACACATCGTCAATTATTTGGAATTTAAAGGGGCGTATTCATAGTCAATAGCTTAACTCTTGTTTAACTGAACAGTTTTAAATCAAATGCACCAATGAGTCATATTCTTAATAATTTTTAAACTTTACTAAGCTAAATTAAATTAAATTTTCATGGTTTTCCATTACATATTATTTTAAATAAAATTTTTATTTTAATAAATAAAGATTGGAATTTGGTTGTAGATAGCACAAATTGATCCAAATGATCTTAAACTGCAGTTAAGTAAACATGCGAGTTTAGCAAACGAATATGAATAGCTTTTACTCACAGCAAAATTCACAAAAATTGTTTATTAAAATATATTAGTTTTTTTGGATTGCTAAACACTTCCATGATAAGCCATACAAATGAATTCAAATTCAATTAAACTTAGTATAAACTTATAGCAACATTTTAAAAATAACTCTGAATACATCTCAAATAAGTTCCAAGTTCTTACACGTTTTAACATTTAATAAATCAAAGTGTTGATTTTTTTTGTTGTTTAACTAAATTCTATTGCTGCCTTAACTTAACTCAAAGCTACATTTTACTACATATTTAAAAGGAATATTTTATTTTGATAGTTCTAAAAAACGTGAGCTTTTGACAAATTGTCTGCCCAAGATATAAACAGAATTTAACAGTCATTTGCATTTTTTGTTTCTACTATCCAAAATATTTAAGAATTTAGAGTTGATTTCATCATTTGTATTCAAGTCAGTAAAATGAAAGATTTATGTATGTACATTGTACATATGTACGTAATTACGTCTGTAAGTTGTATAGTAACTAGGAACGTTTGTTTCGAATAAATCCATGCCGATAATATAAAAAGGTTTACATACAAAAATATTAAAAGGTAACTATTGGTTCGAAATTCATTCAAAAAGATAAAAAAAAATTACTATAGAATGAGGAGTGCGCTAGTGGATTTAGGGGTTGGCAACCCTGGAGAGAAGCACGATATAGATGTTGTATAGCCCATTATTGTAGTGCGTCCACATGTAAACTCTTTGCCCTAATTTGTACCTATTTTAAAAATCAATTATGAAATTATAAATTATGGTTTTAAACTCTATATACCATGAACCACCTTCAATCTTAACCACACCCATGACCAACCCAGAACAAAGTTTTCACCAAATCACTTCAGTAAGTCCAAAAATTCATACTTAAAATCAAAAAGATCGAACCCAACATCCCATGTAAAATCAAAATTTTAAAATCAGGAAATTTGATTTTATACTTTTATAAATGAAAATAATCTTTTTGATAAATATCAAATATGTATAAGTTTTTTTTTTCCTTTTTTTGTTTGTAATTGTAAGATAGGTGAACTTCATTAAAACTTTCAGAAAAATCTAACCACAATAAATTAGTCTAACCTCAACAAAAAAAATTAATTAATTTATTGTTGATTTAATTAAAATCTTCATAAAAAAAATATTAGAATTTTAATTCGTCGTCATTTAGTATTAATTAATTATTTTTTGTTTATATTATTTATCTGCTTTGATCATCTTATTTTTTTTTAATTTTGTCTTCAAATTCAAATCATAAATAAATTTAACTTTCGAAATAAGCGTTTGGATTATCGTTTGTTCATCGTTTAATTAAAATTATAATTTAAATTTGAAGTTACATTTTTAGATTAATTTATATTTCCGGTTTTTATTTCAATTATTCTCCAAAAATTCGATTCTTTCATACTATCTGTTCTCTTATGAGCATGCTTTAACTCTTAGTATTGTTTTTTTTTTGTAGTATACTTTTGACCATTAGTCTTTGCTTTTGTAGCGTTTTATCGTTGTAAATTGATTTATGATTGTTTATTTGCGGGGAGTCAAGGTGGTGTTTAGCTATTCTCTTTTGATGTAAACGTAGTATCGTTTGTTATTTTTACTTATAAAATTGGATTAATATTGAAAGAAATTTAGTATCGAAAAATTTTTGTACGTAGGTATATTTAATAAACTAGATAAAAAAACTTATTTTCGGATTACGAAATCTTTTCTATTTCTTTTTGTTTTTTTTTATATTTTTTTTAAATTTTCGAATTATGGTATTTTTTTTGTAAAATGAATTTTAACTGTAAAGTCAACAAAATAAAATGCACGAGTACTAGATCAAAGCCCTGGTAGGTAGAGCTTAAATTTTGTTTATTGATATTTTAATTTATTTTTGTATCAATAAAGTTATAAAAAAAAAAATGCACGACTGGGTCGCACGAACTTGCGATCACGCAGATTAAACAACATCTGATTTCTTAAATAATCTTGTTTTTTTTTTTAATTAACATCACATCACACAGATTTTCAAAATTATAGAATTTTGGCCAACACTCATTTTTCACAATTGACCGGTTCGAACCGATTGGATAACAAAACCCGAAAACACCTAAAAGTATTCTATCTATTTTGTTTGTCCTTCGAACACAACATTTTGTAGTATACCTATAAATCTACCATCAATTCTGTGGCAATAAAACCGAGTAGCTTATGTAGACAAGCAATTTTTCGATTGTTAGTAGTTCACAGTTTGAGAGCTACTGTTCTCTTTCACCCTCATTTTGAAATCATTACCAGTTGAAAAGATATCTTATAATTATTAAAAAAAATTTACTTTTTCTTGAAAACTTTTTTATTAACATAAGCTACTCTGTCTTACTGCCACAGAATTTCTCACAAGGTTAGCGTATTGAAATAATAGCCTAGTTCCTTTACTTTGAAACTCTGTGCTTTTCTGTGAATTTCTACACCAAAGTCTGTCAAAGTTCATATAAAAAAAATAAAATGACGTAGAAATTCTCATAAATGCACAGAGTTTTAAGGTAAAGGAACACACCTAATGTTGCCCATCATATGGTTCGTTATAAAACTTATTCACTTTAATTTAATTCTATTACTTATGTATCTATGCATCTGTTTCATATTTAGGTATGTCAAAATTTTCAAGTGACCTTATTTCAAACATTTTACAGACTATACCGCCAAAATCACTCATTTAATATTTTGATGTGACAGTGGAAATGTCAACAAATCGTTTAACTGTCAATGATTTCCACTTTTCAATAGCTTTGTTGAATTCTGCCAACTAATTCTATGTATATGTATAGTTTCACTCATGCCAAGAAATTAATCTACACAATATTATCTTTTCGTAATCGCATTCTTTTGAAAAATGATTACTTTAACTCATACATAATCCTCACAAAAAAAAATAGAAGGGCATTTGTTTTTATAAACTCGAGTATCAAATGAATTATGTTTAAGGGTTTATCAAGCAAAATCTCAAATCTGGAAGACTTGCAAAAAATTCTGAGATTTATTTTTTTTATTTTTTGTGCTATCGAATGTCCTCAAAATAATTTCCTTGAAGTATAGAGAAAAATGTATTTTCATTCATTCATTAAATAAGTACCTATGTAAGTTTCCAACGCTCCGTCGAAAAGTGTACATTGTGCTCAAGGTTTCCACTATTGAACTTGACCTTCCGCGCGATACACTTAAAAAAAAAAAAACTTATAGAGCAGTGTTTTTTTTTGTTTTTTGCTTAGAGCAAATAAGTGCGAGTGCCGAGGGTACAGCAGATAGTCATGTGTGGTGTCTCGGATGTGGCAAAGTGGTTGCTCATGAGGAAGTTTGATGTTTGTCATAAGAGTGTGCCTATCCATACGTTATTATTGAAACAGGCTTTTGGAATGTTCTTCAGAATACTTATTTCGTTTTGTTTTTTGTATTTTGTTGCATTTTTTTATATTTTGCATTCATTTAATTTATTCATCCAATGCCATGAGTGTATATGATGCTGATGATGATAATCACGCTGATAGACCCATAATAACAGAATCGATGTGCATTCTTCTGAAATATCTTGGCTAGATTTGGTACTGGAGAATTTTGTATTTTGAACACAAAAGGAATGTGCATAAGTAGTTGATGAATAAAAACGAATAGACATGTTCTGATATGTGTTGAATTAAATTATAGTTAGACTTTTCACTTTTCAACTTAAAATTGTTTTTGATTTGGTATAGAGCATTCGAATTGTCTGAAATATATGTATTAAATAAAGTTCGTTTGAGCCAATCAACGAGGGATTTGCCATTCTATATGAGTAGACGTATGATATGTGCCCTTAATATAACCTCAATACTATTCTTGGCGGCTTCAATGGCAAATTCTGAAAGGAAATTCTTTGGTTCAATAGTAGGAAGCTGGCTAAACGATAAAACTTCCGGATTTTGAATCATTCGAATCTCACACCCCAATATTCATAAATTACTTCTTTACGGTCTTCAGATCAACGAACCGTCAATCAAATTGATCGTATTCCATTTGACGCCAGGCATGCTTCCAGTGTCTTTTAATATTGAAGGGTCAACATAAGACTCGGATTAGTACATATAATAGCAGCTAAAAGAGCTAAAGTATAAGGACGTAGTGCCGATATCCATGACACCACACCACCGCCTAACGGATGATGTACAAAAATTGACGTGCGTCGCAAAGAGAGTCCCAGAACGTTTACTGACCATGTCTTTCTTAATCTCTCAGCAAGCCACCTAGCATCATCAAGTGGAGAGGATCATTGCAAAATTTTCAAATATGCTATCAAAAATGAAGTTCTGATGTGTTTCACTAGCCGTCTAGAAGAGTGCCAGTTGGAGCATGCAACCAAGAACGAGGCTGAAGCAGTAGTCCCAGTGCTCGACAGGCAAAAAAAGGGGACGAACATTTACTTCTCAGGAAGAAAAAGGTAGAGCACGAGAAGCGGGTTCTACCAAAGAATAAAACCATCTACCCAAGGCTACGAAACCAGAAAAGAACCCAAGAGAGAGGGAATACTAGACAAATAGTAGGTAGTGATGATCTGTGGAAAAAATACTGCTAAACGACGAAGACAGTCAAAATTCCGGTATCATACAGAAAACTTGTTTTAACTTGGTCGATGATGGTCAAAAGTTTCGCCCATTCGACCAACAAGGAGTAAGAATGGCGACATCCAAACTTTAGATATAAAAAGCTGCTGATTTTGATGGCCTGGCAGTCGAACTATAATGCAGCAGAAGATGAATTGGTAAGTATTAATATGCACCAAATTATCTTTAAAATTTAGTCAGATGAAAGTATACACGATGATCAAGAAAGAAGATGATTCCGAGAAAGATCTAATCAGGGACGGGGACTCCTTGCCATGAATTTACTTCCAATTCGTTCTTGAAGCAATTGTACTCTACTGAGAATTAATAATGCCACTGCCAGATTTGTTGTTAACAGGATACTAAAATTGTATATACATTCTGAATTAATTAATTTAAAAACTTATTTTCATTGAAACTTGTCAAAACGTACTCCTTTTGTGCTACAGTCTAAATGCAGATTCAACTTTCGATTGTGCTTCAAACAAGCTAAGCTACATATATACACTCATGGTCAATACCTTGAATTTTATCCTTTCTCCATATCTCCACCGACCGGATGCACTTCCATTTAATTTAACACATTCAAATGCAAGATCCGAAATCATATAAATACTTTAACTTCCTGAATTTTATCGATTACGATCTCTGAGAATTTTCAAAAATACACCGACCCAGCATGCGGAAATAAGTTACCTGCACAGACATTTGTATATAAAGATCTGATTCTACTAATTGATAAATGAGCTTAATAACATAGCTGCAGGCATTTCTCTATGTTCATCACTGCGGCAATATTGCCGAGAGTGTTTATTTATTTTTTTTTTTTAACGAATGAACGAACGAACAATTGACCAAGAAAATTCCAACCTGATCTATAAATCGTTCTTGAAATGCAATTCTAGTTTGGGTTATTTTTTTTTTAAATTTTATTTTAAGCACGGATGCAAATCAAGCGGTAGGTACTATTTATTTTATTAACCTGGAGGCAATAATCAATTTATGTTGAAGTATGTAGTTATAAAAACATGTAGTATTAGCATAATTATTGGTCAGTGACACTTTTTTAACTTGTTGACAAGTTAACATGTGTCATATGCTCGCCTCTTTGTAGGTACGTTTTGAAATTTATTAAAATAACAACGTGATTTTTTGGTAGGTAATCGATAATATATGAGAATAAAAACATGGATGAAAGCTTAGGCATTAATTTCGATACACTTTAGCAAGGCTTAGTAAAATTCAAAGGAAATACGCCGTGATAGACATACAAACAAACAAAATTTATACATACTATAGCTTACTAAGTATAATGTATTTTGTAAGTTATTTTTATTAACAGTATTTATAGAATTTACTGTGTTTTTAGTCTGAGAGACATTGTCTTTATAATAGATCAAGGAATTATAATAAGCCGTCACAACTCAACAAATTAAATTGTTAAGTTAGTTTTGTTCTTCCAAACCGATACGATATGTACATTTGTATGTACATATATGGTAGATAACCAATTAAAAATTCCTAATTAGCATATCGTCGGATTTCTGTCAAAAAACCGGACGCAGCAGGTCAAACATTTCATGACAAAAAAAAATCACAGAATTCAAAAATCAATGGCTCGTTCCTGTATTATTATTCCTTTCTTTTAAGAAATTCAAATTTTTATTTTTTAAATAATTTTTTTTATGCATCTATCCATTTTAGGTTGTGAGAGAAATACTACTGTTAGGGTTGTTGCAAAATGCCACAGTCCTTCTTTTACTTAAGCGGGTTTTTCACTTAAGCGGAGTCCGGATAAGTGAACCAAAATTGCACTTAAGCGGATTTAAAAATTCCAAAAAGGGTTCTGACATATCAGAAATTCAAATGTCATTTTCGTGAAATTTTTTCAGAAATTCAAATGTCATTTTCGTGATGCAAATTTGGTGGGATGAAAAATAAAAAAGAATTAAAAGCATTCAGCAAATTTTTTGTTCTGTTCTATTTAATTTTTTTTTTCACTTAAGAGAGTTTTTCAATGAAAAATATTAAATTTAACTGAAAATATTTTTCAGGTATCCGGGTTTTTCACTTAAGCTAGTTTCGCTTAAGCGGAGTGTTATAAAGGTAATTGGTCGACAAATACTTGGGGATGAAAAAAGTATTTCAGATAAGCGGGTTTTTCTCTTAAGTGGGTTTCTCTTAAGCGGGTTTTACTGTATCTTTCAAATCATGTGTCGGATTGCAAACTGTCAGTATCGTTTTTATTTAGTAGTATTTGCAATTTTATCTTGATGACTAATGGCATACACGTTTCAACATACGTTACCAAAATTTTTTAATGGTTATGTGCGCCAAAAGCAAAGGGCACAGTAGTGCCCAGCCAAGTTCTGGCACTACACCCTCATGACAGGAAAAAGCTCAGGCGATTTTCGACTCCCCTTTAACTTCAGTACAAATGAAGTCAGGAACTTTAAATTCGGTATATTTGGTAGGCTAGCCAAGCACAAGCGCCTCACCAAATTTCAACCCCTTCACGTAAATGTTATCCAAGATATAGGACTTAAAAAATCGCGAAAACCGTAAATGACTTACTGATCGTCAAAATTATTGAGAACTTCCAGACACCGCAGAATCTTGCAATTTCACACAACGGTAGGTCTTGCAGAGCATACAAAGGAAAAAATCGAATACCTGAGGATTTCAATTCAGGGGGCGTGGTATACGCCTTCTTTCTAAGAAATCCGATACATTAAATGTATAGGACTTTCGATTGCCGTAGAATGATGAAATTTGGTTAAGCGGTAGGGTTTTAAGTGCATACAAAGGAAACGATTTAATATTTGAGATTTTCCATTCAGGGGGCGTGTTATTTGCCTACTTTCTCAGAATTGATGAAATTTGGAAGAGCAGTAGGGAAGAGTTTGAAGTGCATACAAAGAGAAATTTATTATTAAAAGACTAAGATTTGTTGGTTCACTGATCAAAGAGTTTTGAATCGTGAGTAATAAAAAGAAAACTTGCCAAGTAAACCGCCGAATTTTATTCATTAAATAATAAATTTCTCTCATAATATTGAAACGATAGATAATTTCTTTTATTCATTCAAAACCTTTAAACCTTCACAAAGTAACAACTTGGCGTACTTTTAGATTGCACTACTTTTCACGACTGACGACTTGTTTCATGCAGGTTTTTGTATGGAAGAACTTGGCTCTATTTTTAATATTTATGTTTTTGGTCTGATTGTAAACTACTTGAACAATATTACACCCGATATAATCAACAAATCTCGAGACCACTATTCGCCGTATTTTGTATCGTTTTTGCACAATATTCTTCTTACAAAAGGCACTGGCACAAAGACGCATAAGACGAGAGCGAGCTGAAGAGAATATTGCATTCGTTCAGAAAAATGTTGAAGATTTATGGATTTGAAGTCTTTCACAACATATATGGAAATTTCACCCAAAGATCTTGGTTACAAGTTCATTGAAGACCTGAGACCACTGCAGCTTGCACTGGATCCGCCGTTGTATTCCAAAATTGAGTTTAGAAAAATGCTACAATGTATGTGCAAAGTTTGACTTTTTTGGACGTTTTTAAAACATGAGCCACCCTGATGTATAATGAATATGCATAGTGCAATGTGACAGGAATATTTCTTTTGTTAAACAAAAATTTTTGTTTGTTTATTTTTTACTTTAAATAAATTAGTCAAACAATCGTTATTAAATTATTAATTAGAACCATGACTGATGGTTTAAGAGAATTCAAATATTATCTAAATTAATTAAATTCAAGGAATTTTGGTTGATTTAACATGTGGTATTTAATGTGAAATATCTCATTAAATATAATCGCAAACAATTCACATTCAACCATCAATATATATTTAACTGGAATTTATGTATATAATTTTTATTGCCAGATAGTTTAAAGGTCAGTTTGTTCACAGTGGGTTAAATCTGTATACCCTGACTTTCAAAGTTTCTATAATTAAATATCACTAATTAACCAAAATCACTTGATTAGCAATTTTCGTGATAAACTTCTAGAATTATATAGATTTATTGATATAAATTTTGGTAACCATGTACATTAAATGATTTAACAGCTGCAATAATTAATTCTTGATTAAAGATGATCAACTTTTAACAAACTGGCACTAAAATTGCATTTTCTGATGTTTTGATTATCTATAATATGTCTGTTCCTGTACTGTCTAAAAACTGCGAATTGCTATACGAATTTTAATCAAAAGCCAGTCAAAGTTCATACAAAAAAAAAAATGTGTAGTTTTGCACAGAAAATCACACAGTTTCAAAGTAAAGGAACGCACCTTATATGAATTTGAAGAATATTGCTATAAAATAACCTCAATATTTCTTGAAATATTTATTTATATTTTAGAATTTAGTGATATTTTTGGCCGTATAGTTAGCCTCTTTGGAGTCATGGTTAGACTATTACAGCAAAGATCTGTGTTAAAATCCAACTTATTCCACCTTATATGGAATAGAGGACTCAAAGAGGTAGTTATACAATAATTGAACCACGAAGCAATTCAAGGCACTGTTGTCCAAGAAATCTGCTGACAAAAGTTCGGAATGAATTATGAAATTAAAACATTCCACACTTTTACCAATGTTGCTGAAAAATTATAAGTTTTACAGGTAAATTCATATTATATTCTATATACTTTTGCCTTACATGCAATGAGTGCAGTGCTATCTTCAAGGGTAATATGATACTCTCTATGTCTAGTTAGAGCCAATATATAGAAAGTGACCAGATTTGTAAAATCACTCAGGTCAACGCATGAAGAAACTGATGTATGAAAGGGTCACTATGGCGTATACGTAATATAAAATAATTCGACTTGGTGGAGGTTAGGTTAGGTTACAAGGGGTGATGATACGGCGACCGTATCATCTTACTCGGATATCGATGGATCCATTGCACTCCCCGGGAAATAGGTATAGGTATGTATGTGTGATCGACTTGGTGAAATTGAATAAATACTGTCACCTGAAAATATACATATATGGGGTCGGTAATGTATGGGGGAACAAGTTTAACTCTGTTTGACTAATTTTAGATTTTCAAAATTTTTAGGAAATTTTTTGTTGAGTGTTGACACTTTACAGCTATTTGAATTCATTTATCCTAAGGAATGCGTTACAAATTTCTTTAGAAAAAATAAACAACACCCAAATTCAATCAAAATATAATATTTGTTTTTGGAATAATACCATGTTTTCATTAGAGACTAAATTAGGTTATTTCGCAAATTACGGAACAAATGTTATCATCTCAAATTTGATAATTTTGTTTAACAATTAATTTAATTTTAAATTTTATTTGGCCATTAATTGCTTGTTTTTTTTGTTTTCTCTTTCTGTTTTTTTATACATCGAATATTTTCAATGGATTTCACTTTGACAGTTGATTTTTTTCTTTTTCTGTTTTTTTTTGCGTCGAATTTTCATATTTTCAATAGATTCCACTTTGAAGGTCGGAGGTGATTTTTTTGTTTTCTCTTTCTGTTTTTTTATACATCAAATATTTTCAATGGATTTCACTTTGAATGTCGAAGGTGATTTCGCAGATTACAGAAAAAATGTTTTTATCTCAAATTTGCTAATTTTGTTTTGCAATAATTCATTTAATTCTAAATTTGATTTGGCCGTTAATTTCGCTTCTTTTCGTTTTGTCCTTTTGTTTTGTATGCATAAAATTCGTGATATTTTCAGTGGATTGTATTTTGAATATTTTGAAGGTTTGAAGGTTTTAACTCAATTTACTATCAAATTGCGTGAAATTTTGGTTGAAATGAGATGATTTGTAATCGAATTTAAAACGAAATTTTCAACGAAATTACTTCATTTGAATTTGATTTGAAGTAAACGAAATTTAAATGTGTAAGTTTAACTTAAACGCTTAAATGTACTACAATATTTTCTATTTATATATTATTTTTGTTTCAGCAAATAGGGAGTTGGGCACTTTTTTTGCACGACCATTTTTCAATCAAAGAAGTTTAAATTGCAGTTCTGTGGATTCATTAGTTATGTTCATACATATATATTAGGTTCATCAAACCATTCCAACTTACGAAAATATTTCATGATTCTGAATCATGCCGGATTTAAATCATATACGGTATTGCGTTTTTTTTGTGATTTAATTTTTTGTACATTTTTTAAGTGGGGAATACTCGATACATATCGTTGTAACGATTAGTAAGTATAGTTCCAACCTTGTTCCAATCAGTTTTGAGCTTCACACCATTTATCTTGTATATGCAAATTTAATTATAAATAGAACTGCGTAGTGTGTTCTAAGCTCAAAGTTAACAAAATCGTGCTATTGAGATTATATTTAAAAGAGACCATAAGTCTTAAGGGTTTATGATTTAAAAACAAAACTACATATTAGATATGTTTTTATACATATGAATGTAAGTCAAACTGCAACTTTTGAATATACGATCAGTATACCTATAATAGCTTCTCAATTTAAATCATTGTTCCCAATGATAAAAAAAAAAAAATAAAAAAAACCTTGCAACATTTAGAAACTGCAACATATTTCAATGTTAACAAGCTTCTCTCCCGAATTCGACCCAAATACCAGTTACTGGTTTTTATTATTTTTTTTTCTATCTATATCATCTCTGTCATAGCATAATTATTTGACATTCTACTTTAGATTAAATCTCAATTGAGATCAAATTCACAATTTACTACCGGCTAATTGGATTAATAAATAACCCCACAACCCAAATCGATGAAATTACATTAAAATATCTAAATTTATTACACACAGACCCATTTATATAAACTCGAAATTGAATAATTTATTTATTAAGCTTTTTATAGACTTAAATAAAGTTGACATGCAACCGGTGTTTCTGTTTAGTTAAAATTGTGTATACCTATATATAATCACAATTTAAAAATTTATATAATTAACAATTAATATTAAATAAATGGCATTTTGTACTATGTGATGAAGTCACATCAAGCTGCGACGAATAATTTAATTTGTATAAGAACAAAAAAAATAAATTTATATAAAACAATATTTCTCTTATGAAATTAATTTTCGTTTGTCGGCTGTGTAGTGTGTGGTATGGTTGAGTGCATGCATACTGCAGTAGATTCCTTGAACCTAAGTTTACATATAACTATATAAATGTATCTATAAGTCATGTACTGTATAGCTCTTCTACCTAAAGTTTACACTATTATGAACGATAAATTTAATTAGACCACCGCCGCGCCATTGTCGACTCGACACTGAAGTGAAGACAAATAACAGCTCATGACGGATTTGAATCATATACAGGCCCTGAGAAACTTCCTGCTTAACTGAAACTAACCATACACATTGAATTTGTTAATCTAGTACAACAAACTACTCTCATATGCGAGTAGATGAGATTTATAGGAAAATTAATTCTGGCGTTCCATTGAAAATGTCTATTAGCAAAGTACTCGTGAGTACTGCTCCATCCTCCAAAAGTACAAGTTAAATATTATTGCGATTTAAAGCTTTCCAAAACGAACTGACCTATTGCACTGGATGTATTTATTAAAAACGTCATTTTCATAGTTTGACAGTGACAGTAAAAAAAGTAAATAGATCTTTCAAATGAAAGTGTTTTTTTTTTTTTGTGGATTACTTTCATGTTGTTTACATTGGACTTAAAGGGTCCAATCGTACTTATTTTGACGTGAATCCGACTCCTATTGTTTAGATTAAAATTAATGTGGACACAACCGACAGATAAAAAATACGTCCCGAGAAAATTATAGATGTCACAGAATAAAACGTCAAAAAACATTTTAAAAAATACCCCACTTCACGGTATCTCTCTCACCATATAGAGGTGAAGAACGAAATGAGTCCAATGTGAACACTATCCATGAAACAAAATAAAATTTTTGGTTTTTGGAAAACCGATTAACGGGATAATGAATTTTTGGAATTTTAAGGAGTCGTATATGCACTTAGATTGTATATTTTTTAATTAAAAAAAAATCCACATCAAGGTGGAAAAGAGCCTTAAAAATAATTGTTTATTTTGTCTTATGAATGATCCGGCACTGAGTTCACGGTGCATTGAGAAAATACACATAGTAACTGTATGACTTTAAAAGTATATAATGTATATGCAAATTGTATATATATTTATCTATAGTAAACTCTAGGGGCGCTTGTAGAAAAAAGATTCACATCTGTGCCAGCCGGTATAGAGCAGTGGCCGGTGGAGGCGTTGTAGTCGCGTCGTCGTCGTCGGTCGGGCTGATTTGAAGTTGAAAGTGTTTTAATTATGCAGTCATTATCATCACTTTCATTTGATTATCTCTGCGGCATTTACATGAGAAAATTAAATAAACGGTGGGCGTTTACTTATTTTTTTATACACAATAATGCATTCAAGCAATTTCGCCTTCAGAGCTACAATTATCTTTTAAAGTTTGTTTACTTCAATATAGGACATCATGTAGAATGGGTATAGATAGGTATTAAAAGAAAAAAATTTTAAATTCGAATAAATATGACAAATGTAGTAGAATTCAAAATTATATTTCTCGCATTTCTATAATGTCCGTATACAATTTTTTTTAAGAGGTTTATAACTTTAAAATGAAATTAACATACAAAAATGCCAATTGTCTTCATATTGGCTTTATTGAAAAGAAGATAATTTTCAGCCACTAGCGTCTAAAAATAATTTCGGGCATATGTACGCTAATGGAACCTAATCTAGAAGTCTTGTTTACGAAAATTGTATCGATTAGCATAATATATCGGTAATTAAATTTTTTAAGTGTTGTTTATTCATTCATGGTTAAATGAATATATATTAGGGAGCACAAATCATCTGTCAAATTTACAATGTTGCCAATTTCAGAACCTAACCTACATATATTAAAAACTGTCTTGATATGGGAGTTGATCTATATGACTTCTTAATGAGAATACTAAAAATATGATGCACAATTCACAACCGTTGTTGTTTTGGCTTATATAGATCTATTTATAGTCAGAAACAAAAAATTACCTGTCAGCTGTCAAATTTAATGTTACTAGCAACAGTATTGCTAAAACTCCTTAAGAAACACTCTTAAAAAATTGTCAACAGAAAAATTTACTGGCAATAAAAACAGTAATGCCAAATCTCTTTACAAATAATATTGTATAAAGTATTATCAGTGGGTGAAAAAAAAATGTAGAAGAAATAAAATAATATTTTTTTCATAAATAATGTTTTCGTCTTGGCAGAAATTTAAATTTTAAAACTTTGTAACACAATTAATTTAATTTCCTGTTCGTTCACTTCAATACTCTTTCAATCCGAATTTTTAAAATTCATTATTTTCACATCTCAATAAATGGCTGAAAATGGGAATAAAAGTAAATTTTTATTTTTATTTTGTTAATGTTAAAGCTATGTAAGTTCACAAAAATATTTAATATATTTAATTACAACAATATCCATGCTAGCAATCTAAACATAAACATAATATTATATAGAATTGTTTTAATATTTATACATTTTTGTTGTTGTTAAATGCGGTGCAAGAAAATTTAAATTAAAAAGTTAACACTTACCTGCGTGCTGTTACGGCTAGACTGTCAGCACTGCGTGTCATAAGAGTGACATCTTGACTAGCTCTACGTGACCTGTTAGTGAGTGTGATTAAACCAAAAAATAAAAGAAAACAAAAAAAAAAACACAAAATAGTAAAAACAAAAAAAATAAATACAAACATAAATTTTTAAGTATTAAAAACAAGCAAAACAAAATAGTAAATATTATAAAAAATTAAAAGTGATAATAATTTTTATTGTTTAATTTAAATTAAATCGCAATCAAAATATTTTATTTGTTTTTGTCATATTATATTAAATAGGAGTGTGCGTTCCGGTTTAGTTTTAGTTGTTTGCATGGTGCTAGGTTATTTGGAAGTGTTATTTCTAATATTGGTGTTTAGGAAATAATATAGGTATTTAATATTTTTTTTTATAATACATCAACTGCATAGATATACAACCTATATAAACTAGCGTCAAATTAAAGTGATTGTACAAATTAATCTAAATAAAAAATTAATAAAAGTTGAATAGTTACTTTTTGTCGGTATTTTACTAACTTAAATACTAAACAAACAAAGTTTCGCTTGAACAAATTAAAAAAGTTAATTGTTAATTCATTTTAATTTCATGTGATAGACACATTCAGTCCTATTTATATTTATAAACCCATTCCAAAGTATACTTTAGGTAGCTGTGCAACTCCAAAACTTTATTTATAAACATTTTTCATCGATTGTCTAACTTAGACAATGCAATTGGCTGTCCAAATCTTTTCAAGGAAATCTCAAGTTTTGTAATTACAAATTGAAAAGTTAACTTGAAAATTGAAATTAATGAAATGTTCACTGAACGTATCTTCATAAAATTGACAGGGATATATTTAGACAACCTTGAAATGCGTTTTTTTAAATAAGAAGATGTCTCACTATCCGATTATTCTAAGGAAATCTTAGTTGTATTACAACTGCTTATTTCCAAAAACATCTTTCTTATCCTTCTTTTCCATTTTACTAGTGCTGTGCAATTCGTTGTATTTAAAGTTGTATTTTCAATTTACTTAAACTCAATAATAACGCTTTTAGGTTTGAGGAAATTAACAACGCAAGTTTAATATTGACACCGGACAGTTGAGAACTCAGATCACAATAATCGAGGTAAAATTTCGAAAATTCTTTTATAAATCGATGTGATGGTCGACAACTGCTAGAATTTTTTCTGTTGAGAGAATTTGTGTTTACTATTCTTAAGGTAAGTACATACGATTGTCAGATCTTTCAATATTGTCAAATATGTTAGTAAAAAATATGTGCCCAAATGTCTTACAATGGTGTGAATTTACAATTTTGTGCGACACTATTGCCAGAAACGTCATTTTCAGCCATTGTCAGACTACGATCTGACAATGAAATTGATAGTTATGTGACAACAGTTTGAACACAAAATTTTGATTATTGTCAGACAATTAGGACAGTTTAAGACATCTGACAATTGCTGACAATTTTTTTATTGTCATATAATAAATCTATCTGTTTAATTTTCCATTTTCATCCATTAAATTTAAATAATCTATACCAAACTCGCGCGAAACATTCGGAGGGAATATATGCGACAACTGAAGTGAGTGAAAAATGTTCAAAGAGTCGCATCGCGCTAGTGTGTATACTCTCATTAATCACCATGTAAATCAATTTAGACAAGACAGGCCAGTTGCTCCACCAACTTTTAGCACAGCAATACCACCTGATAATTTCGCTAAACGTTCTCTTAGCTTTAGTTTCTTTGTTGTTCCAAAGTATTTGCGTTGGTTAGTTGGTTGTTTTAATCATTCGCATTTGACAGCTCATAAAAGCTCAACAAATTAATAGATACTCAGTGTTTGAGTATCATACTTTTGCGGTAAAAAAATTGAAATATGTACTTCTAAAGTGGAAGTGGTTTGCGATTCATAGTGCTTACTTTATGCATCAATAATGAAGCAGCTGTAAGCAAGTTTATTAAGAAAGTTCGTGAGACTTAGGGCCAGTTTCACAGTGCACACTTAACAAAATAAGTAGCACTTAATTTTCCCATTTTTGCACTTTAGCCGCAGTTTTGCTACCTGAGTAAGTGGAACTTAAGTGGCCAACATGGGAGACTTAAGTGTCACTTATTCCGATAGGTTTACACTGTGAAATTGGGAATTAGTTTTTCATATTTGGCACTTAAGTATCACTTACTTCACTGTGAAACTGGCCCTTATAGTTTCCTGATTGATTGCGGTCAACGGATAATTGCAGTTCTTGTGTGTGAATTTTGAACTTTTTCCAAAACTACAATGGAAGAAAGAAACATAAGAGTGAATGGAAAGAGCTACCTAGGCATGATAAACGATTTTTTTAGGGCCAGTAAATATGGGTTTAGACTTCTGTGACTATGGCTCCTGTGTAGCTACGTGGCACACAGGAGTCCAAAATTTATTTATTCTACACTAAATTCCATAATCATGTAATCTGTCGATTTGTTGATTTTGTTTGTCCCCCACATGTGATGTCATTAAAGATCGTTGCTAAGTGAACAATTCACAGACGATTCAGGCACTTAAGAACCAAAATTGGTTAAGCTATTGGTGCAGTAGGAGCCGAAACCATTAAAAAATTATTGAGCATTTGGGTTAAGAAGATGGCGTTCTGCCAAGCTTGCTGAGTCAGCAGTAATTTGAATGAAATAATATTTCATTAGAAGTTTTACACTTTGACAGCAATATAATCGTTGAAAAATATTGAAGTGTGTTTTTTATCAATAAATAAATTTGGTGGAACATCAGCTCGTCTAGAATCAGGTTACCATGAAGTCCAAGAAGTGGTGTCGAAGTGGCACGATTGTGCTTTTAAGAAAATTTCAACGTGGAACGGTGGCAAAAAAATTCAATATGGCACGCTCTTCTTATTTCAATTTTTTACTTCAAATAAAGCAAATTTTAAACAAAAAATAGAAAAATTTCTCCAAATGGAGTAAGAACTGACAGAAACTTTTATTTTTTTACAAGAGCAAATTATTTTTTTCTAACTTTTTTTTGTATTTCACCCAACAACTGAATTATATTTACAAATTCATTTTTTTTTATATGGCACGAAAATGATAAAGTTTTTCAGAAAATGTGACATGGACATTTTTGTTTGGGCGACAACACTGGATCCTAGTCACTAACAAATCTCAACTTTTCCTGTGCGCGTGATATTGGCAAGAATCCGAACGACTGAGACGAGAGGCAGTTCTTCATGACAAGAGATACTATTATAGATGATTTTTCAATTTGTCAGCAGACAGTAAAGTAACCCGTAAAAACATTTCTGGTTTATTTTTGTTAGGTACTATAGAATGTGAATCAAGCCCAGCCCCACTATAGTACTTACAATTGTGCCACGGGCTACTATAGTGCTTTTCTATAGGCTTTTGGAAAAAATTCCACTACATGGCCCAAAATTTTTATCGATTACAAACAAAAAATATTTCTCTAGCTTTTGTTGTGTAAAAAATACCGAAAATCGAGTTCACTTCTTTAATCAAAATATGCGGAAACCCTGCAAGGGGATGGCAAAATATAAACATTAGATACAAATTTCATGGCTACTGCCTCTTGCGAGGAACTGAAAAATCCTTTAAGAGTATCGCTCGTCATGTAAAAGCTTCTCATCTTATATCATTCGGATTTGGCAGAAAATTGTATGAATCCTCCATTCTTGCTGACTATACAACACGCACTTGAGCTTGATCTGGTTCGCCTCCCAGTTAGTAGTAGCAAAATTTTTTCTAAATAAAACTGAACAAATGACCAAGTACCACAAAGGAGTCTGATGATCGGCGTGGCAGTCGTGAAATAGCTATAACTCCAGCCTATAAAAACTTGGTGGTAGCTCACTCAACGAACTTTCAATTTTTTGAAAATAAAACAATAAAAATTCTGAAAACAATTCTGTCCCAAAATATACTTTGTAATAAAATAACAACGTGCAATAAAGATTTTGAACTTTATTGACTCATGAACTTTGCTGCAACTAAACATAACTCCCACAGACAATTTTGGTGGAATTTAGTTAATTTCGACCAGTATGAGTTAAATCTTTAAGGGGTAATTTTGTAGAGCACTTAATACCTAATCATCATCAAATTCAAATTTAAGGAACTAAAAACCGTCAAAAACCCATACAAGAAGAAGATTAGGAAAACACTGAAAGAGAGTTATAAATTCTATATTGTCGCGATGTATTTTTTAAATATCATTTTCCAAATAAAATACAAAAACAAATTAATTAAAAATAGGTCAAAATAATAAAACATCTTGAATTTGTCAGCACACACATGTTCATTAAAAATCACTAAAAAATTAAGTGATGAATAAATAATTCGAAATATCAAAACCTAGCAAGTAAATACATTAATTGTCATTAAAATATGTATTTAAATTTATGAAAACTTATTAATAAAAAAAAAATACAAAAATCCATACACACACACCTATGTAATGTGCCCACATATGTATGTATGCATATATCTTCATAAATACAAAAATATTTTTTGTTTAAAAAATAATCTCTCAAAACAAAGAACACACTTCGTTCCAAGTAAACAAAAAATATAAAAAAAAAATAATCAAAAGAACATGTTTTCTATGATTTTATTTTTAATTCGAGATTATTTTATATCGATACTAATATCTCACTACTTGACACCAGCGCCGCCGCCATCAGTGATCGTTCAATTCAATATCTCTAAATAAAATCAAAAATGAAATGTCCATTAAATTAGCACATCTCTATCATAGATCTATGAGATTTCGATTGTGCTGAAAGCTTTAAAAAAAAAATGTCAAATATAAGTCAAATAAATATCAAAAATAAATTATATTAGTTTTTGCATGCCATGTCTGTCACTGAAAAGTATGCCAATTATAATAAGCCAATAACTGTTTTTATTAGCTCCTCATAACTCGAAACAAATTTAATAGGCTATGCTTCTATCTGGAGTGTTATGACATTTAATTGTTAACTCACCACAACTTGTTCAACCTCAATCAACCATATAGTCCATCCATATAACCACTCGTTGTTTATGTAAGTTGTTTTTGTTATTATAGGATCTTAATCATTCAATTTATCAATTGAATTGAAATTTATTAACTTCAAGAACTACTGAAGATTAATTGATTATAAGTGCGAGATTTCACCCCGATTGTCAAACTCAATACAAGATATGAGGTGTTTCCTACCCCACCGAATCGTACTAGCCCACCGATTCAAAAAATTCATCGTCAATTCCAGTTCTAAATGATCTGATGCAATGCAATGCGCAGCATTTTTTTTTTAAGAATAATTTACTGATTTACATTAATTAAAAATTCATGATTGTTTGATATTGAAATTAATTGAAAATAGTTAGTGTTAATATCTATCTATTTTAAGATACATACGAATGATTTCTTTGGTTAGGTATACAAATGTTTCTCATACGCCCGAGTGTCCGACTAAGATAAATCGTGCTGCGTGGTATAGCCGGTTGAATCACATAAATATGTATGTACATATAGTGAGGCTGTGAAATATCGTGTTTGGTTTTTTTTTATTTAGAACGGATTTAAGAACGTTTAAGTTTTTTTCATAGCTTTAAACTGGGTTATAAATGACACTGACATTCTCCTTTATATACATACATGTATAACTGCGCATGTGAACCTTGATCGGATTTTTGAAAATGTCAATTGTATCAGTTATATACCTACATAATTCTTAATGTGATTGAAAGTTGTTTTAATGATTTTTAATAAAATAGAAATATGGTAGTCAAGCCATACTTCCCGATTTATAATGCAAAAACAATCGAATTGATGATGGATTTATTAATATTTTTCTTAATAAATCCATACAATCGGCAAAACGAAAAATATTAAACAAGTTCTAAAGGTCTATGACCATTCAAAGTTCTTTATATTATATACATTCTCACGTTTTGTCTAAAATCATTGATTTATAATAATTGAATAATAATGACGCAAAATCTACGAAAATAGGTAGGTATGTAGGTGGTTTTAAGTAATAAATTTTACAACAACTGTCATAAAATTTCGGTTATCAGATAATAAAGTTTGTGGTGATTAAACAGTTAAACAGTACTTAGGGATTTTTTTTTTTCGAGGTTTACTAAGAGTTATATTTTGTAAGTAAAGTACATCTTTATTTGAATTTAACAGCTGTAATTAAGATTTTGAAATGAATTACGTTGTGAAATGAGTATTGTCTTGATGAATTTAACAGATAAAATCGATTTTATTTGTTGTTGTTCTTTTTATTTTCAACGGAAACAATATAAGGTGAGAAGAATCCCCGTAGCGGCAATTGATCAATTCAGAAATCAAACCTTCATTTTATTTTATTTGGTTTAAAAACACTAAAAATGAAGTGTTTTTGCATTTAAAATGTTAAAATTTTAAGCTACAAAGAAAAGTTTTTATTTTAAATTAAATTTAAATTTAAAAATTCACGCTTTGAAAATTATTAAGTCTTTTTATAAGGAATAAAAGGGAAACTTTTAATTTGAATTAAATGTAAAATTAAAAGTGTTTTTAAAGGTTTTTAAAAGTTTATAGAACATGTTACTAGTTTTAAATTAAAAATGATACTCTTTTAAAATCCATTTGAAAACTTTAAAATTTAAAGTGTACTCAAAGGTAATATTTTCAAATTTTTAATTTTCATTTCTCAAAAACTTACTGAAACATATGTCTACTTTTCATCTAAACCATTATTACATGGTTATATCTTCATAAGCTGAAAGAGAAAAATTCAATTAATGTCCACAAAAATTGGCGTTTTGTGCCGGCGATCTCACTTGCACACATGAGTTGGTTAGTGACTGCCTTGTCATTACGGAATTTTTGTTAAGTTCAGTTCATCTTAGATAGATTTTATGACGAATATCTAGTGTGAATAGGGTAGCCAGATATGTTTAGATGAAACTAGTACTCGAGTTTCAAAAACCCGGACTTTCCCGGACAAATGAGGAATGACAAAAGAGTACAAAAAGAGTGCAACACATTTTTATTGTAAAAGAAAACAAAAAAATTGTATTTACATTTGAATTAAAATAAATATTTAGTTTAAAAATCACATTTTTAAGGTACAAAACATCTTTGAGGTATAAAAAAGGAACTTTATTTGCTTTTTTTTTTTTAATAAATAGCCTTTACAGTGCTAGTTGTACTTTTCATTACATCTAATACTGTTAAGTATATCACTGTTGCTTGACATAATCATGTCGCCAAAAGATTCACAATTTAATTCGTTAAAATTTACTTTTTTTAAATAATTCCTTTGACGGTCTCAGGTAACAGTTTGTTTCTATACTTTTTCTGCAGTTCCTCGTTAAAAGAACATTTTCTTTTCCACGGTGTTAAGTTTTCTTTTCAAAGTTTTTGTATCAAAAAACATTTAAATTGAAACTTTTAATAATAATAAATAATTAAAAGTTAACACTTTAAAATTAATCATTGAAATTTTCAATTCAATGGCTTTTATATTTTAATGCCAAATTTATATGAACGCTTTCAAATTTAATGTAATTTTTTTTAAGTTACCTAAATTATATTCTATTAATTTTAAATCTTCAAATGTTTTCATATTATATTCGAAATTGTTGTGTTTAAATATACAGGCTGTCCCAAAATCACCGCCTCAGAAGAAAACCATGAGTTCCTGAAGTCAATTCAAGTCGAAAAACTTAAAAGGTAATTTTCTCGTTTTCCCTTCGTTTTCGACTTATAACGGTTTTTATGATTTTTATATGCCAGTTATAGCTTTCATTGAAAACGATCATTAAAAATTTTAATTGTTAATTTTGAGGCGTCTAGAAAGAAAAATAAGTTAATATTTTGATGCCAATACAAAGCTTATGGCTCAATTATTATTTCTATCCAAAAAAAATTTCCATTTCGGCCCAACCTTTTACATGCAATAACTTTAAAGTTTTCAATGATCAATGGTAAAGTAGTTCAATAATTGAAAAAATAAGTTATTTTATGCGAAATCTTGGGCCAAAATGCAAATTTTTTTAGGTTAAATATAATAATTGAGTCATAACCTTCATTTTGGCATATAAATAAACACTGATTTTCCTTTCTCAAGGCCTCAAAATTGACAATAAAAATTTTCAATGAAAGCTATAACAGGCCCCTTATTCCTTTTTCCTTTGACTGGCTTTAACTTTGCCAAACTACAACCGATTTTTGAAAATTTTTTTATTTAAACAAAAACAGTTAGAAATTTATATCTGCCATAGAACTTTTTTCTGTGTGGATAACGGTTTTCCCGCAATGTATTATCAAACACTTTTGTTTAAGCATTTTAAGGTTGTTTTTTACTTCGATATGTTTTTTTTCAAAAAAAGACGTTATTAAGTATGATTTTTTTCTTTTTATTATGAAAGCCTAATATGTGTTCTTAAAAATGCTTAACATTTTTTACCTAAAAATACATTTTAAATTATTAAAAATAAAAAAAGGAAAAATAAAGGAAAATCAAGTAAATAAGAACATTTGAATAAAAATAATATAGGTCCAGTGTATGATTATACTTTTGTTACTGATTGTATCACCCTTCTTTTCTAAGCCTGCCTCCAATGTTGATTCTACCTCCAGTAAGTCTCTGCTTTTGTTCTCGACCACAGTCACCATACTTAGTGACTTGCATGCATAATTTCCAAAAACAAAAACCGAATTTTGGTAATGGGGGATTTAAAATAAAAAGGATTTCGAATTTCTCTCGCTTTTATAAAAATCTTATATTGGGCCTAATCACCATAAAATCGAGATCTGTATAGCGTCTTTCGATAAAAAAAAATGTAATTTCAAATTGCATTATTGCAATCGAAACAGCAAAAAATGGTGAACGAAGGTTTTAATAAATAAAACTATGCATCCAAAAAAGTAGAAGGTCATAATAAAAAAAAAACAAATAACTGAATAAATTAATAATAATTTCAACAAGTATGCACAAATTGAATTAATTATTTTAAAAATTTTGTCTCTAAAGTTATTAAAATTCATAAAGGATTAAAAAAAAATTCCAAAGTACTTTTTGATGCCTTTTAAGGCATATGTAAGTGTTACTGTAGATATATGCATCATGCATACTTTATTTGTTAATCACTTTAATCAAACATCAAAGAGAATTATAAATATTTTTATTTTATGTATTTTTTTTCGAAAATAAATTTATCAATTAAGTGTTATTTGTCTCCAAATCAAACTAAAAACGGTCGCTTTGGAATTTTAAATTTAAAAAATATAAGAATCCATTATTCTGTAAAAAAAAAAAGATTTGAAGTGAGGTGGTTTGACTAAAAAACTCTACTAAGATTATACAGATTTTTAAGATGAACTGATATTTTAGCTTGAAATAAAACTGCATAATAAATTATTTGAGCTGAGAAAATGATTTTTTTTTGTATAGACAAATATACGGAAAATTTTGGAAAAAGAAAATTGGAGTTAATTAAAAAAAAATATTAAATTTGTAAAACTCTTTGATGAAACTGATAGATGCAATAGAACTTAAGTTCAATAAAACAGCTAGAGCTGACGTCGATGGCGCGTCGTCGTTTGCTGCTGGGCTGTTGAAAGTGGTTTTGGTAAGAAGTTTGAACAATCTCCTCATGCTTAATATTTTTGAAGGAAATTGTACTTAATAAATCGAACATCATAATTATTTGCCATATTTTCAAGAAAAAAAAACATCATCTGAACTGTGCCAATAAGAAAGGCATTTTTTAATAGTCTTCTTAACATCGGCTTCAAGAGCTTGTCTACTGTATTGACTATTGTGTCAGGGCCTCCAGTCATTCGACAAACAAGTTAAGTCAAAAATACCGAACAACAATATAACAACAAGAATATTAGCTTGGCGTCTGATAATCAGATTATTTACTTCTAATCAAATTAACTTATTAACGTGGTGTTTATATAAATTAACAACAATTTATAATAGAATTTTGCAAACATGTATATACAATAATATATAAATATACTTTTGTTGCCTTAATCCCAATCTAACAAATATAATTCGATGAGTTAAATGAGTTTAGTGATGACTTAATCCATTTCACGAAATTTTATTACTTATTAATTAGATTTAATCTAAAAATCAACCAACAATATAATAATTTGATATTTCCAAGAAAAGTGAAGTACATATAATAAATTGATTGGGAATTCCTTGTATGTATCATACGTAAAGGTAATGTGGGCTGAATTTCATCTTATGAAGTACTTCAGTGTTAAAGTGGTAGTATTAGTTACACAGTAATTTATATACTTTTATTAATTTTATTTAAAGGAAAAGATAATTATAACTAAGTATTGTCCGAATTATATTATACAAGGTCTTTTAATTTTTATGAAATGATAAGTAGGTATATAAGGTACTTATAAAAACAAATTGTTAAAATGTGTAGAATATTATCAAATTAATAATTTTAAATTCTTGGAAAAAACGTTGCAGCTGATAAATAAATATTATTTTAGATATTTCAGTGCTTTCAAATAGCTGACAACTTAGTTTATAATATCTACGGGCTTTCTGTTTATTTCTTGAAACCACATGAAAAGTCGCTTTCTTTGGACTCGAAGGAAATCTTCTAAAAATTTGATTTCAAATTTTGAACGTTTAAAGGTCATGATCCGTCATGTATCCTTTTAAAAAATTATTAAATCAATATAAATCTCTAATCTAATCTAAAGGTATTACGAAATGTATGTAAGATGAAATGAACTTAACAAAAATTGGGTCTTAACAAAGGCACTCATTAACTTAATTGATAAATCTAATTTGGATCGTAACGCCAATTTTTTGAGAACTAAATCCAATAGAAAGATATTTTGAATACTTTGTCACCGCTACTTTGTTTTTATCTTATACATGTCTTATAAAGCAAAACTTAAGAATTATATAAGCCGGTGACTCTGGAAGTAACATCAATAGAAAAAGGAATAGAAAGTTGAGACTCTCAGAAAATATTCAGACGTATTAAAGTTTTGGTCAAAATTGAAAAAAAGGCAGACAAAAACTTTTTTTTTTATTTTTTAGGGAACAAAAATATTATATTATAATTGTTTTTTTTAGCAAATAATCAAAATTATATTTTTTTTTTCAAAAACTTGTCCACAATTTAAAAAAAAATCTGTAATTTTTTTTTACAAAAAGGTAAGAAAAATAGTTCCTCCCATAGAAGCATTTTTTGATTTTCAATTTCCTCAAAAACGGTTCAACTGTTTTTGGTCAATTTTTTTTATATTTTTATATTTTTAAAGTATTGTACTCCAAAATTAAAAAAAAATTTTTTTGTATGTTTAAAAAATGTTTTGAAAACAAATTTTAAATTTGTTTTTAAATTTCAAAATAATTTTTTTTAATTCGATATTTCGAAAATGGGTTGATAATGTTTTTTAATTCATTTTTTTAACTCCGCATTAATAAATGATAAAAAAGTGCGTTCCAACGATTTTTTATATGGTCATTCGTCAACACAATTTCTCGTAAATAATTTTTTTTTTAATCAGATGTAGGTTTAGGTTTAAAATATTCAGACTTAAAAATCACAGTATGATCGTACCTCGAAGCAAGTTCATGCGATCCAGTTGTGCATTTTATTATTTTCTTTTTAACTTTAGATATTGTCAAAAAACGACACGTTCGTGTATCAGTTAAAATTTTAAATATTTTATTAAAATTTATAAACATAATTTTTTACTACTTTGTCCTTCAAACATACCTAATATAAGAAGTCATTACTTTTTTTTGATGACTTTTAAAATTGTCGTCTAAAAGAACTTTTGTTTTTCTTAGTAATTATCAAAATATTTCTCTACCAAAATTTATTTTTGTTTACATTCATGTACATATGTATGTATGTATGTATGTACATCCAAAGCGTCATAAAATTTGACGCAAATGTCTTTTCATTTCGGATTTTAGTCTTATTTTGATCAAATAATATTACAGCTTTATCTAGGGATACATATGTACATATATAGCTTTCATCTTCTTTTCTTAATTTTCGTGTAAATGCCAATTTTTTTGTTAATAAAAACACACGACCATCACATAACCATATACCCTACATATGTATACATATATTGATCTTTTCAACAGATGTCAGCCATATTTAAAAAAAAGACCTGATATTTACTGCTACCTTACTCATACATACATATGTATGTGTACGTACATTTAAATGTGTGTAGATTTTAAAAATGTGTAAAAGCTAAAAAATATATAAACGAAATAATATTTATAAAAAAATAATAAATCATTTTTGTTTATCTCTTCGTTCAAAAGTCAAATGAAAGGTATTATTTTTGTTTTGCTATTTTGCCTACCACAAGAGGTGCAATAAAAGTTTTTTTTTATTTGTCATAAAATAGAAAAATAAAAAACATACATATTATATTCATATAAGAACTGTTTAAAAAAATGGAATTAAAAATTTAATTGACTAGACAAAATGTCACATAAACTAATCTTTCAATTATATTGCGAATTTATTTTTATAAGGTGTTTTCTCAGTCTCAGTTCAGGTAATAAACACACATGAATCATAACACACAATGTGTCCAACAATATACTATACATATGTATGTACATACATAGAATAAGGTAGACATTTTATAAAAAAAAACACAATTTGATCGACCGAACTAGCTCTTGTGGTTAAATGCAAATTTATGATAATTTTAGTTCAATAATATTATGGTTAACGCTTTAAGTCAAAAGTACCTACTTAAGTCAAAAGTACTAAAAAAATTTGATGTTTTTATGTTAATATTTCTTCAATTTTTAAATGCAATATTGTTTTACTGGCGTTAAAATGTTGGTTAAAACTTGACGTTTGGTTAAATTTTGACACTAGCGTGGTGAATAAAATGGGCTAAAAATTACCCAGCTCCAGAGCAGGTTAAAATTTGACACTAGTGGTTAAATTTTGACGTTTCTCAAGAAAGAGAGAAAATTGAATTTGAAATTATTTTTAAAAGTGCAACAATGGACAATGGAAATAATCAATGTTATGAATTTTGAATGTGCATGTACACATACCTCGCGTAGTCGTTGCTATGTTATTGCACTCCTCGTAATAATACGCTGATATTTTAAAAATATAAAAGAATTAATATAAAATACTTCCTCAAATTGTTGTTCATCTTGCAAAATTAATGCCAATTGGTTCTTTTGTTTTATTTTGTTTTTTTTTTTTTTTGACAGCTATGAACTAGTGTTCGCAGACTGCATAATCAAGTAATACACAATAGGTTTTTTTCCGTAATGTTTGGGGATATAATCGATGCAAAACCTTTAAAAGTAAATCAAATTAAGAAATTTTTACTTTATTCGCGTCGAATTTTTATTTTGATACATTTCAAGCTGGATTTTGTATAAAATATTTATTTTCTGGAATAATAAAACACATTTTTGGATAGGGAAATTTCTTTAATCTTGCGGGAATTTTAACTAAAAATCCCATTTAACCCACTCTATTTTAATCCAGTTCGGACAGCAAAAATAAAAAAATTATCCCATTTTAACCAAAGGTCAAAATTTAACCAGTGATAAATTTTAACGCAATTCGGACACGGGCTTAAGGAGAAAAAGTTAAATATTAATTATGTACAATAAAATGGAACTAGCCATTATAAAGTTATACGGGAATAACACAAAAATAAGGAAATTTTTTCAAAAAAACACCAGAACCCTAGTTCCGTTATGGGAATTTTTTTTACCAAAAATCTAAAACGCAATTTTCTCATAATAACTTTGGCCACCACAGGCATTAAGTTTAATTAAAATAGTTATAGCCGTTTTCAAGTATAATTTTATAAAAATGAAATTGTTGTATATCAGCTACCCGCATTCTAGATGAGCTAAAACAAAAAAAATTGATTTCTTCTTAAAGCTCTAGCCCAAATTACAGTGGACGCACGAACTCACAGATGCACCGATGCACTGATGCACATATCCACATAAAGGCATAGATTGAAGGACGGTTTGACAATACCCACTTTTTCATGGTAGTGATAATTTTGATTATAACCTCGAATGTTTTTTACACGAAACCAATACGTACCCTATAGAGCAAGTCAAAAATTAATAAAATAATTATGAAACGAATTGTTTATATGAGTTTGTTTAAAGCGGACAAATACATATAGTTTCGTTATCAATAATGTTTAACTGAATACAATAAAACAACTGACTAAACATAATTAATCTATGTTTTGCTTTTGACATTTGGGTGTATACACATAATTTTAACATTTCAGCATTTAAAATTATAGGAAGCATGTCAAAATGCCATAATCATTTGGAATTATATGTTATCTCGGCGGATGTCAATTTGTGCAGTCCGGCCGGCGTATTTTATTGTATACATCATAAAATGCATTTCATCACGTACAACCACGAATTATACTTAACGTGCAGCACTGCAGCATGTATATCGTTTTTAAATGCATTGCATGATTGTTTTGTGGCAAGCTACCCATATAGCTACTCAGAAGATTTCTTTTCAATGAATAATTTGCTACGTATAAAAATAGTAGATATTATCTCAGTATTGTGTTGAATAAAACATGAAATATTAAATTCTTCCTCACAAACATTTCTAACATTAAATTGCTATATTATGTATGATCAATATAATCAATTTATTAATATTTTAACTCACCTCACACTTAACAGTGCGTGGTGTTAAAATCTATCAAGCAAAAACGTGTGATATAAATACAACTAAGAATATAAATTAAAAATGAGTCTGAGTCTAACACGTGAATTTGAATATATAATTGGATTTATTATTATCAACAATCAATAACAAAAATAATAATATTAATCAATTAACTTCATTATTGCAATCATTTGATTTATTTATTTTTTTTATGATGAAGTAAATAATATTTGAGGAGCTAAAATAGTAAACAATATCATCTTATCAATATTGCTGTTGCTTGGAAAACGTATTTTTATGATTGTTCAGAAGAAGAGAAAAAAAAAAGAAATTGAAACGGCCAGATGTGCACTTATCATTTTGTTGGCAACATGATAATAAAATGTCAAATCAAAGGGTTTGTATAATATAACATAGTAAAGGAATATTTTTGCGATAAGAAGATTAGATTTGAGTGGCGAATGCGATAGGTTTAATCGGATTCATTTATATGCGTAGGTATTTCCCTCACGTTTATATTGAGCTTAACTAAAATTTAAAATTTAGATATAAGAATTGATTTAACAAATATTAAGTTTGAAAGTTTGGGTGAATTCTGTGTAGAAACCCTTTAAATAAGTTTCTTCTTAAACTAAATCTTACATCCAGATTTACAATCCAAAATAAAATATTCCGTTATCGGTATACGATTACCTATATTCAAAATTTTCTTCTACATTGTGAAATGGTGAGTATAAGTTGTATAAATAAAGGTGTGGCCAAACCAAAACAAACATTTACTAGATAATTACAAAAACAGCGTTGCTTTGAAACTATTTTATATTTGTTCATCTTTTTGTGTTTTTTATTTTTTTTTTTAATAATATACCTATGAATATATTATGCCTGTTTGTTAACTTTTTTTTCAACAAATTTCCCAAAAACTGAGTTTTTTTCTATGGGTTTTGATAGCAATTTTTGAAATTTTGTGAAAATTTGTGCAAATTCGCAAGAAATTTCACTTTACCAAACATACCAATTATTTCTCATTTGTAACTTTTTAGTTATATTGGTGCAAAATCCAAATTTGACCCAAAAACATAACATTTACTATAGCAATAATGGGAAACTGAGTTTTCTTTCGACAAATTTAAACGTTACTTAAATTCATCTTAAATATATTTTGACATCCGGGAAGAATTGTTTTTGCTTATACAGTAAAACCCGCTTAAGAGAAAAACCCGCTTATCTGAAATACTTTTCTCATCCCCGAGTATTTATCGACTAATTACCTTTATAACACTCCGCTTAAGCGAAACTCGCTTAAGTGAAAAACCCGGATACCTGAAACATATTTTCAGTTAAATTTAGTATTTTTCATTGATAAAAACTCTCTTAAGTGAAAAAGATTAAAAAGAACAGAACAACAAATTTTCTGAACGCTTTTACATCTTTTTTTTATTTTTCACCTCCACCAAATTTTCATCACGAAAATGACATTTGAATTTCTGATATGTCAGAACCCTTTTTGGAATTTTTAAATCCGCTTAAGTGCAGTTTCTTTTTCACTTATTCGGACTCCGCTTAAGTGAAATTTTTGTACACTTAAGCGGGGTTCGTTTGCTTTGGACTATACATCCAGTTGCTTCTCTTTCTCCCATATTAAGTTAATAAGCTCGTTTTTTGGTCACATTTTTTTGTAAGGTGTTAAAAAATCACAGCCAAGAAGTATGCAATTTGCAGATTCGTTTACGTTATGTGACACAATCTTTGTTTAGTTAAGTATCAATTGGAAAAGTTACTTCATTTATAAAGGCAATTTAAATATTTAAGCACACTTAACTAAGGGCCAGTTGTACAATAGTGGTTCAGCCTCGGTTCAAGATTTTAACTCACCGATTTCGGCGGATTAACTAAGGTTCAACGCTGGTTCAAGTATGTAATTGGTTATTATCACGCACTTGAACAGTAAACCACTGTTGAAACTCAATTAATCCGCCGGAATCGGTGGATAAAAATTGCTGAACCACGGTTTAAATATTTGTACAACTGGCCCTAAAAGAGACGTTTTAAAAAAAATCTAATAAAAAAGGTTGTATTTCTTTAATAGTGCTTTCGGTGGCACTGACACAATGGAGGGTGATTTGCATGGGAGCAGCTCACTCTTAAGCACGTCTGTATACTATTAAATTGAGATAAATGGCTTAGAATAGCAATTAATGGTGCATGCATTGTACAATTCCGGAATGGAATATACATGTTGGGGAATTTTGTTATAATTGCTTGTTTATTTTATGTTTTATCAGACAATTTAAACCAATTCGCAGATTAAAAGTAACTGGTCACATTTTAAGGTCATATAATGAATTTTTGAATGATTCGGATTGTTAAAAATTTGCCTTGACATATTTAATAAATTTGTGACAAAAATTATTGTGAGTCCCAAAAACCTGGCCATTTACAAGCATATAAAGAATAAGTAGATATTAAAATTACCTGGATTAATACTAAATAAAGTCGTTAAAATTTTAACTACATATCTATCCGTTTTACATTGGTCGTCCAGAAGCTTTCTAAAAAAAAACCCACAAAAATGGCAGATCTTTTTCTGGATTTCATTTCAGAATCGAAATTATGGAGTAAAAATTGTATGTAAGTAAAAAATTTATATTCTATGTACATATGTATATTCAAATCTATAAAAAAAAACCTATTAAAATTAAATCAATTAAAATAATCAGTGGAAATTTACGATTTTGCTACCGAAACAGATGTCAAATATTAGAAGAACATCGAATGAACTATACACTTCTATATTTGATAAGAATTTATTTTCTGAAACGGGGGCCGACAAATAAAATAAGTAAACATTTTGGCGATGCATGTTTGGCGATTAAATTTCACATGTCACGTCGCAACACATTACTATAATATTATGATGTGTGCTAAACAAGATTATTTTTTTTATGACTTCTGCTTTTGTTGAAACCGCTGCTTGAGGGAATTCTAAAATAATAACCTTATTATTTATTGAAGGATTGTATAAGAACAAGAATTCTTTTACATCTTCTTTTTTCTTTTAAATATAATGCCGTGGTATTATCCAAGCCTGAATATTTATGTGGGAACATATGGCGGTCTTTTTATCAGAATTAAAACGATCACGATACAAACGAACGACGTAAAACATGAGTCCAGTATTCTGGACGGCCGAACATTAAGAAAAACCAATACTTACTCAGATCAATATCTTTTTGTAGTCAAAGTACAAATGTGGATATCGCTAACTCCTGAACAATGATAAATAACTGATCAGATCAATATCTTTTTGTAGTGAAAGTACAAATGTGGATATCGCTAACTCCTGAACAATGATAAATAACTGTGAGAAAATACGACGTTTAAAAGCTACATTAACAGCTAAGAACATAGAGGAACTATTTCCGTAAACTGAATAACGGCAAAAGAAATTACTGCAGTGATTGCAGTCACACTTATATCCACCTGACCGCAATGAATTATAAGATAGCAATATCCAAAGCCAAGATCAACAATGCATAGTGGCCTAATTACTTGATGGCCGAGCTGTTTAATGCATTTGGAAATGACTTGGTGGAGAGCATACATGCGCATCAACTCATTTAAACAATTTCTTAAGTAGAGTGTACATATGTTTGATGAATCTCAGTACCGTTCGCCCGGTATACAAAAAGGACACCCTTTCAACTGCGCCAACTTCAATGTACACAGAAACCGGTCTTCTTAATATCGCGAATAAAATCTTAGGTATCTGCCAAAAAACTGATTTATCGGCCAAAAATTAAGAAATTCCACAATCAATCAAATTTGCACATTCCAGCACATCCGGGAGGAAACTCATGAAGTTTATAAACTCATACCCATCTTCTTTTCATCGATTTCAAATGCGTCATTTATAAAGGTTTATTCACTTGAACAGAATGACAATGGAAAATTATCGCTACTTCATCAAGGTCGGTAACAAACTTATGGAGAAATTAGATGCAAACAGGATTTAAACTTCAACATGTATGGTATTGGAACACATTATGCAATCAGGGTTATCAGGATTATCAACAGAGGTATTTTCGCCCGGAGACTCCGGGAATTCGATCTAACCTTCTGGCTCCGGGCTTAGCCAAGATTTATCCAGGTCTAATGTTTCGTTTATTTTATTTTATTCTTGAACGCATTCTTTAACACAAAAAGAAATCTTCCAACACAAATTGTAATTTTCCATTCCTTGCTAGAAAGCTAGAAAGCTATTAAAAAATGTTTTAGATATCATGATTTATGAGTTGTTTCTGCGTCAGTAATATCAACTGTTTTAACATAAAGAATTACTACAAACACAAAGCTATTCAGATCGCTTTGGTTACAATTTTAAAAACAGCCAATGAATCGAGTTTTGACAGCAAATTGTGAAAATTTGTAAGAAATTTCAATTTACGAAACACACTAAATACATATTATAGAGTGTCAACAAATCTGTGCCTATACGTTCTGCAAGTCTCGCACCGATAAAATTAATTGAGAAACGATGAAAATTGAAATAAATCATTTGAGTTTTGTTCCATTTTTCAAAGTTTCTCTTACGCACTGATCTGACATTTTCGTTAGAATTGAAGTTTATTTTACGGTCGTTGCGATGTTGTTTAAAAAAGTGTTAGATCTGTTTCGTAACCTGAAATTTCTTGCAAATTTTATACAAAATTTAAAAAACTTTCACAATTTGTTGTCAAAAAAAAATATGTTTTGTGAAATTTGTTGAAAAAAAAGTTACCAAATGTTCTTTGACAATGCGTCAAATCGAAAAAGCAGCAAAACAGCAATACTTTAAAGCAGCAAAGCGGTAAGACGTGAAAATCGAAAAAGTGTTAACTTGACACAAGGCACCAAAGCGACAGAAAACACGGCTATTCGGGGTATAGAAGAAGTACACATACCTAGTGGTTTTGGAAAAACCTCCGGTTCTGGGCTTTTCTGAAATAGGTAACCCTGTGCAATACTCACATGTCAACACCCAACAATCAACCTTCCATTAGTATTTACAGATAGTTGCCTACGTGCGTCAGCGATACCTATTGTCATTATTGGAAGAAATCATCGATCCATATATAGATACGGAGACAGCTAAAATGAGTCTTGCGATTGACGATGGTAAAATGAAAATTATACTGTCAACGAGAAAGAACAAGTAACATTTACCAATCTGATAGAACGTCAACTATTATTTCGAGCTAGTACCTACGAACTTTATCTTTCTTGGGTCTGCTAGAAAATCTTCCAATAAAATTAGTCAAGAAATAAAGCGCAAAATCCATTGGCGCGTTCAAAAAAAAGGGAACTCAGAGATTTTTCTCACTCAAAAAGAGAGCAAGCGAATTAAGATTTGTTTTCTCAGCTGAGAAATTTTGCTGAAGAATCCTGTTCAAGTATAACTGAAATTGCTGAGATCCCCAAGATCTCATTTCCCTGAACATGCCTAATTTTGCCAATCATTGTATCATTGGGCTAAGAAAGCATTGGAGCAGTAGAGCCCTATTCCGAAGGACAAAGGGGGGTGTACCTAAAACTTTGAGCATCCCAGTCAATACTTTACGATGCTGGGGCATTAGAAGAAGATATTCCTGGACTCTTCGAGGAAAAAATTGGAAAATATTCGGTCTCGGGGAAGTTACTTGAAATACCAATCTTGCGGTAGAGGATCGAATGTGTATTCACAAGTTGCAATTCGGAATAACATATAATTAGATATCAAAATAGAGTAAAGCTAAATTTTTGAAAGTCATATATGTATAGAATTTATGAAAACAACAAAATCAAGGCTAAGTATTTTCCATGTGAAATGGAACAATAAATTATCATAATGTGTACACAGCTGAAAAAAGATGTGCTACCAAAATGGAATTATCTTTTAATTATTATATTTAATAATTATTTGCTTAGTAGCCAAGTTTTTGTTTGTCGTTGCTAAGCCCCAATTTAGATGCACAATTTAAGATAACTTCACCATAAGTTATAACCCAAGCAGTCAAAATAAATGTATAAAAGTACAAAAAAAACATATTCCGCAAAAAAAAAAAAGTGCAAACAAATTAAATATAGATAAACAAAAACACACACACTTCAAACAAAATTTAATTTTAGCGGATTTATTTCTGCAAAAGCCTTCATACTCATAATAATTCTTTAAATATTTAATCCGCTTGCCTTATGAGAATCGCATATTTTTTAAACCTCTTCATTGCTCCAAACCTAAATCCGGCTTAATGTGAAAATTTGTGATCTAACGATCAAAAATGTATATTAACACTTAACATTTCATATGTTTGTTTTGCCTTGTTTTTTGTTGTTTTAAGAAAACCCAATATAAAGTCACTTACTTTTTTTGTAAAAATGTCGGCATATTTTCTTATTTTATTTCTTTTTTTTTTAAATAATTTTTAAAACTGATAACCATTTGTATCGAACTTTATTATAACATCACCTATTTAAGGTGATACAAACAACAACTGTTAATAATAAATTGATTCACTTTTGATTTTTTTTTTTCAAGCTACAAATTTTGTAGTGATGAAAGGTTTACGAGTGTTACCACAATATTACCGCAATAATTTCGAATGTTGAACTTTTTTTTCTTTTGATTTTAACCGGTTTTTAACCAAAACAAGAACCACTGTGACTGTATTATAATTTTCGCAACTACATAATTTACCCTCACAACACGTGTCTTAAACAGAAAAAGAACAAACCTCACACCGTTTTTTTTTTTTATAAATGAATTTCACAGTTATAGGTTTAGGTAAAAGAAGTAGGTATAATGTAAATTTCAAGGGGAATTTCGAAATAAGAAAAAATTTAAACGACAACCGGTTGCTTTTGGCAATGTCGTCACGTCACTTTAAGTTGCGTTAAATAAAAACTATGCCCAGATAGCATAGACATTCACCTTCGAATTTTCTTATCTTTAACACAATTTTGTTTGCTTTCAGTAAGGGTAGGTTGCAGTTGCATTTTTATTTTTTTCTCATTATTTAATCATTTAAAAAAAATATACTGAAACAATATTCATACAAGATGAAAAACACATTTCCACAGCAAATGGCGTATCAGTATATGGCGTATATATAAGGAGCTCGTTTTAAATATATTTGAAAAATTTCTTTTAGTAGGTAGTACCTACAAATGAATCTCGTTGGTGTTCCGCGTCAAACTAAATTGATTTAAATTAAAGAACTTTCGTGACAGCTCTCGCGGGCGTTATAGTAAAATTTGAAGAAGAGAGAAAAAAGAATAATAAATATAAAAAGGAATAAAAATACAAAACATTGTCTGGAGTCGAAAATAAATATAAATACATTATAAAATGTTGGTTTTTATATTATCAACAACTTAATAGGTATTTGTTCAGAAGAAAAATAATATTACCCTCATGGTTTGAAACTCTTAAAAGAGAGCAATACACTTAATAGTGGTATAGAAAGGTTTATACATATACTAGATATAGGTATTTTATTTATTTTATTTTATATGCTTTGTGCATACAAAACTGAATAGATAGATAAAAAAATTAATTTATTTAAAGACAACAAAAGACAACCATCACCAAACGAACGAACGAACGAACACCCCGAAGAAGAGCAATTCAATCTATCGCCATCACAAGAACGAGTTGTTGATGTTTTTAGTTTTTGTTGTCTGTTTTGTTTCTTTTTTTTTGTTAATTTTAGAAGATACATTTTTAAATACAATAAAAGCGTGTGGGCATTTTATATTTTGTGGGATGTGCTCTCTTGCTTTTATTTTATTTTTGCATTTTTGTTTTATATTTTTGTTTTGTTCTCTTTTTTTTTTTGTTTTTCTTTGTGTTTTTTTGTCAGATGCATTTTAATAAAATAATGGAGGTAGTTTTTTTTTTATTTGAGAGCATAAATTGTATTGTTTCTTTTTATTTTATTTTCTCCATTGATGCTTGATCTGACAGATGTCATCGGTCTGGGGAAATTAACCTCGATGTTGTTTTGTATTATAAACTGAAGAAATAAAAAAAAAATCACTTGTTGGCAATCTTGTTCGGCGAGGGTGACAACAGTGTGATAAGTTTGGGTGTGGAATAGACGTTTGTTTTTTTTTTTAATCAAATGGGTACTCATTGAATTTGATTAAATTTCATACGGAGCTATTTTCAAGATAGAAGTTACAACTTAGGTTTTTGTGCGTTCTATACCTACGTTCGCACGTAGGTAGTTTGGTATGGTAGGTATTTATGATTTATAATAAATTAACCGGTTTATTATCAAAGTATACCTATTCGGTTGGATTTTAGAAGGGTCATAACATAACTAAACCGTTGTGTTAGAAATGAGTCCCCAGAAAAAAACTATATTCCTCAAAAATTCGAGATTCTTTTGTAAAAAGTGATTCCATAGGTACAAATTACAAACTAATCTTCAACTAAAAAATAGAACTTTAAATTAAAAAAATGCGATAAAATTATTAAAACATTTCCAATATTTAAATTTTCAAAGTGAAAATATTTAACTTAGTATATTTCCCAATCAGAAGTAATTTTTTCGTTAGCCTACGTTTTTATTTGCTAATTTAATTTTTGTTGATTTGATGAGTGCGGTTTACTGTTCTGCATTATAAAGGGTGTCCCAAAATTAAAATTTCATGACATTTGTGCAGCGAGGTGTTGCCATCAAAATAAAAAATTGCTTGACAGGTCACAGTTAAATGTTATTAAAAATTAAGCGCCATTTTTAAGCAAAAGTTTGAGAAAATAATGAAGGTTTGGCGTTGATTTTTCGAACAGAATAATTCTCAGCGATGAGGCTCATTTTCATCTTGATGGCTTTGTTAATCTTCTAAATTGACCCTTTTGAGTTTCAAAAAAATAGTTGTTGAGAAACGTGTCATTGTTTGATGCAGTAGTATGAAAAGCATTGCTCGTCATCATGTCGCATCATAAGTTCGATAAAATGAAAAGAAAAAGTTGCGACGTGACAACTAGATGTTATTCCATTGTTTGAATTCGTCATTAAGAGAGAAGAACTACCAAGAGATCTTTTCACGCTGATTTGACAGCTCGTTTTCACACCGCATTGTAAATCGGGGTTTCACTAATTACTAAATCTATTTTGTGCTTACTTTTGATACTGCGCATTTGCTCGGTAAAGGTGCTAAACTACGTTGTCACTGACGTGTTGACAGATGAACGTATTCGCTATAACCTTCAACATGACATATTATGAACTTGAACTACAAACAACCAACATCACGCTAAAAATGATGACAGTAACTAGTTGATATTTCCCCAGTATTTAAAGGTGACAAAAACTCGGTAAGAAATTACGTAATGCTTCTTATAGCACTCAGCTATCTCCAGCTATCTCCTGGTTTCTTCACACGCCGAAAATCTACTAAGAACTCTCGCATTATGTGAAGAGAAAATAATTCAATATTAAATTAATTTAGGTCAATTTGCTGAAATGAAACTTAAATATTTGTGTTCAACGTAAACGCTTATGTTCTACTTTTTTTTTAGTGTAAACTGTCTCTTAAACTCTTAAATATTTTAGTTCCGTTTCTGCAAACGGGACTTAATGGTTTATTTTGGTCAATAACTTAATTGCGGATTATCTACGTATTAATTGAGATACTCCTGTACATAAGATATTGCAAAGCACGCATAACAGTGAATTTTTTTTCTTTAACACTCAAAGAAAGGCTAGTATAATTCAAATATTTAACAGTACATAATTGAATGAGTTACTTTAGTTTATGAATAAAAATTAATTTCTTCAAAAAGAATTATTTAAATAATTAATAAGCCATTCTACTTCTTAAACATAAATTATCTCTTAAAACATTTTAATGAGAAAATTTGAATTTTATCTTGTGAGTTGGCCTATTCGAATAATTAATTTATTCGTAGTTATTGATGTTTATGTATATATTTTAAGACTTTGAGATAGTGGCAGCATTTTATTTTATAGTGTTGTGACTAAGAACTTAAAACAAAACAAATAATTACTCCCCTCTAATCTTGTCTTATCTTATAGTCTGATATTTCACATATTTGACGCATATACATACATAGAGAACACAATATAATACATACATTTTAAGCTTGCATAATTTTATACAATACAATATAAATAAAATAATATAAGATAAATTCCACTTTCATTAGCATCATATAGTATTTTTGAAACTGGAATGTAAATATGCATAAAATTTACATTGAATTAACAGGATTTCCAAATAATGTAGAAAACAAGTTTTTTGTTGTATTATTTAAGCATAAGCAATCTGCCTCTACATTCTTCACTCACTTTGAACAACAAAACATAATATGTATGTATATGAATTGATATCTTCATCACTCAAAATAAAAAATTTCGTTATAAAGTTATGAAAATAATTATATTAACTGAATTTTCGATTACTCAACAATATATTCGTTGAATCAATGAAATACTTCATTTAAATATAGATAAAGGTTTCACTGTAGGAGTGAAAATTATCTCATAAAAATTTTCCTTGTAACTTTAACTTTGAAGCTTTGAAACTTTGTTTATTTTGAAGAAAGTTTTCGTAATTTGTTTATAAAAAAAATGCAAAAAATTATTTTGTTACTTTACGTTAAATTTCATTAAAAAAATTAAAAACAATTCATTGTTTAAGGTAAAATAACTAAAACATAAAAATAATCATACATTATTAACGAAAATCAATTTTAAATCTAAAATTTAAAATAAAAAGTAAAATCATTATAATTAAATAGTTAGTATTGGTTTTGATGATAAGGGGAGAAGTGTTTCGGGCAAGAAGTCTTGTGCCAACTCCCCTAAAGAAAACATTCTAAGATCTTCCCAAGATGATGTACTGTATATGACCGAAGTATACGACGTCAAAATTTGAATAATCTTGACATCGTACTTTAACCTCAAAGTTGGAAAGAAGGGAGCTTTTGGTTGGACACTCGGAAGACATCTAAGCTCTGTTTGGTAACGTGAAATTTCTTGCAAAATTTTCACAAAGTTTGCTAACTCAAAAGAGTTGCAACGAGAGATCAAATAATTTCCACTCTATTGGATAACTTGCAAATTTCTGCTACACAAATTTCTGTGCGTGAAAAGTGTAAAAACTGTCAAATACATACAGCTTCCAGTGTCTGTTGTTTGTGATTGTGATTATTTCACATTCACTTAATGAAGATTCAGATAAGTCCATTTAAACCGGTACTACATTTTCGTTGGACATTTTTCAGCATAAAAAATAATTTTACAATTTAAAAATTACAAGATTCAAAATGACTTGTCAACATTTAACGTCTTGTACACAAAAGTGACATTTTATGAAAAAAGTAGTGCAGCGCGTTTGTTAACTTTTCGACAAGTTTTCTCGTCTCTGAGAGTATTTTCTCCTTTTTTTTAAAAAAGATACCAAACAGACCAATAATGCGACAGGAAAATTTCATTTTATGTACTCTGTCTGATTGACTTTCTGGCAGCCGAAAGAGTTGTTGCTGAAGATTTGGAAAGACCGATTTTAAAGACATTTAAACCTTGGACGATGATGGCCAACAGAACTTTTTTAAGTATCGGTGGATGACTTGGTAAGGAGCATACAGTAACTTATCGTTAAAATTTGATAAGAAAAATATATGGCCATTAAATAGAACTTCGGTTTATTGTGTCTGCCATTCACAATAAAAGAGAAGTGCTAATTACACGGAAGAATAAGTCTCTTATCAGTTGTGTATTTCTAATCGCTTGAATTAAAACACTAATTGTTAAAAATCTGGACACGAAATTGAGTTTGAAATTGCGAGCCAATTTAACTATGACTTTTTTACAAACGTCCATCGTGTAGTGGGCATTGGAAATGAATTGTGTATTTCACTTAAACAAATCATCGATCGCTTCGAAGTTTAAAGGAGATAGCTCACCATCCAACTTTCAAGTTGCTTCCACTTTCATTTGTACGAGAAACATATAGCTCCTTGGCATCTTCTCATATATGTATATATACCATCCAATGTACCTACTTGAATCAGGGGCAACTAGTTTCTAGGGAAAGAAATAAATTGATTTCCAGCCTATAACATCAGACGCCACTTTTAAAGTGAAAAAAAAAAGAATTACACAAAAAGAGAATATTATTAATTGATAAGACACACTTTAGGAAATAACTTAAAAAAAACAATATCGGAAGCTACTATATACATAAATTAGAAATTGAAAGTATACAAGCATTTTATCTTTGACAACAAAAAAAAACATTGTAAGAACTTGAGACTATTAATTTTAAATTACAACCTGCTGTTCCACAAAAATGGATAATATTTATCTACAATTTTTAATTGTCTGCGCCTTTATAATATACTTCTCTTGTTTTCCTGACTTATCTCTGATAAGAGAACATCAAATAATTTCAACTGGTGTCTACTTGTTTATATGGTTTAATTAGTTCTTAAAAAAATTGTAAATTACAAATGTGATGAACAAAAGGATTTATGAAATCATTAACAATAATTTTTATTATATTATTATTATGTTACAAGCGTCATACAACAAAGAATTACAATGCTTGTTTTGTGTAAATTTCTCCAAAAGTAAGCCAGCTAAAAGCCAATTGTCAGTTTCAATGTTGTTGATTTAACAATGTAAGGGGATTTTTAATGCTTAATTATTTGTTGTAGTTGTAAATATATCTGAAATGTCAGTTTTGACAACCGCGAAGGCAGTGAAAGCGTTGTTATATATAGCTGGGTGTAAAACTTTGTTTGTTTTTGTATTGTCATAATTTTACATCATTTTTGAGTGACAGTTAAAACATTGGGAATAACTTTCTGTTGAAAGATATTTTTGCGATCTTGTTTTATTCCTTTAAATTTTTGAAATTAAAATACAAAAATTTGATAGCTAAATATTTACAAAATTGGATGGAAAGGTTTTTATCTTGTGTTTTGTTATTCTTGTAAATTCAATTTCAAGAAGCATTTCATCAGCAGCATTTTACATCAAAGTGAAAGTGAAAATATTGACGGAAGAGGTTTTTGAATTTTCGAATTTTATCATATGTGTATATTCTTTTAAAATACCACAATTTGACAGCTTAACTTTGAATATTTGTATCACAATAATTTAAGTCGAGACACAACAAGGCCGCATATGATAATATATATTTAATGTCAGGAGCTCTATATATATATACATATATGGCGCTGGCCGAACTCGGAAACCAGGGAATACTAATCCAGTTGTGTCACGCAACGTTATAAAAAACTCTAGGTGCAATGTGCAACTATGGAGGAATAGCTCTTCCAAAATGTTCTCAACATGTAAAATATTAGGATTTCGCCAAAAAGATGCACCATCTTTAAGCTTCTTTGTTCTAGATCTAGAACAGAGTGGTGCATAGGGAAAAAACCAGTATTGCCGCTGAGAAATTTGAATAGGTCGAAAAAAAAGATAGCAATTAGATGGCAAAATCAACATAATCCGTATAAATAAAAAATGTTTTGAAGTAATTTTATTTTTATATTTAAAAAAATAAACTTAAAATTAAAAATCAAATTAATTAAAGTAAAAATGTATACATATTCAGGTACCTTATTATTTAATTACAATTATTTGTATATACATAAGTATGATGAGTATGCATTTCAGTGTCAAAATTTTTTTTAAATAGGTACATAAGTTCAATTAAGTAGTAAATAACAGCTAAACTATAAGTAAACTAAAACAATTTCCCAAATAATTGGACATCTTACATTAAAACTACAGGCTTAGCAATGGATCGTTGTTTTCACCGTTTGGAGCTGAGTTTTGCATGGATATTTTTGAGAGGAAATTGTTTCTTTTGAAATATCCTTTCCTATAAAACATGTTTTCCTATATGGATTCGTTATGTGGAATGTGGATGACATTTTTTGCATTTGGACAGGAACCCACCGGAATCTGATTAACTTCCAAAATAAAGTTTTAAACAAAGTTAATAAAAACATTCAGTTCACAATAGAATATAGGCCTATTGAATTAAATTTCTTGGATTTTACTATATTTACTGTAGGATGTAAATTGGAATTCGACATTCGAACAATATTAAAAAAAAAGCGGCCTCTCGCACAACATTCAAAGACTCTGGACATGTTTGTTTAATCGATGATGTAGAACTCATACACTTTTTACCGTCAGGACGAGTACTTGACAAGTACGAGATTCTTGAAATAAACATAAACAAAACACAAAATATCTTAAATTGCCAAATAGAACTCTGCAATAATACTTTTCAAGTAATTGTTTTCATTAAAAAAAACGTTAAAAAACATTTACACGTTAAAATTCATTAATTTCTTGTTTACTTTTTCTTCATGTTAAGCACGAGCTTTGTACAACTCTGGCCAAATTATTAAAATAAAATTAAAAGTACAAAATGCCGTGGAACAAAAAAAGAAGTGTTTTTATTATCGAAAATATTTATTTATGTATAATGTATATTTATTTAGGTTGGAAAGATAATTTAAATAAAAAAGAGAACTTATCTTTTTCATGTATTTTTCTAGAGATTAGGTCAGAAAAGTCGCAAGATTTTTAAAAAATGGTCAAATGGCCACTTTTTAAAATTTTTTAAAAAGGTCGTATCATGGTCACATGAGGCAAAAAATGGGGTCAAAATATGACTAAAGTAGCATAGCGGCAATACTGGAAACAGTCGTTAACACGGCAGAAACTAAGTTCAACAGATCAGTTCAACTATTATTAGGATCATCAACAATCACGCCGTATGTGTTTTTAAAGTTTTTTCGGCGATTGAGGAACAGGCGACAGGCCCTTCAGGGATCTGGAGCCCAATAAGTAAGTAATTATGGTACAAATACAACTATAAATGCATTTTATTTGAAAGTCCTTTAATCCAATATTGGGTATTCCATAATCGACAGAAATATGTCTCACTTTAGTTCTTCGGATTCGGCAAGTACATCTCCTGGTTGATAGTTGTAAGTGAATAGGCATTGTTTTTAATCGAGCTGTCACGCCGTCACGTATACATATGTTTTTTAAATAAATTATATTTTTTTCTATTTTAAATAATCTTGTAATTATGTATAGTAAATATTTTCACCAAAAACATTTTTAGGAAATATAATCTTTTTTGTGTGAATTTTCATTTCAAATTTTTTCTTGTGATATTTGCGTGTATGACCTAGCTCAATTTAAAATCCATACAATTTATGGTCATCATCATAATAAAAGACTGCTAGGTATATGGTGTACTGCTATAAAGAAGGTCAAAAGAAATGATTGCCTCCTAAAGGTAACAATGAATGTGCATATGTAATTTCGTATTACTTTGTCTGAGACTAAAAGAGTAATATGTAGAAATTTTATGGCTCAAACTAAGTATTTGGTCATGTTATTGTACTGCACGTAAACAATAAAGATAAAAAAATAACGATATAAATTTCAAGGACAAGCAAATTAAAATCTTTTATTTTCTGCAAATCCCTATATGCAAGGTAAACACTCGGAGAAAAATATAATGTTTAATACACGTATAAGTATGTAAATTTTGAAACTTTCAGCAGTTGACAGGAAATTTAAAAAAAATTAAAAAAACAAAAAGAAAATCATATTCAACCGTTTAAGCACCAGCTCGATATTTAATGAACTTGCAGACGCACAGAATTATAACAGAAGGTTTGACGAAAACAAATTCTTTGGTCTTCTTCATTCTAAGGAAGTAAATATACTAGATTTTTTGAAAATTAATATTGGCACTAATATATAAATAACATGGGTATATGTTTTTTTTTGCGTATAGTAAATTCGCTTAAGATAAAAGTGAACGCACATCGCCGCTTAAGAAAAAACATTTAAAAAAATCTTGGCAGCACTGATATTTTAATGACATTTCGTTCTGTTTTTCGTTTGCAGTACGCTGTTCGATGAGCTTAATTTATAATTGTAGTAGATTATTTGGAGAAGTCTCCGCTCTATTTTCACACAAAATTAACTGCCCCAGCCATTAACTGCATCCGGAAAAGTGACATTTGAGTTTTATTCATGTTTTGTATTTGTTGTTTATTTCATTACATAGCATTATAGGTTTCTGTGACTTTTTGCGTTTGGCTCTTTTTTTTTTGCAATCGGTAGAAATTTCAATGTGTATTTTTTTGCTGTGATTTCCGTAAGCATTTCGTTGACGTGTTGGAGACTACGGAAAAACTTCGTTTCGCATCAGCAGCGTACTGTGCTTTGGAAGTCAAAAGCACTCTCCATCTCGTTTTTATAAATTAATCAACTGCGACAAAAAATAATTGAGAAAACGAATTCAAAAAAAAAAAAACTTCAGTCTCAGTTTTTTGACAGCAAAAGTGAGGAATCTCACTGAGGAATTACGTCAGATTTCTGAGATTGCTTGGACCTCAAGAAACCTGAACTGGCTAAATGATTTCCTCAAAAATGATCTTCCTTCACCTTCAGTTGGCCATTCGAAGAACTGGTCAGGAAAGAAGCTATATTGAGATTTTTCAAGGCCGAAATCGGTTCTTGAAAGTGTACAGGTCTCTAGGATGAAGAATGCATATAAGGTCTAAAGTTATGAATTTTCATATAACATTCGAAGAGGTGTACAATATAACTTTGAGAATAACATTCAAACTGAGCAAAATAACAGTGGATAGCCGAACTACACTCTCAAATCAAATGTCGCATCAAGAAACAGTTTACTTATGGATCGAGAACGTCTGAAGGAATTGGTAGGGGAATCTTTATACCTAAAACAAAAATTTCGTACCAATGGGACAACGCACAAGAATTTTTCAGGTAAAAATAAACATCATAAGGGAAAAGTGCAGAGCAAAACTTCAAAAGCAACTACTGGAGCAAAATATTAAACAGCGTGATGTTAAAAAATTAGCACGATACTACGTACTTGTTATAGTTCATTCAAAAAAGTAATTTTATTTAAAAAGTTTTAAATGTCAAAGTGACATTTGGAGTTAGTATGATACTTAAAACATAAAACAAGATTTGGTGATTTGAATTTTAATAAAAATGTTAAGAAGATAAGAATTAAATCCAAATGAGACATAGGACGACATGGTACTATGGTAGTCCAACAGAACAGACATCAACTATAACTCCAAGGCTTACTAAAAATGCGAGAGAGAGCATTACCCTATCTTAAAAGTAAAAACACGCCAACAATGTTCTCGCGTTTATCAAAAGAAACAAAAATTGAAGTAAAATTTGTAGGATGAGCAATCCCACCCAGCACTAGATGTAGAAACAATAGATCTTTAGGTCGGAGTGCACTTAACCCCAATATAACTATATATTCATTAATTTTATTGAAAATGATTAATATATCAGTGCGAGCGTTACGGTAACACATCCTATTTAATTAACTATCAGAGGTACCAATGCACATTGGTTTTAAATTACCAATTGATAGCAACTCAAAAATTAGACTCAACTGTAAATTGATGAGCATTCCTATAGACAGCGAAGATCAGAGTATTACGTCGAGTAGTTATAGTAGTAAAGCAACTAGGTATTTAGCTTTAGTTCTATTTATATAGAAGAAGCGATCAAACAAGGGGTTATTAAAAATTGCGCTGGGACGCACGGTTCTTTAGATATACAAATGTTTCAGTTTATTAGAATTTTATCTTGCTTGTTGAAAACAGTGATGCCAGATTTTGGGATCAGGTTTTGCCATAGTGATACCCGAAAATTCCCTTATTTCCCACGCATTTGTTAAGAATATCCCACATTTTACCCACGTCTAAATAAATTAAAACAAAAAACTATATTTCATTGTCATTCAGTTTCTTATTATGTATTTTATTAGGAAAAATATAATCCCGTACATTTTGATTACGCAGTAAAGTTTAGAAACAAATATGCATTTCGCAATGGTAAAAAATATAAATATTGAAAATTTACATTTAATATGCACGAGTTTAACCATTTGCAACAAAAAAAGGCAAAAATAAAAGCACCGAAATTAATACGAACAAAAAAAAAAACGTACAATGAAACTCAATAATGACATTTATCATCGAAAAGCATAGTTTTCGTTTATAATTTATTTGTATAATTTGTGTATGGGATTTTACGTTTGGGATCAACAGCGTCGGCCGTGTGAAATGGATTAAAATTTCAAATAAATTTTATCCGAGGTTAAAATTTGATGTTTCCACGTATAGATTCACCATAAAACTTGACGCGTTTTAAATCCAATTCACACAAGGTTTAAGAAGTTAAATGCCAAAATGAAAATATGTATATTTAGAATGAGTTTTTTTATGCATGATAATGTTTATTTGACCCTGTTTGAAGTGTGACTTTTCACCACGCCATGACGATGATTTTGTGGGTTAGGACATCTGTTCCCTTCACCGATCTCACCATCGGCATGGCGTAGTAAAAAATCAAAATTCAAATAGGGTCTTTGTTCATAGTTCATTACAATTTATTTTTTTAATAAAATGAACAATTTAGGAGAAAATTTAAGCATAACGTAAAATCCCATATTTTTGTAGCAAGGGTTGTGAAAAATCCCTTTTTCCCATTTAGCTTATTTTAAACGTGAAATTCCCATAAAAAGGGATAAATCCCACGATTTGGCATTGCTGGTTGAAAACACTGCCAAATTGTGTGTCAGTCATATGGGTAGCAAATTTGCACGACCATGCGTCGCGTGTTGTAAGTACTGTCGCAAACAATTTGTTTCTCAATTTTCTAGCAAATTAAAATTAAATACAAATTTCTCAATAGTAGTAGGTAAGTTTAGCAGTCAATAAAGTTTAATACATTTTTTTATCTCCAGATATATTATATCAAAAATGTATTTTTCAATAGTCAGATAATTATAACTTATCCCAAGAATAAAATTATCTGTTAATTTCAGAACAAGATGAAGTTATTCCTTAGAAAACCTTAGTCAGTTTATAATTTTCTGAGCAGTTGTGGTTAACCAGAACTATAAAATTTCTCCGCAAGAAGTTAAAATCAGTCAACATCTATTTTTATTTTTTAATTATTAAATGATTAATTGCAAAAACAAATTATTCAGAAATAAAAGAAAACAGAGGTTTTTGATAACAAAAGTGTGAAGTATTTCTAATTAATTAAGTTCAGAAGATTGCTGAGATATCAGACACCTGCAACGGCTAAATATTCTCAATTTCAACAATCATCGTTTATCAAAATTGATATGAAATTAATGTTTAGTAAAAATGAAACTCTTATCTATGATTCCTAGCTTAGTGTCTGTGGTGAGTGCAGGGGCATGGCATGTCAGCATTTTATTGTGCATTTCAGTATTCAAAACATTAAATATAACTTGTACTGAGTTATCTGAAAGTATATTCGAATTATAAAATGACCTTTCGACGAAATGAAAGAATTTCTCCATAATACAATAGATATGTATATATGAATAGGGAAGAATTATCCATCAGGCCAATAGATTTGGGCTTATCATCGACTTTCTTTTAAAATCCCATGAGTCCAAATTCAATAAAAAAGAAATTACATTTAAATATCAATACTTTCTAACTGTGTCATAATTCCTTTTGCATTTTTCAACGTTGTCAACTTGTAACGATCGTACTTTTTTGACACGATAATTTCCTCGTGGCAAGAAAAAATTCAACATTGCACTCTTTTCTTATTTCCATTATTTTATTTAAAATAAAGCGAATTTAGACGAAATTTGATGAAAATTACTTAAAATGACGTATTTTTCAAAAATTCCTTTTTTTTACAAAAAATCGAATAAAGGAAATGATTTTGATTTTTTGATTTATAACACCTAATTACATGCATACATAATATTGAAATATATTTTTTTTAAATACAAAAATTTGTATTTTTCTTTTGTTTTCATATGGCACGAAAATGGCAAAATTCCCAGTGTTTAATTTTTTGTTGGACGGCAACACAGAAATTATGGATATGATATTCATTTTTACAATTCGTTCTTTTTCGAAGATTTCGCAATTATGTACTGTCAAAATTGAATGTGCATTAAATGTTTTGAAAATTGAAAGTACACTGCGGATGAAAATGGATGGGATATTATTGGCATTTTTAGAGAAAGAAAAAAAGAAGCGAAACTCTATAGAAAAAATTAGACGAAATATTTTGGGAGAAAATCATAGAGTATCTTTTGTCATGAAAAAGTGCCTCTCACTTCAGCCATTCGAATTCAGCAGAAAATTATAGGTCCCTCCATAACAGGAATGGTTGAGAGTTAAGTAAGTCAAAAGGCCCTGGTTCTATACAATCATTGGCATCACCCAATTTATTTACTTATTTATTAAGTGCAACTGCACCAATTTAACAAATAATTCATAAAGAAAATGGGTGGAATATGTTCAGAAAATGAAATGAACCAAAATACAAAACATCAATTTCAATTTTCGAAATTCCAATTCTTAATTTGCATTTCGAACGAATTCTATAAAACACTTAAATTCAATTTCGTCATGTTAATTCACAATGTTAATTCACATGTTCTGAACTCCACTTATTCAGGAAGTTTATTTTATGGATCAGCATTCAGCATGTTTGACAACAATCGATGTTTAATCGAAACACCGCTTTTGTATGATTTTGAAATTATTTTAAAAATTTGTTCTAATTCCAAACAGTTGTCAAACATGCTGATACATAATATAAACTTCCTGAATTAGTGGAATTCAGAACATGGGCAAGGCATAATATACGCAATTATGTTTTTTTTTTATTTTTCTCTAGAAAAGATTTAAAAAAAAACTGAGTTAAGCAGGTTTTGGAATTTTTAATTTGAATTTTCTGTTTATTCCAAAAATGTGAACCGGTGGAATAAATAATTTAAAATATAAATGATCAAAACATAGGAGGTTTTTTTTATCATTTATTTATGCATTAGTTAGAAACAAACAAATATGCACCTGCATGGAATAAAATTTAGCAATAATATTTAAACAAATGTTGAAAGTAATAAATTAATTAGTTGCTATTGTTGCTATGAACACTTGTTAATTGAATATTATATGTAGGTACTTGATGTTTTGATTATTTCTCTTAATTTATTTGAAACGTGTAAAAGAGTCGCAAATATTTATAAACTAATTAAGAATACAAAGCTAGTTTAAACTAACTAAATAAATATCTACAGAGAATTCTGTGAGTTATTTTGCTTAATGTTTTTTAAACATGAAATTAATAATAATACAAAAAATTGAAGTAAATATTAAACAAGTCTTTTGTTTACATTTCAAACAAATGTTCTGCATTTAATTTCAACTAAGAAATATCCATTTTAAAAATATTTCTCTAGTTATTTGGATGATGACTTATAACGCAATGAAAGAAAAACAATTTTTGAATGAATAAATATTATAAGTTTGTTTGATTGCGAGTCATTTATGTATATTAAATATCAGTTTATTGCAGTATCATTTATCTAAAGTCTAAGAATAATTACAAGAGTTAATCACAATCTATCAACTAGTAGTTATTGGGTGAGATATATAGAAACAAGTTAAATACAGTCAACAAAATTTTTGTGGCCTCTAATTCACCAGCTGTTAAAAAGTTCTAGTCACATTTTACTTCATTTTGAAAGTAGGTTAATCAAAGGCCTTAATATGAAGAAATATCTATGTAACTTGCAACAAACACTAGTCACTTCATGCGTCACGTCAATTCTTGTAAATGTTAGTCAAAAGTAGATACAATAGTTATTTAATCATATCCAAGTTACAGACACAATTTTTGGACGGACACAATTATTGAAAAGAAAATTCACAATTCACCTTTGCTTCTTTTGATCAGGTCCAAAAATATTCCACCACGAATGACGTTTTTGACGTTGCATATACTGACTAGCTTCTCTTTCAAATGCCAATTGATCTTCAGTATTTAAGTCATCTTCAAGATAAACCGACGACGATTCGGGACTTATTTGATTCGGATCGAAATTCTTCCGGCGACGACGATCTAATTTTGTTTGCAAGGAACTGCGACGACCGCGACTACGTTCTTTATCGACCGGCGATTCATAGATGCTTAAATTTTTCGATATATTTTGTGAATCGGAAGTAGTTTCGGAATAAATAGCGCGACTGGACTCTTTTGGTGATGAGGCATGAAAATTTTCATCCGAAGAAAATATAATATCAGGACTTTTTGGTGAACCATCGCTTTTTTCTGTTTGAACAGCTGATTCATAGGAATTCGTGTCCTTTGTTATCTAAAAAAAAAAGTGAAAAAAAAGAAGGAAATACTACATAAAATACCAGTTTTGATAAAAGTTTTTGGGGTTTATTGAAAAACTCACCTTATGACTATCACGCCTGCCAAGAAATGAAACTGCTATTGAGCTGCGACGTTTTGCAGTTTTGTCTGATTTTCCAAGCAATCCGATAGCTATGGAACTGCGTCTGGGTGTTTTTTGAGGTGCTGATATTGTTGCACTTAAGTCATCATGTTCGTCAATATCTACAAGCGATGGTATTGAACAGCTGTGAAAGTCCTTTTTAAGACGATACTTTCCATTATCAAGGATATTCATTTTCGCGATTAAAATTGGTCCTTAATTTCGACGCGAAAATTGAATTTACCGATTTTTTTTTTTAATTTGCGCTTTTACGTCACTTTTTGTTTGTCGTTTGTTTTTTTATACTGATTTTAATGTCTAACCTAATTGGGATGAATTGCAAAAAAAAGGTGGTTAGTTTAAAATAATAAGAATGGTGTTGTAACTTTTGTGGTTGCAAATCGTTCAAAACGTAGACGGTGTACCTTTAAAAAAAAAATGTCAACTGGACTAGATTAGACCATTACTCATACCTCTTAAAACGACAAAACAAAAATGCAATTTTAACCCCTAATTTGCTATCCATGCGGATGCATTTGTTAGATTCAAATAATCGATTAATTTGACTTAACAAATTAAACAAAAACATTGTAAGGCCAGTCGAAGGTCATTCAAGGATTTGAGGTTATGAGGTAAAACTAATTTGTTTGAATACTAAATGGTGGAGGCAAAATGATAAACACACAAATTTTGCAGTCGTATGTATAATTTTTAGTGTCCGACCGAAGGTCGATTTTCAGCCGAAGCCGAAGCCGAATTATTAGGCTGAAAGAAAATCTTCGGCCGAAGCCGAAGCCGAAGCCTAAGGTTGAAAAAAGTCAAGGATTCTCCTTTCCAATTGGATACAAATATTATTTTTATTAAAATTTATTGCTTAAATAACATAAGACAAATAAAATAAAAATAACTTATAACTAATTAGTAATTATAAACAAAAAAGAAATAAATAATTTATTTTTAGTAATAATTTTTAGTAATATTAATTCAATACATTATTAATTAAAATCAAAGAGTCTAATGTTGTATGCTAAGAACAAAAGTTTGTTTGCTCGATATAATAAACAGATTCTTCGGCTTCGGCCAAAACTTCGGCCTAAAATGGCCGAAGCCGAAGGTTTGGCCGAATGTTGTTTTTTTGGCCGAATTCGACCGAAGCCGAAGGCCGAAGCCGAAGCTTCGGTCGGACACTAATAATTTTATCACCTTTTTGTGACATGTTTTAATACTTTATGAGATAATGTGGAGGTGAAGTCATTCGTGTAGTTTTGCAAAGACACTTACAGGTGTTTAGGCAAGTAAATTGACTTAGGGCCAGTTTGTTCACAGCTGTTTATGTTTAATCAAGGATTATCGCAACTGGTAAATCATCGAATGTGCATGGTATCAATTTTTTTTGCAAGGAATCCAATTAGCCGATTTTGGTTGATTAGCGCCATTTAGTTAGAAGCTGTGAAAGTCGTTTTACAAATTTAACCCACTGTGAACAAACTGGCTCTTACTGTCAAACCAAACCTATTTTAACTCCACGCTAGATTTACAAGGGGATCGTTACGTAGTTCAACTTCACTGAAAACTTGTTTCACCTATAATGGTTTTTATTCTGTTTTTATATATTTCATCCAATTGATCTCTATTAATTATTGGTATTTTTCCTTAATGTTATTATTTTGCTTCTATTACTCATCTTTTAAACAAATTAAGAAACTTAAGTTTTGTAACTTCTATAGACTAATATTATCTTGACAGTTTTGAACCAGTAGTCTTTTAACAGAGTTTATGAACTGTTTGACCAAGCATCAATTAAGTTGACAGCTAAATTAAATTGTGTATGGCCTGCTTTAGGCTAATGACACACGAGCGTCCAACTGTCAGACGTCAGTGCGACTATTTGTCTGTGCTTCTTGTGCAAAACTTTCTTGTTAAAATCTATTTTATGTAGCGAAAATTAAAAAAAAAGCTCATACTTCTCGCTTATGCAATTATTCCTATAAAATCTGACAATTCGGTAACGGAGGAATAGGGCAGTAATTTCTTAGGTCCACTTCTATGGCTTAAAATTTGGGTGAAAATATTGACTTTATAAAACAATTTTCATTTTTTTTGTAAATTATCAAACAGTTTTAAAAGTTTAAGTGAATATGCTGTTCAACTGTAAAGAAAAATTAAACAATAAATAAATAAAAAATTATATTCCGATTTAAAAATCAAATTAAACCAACGAGAAATAGCCTTAAACATTCTTATAAAAATAAAGAATATTATACAAATTATTTCAAGTAAATTAGTTAAATACTTTCAGAGCTTATGCGTGACAAACTATAAAAAAATGTTTCGACTTTGTATAATAGTATGTGAGTATTAAATAATGACACATATCGAAATCAATTATTTCTATCATCTGCAAAAAATTCAGTTTTCTATGCTTACCCAAATCCCCAAAAAATCACGACCTACAAAATTCTTATGACGTGAGTTCATTTGGACGGTTTCCACGCTCCTCGTGGATTTATACTTATTTACTAAAACACAACACTGGATGTTGTACGGTCCACTCACCATAGAAGTAAGACGATTGAAAAAATAGTTCGCGTGAATCAAAACAAACCTTTTGTTCGTGGAGGTCGTGTGTACACTGCTATTGATTTTCTTGGTTATAGGACAAATGGACATGATATGTACATGACTGTATCTATTGTTTGCTTAAAATTCTGCATTTAAAAAACGAACGAAAGACTTCCATACTTTCATCTCGAATGAAGTAAAGAATTCTGCAAAGGGAGCAGTCAAACAGATTTATTATGATATCATTGAAAACTATCTCATGGAATTGAATTCAATTCACCTTCTTTTTTCTTCTTTCACCTTTTGGCATTTGCGATTGTCAATGAAATATAATCATGTTTCATCTATTATCTTCATAGAAATAGCAATGACATTTCAAGTTCAAGTATCAGTTTATCTATGAAGGTATCTAGGTACCCACATTAGTTTGGCTTCATTTTGATATTGATATCATCTTTCTTAATGGGATATAAAGAATTCATTGATGGTAAGGAAAGGCAAACTATAGGAGGTGGGTATGTAAATTAGATAATTTTCTCAGAAGTGGATTAAATCAATGGCTTTTATGTTTGATGTATTTTTGGATTTTTTTATTATATCTTATATAGAGATATATATTAAGAAATAAACCTGTTCGAATTCGAAATCTTTTCGCTTTCAAATTTTTAGAAATCTAAATTCTTTTTTGTTTTCAATATCATACTTAAAGCCCTTTCCATCTCCCACTTCTCTTTCTCACTAAGTGTTAACTTATTTCGAATTGAAATTGTGAAATAATTCTAAACAACTGTCAAATTTTTTTGATTCCATATTAGCATGCAAACAAACAATTTCACCATTAAATTCAAAAATCGAATGTGAAAGAATGTGTGAAGGTTTTAGAACGAATTTCAAAAATGTTCGTGTATGTATGGTCTTAGTGCATACGCAATCATGTGAAATGAGCTGTCAAATATTCTGTGATCTGGGCAGTTAAATGTTATCTCTGTTCGTTTACTTCCCAAATCTTTCAATTTCTATCAATTTTAATCCAAAGTTCTGTTAAAGTTCAAATAAAAAAAAAAAAAATTGGACTAAAATTAGAGGAAATTGTAAGTTTGAGGAAGTAAACGAACAGACCTATTGTTTGAGAAGTTTTCACATTTCGTTTTCACACCATTAAGCTACGATTAAATAATAAACGTCGACAGTAAATAAATAAATAAGCCAATTCACGTTTCATGGATTTCACACACTTGCCTTCTTTTTGACAGAATAAGGAAGACAAAAGAACGACTCTTTTATATATTTTCTATAAATTTCCTCTCCTGCAAAAAATAACTGAGCGAATTCAAAGAATTTCATTTAGTGTGAGTTTTTGAAAATGAAAACATGGCTCGCATCACATTTCTAAAGACCGTGCGTCGTTGAGAGATCGGGGTCATCGATCGGCTGGTTGGTGGACCGATCATTACCAAGTAACATCGTTGGAGCTATTCGATGCAAAACTGCTCTTATAGGTATAGCAAAATTCAAAGTTATAGCTCTGTAAATTATATTTCACAACTCCCTTCATTTAATTTAAAAATTATGTTCTATAATCGAAGTTTAAGAACACTTTAAGCTCTATTAACTTTATAATGCTTCAAAATTTTAAAATTTGCTCCATAAAAAACATCACAACAAGTCTGCTATCGAGCAAGCTCTCGATATCAGAAAATTTAGAGATGTTGTAGAGCTGCTAACAACACATGTCCAAAAAAAATTCTATAGTACACATGTTATGGGGTGTTCCATACTAGAATACGAAGAAAATAATTATTTCAACAGAAAAAATTAAACCAGTTTTAAATAAATTAATTTATTTAACTTTGCATATGATATGTCGTTCCCGTCACATTGGTTATTAAAAGGAGTGTTTTTCTCCAAATGGCGAGTGAGTTATAAACACTTTATTTGAAGACAATTTCGTTTGTAAAAATAAGCTGTGAAAATTTTATTACGCGTAAATACAAAAATATACCGAGAAATTAAAATAGATTTTTGGAATAAAATGTTCTTCAAATAAAAATCTTCGTTCATAGAAACAATTTTTTTTTATTTATTATAAAAGCACCAACAATACGTTTGTGAAAAATTTTAATTCGCACTTAAATTAAGCTAACATTTCACCGAAAAATATTCTCAAACCAATACGAACAAACTTCTTTCAAAAGATGTTCTTTAAAAGTGTATACCATAGACCTTCAGAGTAACTTGCCACTAATAACGAGCTTCTTAAGGGCAAAAAAGTGCTCTCAAACTCAATCGTTGCAAATAAGCTCGAATTTAGCTCTAAATGTGCTTCTAGACCTCATTATTAAAAATTCGAGCTTTAAGATTAGCTCTGGAAGCGCTGTTAAAGCTTTTAAAGAACTAAAAATGTTTCTTGGGTTGTATTTAATGAGAACACTCGCTTCTGTCTAATTTGGTATTTATATTCGAACAACGAAAACAAAAATCAAAGGAATGGCAATATGTATGTCGGTTGTTGAATTTAAGTGAAACCTAAACTTTCGATCGCCAGTCCAATGCATTGTGTCATCGAATATGAACTCCACTAATAATGAGATATTTTCCAAAGAAATGTTTGTCTAGTTAATATTTTTGAGATCTCAGCAAAAAGCTGGTTCAGGAAAATGAAATCTCGGAGAGTTCGCTCCTTCAAAAAGGAGCTTATTTAATTTCCTCCCAAAAACTCCTCACTTACTTAAAGTTTTTTCGATTGGTGTTGGAATGACAAATCTTCTTCTGAAAAGAAGTTTGCTTCTGGATTTTTTTTTCAGAATTCATTCCAGAAGTGTTTACACGTATTAAATTGCTCTTCCGGATTAAAAATCGAAAAAGCCAGTAAGCAAGTTAAATGTTGTCGATAATGACTGTCAGTTATACATACAACAAAAATTGGTGAACAAATTTGCCTGGCAAAACTGACTGATGTAGACACTAACTAGCAAAACCGTGTTAAAAAAAACGAAAAAAGTTGTCAGTGGAGTATTAAATCTTTACATCAGTGTGAGTACTGGGGGTGCTCTCATTAATCGCCACGTAAATGTCTATCTGAATGTTTTACGCTAGTTCGGATAATTTTGTGTCAAAAAGTGAGAATACAAAAATACTGGGTTTATTCTATCTAATTTACATTGGATAAACTCCAGGCTAAGATAGTCACATGTATACGTTGTGTGTCTGCTTAAAACAAAATCAAAACTTTTGAATTTTCGCTGAATCACGTACTCAAGATTGCAACGTCAAAAAAATTTACTGACACACTCTCACGTGCATAATGCGTTTTTAAACCTGTGTATAAGCCACTTAAGGTATTGTACAAACTTGAACTTTGTGTTCTCAGCCTGTTGTGAGAATAATTGTGTTTGACCCAGTCTTGAATTCTATCTGCCAGTCAATCATGGGAGAACATATGTTTGTTCTTTATTTTAAAAATAAAAATCTATGAGGTTTTCCATTGCACATACCTATGAGATTTTTAGATTTTGTTTGCAGACTTCAGATTTTTCGTTCTTTTTTTCGTTAAACCAATAGAAATAGTTGGTCGAAATACATCAAAAAGTATTGTTTGTTTTTTGTCTTAATTTAAAATCACATCATTTAATCTTTCCTTGTTTTTTTTTGTACGATGAGAATGCACGATTTAGCAAAACAATTTTTCGGTATCAAAACAGATCAATCGAACTTGATGGTGTTTGTTTTGTTTTTAGAGGTTTAGATGTTCCGAAAGCAAAGAAAACAAGATTGCTTTGTTAGTTTATATTGACCATATGCCTTTCCATTTTAAATTATTTTTTTAAAAGTCATCAATCTTTTTCAACTCCAACTGGAACAAAAAATCCATATTCATATAGTAAAGTTTATAAAACATAACATCAGGAGCGTAAAGCAATTAAATAGATACATTTTGTAAAAAAAAACTTGATCTATAAACCGCGTGATAGTGTGCCTTTTTGTATTTTGTTCCCCAAGTCCAATTGTCGGCATACATCATGAGTGCCATGAATGCCATTGTCGCACAATAAAGCAAAGCTATGTGTAGATATATTATTATATGCAATTTTATACAACTAGAGCACACATAATCAATTAAAAATACTTTATTTTTTATTAGTTATTCAACATATAGACTCTGAAGAAGGAAGTATACGGCTATACGACACACCCCATTTGCAATAAAGAATGAGTATAGAGTATAACTTACAGTCACAAGTTTAACAAACTCGTAAATGCTATAATAATAATTTGTATATACATAGTAAGCAACATTCTTGAATGTTCATTCCCTTTTGTTTATATTAAATGGAAAAGTCTGACATCACCTTGAAATCGAGCACTAAGCTGGTCAAATATATAATAATACGAAACCTTACATGTATTTTATGTAGAATTATTTGTTGTTCAAACTTAAACAAGTGTAGCAGCTCGTAATGACACAAGGGTAAAAGATATTAATATACATATAAGCAGCAAAACAACATAAACGATACTTATCTGCCTTTGTATATCTATGTCTGTTATGTTTAGGAAGGAGTTGGTAATATCACCCGCGTGAAAGATATCTAAACTTGTTCTTTTTATTCTTTTTTTTTTTTTTTTTCTTTAACAAGATATTTTAGCTTTATAATCAAAATTGAGAAAACAACCAATTTGAAACTTGATTCAATAAATAAATAAAAAAAAAAACTTTTAAATGAAACAATCTTCCGGCTCAGAAGTATAAAGGTCGTAAATAGATTTGCTATCCGTAAACTTATATAGATATTTTCTTTTTTTCTTTTTTTAGTTTTCATTTGCTCTAATTGAAATGTCCTAAAGGTTAATTTGTAGGTAATATAGCAATAAAAGGAATAGTTCAAGCTAATTAAAGATTAATAGTTAAAGCATTTGAAATATGTTTGTTTGTTTTTTATTTTTTTTTAATATTCAGTGATTCGTGTGTGATATTAACATTCATATATGTAGGTATTTATCATATTCAAACATTGCACACGAATATACAATTCACACTTTCCACAGTTGATTAGCAACCTATTTTTAACACTTGATGGGGTTTTACTGTCTGATCAAGACATTTTTAGTGTTGAAAATTGTTGAATGCCCAGTTAGCATAGTATCTATAAATTTAAAAGCTAACAATATAATTATAGATAAAGATATAAGAAGAATTTTTAAATGACAAGAAGAATTTTAATTAAAAGGCGTTGGAATGTCAAGCAGCTCCCGACCGACCAACCGCGACGTAAGCCTGGAGATCGAACCCCACCTAAAAACAAATATATTTACATGTATTGATTTTCTGGGTTTCTGTCTCTTGGAAGGAATTGACAAAACCTTTTAGAGATAGCTAATATCTTGTCGTTAAAAATGTTCACCCTGATTAAATTTTAATTTAGTTAGGCAATACTATAGAGACCACAGAATTGTATATGTAAATCCAAGTATAATTCGCACTACATATATGTACAATTGTTTTATTTTTATTCCCGAACAAAATATTGTTCAATGTCGATAAAAAAAAATTGGATTAATTTGGTGTGGCAAATTTGAAAGTTTCCGACTGCTCAGGAAGTGGGAGTAAAATGTTGCGGATTCCGTAACAGGCATGAATATTTTTCCTTTTAAGTACAATCTAACTTATAGATAAAAAAAATGGGGGTACATTACAAAAAATTTTAAACAGGCCAAACTTATAACATTCTATTGTTTCTTGAGGCCCCGGTTTTTCAGTCATAAGTTAAAGAAGAGTTGGATATATCTAGACACAGTTAAATCAAGATAGCATTTCCATCTGTTTGGATTTTTTTTGACAATAACTTTATTTGGCCTATGTGGGGAACGTCCGGTATTTTTTTTTTAATTGTCCGAGATTTTCCTCTATTGATAGTTGATACTCAAATAAATTGTTTAATATTCTTAATTTAATTGAGTAAATGAAATTCAAAACGAAAAGAATTTTTGAGCTGTCAAACGTCAAAATAATCTTTACGTCATTATATCTTCCGTTGGATTTGAGTCATTTCTAAGTAAATGTTTTTGATTTTCTGATTTCTGTACAAATTTAATTTATTTTTAATTCGATTTTTGCAAGTGCAAGCATAAAGTAAAATGTGCCTTAGAAATGTGATAAACGCACTATACTTAGGACTTGTTTCACAATGTCTGTGTAAAGTTCTGATTAGTTACTCGCACATAAATACTGGCACAGGTTCATAAGTCCACAAACCAAAAAATAATATTTTTGCATTTATAACCTATTCAAGTCGTCAAAAAACAATTGTAAGTTCTTCTCCTGTGGACTTATGACCCTGTGTCAGTATTTATGTGTCAAGTAACTAATCAGAACTTTACTCAGGGATTGTGAAACAGACCCTTAGCAATTTTGTTAATATTTTAAACAAATAATTTTTCGTAATGAAAAAGTTACTTTCATCAAAACATTTTTGTCAACTATAACTGAAGAAACAGTTTTTCAAAAGAAAATGGATGGTAAATGACCTAACAAACGACAAAATATCAAAAGTAGAACCAGAGTTAACTCACTGAGTTTGTTGAGTTAACTCGTGTTTAACTTTGCGAGATGCACTGACAAACTGGTTGTAAAGCATAAACACAAATTTGGTGCTTCCCTCCTTTTACGTCTTTTCTTCATTTTTTTATCGAAAAACTAGAAAAAGTGCCTACGTTGGCAACAAATATTCGGCTTGAAATTTTAGAGAGTGGAAAAGTTTCAGAAAATGCAGGTTTTTTACAATGCTAGTATGAATATTCTTATAAGCATTGAAAAGATGGTGTGTGTGTGTTAAAACAGAACCCCCATTCATCTTTTTGGCGCTACCTACAGAGAGCCATATACATATAAGTCAGGAAATGTTCGGTTGTTCAAATTGTTAGGGCCAGTTTCACAGTAAAGTAAGTGTCACTTAAGTACCAGATATAGAAAACTATGTAATGCCCAATTTCAAAGTGTAAACTTATCGCGATGAGTGACACTTGGCCACCTAATTTCCACTTACTCAGACAGTAAGACTACATCTAAAGAGCATAAATGGCAAAATTAAGTGACTCTTATTTTGTTAAGTGTGCACTGTGCAACTGGCCCTTACACTTTTTCGCTTAATACCTTTACTTTCCGACCTATACACGGTTAAAAATTTTGGTGTACTTTTTAATATTTTTTGGGTTACATATATGACAACACCAAAAATGTATTAAAGTTTAATACATCGCAAATATTACATTTTTACTTTTAATACAAAAAGTATTACATTTTATAATAGAACTTTATTAGAAAAAGAGAGAGAAATGAATGTGTATTTTTGCAAGAGTACCTATTTATCTTTGTATGTCAATTTATTATTCTTATTATTTTTATTATAATAATAACATTCTTTTCTCCATTGTTTTTCACAAATGAGGATAGAAATCTTATTGCGATTGAAATTTTGTCTACTAATTAACATATTGTGCCTCGAAAAACTGCAAAGCGCCTTCAAAATAATGCATATTTAAATTCTTGTATTTTTATTTTTCTTGCTTTTTAAAACAATATTAATAAATTTTAATCTTGGTTGTATTAAAAAGTGACGCAGTCTGTTCAATATGCTCATATTCAATATGGCTGACAAAAAAGAGCATCGAAGCAAAAAAAAGGCGAGGAGGTATTAGAATGTAATCAAAAGTGATTAGAAAAATTCTCATACTTGAAATGGCAACTGAGAGAGAATTTTTCCCTCTCTACAAGGGATATGTTTTATTCTTTTGGGTTAAGATCGACTATTTTTTGTATTACAAATGATATTTTTATACAAAAATATTAGAATGTAATAAGAATTGATTAGAATTTTTTTTTAATATTTCCCTAGTATTAAAATGTAATATTTTCTGTATTGCATACGGTTGTAATACAAGAGCTGTATTAAAAAATACCCCAGAATTTTTAATCGTGTAGGTATTAAAATAATAATTCTCTTTGACAACATTTTGATTAAATTTTCTTTTACAATTTTTTTCTCCATTCTTTTTCAAGGTTCACATTCTCAGTAACTGACACTTACTACCTGACAATGCAACGCAGATGCAACTGGAGCTGCAGACGTTGCCGCAAGACTTCACCAAATTTTAACATATTTTCACGTACAGCACTTTTGACGTTTCAATTTGTATGAAGTAAAAAATAGCCGGAGAAAAATATTGAAGTTTTTTTGTGTCACGAAAAAAATTATTAATTAAAAGAAAAATATCGGAAAAAAAGTGGTTGTTTTGTTTCTTAAACATACACAAAAACAAACGTACGGCACTTTTTCACAACTGTTCAATTCCAGCTCCAGCTCCGTTTCCAGTTGCAGCATTCTATTGTGTTCAGGCAGTTAAATAGCCAATATGGGAGACTTGAGTGCAAAGGAAGTGTGCACTGTTAAATTGGTTTCCAAATCGTCAATAATATGCTACTTTTCTTAATTCCAAGAACTTTATTTCCAAACATCCGTTTAATATAACTCAATATTGTATGTAAACTTTTTAAGAGAACTATATCAGCTGTTTTTTGGATACGTTTTTTGGTTGGTTGGCTATTTAACAATAGCTATTCCATTTTAAGATGTACACAGATAACTCCGTAACTATAAAATCTCGCACCAATTCGTTCAACCGATTTTGATGGATATTTTGGACATAAAACGCGTCATCGGATTTGATTCTCATTCATGTGAGAATTGAGGGAAAATAGAAGATCCGGAACCGAAAAATCCACTTCAAATGGGCTCAAAATTCAAGGTGAAGCTTATTGATTTCCGTTCCATATTGGCACAGGTTAAACAACATTTCCATACCGTATTTACTTTGATAGTTGACTGGTTATAATATATCTTTCTCTTTCCGTTTTTGTTTTTCATACGTTAGTGTTTTACATTTTTGTTTCTGAACGCTTTAATTGTATTCAAAGTAGGTCTGTTTGATTAACATAATTTCTTGCAAATTTGGTTGAAATTTATAACTTGTTTAGAAATTCGTATGCATTTTGTATGGGAGATGAGATAATTTGGAGTTGAATTTGTTAATTAAAAAATACCTCATTTGCCTAAGGAAGTACATAATATGAGATAATGAATAAAATGCGCAATTTTATATGATATGTATTATTATGAAAGAAAATTCTTTTTTATCATTTTCAAATATTTGTACATATGTTGGTAAATAGAATTTTGATTGAGAAAATTAAAAAATCAGGTTGATCTACGATTGCCATTTTTATTTTCACAAACCAAATTTGTCTTCCACGACGTTTTGCACAAAATTAAAAAATTTTGACGGCACTGGCAAAATGAAGTACAGCGTGTGTATGTGTGCGGCACACTCTCTATTTGTAAGTACGAATTGGAATATGAAATACAAATAATAATAATATAATATATCCATATTATTTTAAATTTCCCCCAATTTTTTTTAATTATATCTCATCGTCCAAAAATCTTCTCAGCCTTATATGACTTTCTTTACTAAAATTATATCCACCAAAAACAATGTAAATTTAATGTAAAAAAATGATTGATACATTTTCTTCGTATTTCTTTGACCGCAAACCCATTGTTGATTTGAGAGTACTTTGAACACTTAAGGTTCCCCCATACCAACGCGAATTATCGGTGGCGACGACGCAAACAACAATAACAACACGTGGTTGTCAATGAAAACAACAAGTTGTTATTATTGTTTTCGTCGTCGCCACCGAAAATTCGCGTTGGTGTGGGGGAACTTTACTCCCTTAAACAAGGGAGTGTTAGAACCTCAGTAGTAAAATTTTGGAGGAGATTTGTAAGTGGAGCAAATCGAAACTTTAAAATCTAAAGTTTTAAAAACCATATTTTTAACAAAAACTAAATTTTGTTTTCAAGAAAAAAATAAATGACAAATTCCATTCGTTTCAGACTTGAATAACTAAAAATACTATACATACATAAAAGAATAGAATTTAGAATCAGTTCAGAGTCAGGGTTTGTTGGAAGATTGAACAAAATAACTCAGTGCTGTCAGTGCTAAAAAAAACGGAGTATAGATCTGAAAAAAGCGAAGTAGATTTACTTTTTTTTTTTAAATGTAGTAAATTTACTTCAATTTGAGTAAGGTTGTAACGTTGATGATGACTCTAACAAGCGTTCCCGGAAAGCATGTGAAGCATTTTCTTGTTTGGTGAGTTCTTTGCGGAGCATAATGCTTTGTTGCTGGTTTCGTTTTGGATAAAGTTCATTTTAGAGAACTTGCGCGCTGCTGCGGCGCGCGGAAAGGAGAAAAAAAAGTACATTTCTTATATAAACTAGCCAGGCCCTGGGCTAAAAACAAAAACTTCCAATTTAATAATTAGGAACTCTAGTCTTGTTGGATATAGTTCACACTAGGTATTCGTCACGAAATCTATGTAAGATGAACTGAATTTAGCAAAAATTGCGTATTGACAAGGGCCCTCACTAGTCAACTGATGAGTCCAAGTGAGATCGCCGGGACGAAACGCCAATTTTTGTAGGACTTAAACTTTAAAGGCCGTTAAAAGCTATTTTGAATCTACATTTCGTCGGCCTCATAAGCAAACCTCGTAACTCACAAAAATCAAATTTTTCAGGAGAGACGAAAATGTCTGCCAGACACAGAGTAGTAGTGGAGTAACGTGCTATGCAAAATTTTAATTTAAGTTTATTTAGAGTTTTAAGATTGATACGAAATTTTCTAGGTAGCTGCGCTGACGAATTTTCTATAAAGTAGCATTCAAAACTCATTTTCGCTAAAAGGTGGAGTTACGAGGTCTGCTTATGAGGCCGACGATTTGGTCTTTTTTCTGGAAAATTGAAGTACGTTGAAACAGAGATTTTTAAAATGAAGTAGATTTCAATATTTCGATGATGGTGCGAAGTAGGAAGTAGATTTAAAATTTTTTGAAAAAAAGAAGTAGATTTACTTCAATTGAAGTATAGTGGTACCACTGTTTCGCTCTCGAGAATTTTCCACTCTCAAATAGAAACGAACCTTTAGCAAGACATTTTCTCTCAACAATACTTAGATGATCTGCATTATTTATGTCACAATATCAATTACCATCTGCCTGCATTTATGCATGCATATATCAACGTTTCCCTATAAAACAGCTAAAAATTATATAGTTGGGGTATGAATTACACCTTATTAAAGATGGTATAGTTTAAAAAAAAATTATATTCTACTTGGATACGATTTAAGTAAGCTCACATTCAGTACCAAGTTTTTTTTGCATAATATGGGTCTTCAAACCTTTTAACGAAATGTCTATTGTCTGGAGAGTCCCGCAGGGAAACCATCTATGACCTCTTATCTTTGTTTTGAATATATAAAAGATGTTGAACTTATCTTTCCTAAATTTTATTTAATAATGTACGCTGGTCAGATGACTATTTTGAAACAAATTTATTCCTTGACACTAAAATCGTAGTTACCAATAAATTCAAGATAACCATGTTTACCTATTTATTTTATGTTTTTACATTCTTATAATAAATTATAAAATCCAAAAAAAAAAAATAATAAATTGCTTAAATGTTCCTAGAATAAATTCATTAATTTGTCACTCAACCTGTTCGAACTACTTATATCACATTCCGCATTTAAATTAAAAAGAAATGTTAATCGTAAACAACAACTCAATATCTACCATTTAAAATAAGGTAGGCCCCCTTCGTTCCGCATATTTTATTATACTCTTTCTCAAATAAAAGAAGTCATCAAACTAAATAAAGTATGACTTTTTAACAGAATCTTGAAGACAACAGTCAAAATTGATCAACTCGAATTAAAGACGAATTACTTGCCACGAAATTAGAGCTTTTTGAAGGTCAAGACGAAATATATATGTATTATATATAAAAAAAAAATTTTAATAAAAAAAATTGACTTGGTCAATATTTTCTGCATGAATCACATATATCGAGTTAACGTGGATACAATATTATGAGTTCATTGTGCTTCGTCCGAAATCAGTTCGTTTAACGAATACACAAGTATGTATATAAGTATATATTTGATTATTTTTTTTTGTTTTTGTATTATTGTTGCCTACACATTTTAAATAAATAAGAATTCGACGCATATTTTTTTATAATTATAATTATTATTTTGCAGAAATGATCACCAGAATGTTGCAATATTGCCAAAATAAAAAAATACAATAATGTTATGCTATTTTGGAATTGAATTCGTTAAAAAAAAAAGTGTGCTGTCTGCTTTAAATTCCCGCCCATCAATATTATACAGTTCGAATAGACGACTGTCATATTTTTTTTTGTTTTTTTCATTTTTGTAAAATTTCTCAATAATTTTTGTTTTCTGTTTTATATTTTAAGAAAAATGCATTGAAAAAAAAAACAAAAACAAACAAAACTGCTCTTCTTCCTAAATTGCAATTTGCGGTCAATTAAAATGGCGCGCCGCAAAACCGTTGATTTTAATGACGACTTTTGAATTTCAAATTGGGAACGTTGCCAAAATAAAAATTATCTTGAATTAATTTTTTGATTAAAAATTCATTATGGTATATATTGGTGGGTATATCTGTTTTGGGCTAACTTATGCGGATTCTTTATAAAGTAAGTAAGCAGTTTTGGCACGCCAGTTTGATCTATCAAAAAATTATTTGCTATTTTATTAAATCATTATTTTTTTTTTTTTAATTGCGTATGTACATAGGTATACTTAGTTATTTTTAAGTGTGGTGTTTCAGGATGTGGGCTTACATAACTATTTTTTATTGTTGTTTTAATAAACAATTGAAAAGAATTTGTTGATGAAAGGTGGGTCTGGCAGACATTGGGCGTTTGTTATTTAATTTTCAACAGACAACTATTTTGTTTGCGATTGAAATATTGCATGTGAGCGTTCGAAATTTTGTTTTGTCAACAATGCTAACAAAAAACGAGAAAGAAAAACTGTGTGTGGTTTTGACATTATAGCATGTGGGCAGAAGTTTGTTAAAGTTTGATGATTTTTGTATGCATATAGGTGTTAATTTTTTTTGTTTAAGTTGTCTTTATGTGCCAATAAATGATTATAATATATTGATGATTACATTTGAAAATTCTTGAGATTTCAACGAGATAAATAGAATTTTCTTGCAAATATATTGTTTGATCAAAAATTAAGGCCAATGCCTGGAAAAATAAAGCCGAAGATAAAAATTCTAGAATTGATTGAACAGTCCATCATAATTCAAAGCGCATTCAGCCTAAAAGGACGTGATTTTATATATTGTTTTTATTTTGTTAAAGGGTAGGGAAGAGAAGCTGCGATTAGGTCAAGCTAAATAAATGGTAGTAAAATAAAAAAGAACTAAAGGCTTGAGAAATGAATTTTATTCCTACTGATGGAGGTTTTACTTTTCAAATTCTATTTACAATAAAATTTGAGAAAAATGATAAAAAGAAATAACGGTTTCGTGGGAACTTTGACCCCCTATTACGATTGTCTATTACACAATGTAGCTTACAAACAAAAATTGACACTTATTGGCGTTATATTTTTTGACTTAAAATTTATAGAATTATAAATGGTGTTTTTTTAGACGTGTGGTTTTCAATCTGGCAATACTTTTTTCAGACTTGGGCTTTTTGACAGCTGTCACTTGATTTAGGCTCAGTTTGGTTTGCCATTTCATAGTGAATAGACTTACTCCTGAACAACGTTTGCAAATCGTGCAAATTTATTACCAAAATAATGGTTCGGTTTGCGCGACGCATCGCGTGCTGCGTCCAATATTCGGTCAACTTGATCGCCCAGCAGAGTAATTTCGAGCAACCATGGATCGGTTTCGCACCCCGTTTACTCTAGTGGATAATGCGCATCCTCAGAGACGCCGTACAGTGCGCACTGAAGACGCTATTGCTGCTGTGGAGTATCGAAGAACACCCGAATGAGTCCATCCGCCATCGCTCGCAACAATTGGAGCTGGGATTTATTCGAGCCAGCCACTTTCCCGAAATCATTTTTAAAACCCATATCTTTATAATAAAGCTAATTTTCTTGGCCATAACATTAAATTATATGCGTTTTATTTCTTCTTGAAAACCACACGTCTTAAAAAAAACACCTTTTAGAATATAAACCAAAATATTGCCTTATAATGAAAAATTTGAAAACTAAAATTAAATTTAATTAAATTTAAAAATTCATTCTTTAATTTTGTATTTTGAAAATCTTCAGGTTGAAAATATATATAGATATGTATGTATCTTGAAAAATATTGTTCATACGTACGGATGAAATTGTTAGTGTTGCCGTAGTTTTAAATTGTTTTTTTTTAATTTTAAGTATTTTTTTTTCGAAAGGTATGGGACTAACCGCCACTCCTAGAGAACTTGTTTTTGGTTTTGACGAAATTTACACGCTCTAGTGTTTTGATGCGCATCTTACGCAAATCACCCTGGATTTATATGGTTAAACTCCAAAAGTATTGAAAAAGCCAAATTTCGTTCATTCTATTCTAATCCCTTTTATCATTGTCAAAAACATTGATATTTATCAATTTTACAGTCAATTGAAAATTCTTTTTTGTAAATATTTTTTTTTAAGGTCCAAAGGCTGTTTTCAATAATTATTCAATAATTGTTATTTTCCTAGTGAGAAAAGATTATGTTTGCAGAATCTATAGAGTATAGTTCGTTAAATATGGCCCATGTGGAAAATATGGAATGACCAACTGTTATACTTGCCATCTATCAAAGCGTAAAAGTAAATTATTTTTGAACTCATTTCGAATAAACCCTTACTGTCATTGATATATTTTTGAGTGAGGAGTCTGACTCAAAAAAATTGTGCGTGGTCTATTAGATTAAGTTGCTATTTTTATTTAATTTTTTGTATGATTTTTTTAGTAAATTTTCTTAGTGTTTTTACATTTTTGAAGTTCAATTTTTGGTGTATTCACCCATGGAAAAACTATAATGCTACAATTACAAGGTAGACCCAAATGGTCAAAGTGTTTACTCTTTTGACGTCACAATCTGTCTCAAAGTTGTCATGGTGTAATGGTCAACGCAGAAAATTGTCGATTAGTTGACAGCTGCGTTGACATGATATTTAGGGTCAGAAGCGTTGATTATTTTGTGTGACCGTGTAATCACCCTGTCAACGGAGTAAGGACACATCGATAGATGGAACAATCACTGCTTCTAAACGTTGACACAGCAGAATTTTCACACACGTTAAAAATATCTGCTTTGGCATTTATCTAAATTTCAAAAATGTCTGTTTTTTTTTTTATTTGTTGGCATCAAAGCCATCCTTCAATGGAATGGGACAGTTAGGCAACGAGCTATCACATCTATAAAGCTCCAGTAGCCGCATTTATTAGGTTTTTGTCTACTTAGACACTGTCTAACTATTTTCAAATTGGTGGAAATATGCTTTATTTAATAAAAATAAATATCACATTATTCACGGTTAAGACAATCTACTCTTGTGTCTAAGTTAGGCAGCTATAAGACAACAATAAACAAGGTTTTTGAACACATTTTCCAATGTTGGACAGTTGTCTGAAGTTAGACAAAGTTTATAAATAAGACCATAGATTTCTGACTTTTTGATTTGACAGTTTATAGGCGGCAAAATATGTTTTGACTATATCGAAAGTTTCGATCCAAATGTCATTTAAAAGCGCCAAAACCGCTTTCCGAAGCAAACAATTGAACTTAAAAAAATTCCGATTTTTTAGAGGTTTTTTATTCCATCAACTAATGGACTTTGACAGCCGCGAAAAAGTCAAATTGAATTCACATGTTAACTTTAGTTAATTGTCAACTCGAAAATAGTTGTTTTTTGCTCCTGTCAACTCGGCGTCAATGCTCAAAGTGCAGTTTGGATGTGGTCAAGTTTTGTGATCGTTATTGTTTAAGGTGTCAACGTGGGATCGGCACCATTTCCGCGACGTAGTTTTTACGTTTAATTAAAAAATTTCCATTGATGTTTAAAAAAAGAAATTAAAAATTAAAAGATTTTGAAATAAACATATTATCGGCCACTAAACACCTTCTTTTTTTGCACCAATATTTCTATTTTCAAGGAAAACTTTAAACCATTTTATGTTTTTTCTTGCTTATAGATAAAATGTACGTTATAATAAATTAATATATACAATTTTTAAGTTCATCTATAAAAACTTAAACAAAAAAATTAATATCCTGTCAAAGAAAAAAAAAATTACATAACACTCTCGTCATAAATTGTTTAATTCAGATGAAAATCCTCCCCCTTCGTTTGATGGATTGAAAAAAAAATATTAAAATTTAAAAAAACAGACATCTTCCATATAATATACATATTTATCTAGCGGCAAACATTATATATGTTTACAATTTAAGCATTTTTATTTGAGCACCACCAATAGTGCGATTTTCGCTTTCTTATATGACGAAATGTAAACAAATTACTCTATGAAAATTCCGATGATTTAAATGCGAGCTATTTCGAGTTGAAGGAAATAAATCTTATGTGATAATAAAGATCACAACCATAACCCCCAATTAAACACAAGCAATGGAAAATTTTCCAAAGGATGATCGAAATTAATACAAAAAATTTCACTTAACAAAGAATTTTAATGTTTTTCTTATCAAAAGACTTGCATATAACAATTTCCATTATGAGCCCTTTAAATATTAAAATAGCGCTATAAAATTGATAAGGGATTTATATTTAACGAGATTTTTTTCTTCAAAAAGTTGAATGCACCGGTTACAGCGGATGGAATTCATATTTCTTATTTATTGACAAACAATATTCAAAAACCTCCTTCAGCAAATGATGTGTTTAAAGTTGATAATCTTTGACACTTGCATTTAAATCAAAAAGAAAAAAAAAATTATTCCAAAATCTAAGAATAGAAAATTTATTGTTATATTGTTCAGTAATAATTATATCACCACCATATAAGTTATCGCTTAAATATGAACGTAAACGCTCAATCGGATGCACTCGATTATATTTTTTGTTGAACATTAAATCATGTGGTGTCATTCATGCCTCGCAAAATTCATTGATGGAACATAATTTATGAGAAATGAGATAGCTTCACAATGAAGTCGCTATAATTTCCTATCACTATTGTTACCTATTAGTTTGGAGTACCTACTGAAAGAATATATTTTTTATTTTTGTTTTATTAGGGAAACAAAAAATTTAAATAGACGCCACTGGATCGCACAAAGATGCTCTTATAATTTGAGTTAAAATTGGCCTTATTTTTTAAACACAAATTAAAATACTATACATTGTTAAGAAAAAAGTGTAAAAAACGTCAAAAAGTGTACTAAAAAGAGTAATTTGGTCTTTGTTTATGAAAAAATTGATTTCAAAATTTTGGTAAGGAATATTATATTTAAACTTTATTGGAGTACCTACCGGTGTGCAAAATTAGAACACAATTATTTTTGCCGATGTAAAGGTATAACTAAAATATAGGTACATTAATTTTCAATTTTCTAGCGTTGATATCACAACTGTTTACTGTACCAAGTGAATTAGGTAAAACACTTTACCCATCCGGGATTTATTCAATCCAACGAATAAAAGATGCTACATCTGCGCAGAATAAATTTAATGAAATATATTTTTTTTTTCATCCTACTTTCTCATTTATTGACCTTCTTAAAATGTTGAATTGTAAATATAGAGTTATAAAGTAAAAGACGGCGTCGTTTATTGTCTTGCTGCCCAGAAGCCTTGTTTAAACAATTCATGAATCATAAATTTATTTTGTAAATTATTCGATTAAATAAATAAATAAATGAATTTTTAGCCAAACAAAACTGAAATACAATTTTTTATAATTCATTAAAGGTACAAAGTTTAATCGTTAAAGAGATTTTCGGTTGGAACATTTTAAATTGTTGTTTGGAAAAAATCAAATTTATCATTTAGAAAATTATTCCTCTGTACCAAATTTGAAGATCTAGCTCAACATTTTTGTGAAACCAATACAAATCCCATGATCAATTAAAAATTAGATGTTGACAAATGATGAAGTCGTGATTTGGATAGGGCTTTGTTAAATCCCCGTGCACAGTAAAATGTACATAAGAAAATAAAAAAAAATATCTAATTGCACATCAGAGTTGATTGTTTTGTCATTAGAAAATTGCCAACTTGACTCGTGCCCATAATAATTTCATTAGGAACTTTCACTTTCTGTGTGTTTGTACATATTGTAGAACTTATAGAAAAGTACCTAATGTAAGGGGGTCAAGGTTTTGTCATTGATAAAAGTATTTTACGCAATCTATGATCATTATTTGTACTTGTGATATGCATACTTACATATATAGGAAAATGAATGATCATATTCATGATAACATGTAGGTATATTATTTCATGTAACTTTTTATTTATATACCATTAGAATGAAGGCTCAAAAGATTCCATTTAAAGGTTTTTTTTTGGAACGACCGGGACGGAGGAAAGTGAAAATTTATCAAATCGAAAAATGTATATTGATTTGATAAAAAGTGGCAACACTATTTTAGTGATAGTCGAATTGAATTCTGACAGATGATTTGTACAAACTACTCAGTATGATGGTCTAACATTGGACTGCCTTTCTGCCCACCTTTTTTGACGTATCTGTATTTATTCTCAGCCCCACTTCATGCACAGTACACAATTCTAAGGTAATAGGTATATTGCGCAAGTTGTCAAAGTTGAAAATATCAAAAAATTAAAAATGGCTGTACGAGTGCCCACAGGAACTCAACGCGCATCATTAGAAACAACAACAAAATATTAAAATTAAACAAGGAAAGGGGCACTGGATCCACCATTTTACCACCATAATACCTCGATTTTGACATATGCGCAGAACTGAACAAAAATGAAAACGCTAATGATATTACCTTTAATATGACGTGTACTGTGCACTTAATGGCGAGAAAGAGATGCCTTTCTTGGTCACCCCTTTCTCGCCATGATGTGGGAGTCAAATAAGTATACATAGAGACGTCAAAAAAAGTCAGAGGAGAAAGTCCAATGTGAACACCATCTATTGGTTTGATCCTAGAAATAGAGGAACGGACATATCGAGAAAAAAGTGAGGCTTTTTTCATAATAGTGTGAGTTACACAAACACAAATCCATTCACACCGAAAAGGCATGCAGTTAGACAGATGAATTCTGGGGCTCCCATAAGGAATTCTTAGCTGTTTTTTTAGGAATGTGTTTTGAGATTTTAAATCGTCAAAATAGTAAAACAAAAGCTTAGTAAATTAAATAAACAATTTAAATAAAAGAAAATAAAGTGAATATATATCCAGGCTTCATTAAAAACAAAATAAAACAGTACATTTGAGCGCCTTGTCAGCACCATCAAAAACCCTGGACGAGAATTTCAATTTTGACAGATAGGCCTCTGACATATCTCGTTTCAAAGTACATATATTTGTAATTCTTTTTTATAGCAAAATGCTCTGAAATATCAATTTTAAGTATCAATTTTAAGCCATAATCAGCCCGTCAAATGAAAAAAATGTAAACTGCAAAATCAGAAATTCACATAGATAGGGGTATATTTAACACTCTCGCGAGCGATCCTTTTGTGAAAAACTGTGAATTTTTTTTGGAGCAGGTAAGGGAACGACATTGGATGAAAAATGATCAGAAAATCAAAGAGTTTCAAATTAAAGGAACACACTTGATTTAAAAAAAAACAATTTGTCGTCTGATGTTTAAACTCAGTTGAAGATACATTGTTGTCACTTTCCAGTTTAAAAAAACGAACTAAGGATCAAGTCTCGCAGGGGAACTTACTCCCTATCAAACTACATTGAATTTGAAGTAAATAGTAACTGCATGCGGACTGTTGAAATCTTTGCACTTGTTAAACTATCACCATTTATACCTTTGGTGGTTAAACTTTAAACTTTATCGGTCAGAGATGTTGCTCCAAATATTCAAAAGAGCGCCTGACCCTCAGTTAATAAATACAAATTATGACTACAATGAAAAAACAGCAATTACATAATTATATTGAAAAACCTTCAATAAATCTTCTTTGCCAAAATATCATTAATTTAATTTTTTATTATCTACTTATTTCACAGTTTCAGCCATTATTAGTAGTTTATTGCTCACGAAGTCATTTTTTAATTCGCTTTTTTTGTAAACCTTATATTAACAATTTTATTATGTGTCGATTTTAAAGCCCATTAACTTTTTACAATAATTATTTAAAATCAGCTTAGTTTAGCACTTCAATATAGTAATTCAATTCAAACTGTATTAATTATGCGCAGTTGGTTTATGAAATGGCAAGTGTCACCAGGGTCGGACTGGCCATATAGTCAGGTTGGCATTTGCCACCCGGGCCCCAGGGCAGCAAAAAAAAAATCATAAAAGGAGAGAATTGAAATATAAATATCAATAAATTCATTAAAATTTAAATACTAAATTGATACGCGGACAAAATATACTAGACAGGGGCCTTTATATGTAAGAAAGAGCCCTCTCAGTCTAGACGGGGCCCTTCTAGCAGGGGCCCATGGAGGCTAGACGGGGACCCGTGCAAGCTGTACGGGGCCCTTCCATGTAAGATGCGGGCCTATACAGTCTTGACGGGGGCCCTTACACCCTGAATACATGCATAAAAATAGTATTTAAAGGGGCCCGTAGATATTATGGACTAGAGCCTTCACACCCTGAATAGAGATATGTATATGCATTAAAAATAGTATTTAAAGGTGCCTATGGGGCCCGCGTTGGCTAGATGACTTAAAAGCTAGACGGGGGCCCGTGCAGCCTTCTAAAGGCCCGGGCTTTTAGATGGGACCCGTGAAGGCTAGATGGTTGTTCCGAGCAGGCTAGATGGGGCCCGTTCATTGTTGATATGGGGTCCGTGAAGGCTAGACGGGGGCCTGTGCAGTCAAAACGGAGGCTTATAATAAATACGACGTGAATCAAGATAAATTCAGTTTGATTTTTAATTATCGGATCAAATAATAATAGTGTACGATAAATAGTTTATGAAAACTCTTCACCATAAAAAGTAGGCTGATGATCGAGCGTGCCAACTCGTGAAATACGTATAGCTTCAGCCTTTGAAATAAATAGCGTGATGGTAATACTCTCAGGTTGTTGTTATTGTATTCAAAATATTTTAGAAGTAGTTAATACATTACCTAATTTTTTTTTATAAATGTAATAGCTTCCTTAAAGAAGGCAACAACCCCAGCATAAACGTCGGAAAAAAACCTATGTTAATTTAATTGTTTCCATTGTAACCAAATAAGTTAATTATATTTTGTTCATTAACAAACATTAAAAAAAATGTTCATACCCTGCTTTGTGGGAAAAGTCCATAAGTCCAGCGGGCCCCAAAAACTTTTTCCTACCCGGGCCCTTTAGGCCCAGTCCGACCCTGAGTGTCACACACGTAACAAAGATATGTTAATATTTTATAATTACATTACTATTTCGGTAATCTGGGCATTGAAGATTTAATTTTATATTTAAATTGAATCGAATTAAAAGTTAAATAAGAATGTGTCACTCCCGTAACAGATTGGCATTCAATTACTAAATCTTTCCGTTTTACAACTAAGTTTGTGCTTTCAGGCAAATAATTTTATTGAAATCTTCTCTCTATAGAAATTTAATCCACTTTCATTGCGTAGCTATGTATCTTCTTCATTAAAAAAAACTGTAATAAATAATGAGGAATAATTTCATTTTAAAGTAAGAAAAAGCGAAAAAAACTCACTAAGTGTGAGAAATGAATATACTAAAATGACAATAATTTTTCACTAGAATTCATTTATAATATACATACATATTTCATTCATGCTATTACGTCAAAATCATACTAAGCTACATCCGTCATATTAACCTGTCACACTTGTAGCAATCGTAGCAATCTCATTTTTCATTTTTCAACTTTGTTGTCAAAATTCTGCGGAAAAAAAATCTTGGAAATTCGCTTGCTCATTTTTTGAGTGAACAAAATCTCTGAGATCTCATTTTTCTGAACTCTCCAAATTTCAAATTAAAATAAATTTTAACAGATTTTCATAGTTTGATTAATAAAATAAAACAGGTATTGGAAATTATAAAGTGTAAATATTTGAAAAAGAATGACACTAGTGTTCAAGTAACCAGTGAACTCTCTCATAACCGGACACTGATGGTACCCTGAAATTTGTCCGGTTATTAGAGGCGTCCGCTTATGAGAAAACAAAAAAAATTAATTGAAAACCTTTTAAAAAATACATAACCACATTCATATTCTAGAATTTTCCTTTTCTAATCCGAGTGCGTTCTCGCATTGTTAAAATTGGAATTTACTTTAAAAACAGAAAAAAGTTTGCGAGATACAACAAAATTTCACCAATGAATGAATTTTTGTCGAAGAAAAAATTTTTTGATTTTTTTTCTTTCCAGGATTTCACCCCTATAATCTTCATATTTCTATTTACTATCCAAAAATAGCGAAATGGACCTTATAAAAATTGAAAAATAGTACTCAACATGCACTTTGTTCGCTTATGAGAGAGCCAAATTCTATTGCGGTTATTAAATTCGTCCGGTTATTAGAGAGTCCATTTATTGGAGAGTTATTGCTATGAAAAATCAGGAATTTAATTCTGTTCTTTGAAATCTGTCCGGTTATGAGAGGTGTCCGCTTATGGGAGGTGTCCGTATGCAAAGAGTACATTGTACATCACTTTATCATTATAATATTATGTCCCATTCGTAAGTTTTCTGTTTCGCATCTGAAATGGGTCATATTATGCTTGATCAACTCATGTTTTTTTTTATTTTTTTATTTTCATGTCTGAATAATCAATTGAGTCATGATAAATATTTTACCAATTGTAATTATATAATTACATACTCATATCGGTTATTTGCTATAAATTATAAGACCGGCATAACTCAAATATTGACAATTTAGTTACCTGCAACTTAAGTATAACATTGTCCACTAAGATGTTTCGCTCTTCACTTTCGTATAGTACCTAGGTAACTATTTACGTCAAACATTTATAACTAATTTCATAAAACGGTAAACGGTAAACGGAAAACCGATTTAAAAAACGCGGAATATGCAGGAGCTATCACCGGATAGTTACCTGCAACACGTTGTAAAAATACATTGCTAGATAAGTTTCAACTTATAGTTGCAATCGGGAGGCGGTTTTAGTGAAGTAAGAATCTCACACTCCTATGAGCACGCGATTTTCGGTCCTCATAGAGTCTTTTGAAGGTTTCAACACCTACCCACGGAAAAAAAAAATTTTATATACGAGGGTAATTATTGTTGCACTATACCTACAAGTCGTTTTTTATTTTTTAATCGCATTTCATTCACAACCAATTTTTAATTATGTCACGCCGCCGCGCCGCCGGTTTTGTAGGAAAAAGCTGTATGTAAACTTCATTTCGCTTTTCTGACATCCATATATCAATAAATATAATTCATGTGTACCAGACATGAACTCTTCATTTCTTTAAATGACCTTCAAACAAGTTTGATGAAATCACCAAACATCATCACTTCTGCAAGGTCATTTAAGATTAATAAAATAAATCTCTATATACAATCAGTAGTTAAGGAAAAAAAAAAAACACCATATTTAAACTTCAAACAAACTTTTTGTAAAGTGAAAGTTTTAATCAATTAAATAGAGAGGTTTTGTTCGTATGAAATATATACCTATGCACATAATTATAATTTTTTTTTTTTCAATGTCAAGAACCTTAGTCATGCTATTTATTTCGAAGCCATATTCAAATAAATTGAACAACAGAGGAAAATAGATATATATTTTTATGGTTCTAAAACAATATGTAGGTACCTATTGCAGTATTCAAAATGAGTTTTTTCCAGACCATATATAAATTTTATTCATTTAAGGTATCAATTGTCATAAAAAAAAACCATGTGGTTTAAAACAATACCATACCAATACCATAGTAGGATAATGTAAATTGTGATATTTTTGGACGATTATGATAAAGGTACTTAATTTATTTTTTGGGGTCTACAAAGGCAACAAACGATACCTTTGGCATAAGATATTTCAAATATGTATATGATTTTCGATTTATTATTTCATAGGAACAACTAAAATTGTAATAAAAATTGTACTGTACATGTGTATATGTATATGTATCATAACAACAATATCAAAGCAAATTAAATTGCACATTTTTATATGAGTGAAATAATATGATGACAAATGAATGACAAAACAGTCAATTGTCCAGTCATAAGGTAGGTACAGTATAGGTCATTAGCCTAGGGCCATTATAAAACAATGATAACACGCATGAATGAAAATAATAATTTTATCTACATATAAATCTCAATCAGATTATAGACGATTATATAAAATATATTCAGCCCAAAAAAAAAAAAAAACAAATCCTAAAACGTTTGACATTTTAAGATTTTTTAAGGTTCAAACTATGAAATTTGATTAAAAATTAAACTGGATAGTTAGCAGGTTTTTGAACTCAGCCAAACAACTATTCTATATAACAATACAAAAAAAATACTTCATATAATTAATTGGTGGGCATATAAAAGGTAGCTACCCGTTTTTGATGTTGCTGTTTTTGTTGTTGTTTAACTAAATTGAATGAAATAAATTATTTAAATGAGCAAATCCTATTTTGCAGTAATACAATTGACTCGTTTAAGTTAAAATTTTGAAACTTTTTCTTAAGTTTTGTATATATAAATATGATATTTATATTTGACAAGGGATTACTGTCAAATTTGACTAATGGGCATTTTTTTTTTGTTCATAAAGTTTTGCTAATGAGCGCATATAGGTAGGTATCATGAGCATAGTAAACTTTATGATAAAATCCGTGAAAAAAATAACCATATGATTGCATAACATGATACATATACAATAGATTCACTATTAAAACATATCAAGACCTCGAATAGTTTTGTAAGAAACCAAACATAGATATAAAATACCAAATCTGTGTCAGACGTACTTGCTTTTAAAATTTTAAATCGAGTTCTTTTTTTGTATAGAAAACAGCACTCATTCCAAATGGGTATTTAAAACCTATGAGGTCTATTAACTGCGGTGGATGGTACCTAGAAGATTAGGAAAGAACTTTTGTTCGCGCATTGTTGAACCAACTTAACTACACGTTACGATAAAGTTAATAATGATCCCAATTGTAGAATCCGATGAATGAGCTGGGGAGGGAGTAAGACTTCAATTTGTATGAATAAAAATAGCTTAAACTAGAATATTATATAGTAAAAACTACAAAAATATCAAGATTTTTTCAACCCTGTTTACAAAATTTGTCAACTCGTTTAGACTCGAGCTGGATATACAGACGCAGAGACTGACGGACGATATGATAAAAAAAAACATTTTTATATACCAGCAACCAATAGGTAGGTACTTGACCTATTAAGTAGGTAGATGAAAAGTTTTGGCATACAAATCCTAAACCGCCTTGCTTTGCGATTCGTTATATATAAAAGTCGAAACCACCGTTGTCGATATGGCACTTTTTCATTTAGATGAAACTGTGGCACTAAAAGATTTAATATGACACTTTCATTTTTGTAGGTAAGTATAGATTAAAATATTAAAAAAAAAAAATTTAGAACGTTTTTATAAAGAACTTAACGCAGACACATCTACACTAATCTTCGTTTGTCCAAATATTATCTGTTTTGATTTAATTAGTTTGGTTTTCTTTAAAAAATTGTGTTTATGCCTACAAAATTTATTTAGACGATATTCTTCTAAAGGTTGGTCATTAAAGTCGCAAAATTTTTGGAGAAATCGCTATCAACGTTAAAAAGAAAAACATGTATGGATAGAAGTCCAAATATTGTAGGCATCGGAAATTTTATATTTCATATGTTAACGTGTATAAATATCATCTAAATCTTTTTTTTTTTTTCAAAATAAAGCTCCAAAATTAAATTTACTCGTAACAAGTTCGATTTTTTTTTCTTTTTCTCGATAATTTTAAACTATCTGACGAAATATCTGCTATCTACCAAAAAATACGCATCGGATTCCTTTTATAGTGGTAATTATTTTCTTATTGTTTAATTTAATTTGAAAAACTTTTCGCCTCAACTGGTAGTCGAACTTAGAGCAAGCTTCCTCAGAGCAGTATACACTAAGCATTACATTACCGAGGTCAAGTAATCATTAGATTTTATTGTTTGACAACACTGCATTTAAATCAACCAGCATTTTTACTAACCACACACAAGTTGTTTGTTGTAAATTTGGTTTCTTTCTTTTTTGTATGTACATATGTACTCCATTTATAAGTCAACAATTCATTGAACATACATAACATAGTATAAAATGTATTCTTTTAGTTTATCTTGTATGACTTTAAAAATTAAAAAATATCTATACGTATACATTTTTGCTCTTTTCTTTTGTTTTATCTTAATACTCTTATCCCTATTTGACATATACTTATTAAAATATAATTAATACAAAAATTTATACCGCAAAAATAATTTTATTTTGGACTTCAATAATCATAAAAATTATTGTTCTCACTTTGAACTAAGAATAACTAATGAGTGACTAAATGAGTGTACCTAACATATATAAATTGTAAGTGAGAAATGACTTATCATGTTTTCAAAAAAAAACTCTTAGTCAACAAGCAAAATTCTTAGCAATAGGCAGCATTGCCGCCCAAAAAGAAAAGAATTAACACTGCCATTTTCGTGCCATATGAAAAAAAAACCAAAAATTGAATCAATTTTGTTAATAAAAAAAAAACTATAATTCAAAATTATAACGTGGTGCGTATAATTTAACGAATAATTAAAAGATACCTATCATTTTTTCTATTCACATACGAATATTGCCAATAAATTTGGAGTAATTTTCTTTATTTTAAGTTAAATAATTTAAATGAAAATCTTCGTGTCAAAAAAGCTCGATCGTGTCACATCCGCAACGTTGGCAATATGTACAGTTGAAATGAACTCTTACGCCCATATTATTCACTCGATACATCCAGATTGAAACTTAGATCCGGATGTATTTACATAGAATTTGTATATTTACATCTGGATTAAAGTTTTAATCTGTATGTATCGAGTGAATAATATGGGCGTTAATAATATTAAATTTCCAAATAAATAAACAAACGTTAAGACATTAGACATCGTTCAGGAAAATGATATCTCGGAGATCTCAGCAACCTCAGTTACCTGAACAGCACTGCTTTTTCTCCATTTCTCAGCTTTGCTGTCAAAACTTTGAGGAAAAAAATCTTGGATTCGTTTGCTCAGTGTTTGAGTGAGAAAAATTTCTGAGATCTCATTTTTCTGAACGCGCCAATTGAGAGCATTCATATATAGAGAATTTCAATGGAAAATTGATAGGTTCTATTGTGAATGGACCACGTCATACTGGAGATCCCTTCAAAATCTCTACGAACCTTTCAACCATTTCCTCTACTTGAATAGCCTCTTGTAATGTCAACCAAATTTATAAAACCAAGTTAACCAAACATAAATTGAATTGAAAATTTCAAAAATTGAGGTGTGTTAAAGAAAAGTGGAAAAGAAAATAATAAATTCATATGAAATGTTTATGTGCAAAACAGATTAAACCAGCAACAGCGGCCGCCATTATTTTAGAACCAATGTATTTCAATCTTTCAACACATATAAGGCCACCAACAACGGCAACCGCATTGTTAGGCCAAAGTCCTAAATGTGCTGTAAGCTGTTGCTGATGCACTGACAACTTCCCACTACGTAGCATGACACTGAAAAAAATAAAAAATATGGAACTTGTTGTTGTCATTGTTATTGTGCTGGTTAGCCGTATTTGTCGTTTGATTGTTTGGTTTTTATAAAAGTTAGAAATGGAATGACGGGGCGGCTGGTGTCATGGCAATGTGTTTTTAATATATTGTCTTGTTTGCATGTTTATATTGGTATAAGTGCTGGTTTAATCTGTTTCGCACTTTAAGCTAAAAATATAACAAGCTGTCAAACTGAACTAGTTGATGAACTAGTGCATGTATACTTAGTTTATGTATTCGTAAATCTGTGGTCACAAGTTTGCTTTAAGATCTGATAGTGTAAAAAAATAAACAAAAATCAGATGAAAGTGGTAACAATTTTTTTTAAAGAAAATTTTGATAAATCTGCATCTCTTAAACGGTATGCAAAGTTAAACTGTAGATTGTTTTGTCTTGGAACGATAAGTAGATTAATTATTTACGACTTCATTTGGTTGATTTTCATAATTTTGAAAAATATATTGTTAGATTTTTTTAGTTGTAGGAATAGGATAATTGGATAATTTAAAAATGAGATAAATACCCAATTTGTTTTAGTTTTGTGAAACTTAAAGCCATATTATTCACAATTTTTAAAAATTTAAATGAACCAAGTTTTCGTTAAGACTAGTTTATTTTTTTAATATTGTCTAGTTTAAACTTATTAAAAAAATCGTTATAGTTCACTTTTCGAAAAACAAGTTTAGGTTGTCAAACGTATTTCTAGTACTGGGACCATAAATCCAATTTTTTCACACCATTAGCTATTTTTTGTTTGATAAAATTATTGGAGATTGAGGTCACAATTTCTGAACTTTAATTTTAATACTTTTTCTCAAAAACATCTGATATTATTGTTAGCAATGTTTGTTGCCTTTTTTAATGTGTCAATTGGTCTGTTGATAAGTAAAACTCACTATGTTCAAATTTGAGCTAAAATGCCTTAATATTACCAAGTACATACTTTATTTTTCAATTACCTATTGCTAGAAAAACTTATTAGGTTCATTAAACAATTCATCATGGTTTCAGATTTTTAAAATTCATAGATTTACTAATGAAATAGAATTTTCATACTTAATTATTCATTAAAACTCATTATCTCCAATAAACTCTTAACGCACTTAGAGAAATTTACTTGTTAACCGCCAAGATTTTATGACGAAACTTAGCCTCAAGACGTGAATGGGACGCATAAAAATTGGTATTATTTACTGCGCACTATATTATAGTCATTGAGACCAAAGGCCCGTAATACTTTTAAGTTGTAAACGATAACTCGATTCCCGTATAGACATTTTGTGTATTCGTCAAAAATTGGCACATATTTGATTATTTATTTTTTGATCTTATTCTATAGTAGACTTATAACTATTGTTTGTTTTTTATTTTTTTATGAATAACAAAAGGTGGCAAAACAAACAATTATATGGTGTAAAATAAGAAACAGCTGGTTTTGAAATTTATCCAAAACTAGTTTTAATATTTTGAGTTTTAGAGTCTGTTTCACAATGTCTGAGTAAGTTCTGATTAGGTAGGTACTCGACAAATTAAATATTGACACAGGGTCATAATTTCACAAGAGAAAAACTAACAAATTGTCTTTTGATGACTTGAATAGTTTATAAATGATAAAAATATTTTATTTTCTGTGTGGACTTATGACCCTGTTCCCATATTTATGCATCAAGTAACTATTGAGAAATTTACTCAGACATTGTGAAACAAACCCTTAAAATATCAAAACTTTCATAAATAATACTGATTTGTTCAAAACTATAAGAAACTTTAAAACTCTATGGAACTTGTTTTACCATAAAACTAGTTCTTAAACGGGTCAATAATGTGGCTGTTAGTTTTTTTGTAATAATATAATAATAATAATTTTTGAATTTTTAATTCAAATGTGGAACTAAATTGATTTATCATGAAGTTTAAAAGTTATTTTTGACATGAGCGTAGTAATTCTGTCGAAAATTCGATATTTTTCTCAAAATTTTGCTGAAGTCGAAATTTAAAAATTTACTACAGTAATTTTTAAATAACAAATTAGCTAAAGCATTTAAAAAGATTTATGTTCTTAAATAAATCAAAAATAGTTAGTTTAAAAAAACATCAAAACACATTTATGCGAATTTTTCCAAAAACGTGAAATTCAATTTTCTTAGAATCACTTTGAACTAGAGATCCAAAATTACCTTTATTTTCAATCGGTTTCTCACTGAGATAGATTTAATTCGCCAATTTCATTTTGGTCTTGGTCTGAGATTTTTAAAAATTGATTTTTTAGGTCTTTGGGTGAGATTTATCATTTAATTTCAATAATAGCTCTTATTTGTTAACTTATTTCATACAAAATTAAAGAAAAAAAATCATAAATGTTTAAAATGATTATGTTATTTGCTTTCAATTAATAAATGTCATAAATATACATTATATAGGAACATATACAGTGTGTTTTGCATAAGATGCGAAAAAAGGTTAGGGTATGTAGGTTGAGTTGAGACAAAAAAAATCGTATGGGGGTGGGTCCATTTCCACCAGTTTAAGCGAGAGGGCCAATTTTATGAAAAATCAACTTCACTTAGAAAAATATTTATAAAAAATCAGCGGCAATACTTAGAATATCATTTTGCACTTTTTTATAAAGCCAGAAATCCTTACATTAATTCTGTTTTCAAATTAAATAGTTTTATAGTGATAAGTTTTGAAAAAATTAATTTTCAAATTCAAAAATAAATTTTGCGTTAATAAGTAGGTAGTATTTTTGTTTTTAATATTCTATATCTACTCTTAACAATTTTAAGTCAAACAGTAAAAACCAGATGCGTTTATGTCTTATAGTTTTTGAGAATATCAGAAAACTTTTGCTAAGGTATTATATTTCTGCTTTCGAATTCTGGTGGGAAAAAATAATCAGTAATGTTCCACTGAATATCCGAAAGTGTTAAACTATGATTTATTAAACAATTATGTTTGAATTCTAGAAGAAGACCTTTGTAACTCAAAATACAAAATACAAATTTCGAAGTAAGATCTTCTTTTTTTTCTCTCAGCAATTAGTGGTCTGGTCACCAATTGTTCATAATTAAAAAAAAATCGAAATAATAGTTTTTCTCTGAGATAAACTAAAAAAAAATACTTTTAAGTAAACTGGTTATTAAGTGATCGTTATTGAAAATCTCAACAAGTGGAGTGAGAGTAATTTAAGAGACCTTTCAAAAGATTGAGTTGTAATTTCGATCTCTGCTTTGAACACTATAGTTATGAAGTTTAATCAAAATCGTATAAAAAAAACGTTCTTGAGAAAACTTGAAAATCAGAAATCTTTGCATGGCACCTGGCCGTTCCAGATGAGCTTTAGAAAAAAATTCGAAATTTCCTTTCAGGCTTTAGCTGAAATAACAGTTGACTAAAAGCACTCCGAACGACGATATATCGAAACCCAATTTTTTGGACTTCTCCATCATCGTAGTTTTAAATTTGATTAAAACTTTTAAATTTGATTTTTTTTTAAAGAAACCATGACTTGCCCTATAGAGCAGGTAATAATATTGCCATGCCAGTCAACCCCCAAAACAGATTTGGGAATCCAATAATCTGTACAAAAAAGGATGGAGAATGGCCTAATGATTTACAATTCTTAGACAATTCCTATGTGATGTGCATATTTTTAGTTTGAAGCAATGCAAAGGGACTTAAAATTTTTTGTCGAACACAAACGATTAATTGTTTGATGAGAGGCACTTTATCATGACTAGAGATTATCGTTCAGCTCAATAGGTTAGCAATTGAAATAAATGTAAAAAAAATTTAAAAAAAGATTATTTTCAATGACAAAAAAAACATTAATCAGAAAAAACTTAAAAAAAAAATTAATCTGAAAAAACTTAAAATTTCTGTGTCAAGTTTTGCAAGAACTTTCAGATTCAAGGATTTTATGTGAAATTGATAAAATTTATCATTGTTTTAACAAGACTATTCCAAGCCCATTCCCTGCTTATTGAAGTTTATAAAACGGTATTTTATTTGCTCAGGTTTTATAAGCCTCTTGAAATTGTTAAAACTTTGATTATGTGTTGTAAAATATATAATTTAACATACCCTTCAAACAAAAATAAAACAGGTCAGTTTAAACATATTAGCTATATTCAATAAAATGAGTTCATAAAATGCAGTCGACGATGTGAAGCCTTCTATAATACTTAAATATAATATCTTTTTAGGACTTTATTACCTACTGCTGATAAGATAAAACCAAAAAAAAAAAAATATTATTCGTTCCAGAAAAAAATATTTAATCTACTGTGCCATCTCGATGTTTGTTTTAATTGGGCCACTGTTAGTATATTTACCAACATTAACCAATATTTACCGTAATTAACATTGTAATCTGATACGGTTTCTTTTTTAAAGTAGGTACCTATATATAGAAGTATTATTCCGATTAATAAATTTATTATCACGTAATAATGTGTAGTAGGTACTCGCTGATACAAGTTGTTTTACAACAATATACAATAATGTTTATTTCGTAACGAATACAATTTAAAACGCAAATTTACTATTGAATTAAATTCGGTTTGTTTTGATTTTTTATTTAAGTTAAATAAATTATTGTATTAGGATATTTATTTATTTTTCTTTAAGTTTTTTTTTTTATTTATTATTTAAACTTAAAATAATTGCAGTCGTCTGTTTCCATATTTTATTTGTTAAGTCCAGTCTTTGTCAATTTCAACCATAGAATTACTAATAATCGAAAATCAAATGACTATTGTTGATAAGCCAATGAGGTCACACACAGCTTGGCATGCATTTTTGGGTGGATCAATTATTCGACCGTTTTCATTCGAGAACCAAAATCGTGTGTTTTGAGCACCTTGGACTTATTTCTTGGGAATTATCTCAAGGAAAAGGTTCATACCAATAAGTTACCAACAATTTTATAGCTTAAGGAAGAGATAATAAGGAATAATGGTCAGATCAACAAGCAATTATGCTCAGATGTCATCAAAAATTTTGACCATCATTCGATTTGATGTGTACCGCTGAAACTTTGGTGAACATTTGGCCGCGGGAATATTTTGCACAAGCATTAGTGTATTTTTACACGATAATTTTTGCATCATAACTCTTCTTCGAGTTCATCTTTCGAATTTCTTTCGGTGAGGCTTACACCCAAAGCCCAAACCAAAAAAAAAATCATATAATTCAAATGCTTAAAATTTTTTAAAATCAAATAAATATAAGTATAAAACTGCAATATTTTTCAAATTTCTAAAATGATTTAAAGCCTAGGCAAATTAGACCGCCCCTAGCATGATTTGGATTTTTGGGAAATGATCAAATTCAGTTATTCGTAAATATCCCAGTTTTTTATTATAATTATTTGGTCAGTTTATATTTCTAAAGTCTCCTTGATCTCAGCAATGTCACAAAAATAAACGGTATTCCTTAGTAAAATTTCTCAGTTTTGTGTCAATTATTCAGGAAAAAATTTTTGGATTCGTCTGCTCAATTTTTGACGGAGCAAACTAAGTGAGCACTCTTAAAAAAATCTGTACCTACAAAAAATATCCAAACATTGTTTTTCGTAAGCGCAATAGGTTTTGATAAAAACGTTGAGCAAGCATTAAAATATATTAGGTAGTCCTTTTGTGTTAATGTAGATACGTCTTATTTTCCACTGCTGGGCTAAATTACTGGACTGGGACTTTGAAATGTTGTGTTGGTCTAAAATTCTCAAATACCAACACTTATATTTTTATTTATTATTGTAAATAAATACAAAGTTTCTTACAAAAATTTATTAGCTTCGAGCAAGTACGTAAAACCTAATTGTACACTTTATTATATTTTTTTTTTCTTCTTTCGAATGCAACGGTATGTTGATGGTGTAGTTTACCACAAAAATAAAAGAGACAAAAAACAAGGCAAAAACAAAAATTTGTTAGTGGATGGAATCACATTGTTTGTCGATGATGCCAGATTTTATGTTGCAGCAGCCATAATGTAATCCGGTTTAAATGGACCCCGTTAGAAATAGAAATGGTACATTTTTTTTTTCGTTTAAATAGAGAAAGGGGAATTTTTGTAACAAAAACTAATAGGCAATAAAATTTTTGAACGATTTGCAATTAAATTTAGAAACAAAATAAACTATCTTTTACAAACCTTTTATCAATTACAATGTTATAACCCTTTATATTGAAGGAACAGGAAGAAGTCACATCTCAAAACAACCAAAAAATACGCACAAAATCATTGAGAATTTTATTTTATTTTTATTTTTTTTCTATTTGAAAAATTTCGCCACACAATTCACTTTTTGAGCTTTTTCACACACAAATCAACAACTCTTTTTTATTATTTTTATATTCAAGGGAAATTACAAAACTTATCAATTTTTTAGGGGATAGATGCAAAAAAAAAAAAAAACTGCACAAGTTTTCACACGAGAAATAACAGAAATCGAAGGCGACGACGACGATCACGAAGAATAAGAAAAAAGACAAACGAATGCAAGCGTAAAAAGGAAAAATTCGAACAAAATTTCGAAATGAAATCGAAAGTTAAACAGAACCCGCGCCAAAGCGATTCACTTGTTCGTGTTCCACTTTTGGTCAATTTGTGTTTGTTGTTGCTGTTAAAAATAAGACACAAACCAATGGAACGACAAAAAAACGGATACAAATTCACCACAGGAGAAACAAGGAGTATTATATATTTTTTTTTGTTGTTTATTGACAAGAAAAGTAATAATTATTCTTTGAATTTTCGTTTTATTTTTGGGAAGTATGTAATTATATGTATGTAGGTACTCGCATGCAGAAAGTAGTTGTAGTTTTTTTGTATTATTATTATTTAAACCACACGGTGCATTAATTATGCGCAAATGCTAGCGATCGGTGCAAATGAAAAATTTAAACTGATCGAAAATTTCTCCGCAAAAGCGTCAGAAAGCGGCTCTGTGGCTACAGCTTGTTAGTGCGACATCGAAATACAAAAAAAAAAAGATATGAAAAAAGAGTGCTCCCCAAAGCAACAACAAACTGAAAGAAATACTCATGATGGGGTTCATATCGATCGCCGCTTTTGTTTATGTATTTGTGCAACTTTATACTTCGGCCCCTCTGCCCAGCCCATCATTAACCAGAAGCAGTTGTTGTTAGTATGAGTTTACGATCGTTAACAGCAGCTGCTGCTTTGCTCATTCTTTGTGGTCCATGTTTAGTGGTTTGCTTCTGTGATGGTCTCTTGGAGATATCTTTGAGTTCAACACCCATACAAAGCCACAAGAAGTGCATGATCGGTGGAAAAGCTTAGACAAATAAAAAACGACATAAAAAAGCTTATGCTGGAGCTTGAAGCGATTAGATATATACTGCATGATGGCGATCGTTGATCTTTGCTTGGGAAAATTTTGTGCAGAGTTGTTGTTTAACAAAGCTTATTATATTATAGTACATTTTCAAGAGAGTAACGCTAAAGAGGACAGCTTTTTTTTGCTAAGCACGTGTGTTGGTTTGATTTTATGAAGCTTTTGCTGTCATCTAACAAACTTTTAATCCAAGTTTGGACATTAGAGAACCAGCAGAGAGAGAGAGAGAGTGAATATTTTGAATAATTTTTAATAGAGATCGGCTGGTATAACCTGCTTTGAAAACAATATAGAAACGTGGTGCACGTGAATTTAAAACAGGAAATGGTTTTCATTCAACTGTTTTTGTTTTGTTTTAAGAAAGTGCAATGTGCAAATAATGGTTATGTGGTTTGCTTATTTTCACACTAGCAGTGTTAGGAATTAGACCATATTACCAGATAGGTAATAGATATACTTACTTATGGATTTTTATTTATTTCATGGCAAAAATGAGATGTAGATAAGTTTTTTTTTTTAAATAAATCCCTAAAAATTTGAAAAAAATCATGAAACTATAATAATGACACGAGAGGATAGTAAGGGAAAATTATTTGTGTTTGCAAGGGAATAATCTGAAAAGACTGCACAGACAAAAAATGACTGTCGGAGGAGTCATGGATTGATGTTAAAATGCTCGTTCAACAAGAAGTGCAAGCTTTAAGTGCGCTTTAAAGAAGTAAATTTGGCTTCTGAAATGGATTATTAGGAAATTTTCAAAGGTCAAAGCTGCTTAGTTTTCTAAGGTCGATGGGCAGGTAATTCCAAAGACCCCCTGTGTACACAAAGAACTGTCGCTTATGACTTTATTATTCACTCGATACATTCAGATTAAAACTTAAATCCGGATGTATTTTCATTGAATTTATATAATTTACATCAGGATTAAAGTTTGAATCTGGATCTATAAAGTGAATAATATAGCGGTTAGAGTTAAGATACATAGTTAAATTTGGGTGTAGTTAAAACTTTTTCAGATGTTGGAAACACAAGCTTTTCAATAAAGATAAATTCAGGAACTTTATATTACGAATCAACTTAAATAATAAAACTATGGTACTTGGAAATCAAGAAACTTGCTCAAGGGCATATTAAAAATACTGTTTGCACTTCCAGCAACATGGTTAAACCGATTTAAACCATAAAAAAAGCGAACAATATTGTTGAAGGCGATTTCCAATGTTCATCAACTTCTATACTGCATAAACAATATAAGACTAGGCTACCATACAATAACAAAGGAAGCACAATTATTTTCACTATTGTCATTTTAGTGGACGTTGGAAGACAGCAGCGACACCTATGTAGATATATTTATAACCAGAATTGCAGCGAAATATAATATTATGTAATAATATATAATATAGGTACTTATGTTCCTGAAGTTTTTGGTTGGAAAAGCCCAGTTTATATACTTATAGAAACCAGTTAAATATAAAAATAAAACTTTTTTCTCAGTGAAAGCTATTTCCTTTGCTTGACAATTTTTGTTTATTTTTTTAATTTGAAATTATAATATACCGACACTATTTTTTTAGAAAAAAGTCGAATTTGTTCTTGAATTACTAAACATTTATTTTTGATCTTTTTTCTTCAAGTAATAGGCACGGTTAGCAAAATGAGATCTCAGAGATTTCGCCCCGTCAACAAGTGATCCAGCGAATAAAATTTTTTTTCTCAGTATTTTGACAGCAATTCTGAGAAATTTTGCTGAGAAATCGTGTTTATATAAGTGAGAGATCTATTAATTCATTTTGTTTGGGCTATAGAACGTGAAACCGACTTAATGGCAAAATTGCGGGACCAACTAGTTTCGTGTTTTTATATTATAAAAATGTCATATGTACCATTAAAACCTCGATTAAAATTATTTTATCTTACCCTTTACCTTGATTTGTACCTTTATTGTAAGTAAACATTGAGAATATAGCTTGTAAGTTGTAGCCAATATTTCATAACCAAAGTAAGGCTAAGTATAAAGTTAAGTTCGATAAGTCAGTAATAAGCTTTCATAAAATGCAGTTTATCCATCCTACTACAAAATATTGCACCAGTTATTTTATATTTACATGTACACTACATATATCAACTTGAAAATGATTCAAGCTTATTCTGCAGATTCATTGAAGTAGTTTGCATGCATTGTTGCACGTAATACACGCGCATACCAAAAAGTCAAGGAAATAAGGTTGCAATATATGTATGTAGATAGTCATTTTTGTGTTGGAATTTTTTTTATAATTTTAGTCGTTTTAAATTTTACAGTTTTTTTTACTGAAAAATAAACTTAAAAATTTAAATTCAACATAAGCACTTTTGTGGTAGTTTTGTGGTTCATAATAATAAAGAAGCATTTCAGTTAAAGTTAAACATTAAATTTTTTTATCAGCAAATGGGTCTAATTCTTTTTAGTCCTCGGAGTTGCAATGGCCTCCTTTTTTGTAAAAACTGAAATAACTGGAATTAAAATGAAGAGAAGATTTTGAAGAAAAATCTATTCCAGCAAAGCTGCAAACAAATATTTTGAAGTTTACGTTAGTAAAATTCAATAATAATAAACAATGATATTGATATAAACTCTCATTAAAACGCACTATATGTAACATATTAAATGATGAACAAACCTCCTTCACTGACTACAAAAAAAAAACAATACCGTTCTCACTAGAAAGTTCAAATTATTTGAACTACCTTTAAAATTGTTTTTACAAATTATTCAGCCATTCATATCACCTGGTTGGACAGCATTTGAGAAAAACAAAGTTTTAATTACAACGCTACTTCCTTGACTTTAAATGTACACCTTAACCTAGTGTAGGTGAATAAAGACATATAGGGAAAGAGAGACTTAACTCTCCCAAGTCTCGAGTAGATTTCGTTAGCTGGGCCTTGATTTCTTTGTGTCTGTATAGTTAAGCTCAAACTATCATCTTTTCTGAGACGAAGCTCTTCTTGATGTTATTCTTTTTTTTTTTATTTATAAGTTATACCTACCATCGGCGGTGGTGCGGCGCGATGGCCCTGTGGGCTCAGAGAGCTCATTGAACTGAGAAACAGAAACAACGTCAAGGTGCGAGATCATTCACTTTCGATTTCATCCCATGAATATGATTTGAAGATATGGCCTTTTTGTGTGTTAACGACTATTTTTCAACACGTCGTAGAAGCAAAACAGTAGTCCAGTGCAAGGGCATGTTTTGTTGTCACCTGTCAGTCTACTCACTGTAATGTTGATTTTGTTTTCAGATAAGCGCATTTTATGATGTTTTTGTTTTTTTTTTTTTTTTTTTTTTTTTTTTATGACAAAGTTGTTAGCTTTTTGTTGTTAAAAGTGTTGTTTTCCCTATATAATATTTTTTTTTAGTCACGTTGTATATGTAAAGTTAAGTGAAAAATTGATAAATAAAATAAATATAATATTTTTATGATTGGTAGGTATTTGTTTTTGGTCGCAATTAGCACAGAATTTCTCATTGGAATAATAATTTTTAATCAAATTTTAAAGAGATTAATGAAATAATTAAATATATATTTATTAGTTTCAGAGATAAATTTATTAATTGTTATATTTGTGATATAGATAATTTATATCTGTTTACTGACCTTGGAATTATTATAGTATGATGACAAATAGTATAAAGATATTGACCCTTGAACAGAGAATTGGATGAAAGGATAGTAGGAAATCACAATTAAAACGTCTTTAAAATGACATTCAGTACTAGAGTAAATTTTTTTTGGAAATACCCACTGATTAGATTTAAGTTAATCTTTTGTTTGATTCTTTAGATGGGTCGCAATATCGAAATAATAAAAGGTTAAATATTTTACAAATTCCAGAATTGACTCAAAATAAATTGACTGTATTTCTCTTGGTGAACATGAAACGATTCATCCTCAGTTTAACCACTTAACCGACTGGTACCGTCAAGTACGTGACTTCGGAAAGCTTACAACCTCTTAATGAATATTTTAAAACACCAAACTTTGCAAACATCACAATCTCACGCCAGAAGTTATTGGCTATTTAAACAAAAATTTACGAAGCTTCAGAAAAGTAAAATTTAAATTTATTCTGTGCAAAAAAACTGTTGTTATTGTTCTTTCTGATTTAAATTCAATCAATCATTCGAGAAATTTTTAATAAATCATGGCAACTCCAAAGAGAATCGGTTAGTTAATAATTAAATTTAAATTGACACTAACAAACGTGCAAAAGGTGCACAAACAAAAAATTCAATATAATAAAAAAGTACACATACGCCCGAGTGTACAACTGTTATATTTTATAATTTTGATCAGAAGTATTTTAAAATTCTCCTGCAAAATAATAAATAATTTTTGTTCGTTACTGAAAAAAAAATTAAATTGCGACAAATTTCTGGTTAGCGAGGTTATTTTTTTTAATGCGAAAGTTTCTTCTTTTTTCTTTGGCATCGTAAATCTTACTTGAGTGAATTTATGCACTTTTATGTTTAATATGGAACCAGGTCTCATATTAGGAAACAAAAACAAACAAATGTAAAATTGTGTTCTGTTTTTATCAAAATGAATAATAAAGTTAAGAAAATCACCATTTTTTTAAAAACGCAGAAAAATAATTCACTTTTATTGCAGAAAAAAAATCGAAGTGGAGATTTTTAAACGCAACTAGCTGTCCCGGCGAACTTCGTTCCGCCTAAAATTAATTTCGAGAGTAGAGCCTCTATATCGAATGAATGAAACTTTTATGGAATTAAATTCAATACATTTTATTTAAACAGAAAATGGATTTAACACTTTACATGTCACTGCAACGAAGCCGAAAATTGGAAATTTAGGGCCGAAAAGAGGAAAATGCGTACTACAAGGGGTGAATGGTGGTAATATCAATATTAATGATACACAAATTGAGCCTGGTGGAACACTAATACATTCAGTGATCATATGGCCAAAAAATACTTTTAGAAGTGAATGGTGGCGTTTCCGTCAAACTTTATCGGTCAACCCGATCAACGCTTGCTTGAAATCATAATTTCTATGGCGATAGTTAACGAAGTTACAATTGACAACGAAAATGAGAGTTGTGCTGTAGAACAATCTATCAGCCCATAATTTCTCAGAACAACTGTTAAAAATTGGAAATGCAGGTATTCTGTTTGATGCTACAAATTACCTGGGGCCGAATTACGACATCAGTGACTGAACGACACGTGAGGGAAATTTCATACGAAATATCGAACAACATCGATATTTTGTATGAAATTTCCCTCACGTGTCGTTCAGTCACTGATGCCGTAATTCGGCCCCTGATTTCTTTCCCGTCGGATTTTTATGAATTTACATCATCAAAGGAAGAACTAATTAGCAAATATCTAAGTGTTACCGAACATCGGCCGCAATTATTATTGCTGCGAAGAATAACGACGTACATATGTAGATGATTTGAATTTAATTATTCAAAATCAAATCGCAGCCACAGTGTATTCGGTTGATGGTATTATAACTGATAAAGAAACAATAAGCTACCCAATCGAATTTTTTAATTCGTTGGATGTACCTGTTGTACCACCGTAAAATGTGCAACTCAAAGTCGTCAATGTCATCATAATGCTGCACAATCTGAACCCACAGTTTTTGCAATGGAATCAGGCTGGTGGTAAAGAAACTTATGAACAACTTCATCCAAGCAACCATAATCAAAATCAAATTCAAAGGCGAGAAAGTTCTCACTCAAAGAATTCGGATGACATCGACCGACTAACCATTCGAGTTTATAAAAGCATTCAGTTTCTCGTTCGACTCGCAAGTGACTTCCCCAACATAGGGAGTGAAGTCAAAATATATTTACATGGCAATAAATGAGTGTACTCACACAAACACGACGATAAGGTTAATCGAGTCTCACGGACAATTAGATACAACAATATGTTTATCACAAAGCGTTGCAGTGCACCTGTAATGTGTGAAATCCATTTTCTGTGTAAATAAAATTTATTAAATCTTATTTCAAAACAGTTTCTCATTTAATATGGAGGCTCGACATAGTAAAACATTAAATATTGTTTATGAAATTGAATAGCTACGTCGACTTTCATGATAAAGCAGTGATTCTTATAAAATACTATTTATCTAATGGAAAAAGAAGAAGAAGGTCGATGTTAACAATAATGATCACTTAATCGACGTATTGGTTCCACGTGGTTCTATTTTGTGGTATATCTTGTTTATATGTACAATGTAGATATCACCGCCATCCAGCCCTTAAATTTATGCAATTTCACGATTTTCCATCTTTTAACGTATAAATTTCCAATTTTCGGCTCCGTTTTGTTTTTACCTTACTTAATACTTATGCAACAACAAATCCTTTTGCAAATCGGTTGATGTTCAGTTGAGTTGCACCCCTTAAATTATGCAATTTAACTATTTGCTAACTATTCTGTTCTAAAATTCAAATTTTCGGCTCCGTTGTGTTCTTCCCTTACTTAATATCCCTATGCAAATTGGTTGATGTTCAGCCGAGTTATGTTGTCGAGAACAAAAAAATCAATTCATGTTTATATATATAGATAATATTAACTTTGGCATAAGGAAATTATGACTACAAATTTCATTACCGTATATGGCCTGCATAAAAAGTTATTCGGGGTTACATTTCGAAAATCTCTCTTTTTTTCGCAAAGAACTTTTGAACACTCCCGAAAAGTAACTTATGCAAAGCTTGTTAATCTTGCAATTTTATAAAAAAAAGGTTTTGAGCCTTTTCTTTCTTTAGATACAGTTTAGAAAAAGATCATTTAAAAAAAAACATAAAATGAAAAAAATTTTGTTTTTTCGAATTTAATTCCCAAACGGAAAATGTTTTTGAAAACGGTTTGTGATGCTTTATGAAATCCTTCACTTCTCTTAAATCGTATATTATATCTATTTTTACTTTCGATAAAAAGGTACTACATATGTTGCAAGTTATGGATTCGTTAAAAAAATCGAACTCGAGATTTTGATCAAACTTAACACTACGATGATAGCGAAGTCGAAAAAAAAGGGTCTCGCAATTCTGTCAATCTGCAGCCTTACTAATCATGGGTGGATTTTCTTTAAATTTGATACCTAGATTTTTTGAATATGTTTTGTTATATTTTTTAGTTTTTAATGGAAATCTTTTTTCTCAAAAACGTGCTTTCAAATTTTTTTTATATATATACAAAAATTTACAAAAACCCTAAATTAAAAAAAAAATTTTTTAATTTTTTCGATTTTCTCAAAACTGGTTTAACTTATTTTGATAATTTTTTGAATGGAGATTATTTTAAAAGGTTTTGAAAGTTTTGGAAGTATATCAAAATTATCAAATTTTTAATAAAAGTTTCAATTTTTTTAATAATTCGAAAACGACTTGGTCAATTTTTATCAAACTTGATACCCAACAGTTTTTTTTAACAATATCTATCAATAATACCAAGTTGCATACTTTCAGGGGTGGATTGGGGCGATATATATTTGAAAATTCCACTTTTTATGGGAAGGAGCAAATATTGTTTCTATAAGGAATGACAGACACTAATTTTGGAAAATCGAAAATGGAAAGATGGTTACGCTCTCAGTTAAAATATTCAAATTCAGTTATTTAAATTTAACTTTTTAAAATGCTAAAATTGATGAAAGCTGGGTGGATCAGCTAGTATTATTTATAAACCTTTTGCAAAGTATGTCTACTTTCTAAACTTAACTGTCCAACTCCAAAACCTTATTTATAAATAATTTCCATCGATTGTCTAACTAAGACACTGCAATTGGTTTTTCAAACCTATTTTAAAGTAATGAAAATTTCTAGTTGTGAATGGAAAAGTTAAGATATCGTTGAATTAATGAAATTGAAAGTCCCCAAAAGTTGATAAAATTGACAGATAGAAGGGATTTCAGTGAATATATGAGGAAATATTTATATATGTCTCCTACTTATTTTAGGAGTTTCTATCGATGCCATTTCCCAAGTAACCGGCTTATCCACTGAAGAACTTGAAAGTTCAGATAAATAAAGTTGAGATTACGGTTTTTCTTTCAGAATTAATTTGTAAAATTCCTCCTCGCTTAAAATTTTAACACCCAGCTTTTTAGCCTTTTCGAGCTTTGACCCAGCCGACAACCAAGAAGTCCGTACTTTTGGACACACTAGAGCTAACTTTTATACCTAAAGATTCTGCCTCTGCTTGCGCTTCCTTTCTTTCCCTTGTCAACAGCTTACCAGTAAATACCAATATTTTCCCGCTAAGAGGGGAATTGCTAACTACAGTCAGAATGGTCAACTGAGAAACGAGACATCTTATAGGAAATCTAATAAATACGACTGATGAAATATAATTTTTCTTTAAAAAGAGCTTAACAAAATTATTAAAACACGAAGAAACCAAATACATAGATATATGTATGCATTTCTATCTATTCCATTAACTTTTGTTTTTTTAATTCAAACTCCTGAGAACAAACGTTATAAGTTTTGTTTTTGTTATTAAAATAATTAATGGAAATATATTCTCTTTTTACCTTTTGTCCCGGATAAATTTTAATATTCCTCAGAGAAACTTTAGAAATATACCAAACTGCATAACATCTAAATATATCAAACTGTCGTCCTAATTATTAAAGATTTTTTCCGTTAAATTAAATGTTTAAATTATTAAAACTTCTTAATAAAGGATGTTATAACTTATTTGACGAATCACTGCATTTTTCAACTTAGTTTTTATCAATTTTTTTAATCATTCATTTAATTATACTATAGACCTAAGTAGTTATGTATTTTTTGAGGTATAGTCTTTAGCTATATATGTGAATAAATAAAAAGATATTAATCTCTCTTTAACATAATTTCGGGACGCGGAACTGGTATTTTTTCTTTTCATTAATTTGAAACTAGAAATTAAACATTCGTGTCTTCATAGTGTTTGAATAACATGCAAAAATGATCTCCATTAGTTTAAATTTCCATTTAACATTCTATTTTGGAAAAAAATTTAACAAAATTGATATATTTTATCAAAAATTATTTATTTAAAATAAATGACATCGAATAATAATATTCGGGTCCTTTATTATTTAATTTATTTTGAACTAAATGAAATTTAATTTGAATAATTTAATAGGTAACTATAATAAACCTAGAATAACGTTTTTTTAAATATTCCCATGTGCAATTATTTATATGAAATTATTAATATTTTGCAACCTTCGAAACTTATACAAAACTATGTCAAATATGAAGGAAAAACAAGGTTATCATATTATATTATTTATAATACTGAATGTATACATAAAACACTTATAATTTTTTGTTCACATAAAGTTTTATTCCAATTCACCAAATGCAATAATAATTGCTGCTCGTATGACATTCATAATTTTCTTTCAGAAAAATCAATATCTTGAAATTCTTATAAAATATTTAGTACATCTCTTGTGTCCATTTTGCTTAACAGTTTTTCTTATATAGTTATTATACCCTATAGACAACATGGACATTGTTATAGCCAAGTGCAAAAAAAACTACATACCTAGTCATATTTTTCGGCAAAATCAAAATATTTTTATTATAGAATTTTGATATCGAAATTTAAATGATTTTTGTCTTTATTATTAGGACTGTTCGTAAAGTTGCCAAAACTGATATTTTCTATCAATTTCAGTCCAATTTTATTTTTTTATTTTTTTTTATATGAAATTTAAAAGAACTTTGGACCAAATTGGTAGAAATTGGTAGTTTTGGGAAGTAAACAAATACAGATTAAATAATAGTTGTTGTGAGCCAATTCGACTTGTAAAATGTTTTAGTAATGAATGTTAATTCCAATAAAATTCTTGATCAAAAGAAAGGACGATGTGACTTGTTTGAGTTTACAATGGATTATGTTTTATTTCACACTTATTACAATTTAACAATTTTTTATCAGAACAAAATGAAAAACTAAACATGACTTTCAAAAACATTAAAAAATGAAACATGAATTGCAATTTTTTGAAGATGACATTTAATATTGACATTTACAAGAGTGACATTGACATTATTGCTGACATCTTGATGATAAGGGTGCGTGAACATCTTAAGGTGTGGTTAGACGCAACAATAGTAATCATTTAAAAATTGACAGACATTGTTTTTAAAGGATCCCACATAACAACGCGAATTTGTAGTGTTGGTGTGAGGGATCCTAAAATGTAAAAAAAAAAACTGAATATATATACTTTTAAAAATCAAGTAATATTTTTCCTTAACTTACTTTTTAACCTATTTTTTAATTTGTTTATTGAAATAACCGAATGAAATTTGAACACAGATTACCTACGTGAAATTTAATTTTTTGAAAATAATGTAATTGGTGGCAAAATACCTTTCATGCTAAGTGCAAATATTTCTGATGTCTACCTATTTTGTGATTTGGAAAAAATTGAAAATAAAAGGTAGTCAGTTAAACCTCCACTTGAGTATACTCATACAAAGTGTGTGTATAAAATATGTCTTTCCTGTCCAACTCAACTGCAAGACAATCTTTTATTTAAAAAGAAAAATAATAATAAACTACTGCAACCACTCAAGTCAAGTGGAAACAAAAAAGCTATTACGTGTTGCAATACACTTCTGGTAACCCAACCTATCTTATACTATATATATTCGTCGTTGTATATAGTTTAGCAAACTTACATTGGTAATTCTGTGGGTGAAAAACAACATTTTGTGCTTCAAAGAAAAATATGAAATTAAATGAAAAGAGATTTTTTTTTTGTGTTTTGTTAAGTAATCACTAATCAGGCACAAGGTTATATACACAGGTTAACTTGATTGATCAAAATAAATGTAATTCAGACCAAGCACGGGATCAATCAAAAGCAAAACAATTATGTTTATGATTTATCTCTATCGTGTCAATATACATATTATGTGTTGTATGTGACCGAAATGTTAAATACAACAGATGGAGAACAGCATAAGATTTTAATTTTTAGGGAACAAAGGCGCAAAATAACATGTCTCTGTTGACCTCCTTTTATAAATTTTTGGTCGAAATTTAAAATAAATCAGTTTAAATAAAAAACTTGAAAATTGAAAAGTCATTAATTTTTAGCAAAAACTAAATTGACTGTGTTGGCAATTAGAGGCACGACGGAAGTCGAACCATATGACGCTTTTCGCTAGGTACAAATATTCAGTTATTTGGTTATTTTTGTGTATATTATTTTGTTTTTCGACACTTTATATTTATGAAGATTAAAGGCCAAATAAAGCAATCGATGAAAATTTTTGTTTTAGTTTTGAGATGAGACTAGTAATGGATTAAATAAATCGAACTCGATGTTGTTCAAACTTGATATTACGATGTTAGGGAAGAAGAAAAAAATGTTTTGCAATTATTTCAATCTGTCTGTCTGTTTGGCTAGAGCCTTAACGGATTCTTCAATCTTCTTTAAAATTGATACTTTTCTTTTTTTTAACATTCTACTGACACGTTTGTTTTTTAATTTTTTCTTACCAAAAATAACGGTATGTATACATATACATTTTTTCAGCATTTTTGGAAACCCTTATCTTCACAAAAATAATTCCTCAGATTACAAAATATTTGATGAAAAAAAAAATATTCCGAAAAAACCATTTTTTTTGATTTTCGACTTTATTGAAAACGGTTCAACTGATTTTTAGCAAACAAATACTTCTATATAAATAATAAATTCTTGAAAGAAATAGAGAAACATTTTTTTAACTTCATATTAAATTAACATGTGAGAGAGATAAAAAATAATTCTTAATAAAATTATGTTTCCTCGTATGGAAAGTTTTCTATCTAAAATGAACAAAACAAAAGGTTGTCCGCGTCCATTTATTTTTATTTATTGTTTGATTTGAACACAAATATTTTATTAAAAAATCCATTTTTTTAGTTATTTTAATTTTTTTTTAATTTTTTCGTTCTGAAGATTTGTTATAGTTGTTCAAAACAATAGCAGGTTCTTGTGATTCATTCGTGCATATTTTGTTTTTAATTTTCAACAACATATCTCTTTATTTGTTTAACCGATTTAAATAAAACAATTTTTGGAAAGAGCTTCTATGATAAGTTCAAATAATATTGATATGTCAAAATCTTCAAAAGAACAACTTTTAGATTTTAAAAATAAATTTCAAAATTATTTCGATATTTGAAAATATAGAAGATGATTTTTTTCTAAATGGAATTTTTAATTCTCAATTAATTATTAAATACTTATAATTGTATTACCAATTTCTTCTTTCTTGAAAATGTTTACATAATTTTGTATAAAATTTTGTTTTTGGTTTTTTTTTTTAAACGCTTCTTTACAATTTTTAAATTTTCTTCTCATAAATTAGGGTTAGTTAAAGAAATAAGACCGCCCTTTGGGTGTCGAAAAATTCAAAAGCCGTTTAATCAATTTATTTATAGCTGTTAATTTTTGCGTACTCACATAAAACTACCCTAAAAATGTAGTAGGTGACATAAAAAATAGGCTTTCATAACTAATTTATTTCTTTTAAAATATGAATCATATGAATTGGTAACAATGGGTTAATATTGTGAACAAAATTCATTCAGAAAATGCATCGTACACATGTAGGTATATAACCAAACTATGAGTACGGGAACTTTTAGGTGTATGAGTCATGATATCATTTTACAAAATTCTGGGAGTTTTTTTTTGCCATCTTTGGTGGATTTTTCAAAAAGTTTTATCAATTAAATTCATTTAATAAAAAATTAAGGAAATGATACTCTATCATTTTTCCTAGGTACATAGACTTTAATCTTAATGATCCGATTAATAAAACTTAACTTTTTTTCCGATTAATTTGCGTTGCATAAAATCTACAAATAAGCTGATATGAGTTCGCTTGAAAAACTTCTATCAGCAGTTTATTAATCGGATCCCCAAGATACCTTTACACTAAGGTAAAATGACACATCATCATTTAATATATATTTTTTTTAAGTAATTTAAGTGATAAAAAATTGATTTTAATTGATGATATACTTAAATTATTCAGGTGGTGGATTAATGAATAATTGAGTTAAAGTTAGATATTCTTGCCAAAAAGTAAAGATAAAAAAAAATAAACACATGACACACATATGCTTTATTTGTACATATACTCAAATGACAGAACATTACTGACAAATTAATATATTTTAGGGACAACTAGTTTCTTGTTGATTATACTAGATTTTCGATAAGATTCTGTATTAAACGACGAACGTGGATTTATCTCTTTAAGTATTTATTAATACGAAATTTTAATTTAATTAAAAGGTGTAGAGATGAATATAAAATTCATATGAGAGCTGTAGCATAACAAGAAAATTTTTAAGTCGGAAAATAATTACCCCGTCTTTGACATCATTGATGTTCAAATTATAAATATAATAAAGGAAGATTTCGGTGTATTAATAAATGCACCAGTTGACAGCGAACAGTTGAATAAATACGCGTTAATATAGTCGAAAGATGATATTTATAGAAGACTTAATAAATATTGATGGAATACAATCAGGACCAGAAGAACAATTTTTTTTAGATTGTCAATATATTGTATACTAGTTTGGTCTCAGTAAGTCTCACAAAAGGTATGTGTATATCATGTTGATTGCTGTAACTTAGCGTTATCACAGAATTCAATATCACATCAGGAAATATGTTGATTGGCAAAATAAATCACTGATTTTTGTATCACACTTTGAGATTTTATCTCTGTATTGCAAAGATCATCGAAGAAATAAAAATATGTATCAACACATAAGAATAGTGCAAAAACGATTCTTTAACGCTTATTATTTCAAGGTCAGTATATGTACCTACATATGTACATTCATATATATTTGATATGATACCATATAATAAGCACAAAAATGTTAAATTTGATAATTATCAGATTCAATACTGATGAGTGATTTCAAGTGTTCAATTTCAACGATGACCAAAATTTAATTTAAAATCAAAGACCTATACTCGTAATTAAAAAAAAAACAACAATATTTATCAGCCAAAATTAATTTAAAAATTATCGTTCAATATTCCATCTCATCATTGATTTTATTTAACAACAATAACAATAGCAAATTTTAGTATCGCAGTAATAACAATATGGCATCAAATTGTTTGCAAAACATTTGAAAAAGTTCACTGCTAAGGTCATAATAACAGAATAAATAAAAAAAAAAAAAATATTTAATAGATACGAGCTCTTCAATTCTACTATACAGCAGATCAAGTCACAAATTTTTATTGTTGCAAAACAAACTGATGAATGATTATAAATTTCTTGTTTTTCTTCTTTTTCTTGTAAATATAAAAATATACATATGCATATATACATATTTTTTTAAAGATGCATTTTATGCATTATACCCGAAATGATTAATATTCTAATGATTTTGCAGCATTGACCCAATTCACCTTACTTGCAGTTTATATTTGTATGCAAATATTCCTTAGAAAATTAACAATCTATATGAAATCAAAAATATCCACACGACATCAAACTATACCTATAGGAACTTATTGATATGTCGCATGATTTTTTATTTGTTTTATTAATCGTTTAATGACTACCTATATGGATTTATTTACATTTATCTAAGATTGCATCCATCAAACGTAAACGTAAACATTTCAATTGAAATGATGTCATAATAATTTTTTTTAATTAGTATAACTGAAATCTATTGCTTTTTTATGCATCTTAATATAGATCTGAAATTGCAAACAACTTTGGCGCATAGCAAATATGATAAATGTGATCTGTAATTTAATTACTTTTGATATGATTGTTTATAACTCATTTCTCAACGGTTTAAAATAACAGAAAAATAAATAATGCTACTGAAGTTGTATATATTATGTATATATAGGCGATTGTAATTATTTTGTAATTTAGTGATTTTGATTAATTATTAAAAAACGATTTCCACTTCCACTACCTGTTTGTTTTGTAGGCCAAGTAGGTATGAAGTATGACCGTCATTTCCTGATATGTATTTATGAATAAGAGGTTGAGGGTGCTAAAATAAAATAATATATGTAAATAACAATCATATTATTATATACATACAGGTTAATATCTACAATAAAACGTATTTTTCGAAATAGATTAATCTGGCGCTGATTGTTTTTTTTTTTTGAGAAAAAAAAATAAGCTGGTGAGTCATAAAAAAATTAATTTCTAATACGAATTTTTCGCGCAAGGAACCATTTTTCCGAGCGACACGCAGCTCAATGTCAACAGTTTTTTTAATAAACAGTACCTTGGGTATCTATCTCTCTCGCTAATAATGAAATCATAAACAGACTTTAAACTCGTTCGCATTCCTTCGATTTTGAAGCAACTCGTTTTCCTATTATTCAGTTCCCAAAAAAAATGTTTGGTATACAAAACAAGTCTTATTTAATAATCTCCATACAAATTTGATAAAAATCTGTGGAATCGTTTCTGAGAAAATCGAAAATCAAAAAGAAGTTTCTATGGGAGGTACCATTTATAACCATTTTTCTGAAATTTTTTTAAAAAAAGGTTGCCGTACAAAAATTAAAATTTTTTTTTAAGTTATGGATATTCTTTTGAGAAAAATAAGATTTTCATTAATTGCTAAAAAAAAATTAAGTTGTTTTTGGTCTTAAAAAAAAATTGTCGGGGGAATGTCCAAAAGACGCTGTATGTATTGTATATGTATAGTAAGTTTAAAGAAAATCAACCCACTAGGCTGCAGACGAACGGACAGAATTACGAGACCCACTTTTTTCGACTTCGCTAATCGCTATCATCTTAATATCAATGCCAAATAGTTTTACAATTTATTACAATTTACATTTACAATTTTTTTAAGAGTTTTAGAACTTAACAAATTGCTCTTTTCGGTTTTTATTTCAGTTTTTATAATAAAGACGATTCTTGATGTTATATAATTTTAAATTAAGGGAAAATTCTATGATCCATAACTTGTCATATTGTAACTATGTACACATATAAATCGCACAAGTAAAAATTAATAAAAGCAATGAACAATGTTAATGCAAGGTTTTTTTTAGATAAAAACAAGAGCTTCCCCATCTAGATGAGCTAGAAATGACATGAAAATTTGAATTTTTCCTCTATAACTACTTTTAAATGCTCTGAAGAATATCCGTCCATCCATTCAAGCTTAATCTCGATGTACATACGGGCGCACAACCGCATTAACCGATGACTTACGATATTAAAAAAAAAATAGCTGTATTAACTTGGCCTAAAAAGTATACGATTTTTTTTTTTTTTGAAGAATTTTGAAAAAAAAATATTTTTTGAGGAGTTAGAATAATTCTTAAAGGTGGTCATTTGAGATAATTTGTTTTTTCACAATGGTCATCTTTCAAAATTCGAAAACAATATTTTTTGAGGAGTTAATTCTAAAAGGTGGCCATTTGAGATAATTTTATTTTTCACCATGTTCATACTTCAAATTTTGCAATTAAAATTTTAAAAAAAGATAAAAAATGAAAAAAAAATAATCGATTTTTTTTTTTTTTTTTTTTTTTTTTTTTTAAAGTAATAAAAATACTTTTAGTGATGGTCAAAAAAAGTTTAAGGGTGGTCAATAATGTACAAAAAGAGAATCGAAAGTATTAATAAAATTTGAAAAAAAAATTGAATTTTTGTGAGCGACGTTCTTTTGGCCCCCCATTTTACAAATTCGATAAAAATATTGGGTGGTCAAAAATGATTGTCTTTTATAAAATTATCGAATTTTTCAAAAACTATTGACATAAATAATTTAATTTAAATTTAGGATTAGTATAGATTTCTGGCTTTCAAAACCGGTATAGTAAATATACTTCATTGTAAGTGTTGCCACTGTATTTTAATATTTTTTTTTTTTTATTTTAAGTCATTTTTTCTAAAATTGCCCCTACCTCCTAAATGGGGCGAGATAGACTTCCCCCCTTCTATAATAAAAATCCTTATTTCTGACCCCTCTACAAAAAACCGTTATCAATTTTTGGCGCCTAAGTTATCGTACTCTCCCCCATACTTGCCCTATAGAGCAAGCAAAAATAAATACATATACGTGCAAAGTGCAACATGCACAGCTATAGCTGCTGGCTAATACATAACAACCTCACTTTTACGATTACAAAAGAAAAGTTATGACGGCTTTCAACTAATCGATTATTGCATTTGAAATAACAAAGTCAAAACGTCAAAATAAATAAATCATTTAAAATATTAAACATCCTCCAAAATCCTCCCACAAAACCAACACCCACCACTTTGTTATACCCGTATCATGAAATAAAAAAAAAAAACTACCCCAGTTCAGAATTCATAAAAAAAATATTATTTGTACAGAAACTAACAAATAAAATATAAATGTAGTAAAATAATAAATCATTTTGGACATAATTAAGGCTTTGGGGATGTGGAAATATAACTATAATATATTGCAACTGTCGTCCATTTCAGTTAACAATTTATAGCACGACACCATCAAATCACAATACTTACAGAGCCAGAAGCTATAAGCTTTTAGAAATAAATTCAAAGCGATTCACCTTCAATTGTCGTGTAAACTATATTGGTATACCTATATTGGATTGGAGCTATCTGAACGCGTTTATAGAAATCCACTTTCATGACATAATTATTGCAACTTTTCGGGGACGGAAACCAATTTTAATGATGATTCATTTTGATTTATTTTCTCAAAAAGTAAAATCGATTGGCACGTAGGATTCCAGCAAGAGGTCATTCAATTGTTTTTCTATCCACAATTTGGACCGAAGCGAAGACCCATTTCCTTTTGGCCGATATATTTTATTAATAATGAAATTATATATTGGTGTTGTGTGCTTTAAGTTCCAGTAGAGTGAAGGCAGAAATAATTAATAGATCTATATAACTGTTTGTAGACGTAGAGACTTTTAATTTTGTTCATGTAGTGTTAGTTATATAGTGTATGTCTGCGATGGAGAAATATGAGTTTTTTTGTTTTTTAATTGGAATTGTTATTTAATAAATTGGATAATGTTGACATAATCTCGGTTAAGTGCGCTGTCTATATACGAGTAGTTGAATGTACATAGGATAGGTATTGCTGGAAAAAGTTGGGAAGTGGCTTCCGAAAATGGATGTGTGAAGGTCTCTCACGTTTAAGTTGGATGAAGTAGTCGGTACAAATTGTTGTTCAATTTAAGAAATGCGTGGAAACCAAATATGGTTGGATGTGTTATATCAGAAACTGAACAAAAGTCGAGAGACAATGAAAAATTATTTATTTTTTTATTTATAAAAAATTGCAATATTATATTTATTTTACACGCAGAAAAATGACTTATTGAAAATCTATCAAGTTTCGGTAGAAAACAACAGGGTGATACTGTTAATATAGCTCTTACGGAGTTAGTTGGTACAAATGAACAGAGTCAATTCGATTAAAAATATCGTTTAAAATTAACCAACATTTCTAAACCAGTATTTCTGGAAATAACAAACCTATTGGGTTAAATTTTTGGAAATACTGGTTTTTGCTACCGACATGATTGGTTAATATTAACTAATTGAATCAATTAATATTAACAAACACACCAGATTAAATTTAACCAACCTACCGCAATTTTAACATACTTACTTGATAAAATTATAACAACTTATTCAGTTGATACTAACTAACTTACTTGATTGAATTAAACCAACTTAGAAGAATTTTAGAAAACTTCTTGATATAATTTAACCAATTTATTTATTTGATATTTACTAACTTCATTTGTAAAATTAACCAACCAACACCGATATAAGAATACGTACTTGGTTGAATTTTACCAACTTATTTAGTTGATTTTAAATACCTTACTTTGTTGAATTTTTTTTTATTTTTTTTTTTACGAACGTACTTGGTTGATATAAACCAACATTCTTGGTTGATATAAACCAACATTCTTGGTTGATATTAACTAACATACTTGGTTGATATTTATCAACTTACTTGGTTGATATTTACCAACTTTCTTGGTTGATATTAACTAACTTCCTTGGTTGATATTTACCAACATACTTGGTTGATATTAACTAACTTACTTGGTTGATATTTACCAACTTTCTTGGTTGATATTAACTAACATACTTGTTTGATATTTACCAACATACTTGGTTGATATTAACTAACTTCCTTGGTTGATATTTACCAACATAGTTGGTTGATATTAACTAACTTACTTGGTTGATATTTACCAACATACTTGGTTGATATTAACTAACTTCCTTGGTTGATATTTACCAACATACTTGGTTGATATTAACTAACTTACTTGGTTGATATTTACCAACTTTCTTGGTTGATATTAACGAACATACTTGTTTGATATTTACCAACATACTTGGTTGATATTAACTAACTTCCTTGGTTGATATTTACCAACATAGTTGGTTGATATTAACTAACTTACTTGGTTGATATTTACCAACATACTTGGTTGATATTAACTAACTTCCTTGGTTGATATTTACCAACATACTTGGTTGATATTAACTAACTTACTTGGTTGATATTTAACAACTTTCTTGGTTGATATTAACTAACATACTTGGTTGATATTTACCAACACACTAGGTTGATATTAACTAACTTCTTTGGTTGATATTTACCAACATACTTGGTTGATATTTACCAACTTACTTGGTTGATACTTACCAACTTACTTGGTTGATATTAACCAACCTACTTGGTTGATATTTACCAACTTACTTGTTTGATACTTACCAACTTACTTGGTTGATATTAACTAACATACTTGGTTGATATTTACCAACATACTTGGTTGATATTAACTAACTTCCTTGGTTGATATTTACCAACATACTTGGTTGATATTAACTAACTTACTTGATTGATATTTACCAACATACTTGGTTGATATTAACCAACATAATTGGTTGATATTAACCAACATACTTGGTTGATATTAACCAACATACTTGGTTGATATTTACCAACATACTTGGTTGATATTTACCAACATACTTGGTTGATATTAACTAACTTACTTGGTTGATATTTACCAACATACTTGGTTGATATTAACCAACATAATTGGTTGATATTAACCAACGTAATTGGTTGATATTAACCAACATGATTGGTTGATATTTACCAACGTACTTGGTTGATATTAACCAACGTACTTGGTTGATATTAACCAACGTAATTGGTTGATATTAACCAACATAATTGGTTGATATTAACCAACGTACTTGGTTAATATTAACCAATTTACTTGGTTGATATTAACCAACAAACTTGGTTAATATTAACGAACCTATTTGATTAAATTTAACCTACCATCTCAGTTGAAATTAACCGTTACACTTAGTTGTAACTAACCAACGTACTTAGTTGAATTAAACCAAGCAATTTGGTTGTAACTAACCATCTTACTTGGTTCAATTTAGCTTAGCTTTAAGCAAAATTGAACCAAGTACGTTGGTTAATTGCAACCAAATTTGTTGGCTTAATTCAACCAAAATCGTTGGTTATTTAAAACCAATTGTGCTGGTTAATATCACTGAAATAGTTGGTTAAATTAAATCAAATAGGTTTGTTAATATTTGAAAAGCTATGATATTTTTCCTACAAAAAGTTATCTTTTAAAGTTTGCAGAGATCCAAAATCCGTGAAGCTGAAATCTGAATAATCGGAGAGAAAACAAATTCAAAACAGAAAAATAAACAGTTAAAATTACATTTAAGTCCATATTTTATTAAAAACTTAAAAAAATTATACACTCTTAGTTCTATCTTATAAATAATTTAAATGCTTTACTGACAATAATATGAATGCACACTTGTTGTGCTCCAAAGACTAAATTTTTAGTACAATTTAGAATACATTATTTATTTAAATACATATACATATTACATTAAATATACATTCCATATGAATTATTTTTCTGGGACAAAAACAATGTTTTTTTATATTTAAAAAATTTTAAAGACAGGAATATTAGTTGTTTAAATCACATAATTTATTTATTTAACTATTATTTTACTTTAATGTATGAGAACTTATTGGTAAAAGGTAGAACCCTTCTTAAAACTAAACAATATTAAATTTTGATTCCGTTTTAGTCTTCAAATGTTCTTTATCTATTTTGCAGTTTAAATTCAATCGGACTTTCTTAGCGAAAAAGAAGAATGAATTTACAACTGGTTATAGGCCGCGAATAGACTTTAAGTCTTGGACGATCATCATCATAATGAACATTTTTCTTTTAACTTGGAGCGTTCAGTGGGTGCTCGGAAAGTGAAGAGCAAATTAATGAAAAGGCATATGAAAATCTATAAACTTAAAACTTTAAAAACACATTCAATTTATTTTATAAGGGGCTTCTCAGGACTACGTAATGCCTACCATTTGGTAAAATATTAATTTTGTTTGGAATTGGAGAACAAAAAGATTCAAGAAACATTGTAACTTGTTGCTCTACCGTCGGAACTTCTACTAGGTATGCATAGTAATGTTCATCAAAATATAAAGTTTTTAGTAAAATGCCTACCAAAATTAAACGACTAGAGTCATATAAGTATATTTTTTTTAACAGGAAGAAGTCGTAAAGATAACTGTCTGAACTCAATCCCTGCACTAACACAATATCTTTTCCATAATGGACGGAGGACATCGCTGCCCATTTTAATCTACTCAGAGTTTTTTCAGGATCTAGTGCTAACTTTTGTTGCAAACACTTAATTTCAGACAAATGGATACATTTTATAGGTCCTACCTCAAGTATTTTGCAAAGTTTTCCTCTGAGAAACATTTCACATAGTGTAAGTTGATGTTTCATTGCAAGGGTTAAAGTGACATTCATTCTATTACAAGATGATCTAGCTGACATTTTGGATTGTCTGTGCTTAGCTTCAAATCTCATTGACCACAGGGATGATAATGGACCATATTTTTTAAGAGCGGTGTGATAGTGAAGGAGATTGTGAAACTTTGGTTTAAGAGAATCTTTGGTAATTGAGATGTATTGCTCATTAAGCTCAGCTACTAATACTTGTAAAAAATCTTCTGTTCCAACTGAAACTTTTGCACAAAGAAGTATATCAAGAATTTTTCTCAATGTTATATACATGGCCCAAACAGCATCATCCCTTGGTACAAAATCACCAATAAGGAGTCCAAAAAAACGTAATACTGTAAGTGTTTCTCCAGATGATAATCGCATATTTCCCTTCTTTACATGTTCCCTTTCAATACACGGAGGTTTGTTTTTATTATCAGGTCCAAAGTCGAAAGCTAATAACTTGTCATTGAAAACGGATAAGGAAAACAATTGAAATGTTTCTGTATACTTCCAAAGAATAAAATTTAAAATATATTTTGCTACACCTTCAAGCACATCGTGCATAATATCAGCTCCTACCTGTTGAAATAAATCGAAATGTTTTACCCCCATAAATACACACTTTTCCTTTATACCGGTTAAGGAAACATTTTTCAGAGCCAGGTCAGCTTCATACCCTTCAGCTGTACGAAGAAGTGTTGTATCCTCATAAAATTGCTCTTTTAATACTTTCTTTGTAACCTTACAAACCCTGCAGGAAAAATTTGCTGAGAAGCTCTCAACAAACCCAATCATAGAATGTATTCCTAAATTGTCACCAAGAATCAAAGCGAGCTCAAAATATAAAGTACCCTTAAAAGTTGAAATATCTAACTGTACGCCCTCTTCAATAAGAAAATTAAATTCATTTATAAGGGGTTGGAAAATAACGTTATTGCCAAAAGTTACTCTATCAGTTGAATGAAAAAGTAATGCTAGAAATATGTTCGACAGAACTGATGAACGCCAAGGCGGAAGGCATGGAATTGAGACATATACTGCTCCTAATTTGTGAACACCAGCATGACTTCCAAGAACGTTTCCAATCTCATAATCATCAAAATACATGAAAAGAGGCAACACTATTCGGTTCGAATGATGTTTCACTCTGTTTTTCCAAAAAGAACCTTGAATGAAATTCTCTATAGCATTACTGTTTTGAACAATGTCCATGTACTCCAAAGTTTCAGTAAGTATGCTTTCAAGCGAAAAAAATTGTTGCAATACATGTCTTAGGGGTATAAAATGCTCCTTGACATGCGACTGGTTGCATGCGTATTTTACCTTGTGTTTTAACTTTATCAAATCTCTGACCAATAACAATTCCCTGCGGTTCGATGTACGATCTTCGTTTCATGAAATAACTTATTCTTTTTCGTTCAGTTGAAAAACATTCTAAGGGGGAAATAAGTGAAGGAACTATTGATTCGACTAATGATTTTGAAACATCATTAGACAGAGAGCGTTCAAGGCAAACTTTGTCAACGCAGTTCTTTAGAGCTGGGCTTAATGAGCTGAAAAATTCTACTAAGCCATCAATTACTTTTTGAACGACATTTCTAGGCAAAATAGTATTCGCATACAGGGATGCAATAAAAATGGATAATGACTCATTAACCGTTTGTGATTCCTTAAATTTAATGTTATTTACTCCTTCACTTTTTTGTGGAAAAGTTGCAGTTTGCTTTTCTTCGATTTGAGAGTCCATATTAGAGATCGATTGTTTATTTTGACGTTGAGAATCATGTTCTCTTTGAAAATGCCTCCTTAATGAGTTGAAAATGGAGAATGTCCGCCTACAATCTCCCTCTTGGCACTTATAAAGTTTGATGTCGTGATCGCTATGGTTATATGAAAAATGTTGCCTAAGGCTTTTAAAGTCCTTAAGAAAGGATTGACAGAGAAAGCAAATGACCATTTTAAGAATTAATGTGAATAGGGAGTAAGAAAATATAAAAATTCATAGCTCTCAAAGCGAAGTTGTGTAAACCTACTAAGTTTTCGAGGTATTTTTCACCTGTTATATCAGAAATAATTACACAAAATTGTTGGTTTTGGAGTAAGAACAGATTAGTTTTCGAAACTGCCGTAGCAAAGCATTTTCAAGGAAAAGCATAAAAGCAAAAAAAAAAACGATTTTTCAAAATATCTGTGACTAGTAAATAGGAACAGATAAATTTTAGTAGTGCTTCTTGCCTGGGAAAGTATTATTAATGAATTATGGAAAGTCAAATCCATGTAAAAATCCACGTACACCTACTTTCAGCGGGATATTCCGCATTTACCATGGATATAATCTTAAAACAAATATCTACTGCTTCTAAAATAGAACTTAAAATATATTTTGTATTATCTACTACAACAAAATAACTGGAAATTTGATTTAAGGACGAACCTACTAATAATATGAATGGTTGAAGAGTGAGTCCTAAATCCTTAAGTTTACCACGCCTTAATGATATCGCTTCGACTATTTTGGCATGGCTGCATAGATTTTGTATTATCTACTATACAACAGAGCTTCTTGAAAATAATTTAAATTCGAACCTACTAAGGAATAAATGGTTGAGGAGTGAGTCCTTGAGTTTTTGACGACTTAACGATATAGCTTGATCTAAACAAATAAATTCGTAACTTCTCAAGAAAAGTGTTTTTAAATAACTAAGGATGGATACAAAAAATGTCAGTGACTAGGGAGTAAGAACAGGAAAACTCATAAGTTTTTTAAATCTTTTTCAAGCTCTTATATCAAGAAATGATTTCACAAAATTTTTGATTTTTGAGTAAGAAAAGATTCGTTTCCGGATCTGCCGTAGCAAAGTATTTTCAAGGAAAAGCATAAAAGCAAAAAAAAAAAACGATTTTTCAAAATACCTGTGACTAGTAAATAGGAATAAATTTTAGTAGTATGTAGTAGGGAAGTATAGTATTTTCAATGAATTAAGAAAAGTCATGACAGCAAAAACGTTTTTGGCTGGTGAGTAATCACACATTAATTTTCATTAATTTCTAATTCCATCAGCAAAGTATTAGCTGCAGTAGATTCTTTGTCAAAACTTGTTTTTATTTTATAAAAAGCTTTTTGGATAAACATCCATGTACACCTACTTTCAGCGGGATATTCCGCATTTACCATGAATATAATCTTAAAACAAATATCTACTGCTTCTAAAATAGAACTTAAAATATATTTTGTATTATCTACTACAACAAAATAACTGGAAATATGATTTAAGGACGAACCTACTAATAATATGAATGGTTGAAGAGTGAGTCCTAAATCCTTAAGTTTACCACGCCTTAATGATATGGCTTCGTCTATTTCGGCATCACTGCATACAGTTGTGATGAAGCCTTCACGAGCCTCTGCTTTTGAAGGCCTCCAAATCTTTCTGTTGACTCCCTTTAGCCGGATGTTGGAGGTGTTTAAGAGTGAGGGAATAAGTAGAAAGGCTCCTATGTTACTTATTTCTTCCGACACTGAAATTAATAAAAACAAAACAAAACAAATTATTAAACAAAATTCAACGATTTAAATATTTTGAAGTTTTGTAGATATCAGAAATAAATAGGTGGTAAGTGGAAAATATAAAATTATCACTTACATATTTGAAGAGATAAAAGCTCTTGCATGTATTTGTCCTTGGTATTTCCTCTTTTTTGGGCAATTGAGAAGATCTTATTTTTGAGTCCTGGAAAATGTTCCCATAGACCCATGTAATTTTCGTTGTAAACTTTATTGAAGTCTTTTTCAAGCTGTTAAGAAAAATTGTAAAATTGTAATTTTGATTTATCGTACAAGATTTCAATTATATATAGAATATACTTTAATATAAATTGTTGCGGAAAAATGTATGCAGAAATATTATGCAAAATATGTGTGTGACGACTATAGGAATAGTAAAAAGAAGTTCTGTATACTATTTCACGACCATTTTTTATCGATTAAGGGTAAAAATATGAAAAATATGAAAAATTTCTCTTAATAAGACGTAAAACACCTAAAAAAACTGTATTAGATATTTTTTTTTTTGTTGACAACGGTCAACATAAAAATGGAATACATACTTCAATGTTTTTTTAAAATGAATTTATCATACATTAGGCGTGTTTTTTTCGTACAGTACAGTAAGAAATTTCCATAAAAACACATCGGCAGTAACCTGGTTTTTTTATTCACATTTAGTACTATTAAGCAATTATAATTACGCCATGAACGATAGATCTATTGAATTATACAATTGAATTATAATTAATCGTTGAAACATCTAAGAACAAATCTAACAAAATCCAATTCGAAACTCGAATAAACGTCAAACTATCCACAGTTGGATTCTACTACATTTTAAGGCAATTCTTATCATCCAAAATATAATATAATAAATATAGTACAAAAAGAGGTAATTTCTAAGATAAATTAGTTGTTACCAGCTTGTATCCTAAAGTTTTTTTTAAAGCTGGAAATTCTTCATAATATTTTGATATGGTCATCTCCTTCAGAAGCTGAAGACGAGCATGAGTTGTGTTTACCCACTTTTCCTCTGCTGTATTCCAAGGGCAACTAGAATTTCTCAACCATTGTAAATTTTCTTCGGCACTTTCTTCATCTTCTGGGATTTCCAACGCCAGTGCCAACCGCTTCAAAGATGTTGGTACTGGAGATGATACCCGACTTGAGCAAGGTGACAATGACGAAGAACGACAGCGTCTTGCAATTATACCTGTTTCGCGATATTTTCTCTTCAGATTGTGAATATGGTCGGGCAATTTTCCAGCCAATCGGTTAACAACCCCGCGACCAGAATCAACTAATTTGTTATGGAAGTATACAGATTTGCTTTCAGCGGGGAATAAGTGAACTATATCATTTGTCCACTTGCCATAAACTTGAGCAGTGATATTTCGTTCCGGGTTATTTTTAAGAACATGCGTGCAAATAATCCGCACCAATCGAAGCCTAGCTACATTTTCAAGTGGTTTTTTTTTATCTAATGTCAAGAGACCTTTTCCTTCTAGAGATCCTTCAAGAAGTTTTTTGAGGTTCTAAAAAATAAATATCGTAAACAATTTTAAAAAATTATTAGAATTAGAAACTTTATTTTTTACATCTAAATTATTTTTGCTAAGGACATTTTCGTGAATATTTACAGGTGTACTTGTATTATCTTGCGGTACAATTGAGGTTGATTCAAGTGTATTATTGATTACGTAATCGGGCAAAATATCGCTTAATGCAAAACTTATATTTTCTGTCTGGTCTGGGGTACTAGGGAAGCTTGATTCATATAAACATGTAGTGTCTTGAGGCACATAAACCTGAAGATCGTATAACATCAATCATTCAAGAAAAAATTATTATTCAATTTGTATAACCAACCGAAGGGTTTTTAGCATTGGGATGTATTGCTTTTCGCCATTCCTCCAAATTTCGGGTGAAAAGAACTCGGTGTCCTATGATTGGAATCAATTCTTTGATCTCAACCGTGCTTAGTAGCGCTAGAGTCATTGAAGATACAGCATTTTCTATACACATACATAATTGGAAGTAAAGAAACAGACCTTATAATTAACAATCTATAATAACAAAACCAAAGAGTATAAATAAGTTGAGACTGCCTAAAAAAGATTCCATAGAATATGATCAATTGAAAATCACATATAAAAAAGTAATAGATTCTTCTACCAAAACATAATAAAGCAAAGGCCTACGTCTGGAAAAAGCGATCCATCCAAAGACACATTAACCGTCCCTCATCTCACAAAATAACACTACTATTTTGTCGACATTTTACAGAGATGCATCTTTAAATTAATTTATTAAAAAATTGATTTAATCATCCCACGCTTCTTTCCCCCCAAATACTGCACGCTCTGGGGTTCATTTTTACCGAGTATCACGGCAGTTTTGATTGCAAGACATATCGGAAGTCATTTAAATTATTTGATGTCATTACAACACATTATACATATACACAGTTTATAATATTGTATATTTACATACAATGTTTACAATATACATAGTTTATAATATTGTATGTTTATACCAACATACCAATATAGCTTTGTTTTAATGATACAAGATTTATCCTGATTAATGCAAGCAGTTAAAAAATGTAAAAACTATAAAAAAAGAAAAAATTTAATGTTATAAAAAATAAATTGATAGGATCATGCCGAAGAAGATTTCTTATTAAGAAAAGTCAGTTCATGAGATGACGGACGGTATAATGAGAATAAAGAGAAAAATTTCATAAAATTTTTTCTTAAAAAAATATAAACTAAATTTTTATTATTCATAAGACATACAATGATGCAACCCATTTTACTTTTACTGTTGTGTAAGATTTGATTTGTCAATATTTATATTTCTGAGATCTCCGTAATTTTAGAAATATAAAAATGATTCCTTAACTTACTCCCATGTTCTGTATTCCACTAGTTGTGAATTCACATGACTTTTTCTCTCGCAATATTGTTCGGCAAATTTTTTCATTAGAGTTCCTCTTTCTTTTAATGCGAAATTTTCGAAAACGAACGAATTGTAGAACATGGAATTTTAATTCACGTGATATTGAAATGCAATTTCAATTTGCTTTCATTCGGAATGCAGAACATGGGTATTTGCAAAAATATTACCTGTCAGTATACGTAAACAAAAGTACTTATTTTTATTCATGTTCTAATCTTATTTTTATGTTCATAAATTTTATATTTTTATAATCAATCATAGAATATGTAGCTAAGTAACGAGTTTAAGAAAATATTTTGATTTGGTAAACATTTTTACTTTCAATTAACGTACCTTTAAAGACATCTATGTAGGTCTCGAGGTCCCACTCCCTCAGAAGATTTTGCACATCGTCATCCATCTATAAAACACATGAGATACTGATGAAGCAAGAACCTAATTTATTGGAATTTGTATGATAAATGTAATAGATTAAACTTTGTTGGTGCTTTACTTTATTTCACACATTGTTACTCAGTCTCTAAGAATAGGATACAATATATGTATTTCCATTTTTTGTACAATGGATATATAATATGTATTCTTTCTTAAGATGTCCAGGCACAAATAAATACATACATAGATAGGATCAGTAGTGCAAAATTTCTTTGAAGAATAAAGAAAGGACACTAATGTTATGTTGGATTGTGGGAGTTTTTCAATTCTATCTAATATGAAAACATCGACTTCTCATATAACATTATACGAACAGAGATCAAATCTGAAGTGACCAATAGAAAACCCTGTAGGTGAGTTAAAGTTTCAGTTATAAATCAAAAATATTTCATTTTAAGAAAAACTGTCGTTTAGGTGAGAAAGATCTACATATGACCGTTTTCGGAAACGTAATTTGCGTCAAAAATGCAATTGAGAGATATTTTTAAACATCAACTGCGAAAGTCAAATGTTCGAATAGCCATTTACTACAGAAACCAAATCGATAGGTTTTCGATGACATCTTTATCTTTAATTATTATAAAGTATCCTCATTTGAACTAAGTATCATACCAAGATAGTTTTAAAATCGTACTTAATCAACTAAAATATTTCGTTTTAGAACTACAGTATTATGTCAGTTTAACGTAGTAGTTATAAACTTGGGTATGTTTTTTCAAAAAGGAACAGGAAAGGAATTTCGTAAAACATCTCAAAAGGAAATCACCAGTTTTCATGCTTTTGAAAACCAAATTAATGATATTATTAACTCAGCTTAAAGAAGGAACAATAATACATAACCGTTTTCGAAAGGCAATCATCATAAATGTTTATTAATACAACCCACATAATATTCTATTCCAAGTTCCACGAACGAAACACTAAGTACAGTCAAACCCTCGGATAACTAAAAAAAAGTTTCACTTAAGCGAGCCTTGGAAAACTGGGAAAACATTTTCTACGTTTTTTCCGGAAGAAAAAAATTGAAAATTTTTCGAAGAAAAAATATTGAAAATTTTTAAGTCGTAACATTTATGTCTTAAAAATTAAAAGTTTTTCTAAGTCTTTTTCTCGAAAAAAAAAATTAAAAATTTTTCTAAGTTCTGAATTTTGTGTCTTTTTTCGAAGAAAAAAATATTAACAAATTTTCTAAGTCCTAAAATGTTTCTAAGTCTTTCTCGAAGAAAAAATATTAAAAATTTTTCTCTTTTTCTCGAAGAAAAAAAATTAAAAAATTTTCTAAGTCCTAAAATTTTTCTAAGTCTTTTTCTCGAAGAAAAAAAATTAGAAAATTTTCAAAGTCCTAAAATGTTTCTAAGTCTTTTTCTCGAAGAAAAAATATTAAAAATTTTTCTCTTTTTCTCGAAGAAAAAAAATTAAAAATTTTTCTAAGTCCTAAAATTTTTCTAAGTCTTTTTGTCGAAGAAAAAATATTAAAAAATTTCTAAGTCCTAAAATTTTTCTAAGTCTTTTTCTCGAAGAAAAAAAATTAAAAAATTTTCAAAGTCCTAAAATGTTTCTAAGTCTTTTTCTCGAAGAAAAAATATTAAAATTTTGTCTCTTTTTCTCGAAGAAAAAAAATAAAAATTTTTCTAAGTCCTAAAATTTTTCTAAGTCTTTCTCGAAGAAAAAAAATTAAAAAATTTTCAAAGTCCTAAAATTTTTTTAAGTCTTTTTCTCGAAGAAAAAATATTAAAAAATTTTCTAAGTCCTAAAATTTTTCTAAGTCTTTTTGTCGAAGAAAACATATTAAAAAATTTTCTAAGTCCTAAAATTTTTCTAAGTCTTTTTCTCGAAGAAACAAATTAAAAAATTTTCAAAGTCCTAAAATTTTTCTAAGTCTTTTTGTCGAAGAAAAAAAATTAAAAATTTTTTCTAAGTCTTTTTCTCGAAGAAAAATAATTAAAAAATTTTCTAAGTCCTAAAATTTTTCTAAGTCTTTTTCTCGAAGAAAAAATATTAAAAAATTTTCTAAGTCCTAAAATTTTTCTAAGTCTTTTTCTCGAAGAAAACAAATTAAAAAATTTTCAAAGTCCTAAAATTTTTCGAAGTCTTTTTCCCGAAGAGAAAAGTTTTTAAAAAATTAAGTTTTCACACTCAAAATTAAAAAAACAAATGTTTTGAAAAAAAATTTAAAATTTGTTCGAACTACTTTTTGTTTTAAATATTTAATGCTCTTATCAATTTTTAGTCTAGCAATAAAATACAAGCGACTTTAATTTCTTCATGTTTTTGAGAAAATTAAAAATTACAACAAAAAAAAAATGCCCTAATTTGATTTCAATGCATTTTTAAGTTGTTAAAAATAAATTTAAAGAATTTTGTTTCAAAATTTCGAGTTTGAAAAACTTTTCACTAGAACAATTTAATTTAAAAACACGTTTATTGGATGGATTTTTTGGGTCTAAAAAATTTTCACATGATGCTGTTAAACAAGCCGTTGATTTTTAATAATTTTTTTTATCAAACTACACCTACTAGCTATTTATCATCCCACTACTTATGCAAATCATCCGTAGCTAGGTATTTAAGAATTTCAAAATTATTTAATTAAAATTTCTATACATATTCTAAATTTGATGAATCTTTTAACGTTTCAAAAATTTTTTGCTTTTCAATTTAAATTCAAAATCAAGTTAACTAATAATTTGTCTTTAGGATAACGTTTGACAAAAACAATTTTGTTGTAGTCATGTTGTAGTCAAAATATTTAAAAAAATCTATGTTATTGCCATGAAAAAATGCAAACATTTTTTGGAAAAATTGATATCCCAATACAATGATCAACAAAATCAATAGGTTTTAAATGAATTAAGCCTTAATTAAAAATAGTATGATGTTAAACTCGATTTAAATTTTTCAAAATCCTCTATGGAACTCAGTGTCATACCAAGATAGTTTTAAAATCATAAATACCAAATCAACGGCATTCTTATGTCAGTTTAACGTATAAACAATATACATAAATTGCAGTTTTTATAAGCAACTACAAATACATAATTTCGTTTGGGTTAACATATATCGCATTTTGAATTTGAATTGAAATAAGCGCGTTATGAAAAAATATCCAGGTAAAGAAGCAGTTTTTCAAAAAGAGATATAAAAACCTGACTTCTCAAAAAATCGCAAAATCAAATCGCCAGTTTCCATGCTTTTTGGAAAACGATTTCAAAATAAAGTTAACTATTTGACTTTAGCTTAACGTGGGTCTATTATGTTTCAGAAAATGAATTATATAATTGCATTATGAACTTAGTTTAAAAAGGAACAGTCAAAAAAATATCTTTTTGAAGAAAAAAATCATATTAGGGTAAAATAATACAACTCACCTGTTGTATTCCACGTTCCACCACCGTAATACCAAGTACCACCAAGTGCCACCAAGAAAATTTTCTTCGATTGTTTATTTCAATGCTAAAAAGATGAAATAAGTATTAGATTATCTTAGTTTAATAAAATATTAAACAGTGGACTTCAATTATTGACATCCAAAGTTTTTATGTAAAAACATATATTTAATAAAATATTAAACAGTGTTTAGATTTCAATTATTGACACCAAAAGTTTTTATGTGAAAATATATACGAACAAAATTTTGAAATTTCAACTGTTTTGTGATGCCAAGAAGAAATGTTTTTCAAAATTTTGAGTTTGAAAAACTTTTCACTGAAATAATTTGGATTTGATGGCTTTAAAAAAGATTCACACGACCTTGTAAAACTAGCCGTTGATTTTTAATAATTTTTTTTTCTTAAGCCAGCTACACCTACAAGCTATTTGCCATGCCACGCCACACCTTATACAAATCACCCGTAGGTATTTAAGAATTTCAAAATTGTTTTATTCGAATTTTTATATTCTAACTTTGATGATTCTTATAACTCAATAACTTATAGCCAATAAGAATTAATTAATCAAATAAAAACTCACCTAGTATATTTTACGTTTCAACAAAGTTTTGCTTTTCAATTTAAATTCAAAATCAAGTTAACTATTTGTCTTTAGGATAGCGTTTGACAAAAACAATTTTGTATTTTTTCAATTTATTGCTGTTGTGAATGTTGTTGTCAAAATATTTAAAAAAAATCTATTAAATTGCCATGAAAAAATGCACATTTTTTGAAAACACTGATATCTCATTACATAATCAACAAAATCAAGAGGTTTTCAATGAATTTAGCTTTAATTTTAATATATATAGTTTATGATGTTAAACTTGATTTAAATTTTTCAAAATCCTCTGTTGAACTGTCATACCAAGATAGTTTTAAAATCGTCTTTCTAAATCAACGACATTATTATGTCAGTTTAACGTATTTACAATATATATTGCAGTTTTTATAAGCAACTACAAATAAATAATTTCGTTTGGGTTAACATACATCGCATTTTGAATTTGAATTGAAATAAGTGCTTTATGAAGAAATATCTAGGTAAAAATTATAATAAAAGTGGGGAGCAGTTTTTCAAAAAGGTATATAAAAACCTGACTTCTCAAAAAATCGCAAAATCAAATCGCCAGTTTCCATGATTTTTGGAAAACGATTTCAAAATAAAGTTAACTATTTGACTTTAGCTTAACGCTGGCCTATTATGTTTCAGAAAATGAATTATGTATATAATAGCTTATGAACTTAGTTTAAAAAGGAACAGTCAAAAATAATATCTTTTTGAAAAAAAAACGTTCCACCACCTTTCTACCACTGCTTCGTTCCACCACTTTAACACCACGTACCACCAAGTACCACCAAGTACCACCAAGTACCACCAAGTACCACCAAGTACCACCAAGTACCACCAAGTACCACCAAGCAAATTTAAAATTGTTTATTTCGATGCTAAAAGGATGAAATAAGTATTAGATTATTTTACTTTAGTAAAATAAATTTAAATAAATAAAGTTTTTATGTGAAAACATATAGGTATGAAAAAAGCGTTAAAATTTCAACTGTTTTTTGATGTAAAAAAATTTTTTTTTTTCAAAATTTTGAGTTATAAAACTTTTCACTCAAATAATTAAATTTAAAAACACGTTTAATAGATGGATTTTATGGCTTTAAAAAAAATTTCTTATGGCGTTGATTTTTGATAATTTTTAATAAATTTTTTTTTCGTAGGAAGCTACACCTACTAGTTATTTGCCATGTCACACCTTATGCAAATCATTTATTTAAGAATTTCAAATTTTTTTATTAAAACTTTTATAGGTACTCTAACTTTGATGATTCTTATAACTCAATAACTTATAATAAATAAAGATTAATTAATCAAATGAAAAACTCACCTAGTTTATTTTACGTTTCAACAAATTTTTGCTTTTCAATTTAAATTCAAAATCAAGTTGACTGTCTTAAGGATAAAGTTTGACAAAAACAGTTTTGTATTTTTTCAATTTATTGCTGTTGTGAATGTTGTTGTCAAAATATTTAAAAAAAAATCTATGTAATTGCCATGAAAAAATGCTTTTTTTTGATATCTCAATGCCATGATCAACAAAATCAATAGGTTTTCAATGAATTTAGATTTAACTATAATATATAGTATGATGTTAAACTCGATTTAAATTTTTCAAAATCCTCTATGGAACTTAGTGTCATACCAAGATAGTTTTAAAATCATAAATACTAAATCAACGACATTTTATGTCAGTTTAACGTATTAACAATATATATTGTTTTTATAAGCAACTACAAATACATAATTTCGTTTGGGTTTGAATTTGAATTGAAATAAGCGCGTTATGAAGAAATATCCAGCTAAAAATTATAATAAAAGTAGGAAGCAGTTTTTATAAAAACTTGACTTCTCAAAAAATCGCAAAATCAAATCGCCAGTTTCCATGATTTTTGGAAAACGATTTCAAAATAAAGTTAACTATTTGACTTTAGCTTAACGCTGGTCTATTATGTTTCAGAAAATGAATTACGCATATCATTGCTTATGAACTTAGTTTAAAAAGGAACAGTCAAAAATAATAACTTTTTGAAGAATAAAAACTCAAAATTAGGGATGATTCTTATAACTCAATAACTTAAAACCAATATCAAATGATTAATTAATCAAATAAAAACAATAACCTGGTTTATTTTACGTTTCAACAAATTTTTGCTTTTCATTTTTAAATCAAAATCATGTTAACTATTCGTCTTTAGGATAACGTTTGACAAAAACAGTTTTTTTTTTTTCAATTTATTGCTGTTGTGAATGTTGTTGTCAAAATATTTAAAAAAAATCTATGTAATTGCCATGAAAAAATGCACATTTTTTTGAAAACATTGATATCTCAATACAATGATCAACAAAATCAATAGGTTTTCAATTAATTTAGATTTAAGTATAATATACAGTATGATGTTAAACTCGATTTAAATTTTTCAAAATCCTGTCATACCAAGATAGTTTTAAAATCGTAAATACCAAATCAACAACATTATTATGTCAATTTAACGTATTAACAATATATATTGCAGTTATTATAAGCAACTACAAATACATAATTTCGTTTGGGTTAACATATATCGCATTTCGAATTTGAATTAAAATAAGCGCGTTATGAAGAAATATCCAGGTAAAGATTATAATAAAAGTAGGGAGCAGTTTTCCAAAAAGGGATATAGGAATTAAGCTTAACGCTGGTCTATTATGTTTTAGAAGATGAATTAAATAATTGCATTATGAACTTAGTAAAAATCATCATTAGTGTAAATTAATACCACTCACCTGTTTTATTCTACGTTCCACCACCTTCTACCACTGCCTCGTTCCACCACCTTAACACCAGGTACCATCAAGTACCACCAAGTACCACCAAGTACCACAAAGTACCTCCAAGTACCACCAGGAAAATTGAAAATTTTTTATTTCGATGCTAAAAAGATGAAATAAGTATTAGATTATTTAGTTTAATAAAATTAATTTAAATAAATAAATAAAGTTTTTATGTGAAAACATTGAAAAAAATGTTGAAATTTCAACTGTCAAAAAAAAATATGTTTTTCAAAATTTTGAGTTTGAAAAACTTTTCACTCAAATAATTTAATTTAAAAACACGTTTAATAGATGGATTTGATGGCTTTAAAAGTTTCACACGACCTTGTAAAACTAGCCGTTGATTTTTAATAATTTTTTTTCTTAAGCCAGCTACACCTACTAGCTATTGGCCATGCCACACCTTATGCAAATCATCTGTAGGTATTTAAGAATATAAAAATTGTTTTATTATAATTTTTATATTCTAACTTTGATGATTCTTATAACTCAATAACTTATAACCAATAAGAATTAATTAATCAAATAAAAACTCACCTAGTATATTTTACGTTTCAACAAAGTTTTGCTTTTCAATTTAAATTCAAAATCAAGTTAACTATTTGTCTTTAGGATAGCGTTTGACAAAAACAATTTTGTATTTTTTCAATTTATTGCTGTTGTGAATGTTGTTGTCAAAATATTTAAAAGAAAACTATTAAATTGCCATGATAAAATGCATTTTTTTGATATCTCAATGCCATGATCAACAAAATCAATAGGTTTTCAATGAATTTAGATTTAACTATAATATATAGTATGATGTTAAACTCGATTTAAATTTTTCAAAATCCTCTATGGAACTTAGTGTCATACCAAGATAGTTTTAAAATCATAAATACTAAATCAACGACATTTTATGCCAGTTTAACGTATTAACAATATATATTGTTTTTATAAGCAACTACAAATACATAATTTCGTTTGGGTTTGAATTTGAATTGAAATAAGCGCGTTATGAAGAAATATCCAGCTAAAAATTATAATAAAAGTAGGAAGCAGTTTTTCAAAAAGAGATATAAAAACTTGACTTCTCAAAAAATCGCAAAATCAAATCGCCAGTTTCCATGATTTTTGGAAAACGATTTCGAAATAAAGTTAACTATTTGACTTTAGCTTAACGCTGGTCTATTATGTTTCAGAAAATGAATTATGTATATAATTGCTTAAATGAACTTAGTTTAAAAAGGAACAGTCAAAAATAATATCTTTTTGAAAAAAAAACATACTAGGGTAAAATAAAACCACTCACCTGTTGTATTCCACGTTCCACCACCTTTCTACCACTGCCTCGTTCCACCACTTTAACACCACGTACCACCAAGTACCACCAAGTACCACCAAGCAAATTTAAAATTGTTTATTTCGATGCTAAAAGGATGAAATAAGTATTAGATTATTTTACTTTAGTAAAATAAATTTAAATAAATAAAGTTTTTATGTGAAAACATATAGGTATGAAAAAAGCGTTAAAATTTCAACTGTTTTTCGATGTAAAAATTTTTTTTTTTTTCAAAATTTTGAGTTATAAAAACTTTTCACTCAAATAATTAAATTTAAAGGCACGTTTAATAGATGGATTTTATGGCTTTAAAAAAAATTTCTTATGGCGTTGATTTTTGATAATTTTTAATAAATTTTTTTTTCGTAGGAAGCTACACCTACTAGTTATTTGCCATGTCACACCTTATGCAAATCATTTATTTAAGAATTTCAAATTTTTTTTATTAAAACTTTTATAGGTACTCTAACTTTGATGATTCTTATAACTCAGTAACTTATAATAAATAAAGATTAATTAATCAAATAAAAACTCACCTGGTTTATTCCACGTTTCAACAAATTTTCACTTTTTTATTTAAATTTAATTTTTAACCCCGCAGTCCGCACACGGCACACCACGCACAGAAGACAAACAGAAACTGAATGATTATATTTTAAAAGTCGTAATTCGCTCAAGTTTTACCGTTCATTTTTTTCGGCGTCGGTTTTGATACACACATGTACACATGTGTGAAAGTATTCGCGAAGAAGATTGTTTCATCGTATTCGCTTAGGTAAAATAAACAAGGCAACACGATTAATATATAACAAGTGTGTGTATGAAATCAATCAATCTGTGTGTGAATGTATGCTTTTCGTAAAAGTAGACGTTGTGCTTGGGAAAAAAGAATAGAGAAAAGACAAAGCATGTCGGCATATTATGTAGGTATGTACCAGAGTTACCAATGGGATACAATAGTATCCCGGGGGATTCTTTTTTTTTCGGGGATAATTTTTTTTAAAAAGGACACAATTTCTCAAGAAAAGTTAAAAAATTTTTGAAAAGTAAAACTTTATTGTATTTTATTACAATATTTATTTGTATGTATATGAATGAAATAACGTATTTAAATTTTGTTTTATAAAATAAAAACGCTTTATAATTAACTGTTAAAATTTGACTTTTTTTAATTTTGCATTTATTTCCAAAAGGATACATTTATTTTTAAGAAGACTCTTTTTTTAATTCGGAGGGATTCATAAATAATTTTGGCTGCGGTAACACTGGTAGGTAGGCAGATTATTCTTCACCTAATGATTGTAGAATATTTTGTATGTATTTGGTTTTTTCAAGGAAAACTTTGTTTTTGAAGGTGCAGTAGGTACATGGATGATGCAATCATCCGCTTCTACCATCAGTGTTGCCGTCTTAGCACTTTTTTGGAACTATGAAATATTTTATAGATTGGCATATTATTCAATACGTTTGAAGCTTATTTAATATTTAAAAGAAAATATTAACGAACCGCATACTAATGTCGTGTTGGTAAAGGCAATTGTAGACAGCAAGAATTTATTTATTTATTATTTATTTATTTTTTGAAAGTTGAAAAAAAATACTTTTTTTACCAACTTTTTTTACCAAATTTGTTTTTGTGATTTTTTATAACTGGCACCCTAGACCACGAATATGCATTTTTGAAGTCGCTAGGTCGCTTAGTTTAGCCGCAAGTTAAGTTTAAAGGCGTCAACTTTGATGCCTCTAGCACGTCTAGTTTAACCGCAAATCGCGTTTAAAGATAAAAGTCGATTTTTCATTTAATGCGATGCATCAATTGAAAGGTGCCACTTCCTAGATTACGAATATGCATTTTTTGAGTTTAATTTTTTGAAAGTTTAGGAAAAAAAACTTTTTACCAACTTTTTTTACCAAATTTTTTTGTTGATTTTTTGTAACTGGCACTTCCTAGATCACGAATATGCATTTTTGAAGTCGCTAGGTCGCTCAGTTTAGCCGCAAGTTAAGTTTAAAGGCGTCAACTTTGATGCCTCTAGGACGTCTAGTTTAGCCGCAAATCGCGTTTAAAGATAAAAGTCGATTTTTCATTTAATGCGATGCATCAATTGAAAGGTCTCACTTCCTAGATTACGAATATGCATTTTTTAAGTTTATTTTTTTGAAAGTTTAAGAAAAAAACTTTTTTTATTAACTTTTTTTACCAAATTTTTTTTTGTGATTTTTTATAACTGGCACTTCCAAGAGCACGAATATGCATTTTTGAAGTCGCTAGGTCGCTTAGTTTAGCCGCAAGTTAAGTTTAAAGGCGTCAACTTTGATGCCTCTAGCACGTCTAGTTTAACCGCAAATCGAGTTTAAAGATAAAAGTCGATTTTTCATTTAATGCGATGCATCAATTGAAAGGTGGCACATCCTATATTACGAATATGCATTTTTTGAGTTTATTTTTTTGAAAGTTTTGGAAAAAACTTTTTTTAGCAACTTTTTTCTGTGAATCAGGATTTCGTACCCAACCCATTTGAAACCACTGTTTTTACCCTCGAATTAAAAGTTGAGAGCTTAAAACAGTGTTCTGATGTTTTATCTTTTTCTTAAAAAATATAGTTTGTCAAAATTTCAAAAATGACTTTAACCCAAACAAATATATCAATTTTAATTTTTACCTACTTACATTATATACGTCATACCTATTCTGGGTTGTTAAAAAAAGACTTCTTATATCTACCTACTATATTTAAACGTTTGCCAAATAGTGATACCTATTTTCTACCATAATTTGTAACAAAACCCAAATTTTGTAACAATGTATTTTTCCTTTAATTTCAAATTCTAAGCAAACAGCAATGCGAATCTAACTATGTATTAAAATACGAACATCGACAACTCTTTAAAATAAAAACCCAGACGGCACCCTTCAATAGTACCTACCTATTTCTCCGGCAAACATAAACATGTATGTATGTGCGACAGTATGAGTGGAAAAAATGCACCATCTTAATTCGCTTTGGTAAAATACAACCAAGCAAACTCGATTAATATATGAAGAAATAACAGAGTGTGCGTTTGAAATCAACCAATCTGTGTGTGCATGTATACCATTGGTAAGCTGAAAAATATTCAATGAACGGTAAAACCAAAAAAAAAGTTTTGCTTGGGAAAAAAGAATAGAGAAAAGACAAAGCATGTCGGCATATTATGTAGGTAGTAGGTACGCAGATTATTATGATTGTAGAATATTTTGTATCGTTTGGTTTTTTCAGGGAAAACTTTGTTTTTGAAGGTACAGTAGGTACATGGATGATGCAATCATCCACTTCTAACATCAGTGTTGCCGTCTTAGCACTTTTTTGTAACTATGAAATATTTTATAGATTGGCATATTATACAATACGTTTGAAGCTTATTAAATATTTAAAAGAAAATATTAACGAACCGCAAACTAATGTCGTGTTGGCTGATATTATATTTCTGACATATTTTATTCTATTTCTACCATATTCTAGCTATTACCTATTATATTTTTTTTTACAAAAATTTTGCAGGCAATTGTAGATTTGACAGCAAGAATTTATTTATTTATTTTTTTTAAAGTTTTGAAAAAAAAAACTTTTTTACCAAATTTTTTTTGTTGATTATTTATAGCAGGCACTTCCTAGATCAAGAATATACATTTTTTAAGTCGCTAGGTCGCTTAGTTTAGCCTCAAGTTAAGTTTAAAGGCGTCAACTTTGATGCCTCTAGGACGTCTAGTTTAGCCGCAAATCGCGTTTAAAGATAAAAGTCGATTTTTCATTTAATGCGATGCATCAATTGAAAGGTGCCACTTCCTAGATTACGAATATGCATTTTTTGAGTTTATTTTTTTGAAAGTTTAAGAAAAAAACTTTTTTTACCAACTTTTTTTACCAAATTTTTTTTTGTGATTTTTTATAACTGGCACTTCCTAGACCACGAATATGCATTTTTGAAGTCGCTAGGTCGCTTAGTTTAGCCGCAAGTTAAGTTTAAAGGCGTCAACTTTGATGCCTCTAGCACGTCTAGTTTAGCCGCAAATCGAGTTTAAAGATAAAAGTCGATTTTTCATTTAATGCGATGCATCAATTGAAAGGTGCCACTTCCTAGATTACGAATATGCATTTTTTGAGTTTATTTTTTTGAAAGTTTAAGAAAAAAACTTTTTTTACCAACTTTTTTTACCAAATTGTTTTTTGTGATTTTTTATAACTGGCACTTCCTAGACCACGAATATGCATTTTTGAAGTCGCTAGGTCGCTTAGTTTAGCCGCAAGTTAAGTTTAAAGGCGTCAACTTTGATGCCTCTAGCACGTCTAGTTTAGCCGCAAATCGAGTTTAAAGATAAAAGTCGATTTTTCATTTAATGCGATCCATCAATTGAAAGGTGGCACATCCTATATTACGAATTTGCATTTTTTGAGTTTATTTTTTTGAAAGTTTTGGAAAAAACTTTTTTTAGCAACTTTTTTCTGTGAATCAGGATTTCGTACCCAATCCATTTGAAACCACTGTTTTTACCCTCGAATTAAAAGTTGAGAGCTTAAAACAGTGTTCTGATGTTTTATCTTTTTCTTAAAAAATATAGTTTGTCAAAATTTCAAAAATGACTTTAACCCAAACAAATATATCAATTTTAATTTTTACCTACTTACATTATATACGTCATACCTATTCTGGGTTGTTAAAAAAAGACTTCTTATATCTACCTACTATATTTAAACGTTTGCCAAATAGTGATACCTATTTTCTACCATAATTTGTAACAAAACCCAAATTTTGTAACAATGTATTTTTCCTTTAATTTCAAATTCTAAGCAAACAGCAATGCGAATCTAACTATGTATTAAAATACGAACATCGACAACTCTTTAAAATAAAAACCCAGACGGCACCCTTCAATAGTACCTACCTATTTCTCCGGCAAACATAAACATGTATGTATGTGCGACAGTATGAGTGGAAAAAATGCACCATCTTAATTCGCTTTGGTAAAATACAACCAAGCAAACTCGATTAATATATGAAGAAATAACAGAGTGTGCGTTTGAAATCAACCAATCTGTGTGTGCATGTATACCATTGGTAAGCTGAAAAATATTCAATGAACGGTAAAACCAAAAAAAAAGTTTTGCTTGGGAAAAAAGAATAGAGAAAAGACAAAGCATGTCGGCATATTATGTAGGTAGTAGGTACGCAGATTATTATGATTGTAGAATATTTTGTATCGTTTGGTTTTTTCAGGGAAAACTTTGTTTTTGAAGGTACAGTAGGTACATGGATGATGCAATCATCCACTTCTAACATCAGTGTTGCCGTCTTAGCACTTTTTTGTAACTATGAAATATTTTATAGATTGGCATATTATACAATACGTTTGAAGCTTATTAAATATTTAAAAGAAAATATTAACGAACCGCAAACTAATGTCGTGTTGGCTGATATTATATTTCTGACATATTTTATTCTATTTCTACCATATTCTAGCTATTACCTATTATATTTTTTTTTACAAAAATTTTGCAGGCAATTGTAGATTTGACAGCAAGAATTTATTTATTTATTTTTTTTAAAGTTTTGAAAAAAAAAACTTTTTTACCAAATTTTTTTTGTTGATTATTTATAGCAGGCACTTCCTAGATCAAGAATATACATTTTTTAAGTCGCTAGGTCGCTTAGTTTAGCCTCAAGTTAAGTTTAAAGGCGTCAACTTTGATGCCTCTAGGACGTCTAGTTTAGCCGCAAATCGCGTTTAAAGATAAAAGTCGATTTTTCATTTAATGCGATGCATCAATTGAAAGGTGCCACTTCCTAGATTACGAATATGCATTTTTTGAGTTTATTTTTTTGAAAGTTTAAGAAAAAAACTTTTTTTATTAACTTTTTTTACCAAATTTTTTTTTGTGATTTTTTATAACTGGCACTTCCTAGACCACGAATATGCATTTTTGAAGTCGCTAGGTCGCTTAGTTTAGCCGCAAGTTAAGTTTAAAGGCGTCAACTTTGATGCCTCTAGCACGTCTAGTTTAGCCGCAAATCGAGTTTAAAGATAAAAGTCGATTTTTCATTTAATGCGATGCATCAATTGAAAGGTGCCACTTCCTAGATTACGAATATGCATTTTTTGAGTTTATTTTTTTGAAAGTTTAAGAAAAAAACTTTTTTTACCAACTTTTTTTACCAAATTTTTTTTTGTGATTTTTTATAACTGGCACTTCCTAGACCACGAATATGCATTTTTGAAGTCGCTAGGTCGCTCAGTTTAGCCGCAAGTTAAGTTTAAAGGCGTCAACTTTGATGCCTCTAGGACGTCTAGTTTAGCCGCAAATCGCGTTTATAGATAAAAGTCGATTTTTCATTTAATGCGATGCATCAATTGAAAGGTGCCACTTCCTAGATTACGAATATGCATTTTTTGAGTTTATTTTTTTGAAAGTTTAAAAAAACTTTTTTTATTAACTTTTTTTACCAAATTTTTTTTTGTGATTTTTTATAACTGGCACTTCCTAGACCACGAATATGCATTTTTGAAGTCGCTAGGTCGCTTAGTTTAGCCGCAAGTTAAGTTTAAAGGCGTCAACTTTGATGCCTCTAGCACGTCTAGTTTAGCCGCAAATCGAGTTTAAAGATAAAAGTCGATTTTTCATTTAATGCGATCCATCAATTGAAAGGTGGCACATCCTATATTACGAATTTGCATTTTTTGAGTTTATTTTTTTGAAAGTTTTGGAAAAAACTTTTTTTAGCAACTTTTTTCTGTGAATCAGGATTTCGTACCCAACCCATTTGAAACCACTGTTTTTACCCTCGAATTAAAAGTTGAGAGCTTAAAACAGTGTTCTGATGTTTTATCTTTTTCTTAAAAAATATAGTTTGTCAAAATTTCAAAAATGACTTTAACCCAAACAAATATATCAATTTTAATTTTTACCTACTTACATTATATACGTCATACCTATTCTGGGTTGTTAAAAAAAGACTTCTTATATCTACCTACTATATTTAAACGTTTGCCAAATAGTGATACCTATTTTCTACCATAATTTGTAACAAAACCCAAATTTTGTAACAATGTATTTTTCCTTTAATTTCAAATTCTAAGCAAACAGCAATGCGAATCTAACTATGTATTAAAATACGAACATCGACAACTCTTTAAAATAAAAACCCAGACGGCACCCTTCAATAGTACCTACCTATTTCTCCGGCAAACATAAACATGTATGTATGTGCGACAGTATGAGTGGAAAAAATGCACCATCTTAATTCGCTTTGGTAAAATACAACCAAGCAAACTCGATTAATATATGAAGAAATAACAGAGTGTGCGTTTGAAATCAACCAATCTGTGTGTGCATGTATACCATTGGTAAGCTGAAAAATATTCAATGAACGGTAAAACCAAAAAAAAAGTTTTGCTTGGGAAAAAAGAATAGAGAAAAGACAAAGCATGTCGGCATATTATGTAGGTAGTAGGTACGCAGATTATTATGATTGTAGAATATTTTGTATCGTTTGGTTTTTTCAGGGAAAACTTTGTTTTTGAAGGTACAGTAGGTACATGGATGATGCAATCATCCACTTCTAACATCAGTGTTGCCGTCTTAGCACTTTTTTGTAACTATGAAATATTTTATAGATTGGCATATTATACAATACGTTTGAAGCTTATTAAATATTTAAAAGAAAATATTAACGAACCGCAAACTAATGTCGTGTTGGCTGATATTATATTTCTGACATATTTTATTCTATTTCTACCATATTCTAGCTATTACCTATTATATTTTTTTTTACAAAAATTTTGCAGGCAATTGTAGATTTGACAGCAAGAATTTATTTATTTATTTTTTTTAAAGTTTTGAAAAAAAAAACTTTTTTACCAAATTTTTTTTGTTGATTATTTATAGCAGGCACTTCCTAGATCAAGAATATACATTTTTTAAGTCGCTAGGTCGCTTAGTTTAGCCTCAAGTTAAGTTTAAAGGCGTCAACTTTGATGCCTCTAGGACGTCTAGTTTAGCCGCAAATCGCGTTTAAAGATAAAAGTCGATTTTTCATTTAATGCGATGCATCAATTGAAAGGTGCCACTTCCTAGATTACGAATATGCATTTTTTGAGTTTATTTTTTTGAAAGTTTAAGAAAAAAACTTTTTTTATTAACTTTTTTTACCAAATTTTTTTTTGTGATTTTTTATAACTGGCACTTCCTAGACCACGAATATGCATTTTTGAAGTCGCTAGGTCGCTTAGTTTAGCCGCAAGTTAAGTTTAAAGGCGTCAACTTTGATGCCTCTAGCACGTCTAGTTTAGCCGCAAATCGAGTTTAAAGATAAAAGTCGATTTTTCATTTAATGCGATGCATCAATTGAAAGGTGCCACTTCCTAGATTACGAATATGCATTTTTTGAGTTTATTTTTTTGAAAGTTTAAGAAAAAAACTTTTTTTACCAACTTTTTTTACCAAATTTTTTTTTGTGATTTTTTATAACTGGCACTTCCTAGACCACGAATATGCATTTTTGAAGTCGCTAGGTCGCTCAGTTTAGCCGCAAGTTAAGTTTAAAGGCGTCAACTTTGATGCCTCTAGGACGTCTAGTTTAGCCGCAAATCGCGTTTATAGATAAAAGTCGATTTTTCATTTAATGCGATGCATCAATTGAAAGGTGCCACTTCCTAGATTACGAATATGCATTTTTTGAGTTTATTTTTTTGAAAGTTTAAAAAAACTTTTTTTATTAACTTTTTTTACCAAATTTTTTTTTGTGATTTTTTATAACTGGCACTTCCTAGACCACGAATATGCATTTTTGAAGTCGCTAGGTCGCTTAGTTTAGCCGCAAGTTAAGTTTAAAGGCGTCAACTTTGATGCCTCTAGCACGTCTAGTTTAGCCGCAAATCGAGTTTAAAGATAAAAGTCGATTTTTCATTTAATGCGATCCATCAATTGAAAGGTGGCACATCCTATATTACGAATTTGCATTTTTTGAGTTTATTTTTTTGAAAGTTTTGGAAAAAACTTTTTTTAGCAACTTTTTTCTGTGAATCAGGATTTCGTACCCAACCCATTTGAAACCACTGTTTTTACCCTCGAATTAAAAGTTGAGAGCTTAAAACAGTGTTCTGATGTTTTATCTTTTTCTTAAAAAATATAGTTTGTCAAAATTTCAAAAATGACTTTAACCCAAACAAATATATCAATTTTAATTTTTACCTACTTACATTATATACGTCATACCTATTCTGGGTTGTTAAAAAAAGACTTCTTATATCTACCTACTATATTTAAACGTTTGCCAAATAGTGATACCTATTTTCTACCATAATTTGTAACAAAACCCAAATTTTGTAACAATGTATTTTTCCTTTAATTTCAAATTCTAAGCAAACAGCAATGCGAATCTAACTATGTATTAAAATACGAACATCGACAACTCTTTAAAATAAAAACCCAGACGGCACCTTTCAATAGTACCTACCTATTTCTCCGGCAAACATAAACATGTATGTATGTGCGACAGTATGAGTGGAAAAAATGCACCATCTTAATTCGCTTTGGTAAAATACAACCAAGCAAACTCGATTAATATATGAAGAAATAACAGAGTGTGCGTTTGAAATCAACCAATCTGTGTGTGCATGTATACCATTGGTAAGCTGAAAAATATTCAATGAACGGTAAAACCAAAAAAAAAGTTTTGCTTGGGAAAAAAGAATAGAGAAAAGACAAAGCATGTCGGCATATTATGTAGGTAGTAGGTACGCAGATTATTATGATTGTAGAATATTTTGTATCGTTTGGTTTTTTCAGGGAAAACTTTGTTTTTGAAGGTACAGTAGGTACATGGATGATGCAATCATCCACTTCTAACATCAGTGTTGCCGTCTTAGCACTTTTTTGTAACTATGAAATATTTTATAGATTGGCATATTATACAATACGTTTGAAGTTTATTAAATATTTAAAAGAAAATATTAACGAACCGCAAACTAATGTCGTGTTGGCTGATATTATATTTCTACCATATTTTATTCTATTTCTACCATATTCTAGCTATTACCTATTATATTTTTTTTTACAAACATTTTGCAGGCAATTGTAGATTTGACAGCAAGAATTTATTTATTTATTTTTTTTAAAGTTTTGAAAAAAAAAACTTTTTTTAGTTAAGTTAAGTTTAAAGGCGTCAACTTTGATGCCTCTAGCACGTCTAGTTTAGCCGCAAATCGCGTTTAAAGATAAAAGTCGATTTTTGATTTAATGCGATGCATCAATTGAAAGGTGCCACTTCCTAGATTACGAATATGCATTTTTTGAGTTTATTTTTTTGAAAGTTTAGGAAAAAAACTTTTTTTACCAACTTTTTTTTACCAAATTTTTTTGTTGATTTTTTATAGCTGGCACTTCTTAGACCACGAATATGCATTTTTTAAGTCGCTAGGTCGCTCAGTTTAGCCGCAAGTTAAGTTTAAAGGCATCAACTTTGATGCCTCTAGGACGTCTAGTTTAGCCGCAAATCGCGTTTAAAGATAAAAGTCGATTTTTCATTTAATGCGATGCATCAATTGAAAGGTGCCACTTCCTAGATTACGAATATGCATTTTTTGAGTTTATTTTTTTGAAAGTTTAAGAAAAAAACTTTTTTTATTAACTTTTTTTACCAAATTGTTTTTTGTGATTTCTTATAAATGGCACTTCCTAGACCACGAATATGCATTTTTGAAGTCGCTAGGTCGCTCAGTTTAGCCGCAAGTTAAGTTTAAAGGCGTCAACTTTGATGCCTCTAGGACGTCTAGTTTAGCCGCAAATCGCGTTTATAGATAAAAGTCGATTTTTCATTTAATGCGATGCATCAATTGAAAGGTGCCACTTCCTAGATTACGAATATGCATTTTTTGAGTTTATTTTTTTGAAAGTTTAAGAAAAAAACTTTTTTTATTAACTTTTTTTACCAAATTGTTTTTTGTGATTTCTTATAAATGGCACTTCCTAGACCACGAATATGCATTTTTGAAGTCGCTAGGTCGCTCAGTTGAGCCGCAAGTTAAGTTTAAAGGCGTCAACTTTGATGCCTCTAGGACGTCTAGTTTAGCCGCAAATCGCGTTTAAAGATAAAAGTCGATTTTTCATTTAATGCGATGCATCAATTGAAAGGTGCCACTTCCTAGATTACGAATATGCATTTTTTGAGTTTATTTTTTTGAAAGTTTAAGAAAAAAACTTTTTTTATTAACTTTTTTTACCAAATTGTTTTTTGTGATTTCTTATAAATGGCACTTCCTAGACCACGAATATGCATTTTTGAAGTCGCTAGGTCGCTCAGTTTAGCCGCAAGTTAAGTTTAAAGGCGTCAACTTTGATGCCTCTAGGACGTCTAGTTTAGCCGCAAATCGCGTTTAAAGATAAAAGTCGATTTTTCATTTAATGCGATGCATCAATTGAAAGGTGCCACTTCCTAGATTACGAATATGCATTTTTTGAGTTTATTTTTTTGAAAGTTTAAGAAAAAAACTTTTTTTATTAACTTTTTTTACCAAATTGTTTTTTGTGATTTCTTATAAATGGCACTTCCTAGACCACGAATATGCATTTTTGAAGTCGCTAGGTCGCTTAGTTTAGCCGCAAGTTAAGTTTAAAGGCGTCAACTTTGATGCCTCTAGCACGTCTAGTTTAGCCGCAAATCGAGTTTAAAGATAAAAGTCGATTTTTCATTTAATGCGATGCATCAATTGAAAGGTGGCACATCCTATATTACGAATTTGCATTTTTTGAGTTTATTTTTTTGAAAGTTTTGGAAAAAACTTTTTTTAGCAACTTTTTTCTGTGAATCAGGATTTCGTACCCAACCCATTTGAAACCACTGTTTTTACCCTCGAATTAAAAGTTGAGAGCTTAAAACAGTGTTCTGATGTTTTATCTTTTTCTTAAAAAATATAGTTTGTCAAAATTTCAAAAATGACTTTAACCCAAACAAATATATCAATTTTAATTTTTACCTACTTACATTATATACGTCATACCTATTCTGGGTTGTTAAAAAAAGACTTCTTATATCTACCTACTATATTTAAACGTTTGCCAAATAGTGATACCTATTTTCTACCATAATTTGTAACAAAACCCAAATTTTGTAACAATGTATTTTTCCTTTAATTTCAAATTCTAAGCAAACAGCAATGCGAATCTAACTATGTATTAAAATACGAACATCGACAACTCTTTAAAATAAAAACCCAGACGGCACCCTTCAATAGTACCTACCTATTTCTCCGGCAAACATAAACATGTATGTATGTGCGACAGTATGAGTGGAAAAAATGCACCATCTTAATTCGCTTTGGTAAAATACAACCAAGCAAACTCGATTAATATATGAAGAAATAACAGAGTGTGCGTTTGAAATCAACCAATCTGTGTGTGCATGTATACCATTGGTAAGATGAAAAATATTCAATGAACGGTAAAACCAAAAAAAAAGTTTTGCTTGGGAAAAAAGAATAGAGAAAAGACAAAGCATGTCGGCATATTATGTAGGTAGTAGGTATGCAGATTATTATGATTGTAGAATATTTTGTATCGTTTGGTTTTTTCAGGGAAAACTTTGTTTTTGAAGGTACAGTAGGTACATGGATGATGCAATCATCCACTTCTAACATCAGTGTTGCCGTCTTAGCACTTTTTTGTAACTATGAAATATTTTATAGATTGGCATATTATACAATACGTTTGAAGCTTATTAAATATTTAAAAGAAAATATTAACGAACCGCAAACTAATGTCGTGTTGGCTGATATTATATTTCTGACATATTTTATTCTATTTCTACCATATTCTAGCTATTACCTATTATATTTTTTTTTACAAAAATTTTGCAGGCAATTGTAGATTTGACAGCAAGAATTTATTTATTTATTTTTTTTAAAGTTTTGAAAAAAAAAACTTTTTTACCAAATTTTTTTTGTTGATTATTTATAGCAGGCACTTCCTAGATCAAGAATATACATTTTTTAAGTCGCTAGGTCGCTTAGTTTAGCCTCAAGTTAAGTTTAAAGGCGTCAACTTTGATGCCTCTAGGACGTCTAGTTTAGCCGCAAATCGCGTTTAAAGATAAAAGTCGATTTTTCATTTAATGCGATGCATCAATTGAAAGGTGCCACTTCCTAGATTACGAATATGCATTTTTTGAGTTTATTTTTTTGAAAGTTTAAGAAAAAAACTTTTTTTATTAACTTTTTTTACCAAATTTTTTTTTGTGATTTTTTATAACTGGCACTTCCTAGACCACGAATATGCATTTTTGAAGTCGCTAGGTCGCTTAGTTTAGCCGCAAGTTAAGTTTAAAGGCGTCAACTTTGATGCCTCTAGCACGTCTAGTTTAGCCGCAAATCGAGTTTAAAGATAAAAGTCGATTTTTCATTTAATGCGATGCATCAATTGAAAGGTGCCACTTCCTAGATTACGAATATGCATTTTTTGAGTTTATTTTTTTGAAAGTTTAAGAAAAAAACTTTTTTTACCAACTTTTTTTACCAAATTTTTTTTTGTGATTTTTTATAACTGGCACTTCCTAGACCACGAATATGCATTTTTGAAGTCGCTAGGTCGCTTAGTTTAGCCGCAAGTTAAGTTTAAAGGCGTCAACTTTGATGCCTCTAGGACGTCTAGTTTAGCCGCAAATCGCGTTTAAAGATTAAAGTCGATTTTTCATTTAATGCGATGCATCAATTAAAAGGTGCCACTTCCTAGATCACGAATATGCATTATTGAAGTCGCTAGGTTGCTTATGGGATTTGGACAGAAGTAACTTGTTTCGATTTTCATGAGTAAGTCAGTTAATAAGAACCAAGTGATTGGTTTTATTCAAACGACACTTGTTGGTTGTTAAAACAGTATGCTTGTGAGATTTCATCACGCGTATCTTGTTTAGATTTAAATAGTTAAGTCAGTAAATAAGAACCAAGTGATTGGTTTTATTTAAACAATCCTAGTTGTTTATTATAACAGAGTTCTTATTAGATTTCAGCACATGTAACTTGTTTAGATTTTCCTAAGTATGTTAGTAGATAAGAACCAATTGATTGGTTTTATATAAACGAAACTTGTTGGTTGTTAAAAACAGTTCGCTTGTGTAATTTCAACACATGTAACTTGTTTCGATTTTCATGAGTAAGTCAGTTAATAAGAACCAAGTGATTGGTTTTATTCAAACGACACTTGTTGGTTGTTAAAAACAGTATGCTTGTGAGATTTCATCACGCGTATCTTGTTTAGATTTAAATAGTTAAGTCAGTAAATAAGAACCAAGTGATTGGTTTTATTTAAACAATCCTAGTTGTTTATTAATAACAGAGTTCTTATTAGATTTCAGCACATGTAACTTGTTTAGATTTTCCTAAGTATGTTATTAAATAAGAACCAAGTGATTGGTTTTATTCAAACGACACTTGTTGGTTGTTAAAAACAGTTTGCTTGTGAGATTTCAACAGAAGTAACTTGTTTAGATTTTCATGATTAAGTCAGTTAATAAGAACCAAGTGCTTGGTTCTATTCAAACGACACTTGTTGGTTGTTAAAAACAGTTTGCTTGTGAGATTTCATCACGCGTATCTTGTTTAGATTTAAATAGTTAAGTCAGTAAATAAGAACCAAGTGATTGGTTTTATTTAAACAATCCTAGTTGTTTATTAATAACAGAGTTCTTATTAGATTTCAGCACATGTAACTTGTTTAGATTTTCATAAGAATGTTAGTAAATAAGAACCAAGTGATTGGTTTTATTCAAACGACACTCGTTGGTTGTTAAAAACAGTATGCTTGTGAGATTTCATCACGCGTATCTTGTTTAGATTTAAATAGTTAAGTCAGTAAATAAGAACCAAGTGATTGGTTTTATTTAAACAATCCTAGTTGTTTATTAATAACAGAGTTCTTATTAGATTTCAGCACATGTAACTTGTTTAGATTTTCCTAAGTATGTTAGTAAATAAGAACCAATTGATTGGTTTTATATAAACGACACTTGTTGGTTGTTAAAAACAGTTTGCTTGTGAGATTTCAACAGAAGTAACTTGTTTAGATTTTCATGATTAAGTCAGTTAATAAGAACCAAGTGCTTGGTTCTATTCAAACGACACTTGTTGGTTGTTAAAAACAGTTTGCTTGTGAGATTTCATCACGCGTATCTTGTTTAGATTTAAATAGTTAAGTCAGTAAATAAGAACCAAGTGATTGGTTTTATTTAAACAATCCTAGTTGTTTATTAATAACAGAGTTCTTATTAGATTTCAGCACATGTAACTTGTTTAGATTTTCCTAAGTATGTTAGTAAATAAGAACCAATTGATTGGTTTTATATAAACGAAACTTGTTGGTTGTTAAAAACAGTTCGCTTGTGTAATTTCAACACATGTAACTTGTTTCGATTTTCATGAGTAAGTCAGTTAATAAGAACCAAGTGATTGGTTTTATTCAAACGACACTTGTTGGTTGTTAAAAACAGTATGCTTGTGAGATTTCATCACGCGTATCTTGTTTAGATTTAAATAGTTAAGTCAGTAAATAAGAACCAAGTGATTGGTTTTATTTAAACAATCCTAGTTGTTTATTAATAACAGAGTTCTTATTAGATTTCAGCACATGTAACTTGTTTAGATTTTCCTAAGTATGTTAGTAAATAAGAACCAATTGATTGGTTTTATATAAACGACACTTGTTGGTTGTTAAAAACAGTTTGCTTGTGAGATTTCAACAGAAGTAACTTGTTTAGATTTTCATGATTAAGTCAGTTAATAAGAACCAAGTGCTTGGTTCTATTCAAACGACACTTGTTGGTTGTTAAAAACAGTTTGCTTGTGAGATTTCATCACGCGTATCTTGTTTAGATTTAAATAGTTAAGTCAGTAAATAAGAACCAAGTGATTGGTTTTATTTAAACAATCCTAGTTGTTTATTAATAACAGAGTTCTTATTAGATTTCAGCACATGTAACTTGTTTAGATTTTCCTAAGTATGTTAGTAAATAAGAACCAATTGATTGGTTTTATATAAACGACACTTGTTGGTTGTTAAAAACAGTTTGCTTGTGAGATTTCAACAGAAGTAACTTGTTTAGATTTTCATGATTAAGTCAGTTAATAAGAACCAAGTGCTTGGTTCTATTCAAACGACACTTGTTGGTTGTTAAAAACAGTTTGCTTGTGAGATTTCATCACGCGTATCTTGTTTAGATTTAAATAGTTAAGTCAGTAAATAAGAACCAAGTGATTGGTTTTATTTAAACAATCCTAGTTGTTTATTAATAACAGAGTTCTTATTAGATTTCAGCACATGTAACTTGTTTAGATTTTCCTAAGTATGTTAGTAAATAAGAACCAATTGATTGGTTTTATATAAACGACACTTGTTGGTTGTTAAAAACAGTTTGCTTGTGAGATTTCAACAGAAGTAACTTGTTTAGATTTTCATGATTAAGTCAGTTAATAAGAACCAAGTGCTTGGTTCTATTCAAACGACACTTGTTGGTTGTTAAAAACAGTTTGCTTGTGAGATTTCATCACGCGTATCTTGTTTAGATTTAAATAGTTAAGTCAGTAAATAAGAACCAAGTGATTGGTTTTATTTAAACAATCCTAGTTGTTTATTAATAACAGAGTTCTTATTAGATTTCAGCACATGTAACTTGTTTAGATTTTCATAAGAATGTTAGTAAATAAGAACCAAGTGATTGGTTTTATTCAAACGACACTCGTTGGTTGTTAAAAACAGTATGCTTGTGAGATTTCATCACGCGTATCTTGTTTAGATTTAAATAGTTAAGTCAGTAAATAAGAACCAAGTGATTGGTTTTATTTAAACAATCCTAGTTGTTTATTAATAACAGAGTTCTTATTAGATTTCAGCACATGTAACTTGTTTAGATTTTCCTAAGTATGTTAGTAAATAAGAACCAATTGATTGGTTTTATATAAACGACACTTGTTGGTTGTTAAAAACAGTTTGCTTGTGAGATTTCAACAGAAGTAACTTGTTTAGATTTTCATGATTAAGTCAGTTAATAAGAACCAAGTGCTTGGTTCTATTCAAACGACACTTGTTGGTTGTTAAAAACAGTTTGCTTGTGAGATTTCATCACGCGTATCTTGTTTAGATTTAAATAGTTAAGTCAGTAAATAAGAACCAAGTGATTGGTTTTATTTAAACAATCCTAGTTGTTTATTAATAACAGAGTTCTTATTAGATTTCAGCACATGTAACTTGTTTAGATTTTCCTAAGTATGTTATTAAATAAGAACCAAGTGATTGGTTTTATTCAAACGACACTTGTTGGTTGTTAAAAACAGTATGCTTGTGAGATTTCATCACGCGTATCTTGTTTAGATTTAAATAGTTAAGTCAGTAAATAAGAACCAAGTGATTGGTTTTATTTAAACAATCCTAGTTGTTTATTAATAACAGAGTTCTTATTAGATTTCAGCACATGTAACTTGTTTAGATTTTCCTAAGTATGTTAGTAAATAAGAACCAATTGATTGGTTTTATATAAACGACACTTGTTGGTTGTTAAAAACAGTTTGCTTGTGAGATTTCAACAGAAGTAACTTGTTTAGATTTTCATGATTAAGTCAGTTAATAAGAACCAAGTGCTTGGTTCTATTCAAACGACACTTGTTGGTTGTTAAAAACAGTTTGCTTGTGAGATTTCATCACGCGTATCTTGTTTAGATTTAAATAGTTAAGTCAGTAAATAAGAACCAAGTGATTGGTTTTATTTAAACAATCCTAGTTGTTTATTAATAACAGAGTTCTTATTAGATTTCAGCACATGTAACTTGTTTAGATTTTCCTAAGTATGTTAGTAAATAAGAACCAATTGATTGGTTTTATATAAACGACACTTGTTGGTTGTTAAAAACAGTTTGCTTGTGAGATTTCAACAGAAGTAACTTGTTTAGATTTTCATGATTAAGTCAGTTAATAAGAACCAAGTGCTTGGTTCTATTCAAACGACACTTGTTGGTTGTTAAAAACAGTTTGCTTGTGAGATTTCATCACGCGTATCTTGTTTAGATTTAAATAGTTAAGTCAGTAAATAAGAACCAAGTGATTGGTTTTATTTAAACAATCCTAGTTGTTTATTAATAACAGAGTTCTTATTAGATTTCAGCACATGTAACTTGTTTAGATTTTCCTAAGTATGTTATTAAATAAGAACCAAGTGATTGGTTTTATTCAAACGACACTTGTTGGTTGTTAAAAACAGTATGCTTGTGAGATTTCATCACGCGTATCTTGTTTAGATTTAAATAGTTAAGTCAGTAAATAAGAACCAAGTGATTGGTTTTATTTAAACAATCCTAGTTGTTTATTAATAACAGAGTTCTTATTAGATTTCAGCACATGTAACTTGTTTAGATTTTCCTAAGTATGTTAGTAAATAAGAACCAATTGATTGGTTTTATATAAACGACACTTGTTGGTTGTTAAAAACAGTTTGCTTGTGAGATTTCAACAGAAGTAACTTGTTTAGATTTTCATGATTAAGTCAGTTAATAAGAACCAAGTGCTTGGTTCTATTCAAACGACACTTGTTGGTTGTTAAAAACAGTTTGCTTGTGAGATTTCATCACGCGTATCTTGTTTAGATTTAAATAGTTAAGTCAGTAAATAAGAACCAAGTGATTGGTTTTATTTAAACAATCCTAGTTGTTTATTAATAACAGAGTTCTTATTAGATTTCAGCACATGTAACTTGTTTAGATTTTCCTAAGTATGTTAGTAAATAAGAACCAATTGATTGGTTTTATATAAACGACACTTGTTGGTTGTTAAAAACAGTTTGCTTGTGAGATTTCAACAGAAGTAACTTGTTTAGATTTTCATGATTAAGTCAGTTAATAAGAACCAAGTGCTTGGTTCTATTCAAACGACACTTGTTGGTTGTTAAAAACAGTTTGCTTGTGAGATTTCATCACGCGTATCTTGTTTAGATTTAAATAGTTAAGTCAGTAAATAAGAACCAAGTGATTGGTTTTATTTAAACAATCCTAGTTGTTTATTAATAACAGAGTTCTTATTAGATTTCAGCACATGTAACTTGTTTAGATTTTCCTAAGTATGTTAGTAAATAAGAACCAATTGATTGGTTTTATATAAACGACACTTGTTGGTTGTTAAAAACAGTTTGCTTGTGAGATTTCAACAGAAGTAACTTGTTTAGATTTTCATGATTAAGTCAGTTAATAAGAACCAAGTGCTTGGTTCTATTCAAACGACACTTGTTGGTTGTTAAAAACAGTTTGCTTGTGAGATTTCATCACGCGTATCTTGTTTAGATTTAAATAGTTAAGTCAGTAAATAAGAACCAAGTGATTGGTTTTATTTAAACAATCCTAGTTGTTTATTAATAACAGAGTTCTTATTAGATTTCAGCACATGTAACTTGTTTATATTTTCCTAAGTATGTTAGTAAATAAGAACCAATTGATTGGTTTTATATAAACGACACTTGTTGGTTGTTAACAACAGAGTGTTGTGAAATATAACTCACAAGCAAACTAAAAAAAAAAATTCACATGGAATGAAAGTTTTGATCGAATCAAAAAAAAAAAAAAACAATAACAAACAAAGTGATTTTGTTAAAAACAATGTTTAACTTTTTTAAATCCTATTTGGTTTAAAAGTATCAATTGTTTTAAATTCAGATTGTTTGAAAAGAACTAAGAGGTTGTTTTTCAAATTGATAAAAATCAAACAAAGTTGTTTTGTTAAAATCAATCGTTTACATGGTTAAAATATTATTTGGTTAAATTATACCAACTTTAATACTGAGATTGATTGAAAACTTATAAGCTCTTGGTTGTATTTAAACTATTTTGTTTGTTAGATTGCAACAGAAAGATTGTTATAATTCTAATAATTTAATTTTGTTAAATTCCTATAATTAAGTCGTTTAAATATAACTAACAAGTATTTAAAAAACCACAACTAATTCGGTTGTTTTTAACAAAATTATTTTTCTGATTTTAACCAACGATAAAATCGAGTATCTTATTAATTTTCAAACAAATTAGTTGGTTAAAAAACTTTTATAGTTGGTTATTATTAACTGTTTATCTTTAACCTTTTTGGCTTGGTAGATTTCAAAGACGAGTACTTATTGAATTTTAAATAAGAAGTGGTAGATTTTAACATACTTTTTTTTAACCGAGCTAAAATCGCTCTCGGTTAAGGCACATTTTTCTGCGTGTACAGGCAATTGATAACAATTCATTTTCTCTTTCGTCATCTTCACCAAAAACATATTTATTTTGTTTAGATTCTGAAATGAATTTTATTTTTAAAGTACCTACTAAAATATAACTATCGTCTGGCGGCTATTTTTTGTCTTTTTCAAAATATTGTTCAAGTTCTTCATCTAATTTCAATTTTTATTTTTTATTTCTCCATTAATTTTATTTCCCTTAAAATTTCCGGTTATCACGTAGTGTCATGTGTCATGACCACACTTGAACTCCAGAAATGATCGATTTATAGGTTAATAAAATTGGGGCAAAAACAAACCAATTATTGTGCATTTTTTTTTAGATTTTAGGTGTGAAATAAAATTTGTTAAGCTTGAAAAATGTTCCAGTTTGCCTGAAATCTTAAAAAAAAAAACTTTATTATCAGTGGCATACATATAGCTAGAGAACTTTACACTCAGGACAAAGAACAATTTACTAAACAAAATCGGTCAGTAAATAAAGTGCATGACTGCAGTGTCGCACATTCTTGCTTCTTTATAGGACGATCACAATGTTGTTTTAAGCCTTAGTATAAAGATTGTCATATAATTTGTAAGGACAGAAACATATGACCACATTAAACTAAACAATACAGCACCGTATTACGAATGCTCTACAATCATACATACATGGATCTTACAGTTTGAACTCAAATATTCGTAAAAATCAACAAAGTAAGAAAAACATTGATGTCTTTAATAAATTTATTTATGAGAACAAAATTGAAAATCGTTTAGGTGAACTGGTATAAGAAAAAAAATTTTAACAAAAAGTTTTTTTTTTTAATATTAAAGATGTCATCCCATTTTTGAAAATATCGAATTTTCAAAAATTTATTTTGATTTGATTGTAAATAAAAACATTATTTTGTAAATATTTTAATATGCAATTTTATTTAAACTTTTTTGTATCGATATTAAAAATTTAATTTAAATCGGTTTAGCTAAAAATAAAAAGAAAAAACTTAATTTAAAGCACGAAAATCATGTGTACCATTTTCTTTTTGGTTTTTAACAGTTATTAGGTATGTACCTAGTACCTACCTTTATTTTTTGTAACACGAACTTTTTTTTTCATCTTTTACATTGTATTAAAAAACCGCTACGCCACTAAGTTTTTAAAGATCAACCAATTAGTTTTTTAAATATAAAATTCTATAAAAAAAATTATTTAAATACAAAAATACATATTTTTTTTAAATTTTGTTATGTAATTTTATTTAAGCTTTTTAAATCTGTACGTTGAACCGTTTTCGAGAAAAATGAAAATAAAAAAATGGTTTTATGAGAATGAGTTTTAGTTTCTAAAGACTTTGCTTGAGCTTCCTAATGGGGAGGAATGTGATGTCCATACGTTGACTCACTGAGGTGTTCTGCATATCAGCAATTAAGAAACAACCAATTTTGCACAACAAAAGAAAATGAAGGCTATAATTAAACTTAAGTAATTTTCCATATAATCTTCTCAAAATATTTCACTTCATTTTTGTGGCTTTATAGTTATCAATGCAATAAAAACATTCTCCAATTCTTTTCGCACACATTTGTTTTGGGACAACATGTAAACAATGACAGATAAAAATATCTTACGTTTCAAAAATTTTAAAATCATCACTAATGTAGAAACTTCCAATAAGTCATACAAAGATAAAGGCTTTTGGAAATGAATAATTAATGTTTAAAACTTGCTATACCCTTCTAATCAACATGACATTGGTCAGCGACATTAAAAAAAGTAAATATAGAACTGAAAGACTATACGAGCCACCGATGACATTTTTGAAACTATATATACTTTCCACCGTCTGCGAAATGTCATTCAGCAAACTCAAATTAATCAAATCATTGCCCCTTCACTTCTCCCTGGCGCTGCACTACTCACTATAATCTATATTGAGTTTTTTTTATTTCGTTTTTGTGACAATAAAATTGCTAATGGCTTCTTAACAAACAATTTAATGTGAAGCAATAATTGTTCGTTCGTATTGATAACAATAAACTATTGCTCAAACCTGTAAGAACACTTTCGTATAGCAAAGTAATATAATTATATTTCTTAAAATATAGGTGTTAATAAAAGTACAGAGTTTTGCTATGAAGTCAATTTTTATCACATTTCAACAAAATGGTTTTAGTTGTTACCGTCGAAAAATTTGGTTTTAAACATCTTCAATCTAATTACAATAATTCCATGATGAAATCTACAAATACTAAATGCACGAGGCTCCATTAAAAAATAAATTTTGATTTATTTTTCAATTGAAATAGTGAAGATGAAAGAGATGGGACATGCATACAAATAGAATACTGTAGAATTTTAATTGATATAAATGACTGAATGCCGAAATTCGTGTTTTGAATTTAAATCATAAATTATGAACTTTTTAAAATAAGAAGAATATTGTGATCTTACTGCACTGGCATAGATATTGTGGATAAAAGAAGGCTTTTTGCGACTCATGAAATCTATAATTTTCATGTCTTGATATAATACGTAATTAATGCGATATTTTGTACACATCATCTTTGTGTGAAATAATTCAAAGCAAAAACTGCTTTCTGTGAATCCGAACGGCTTAGATATAAGACTTACTTTTCAAGGCAAGAGATACTCTTAGGTAATTTTTCAATTCTTCAAAAGAGGCACCATCCGTGCCAGAGGCTGGTATTCGAAGACCTTCAGCGTGACAGAACTATACGCATTAATCACAAAAACTGGTTCTCATCTCCTGGCTTGAACATTTCTTTTCGGTCCCGATCATTTACAGCCCTACTGAACCGAAACCTTTATGAGAGAACGTCTTAGGGATCTATCATCAGTTTTACGGCCAATGTGGTATATATAGATTAGCGAAACCGCAAATTTTATCCTGCATCAGCCTCGACTATCAAAATAAAGGATAGAATCGAGCGAGATATACCCGCTTAGACGCATATATTCGTAAATTATTTTTTGTTAGTTTCTGATTTCTGAAACTTGATTGCTTCACCTTTATTGTGTTACTCGTATGGAGTGTATATGTATATTCTCTAGTGAACTCTTTTGATCGAGTTAATCGAAAGAAGCATACTCACTCTTAACATCAGTTTTTTATTTCAATGTATATAATATGACCATTTCTTTATTCGTTTTCGCAAATAAATTAACCTTAAAAACAATTTTGAAAACAAAAAATCTAGACATAGCAGCGCGTTGCGTCATGCGTCGTTCGCTGCAGACAAGGAAAACACTCAAAAATTCAGTTCTCACTGACATCATCATCGTCTCATACTAAGTTCTATACATGCAATTATTATACCTGGTCACATTCTGTGTTTACACAAAAAAATATAGATAACGTACAGCTAGTTTAAAAATTATTTTTTTAGTTCTTGTTTATTGCATCACTTCCCCACAACCTTCAAAAAAAAAAATAAATAAATAACACCACTCTGTTGCACATTTTGCTATAATTACACTTGTTTTTGCCAAAATGATAGAATTGTATCAAATAATAATGAGAATTTGTTTTCATTTTTGGAGTGCATCCAAACATGCCGGCAGATATAAAATTCTATAAAATAATAACAAGTAAATTTATAAAGAAAATAAAATTATTTTGCAAGGTCATGTTTTTGTTTTTTTTTTTTTTTTTTTGAAAAAAAATTAGGTAAACAAAAACTAAAACCACAAAAAAATATATTTAAGATGATATTGATATTAGACGACAGGAAATTGTAATTTTTTAAAGCAAATCAAACATTATTTTGATTAAAATAGAAAAAAAAAGGAAATGGAAACAGAGACAGAGATGAAAATTAAGATGTTTATATTTCTAATTAAAAATAAAATTGCATTTAGTAAGGGGCCAGTTATAGCTTTCATTGAAACTCATCATCGAAAATTTTAATTTCTTATTTTGAGACACTTTGAAAGCAAAATCAGTAAATATTTTCAGGCCAGTAAAAAGCTAATAACTCAATTATTATTTCTAGTCAAAAAAATATTTCATTTTGGCCCAACTTTTTACATAAAATGAATTCTAAGATTTCAATGATCAATGGTAAGGTAGTTAAATCATTGAAATAAAGAAATTCATTTCACGTGTTAACTTGGGCCAAAACGAAAATTAATACTTAAGTCTGTAGCTTTATTTTGGCATTAAAATAATCACTGATTTTTCTTTATAAGTGTTTCAAAACTTAAAATTTAAATTTTCAATGATGAGTTTCAATGAAAGCTATAACTGGCCCCTAAGAACGAAAATTGTTTTTGAAGTGATATGTTGCTAACCTCTGGCAAATAATCCTTCGCATTTAAATTAATAAGTTTTATTTTCCAATTTGCTTTCAGGCTAATTAATTTTTTCTTTGATTGAAACGTCATGAGAAATTATTATTTATATCTGTGTTTCAATTGATGCCGAAGGCATTTTTAATTAATGATTGATAATTCACACGAGGTAAATCTGTTTCCAAGATTTCAATTTTATAACTACTTTCTATTCAAACAAATGTGTGTAAGTGAATAATAGATTTAAGGTTTTCAATTGGTTTTATACACACGTATATACGTTTTTAATTGCAATAACTGTGTGCTTTAGACAAATTATCGACTTGGAATAAATATTGCAAACCAAAATACTATAAATTTACATTACATTATTTCAATCATTTTGAAGAGAAGCGACCATAATGAACTTGGTTTTAAAATTTCCGAAAAACGAGCTGAAATTATTTGTGTTTGTAATGGCCAGTTGCACCAAAATCCACTAAAACCAGTTTTTGTTAAAATTCTTATAAAATTTATCGGCTTGATAAATTTTTTGGGTTGCACTAATAGGTGTGTTCCTTTGGGCCTTGCAAAGTACTTTTTAGTACTTCGCAGTAGATGATGAATTTAACGCTTTAATTTTTGCCAAAAGAAAAATCTAACCTCAATGTAGACGAAAGCTTTGTTGTTTGTATTTGAATTTTATTTTAAATTATAGAAAACATCAACAACAATAATTTACTATGTAATTTCTTCTACTGAAGATGTCGCTTTCTTGCGTGGAATCATTTCGTTACTACATTATTGAAGTGCTTTGAACTACTTTGACCATAGAGTAGAAGTAGTTGAAAGCAGCCAGAAGTAAAGGGTGATTTTTTAAGAGGTTTAGAACTTTTTAAAAAAAAAAAACACAAAAAATTCGAAAAAATGAATGAAATATTTATTTGAATCGATAGTTTGAACCTTGCAATTTAATGTTTAAAGATAATTTCATGGAAATGTTGACCGCGGCTGCGTCTCAGGTAGCCCATCCGCTGAGTCCAATTTTGGCATACTCTTTCACACATATCGGCCGGTATCTCACGAATGAATGCATGGATGTCGGCTTCCAGTGCGTCAATCGAAGCGGGCTTGTCCCTATAGACATTAGCCTTGACATACCCCCACAAAAAATAGTCTAATGGTGTCAAATCGCACGATCTAGGCGGCCAATTGACCGGCCCGAAACGTGAAATTAACTGTTCACCAAACTCGCCTCGCAATTGCGCCATTGTTTCGCGTGCTGTGTGGCATGTGGCACCGTCTTGTTGAAACCACATATCATGCAAGTCAAGAACTTCCATTTCGGGCAAAAAAAAGTTTGTTATCATCGCTCGGTAGCGTTCACCATTGACAGTAACGCTGCGATTCGCATCATCTTTGAAGAAATATGGCCCAATAATTCCACCGGCCCATAAACCGCACCAAACAGTGGCTTTTTCGGGATGCATTGGTAGCTGTTGCAATGCTTCTGGCTGATCTTCACTCCAAATGCGGCAATTGTGCTTATTTACGTACCCATTCAACCAAAAATGAGCCTCATCGCTGAACACAATTTTTCGCGCGATGAACATTTCGAACCGAGCACGAATTTTGATAGTAAAATTCAATAATTTGCAAGCGTTGTTCATTTGTAAGACGATCCATGGTTAAATTGCAAACCAAACTGAAGCTGTTTGACAGTGACACAAGGTACTAAACACACGTCAGCTGTCAAAACCAGTGTTGCCGAAACCAAACCAGCTAAAAAATCACCCGTTACTTGGCAGTAGATGCTGCAGCCCAAAGGAACACACCTAACGTATTTATCTGATTTTTTAGCTAAAATGCTCTGTGCGAACCATCCCTGGATTTTGTCAGCTAATTTTTGAACTGAACGAAAAAGTTTCATTAGTGTAATGTAAGTAAGATAGCGATATGAGAGATGACACCTGGTTTAAAATGGAAGTGAGTGACTACCCTTTTGAAACTTGTATTGTAGCTGAAGAAGAGTCCTATCCTTTTTTGTTTCTTTTGTTTCACAACACATATTTTTCTTGCAGAAAAAAAATTTTTTCGCCACCATTTTTGTTTTTTTTCGTTGAAAAGAATTACTGTGGGTACTATATTATGTATGTACTAGGCTTGAATAGGAAATAATTGAAAAGAAAAATAATGGATTTTTCCTGTTCATTTTGGTTTTCATTTATTTTTAACCTCCAGCGATCTATTTACTGTTGAATATTTTTTTTTTATTTAACTTTCAAATGTCCTATCAAAAGTGAAATATTTTGTTTGAAGATATTTTCGTTAAAACTAGCTTTTAAAATTTTACTGGAGGAAAATGGCATTTTAGTTTACTGGTTTGATTATCGCCCTTTGAAAAATAAAATTGGTTGATGCAACCGATAAATGCTATTTTAAAATTTTACGAAGCAGTAAATATTTAAAAGCGTTTGGTGCACTGGCCATAAGACTTATAATATGGTTGTCAAAATATCGCCAAAAACTTTTTACATCTCCTATTTCAACATAGAAAACTTATCCAAAATTGGAAGCAAATGTAACATTTCAATAGATTAAAAACACAAACGTTAAAGTTGTTCGTCCTTAGGGGATTTCGGAAAATTGTATAGACAAACATCTTCTTAAAAATATAATAGTATTTATTTCTTAATTTCCGATGCCCTAGAAAACGATTTGTTGGAGAGGTAACACTAAAAGGGGAGCGTAGAAATACAAACACCCGTCAACACTCCCAACACCGCTGACCATACCACTTCAACCATCTTTCGTGAAGGGGTGGCCCTGGCGCAGTGGAACTGAAGCAGTGCTTGACTGCTAACCTGGATGTGTGAATTCGATCTACAGTCTAGGCAGCATTATTTTCTATGTTCCTCAAACTGAACGATCAATTTTTTTATGAAGAGTGTTTGAAAAATTTTCAAACAAATTTTTTTTGAGAACTTAATAATTCGAAAACTACTTTCAATTTTTATAAAACTTTGCACCCATCAGTTTTCTAACAATATCTAGCAGATTTTAAATGAAAATTATTCTTATGACCAAAAATAACCTCCCATACAAATGTTTGAAAACTGTAGGTATTGAAAATCTCATTTTTCTCAAAAACAATTTTGATTAAAATTTTTGTGTGATTTTTTTTGTACGATCTACCATATTATTGGAAAAACAAAATTATCTATCAATTAAAAATGTTAGATATCTCTCATAGAACCATTTCTTTTGATTTTCGACTACATACATATATCATTATCAGTTGAACTGATTTTAATGAATTTTTTTGCACAAAAGCTTCAAATAAGTTCTAATAATATTGCATACCAAAATTTTCAAAAAAATAAATTATTGATTAAAAAAAAAAATTCAAAATTATTATTTGAAAATTCCATATTTCGAAAATGGTTAGATGATATTTTCTTTAATTACAATTTTTCAGTCTAAACTGTAAGTTCAATTCACATTTGAAACACGGTGCTATATTGTTCATAAATAAATGTACCTACTCGCATAATACTACCTTAAACTTAACTACGTTTTAAGCAGTTGTTATACAATACAGGCTCCCGTAACTAATTTATTTCTTTTATAAGATAAATATATGTAGTTTTTGAAATATTAAAACTTTGAAAACACAGTGTAATCGCACATAAGAGCAAGTTCGTGCGACCCAGTCGTGCACATATTTTTTTTTCTTGAATCTACGAATTTTTGACTTAGCTGTTGTAAACCCATGATATGCATCCACATTCAACTTTTTTGTTAATTTCGATCTAATTTTCAAAAAAACCTTTTGGCTTCATACCTGTGACTAATATAACCACCTTGAATCTGAATGGTTTTGATAGCTTTATAATTTAATCTTTATGATATAGGTATTCTTAAAAACTCTCATGACGAATTTGTGTTCTACAAATTTCCAGATTTCGATACAATTCTCAGAAATAACACAGTCTCAGAACTATATATTGACTTTTAAATTCCCGCACTTTAAAAACTTGTTTTTAAAGTAATTTTTGGCAATTATTTCATTATTTCATTCGTCTTAGTATTTTTTTGTATTAGTTTCTTGTAATTCCCATGACATATACCTAAACGTGATTCTTTTCGCCTTTAAAAATAGAAAGATGTGATAAGTAAAAAACACGGCGACTCCTAATTGAAAAGTTGTTATTATTTGAATATAAATAAATAGGTTCTTTTTTGGTACAAAATAGAAATGTTTGAGATATTTGTAGTTCGTAGACCAATAGTTTTCCTCAGGGATAACAAAGATAAACTTGGAAAGTGAAATATCATCTTAATACGAAATTTCATGGAAATTTTTTAAGTCGTTCCCGAGAAACAAGTGTATATATTATACAAAAATTGCTTTCTTTAATTAATAAATTGATTTTCTGACGTCACTAAAGGTAGATTAGTCAATCTGACATGAAACTTTATGGATCACCATCCAAAAATCCATTTTCCACTTCGGTGAAACAATATACGATTACGTGTTCTTATTCTAGGAATATGACTGTTCGCTCCATTGAATCGCAATTAATCCTAAAAATGGTAGCTTTTATATTTCTGACATATTTTCAACGTATATATAAGATAGGTAAACACATTATTTCAAAGGCTGCTTTCAGCACTTATATATAACATGCCAAATTATTGTATACTTCAGGTCAGAGACTCTTAAGGTTTTATTTAAGATACTTAACCAAATCCTTATCTTCACATTTTTTGTTGATAATAATTTCGAAGTATATAGGAACACCATAAATCAATTTATTACTCATATTCTTACTCTTCAACTGATGCTTAATTACATCAGTAGAATTCAATTTATACTTTCACATGCGGATGCTTATAAGTTACAACCACTTATCAGTACCCTTGATAAAATTATAAAATTATTTAATCATTCATTATGAAGACCTTTAAACTGTCCATTATATCACTCTTCATCTGTTCATGCGGCACTTTAAATAAATATCACATTAAAAAAAAAAAAAAACAAAAACTTCCTCTCACAAAAATTTTAATAAAGTAATTTTCTCATCTTTTGTTGGAATATTAAAGTCTCGGACGACTTCGATTTACTATATTTGAGTAAGTTGCATTGAAAAACCATCTTTTTCTCGACTGATTTAATTATCAAAAATAAAGTGCAGCTTTTGGTTGCATTTACTTGCTTTGTATAGGTGGTATAATGGCAAATTACCAGAGAGGGCTTAACTGCTTCTTATGAATAGTAAAATGACTTCCTCGTTTGATCTCTGATATTTTTTTTATGATAATGTCAATATCATCGATTGTAATTGTTAACCGGATTTTTCATTTCTTGACATCGAAGTAATCGGTGGTGTTTTTATCGAATTTGACCAAATTACGACTCATTTTGCATGGACGACGTTTATAAGACTTAGGGCTAGTTTGTTTACAGTGCAAGGTTAAATCTGAACAATGACTTTCACAGCTTCTAACTAAATGACGCTAATCAACCAAAAACGGCTGCATTAACGATTTCTATGATTAACAACTTAAATTACCGATTCCTTGAAAAAAAAAATTTGATTTCCATGCACATTCAATGATTTAACAAATACCTGTTGCAATAATCTTTCATTAAAGATGCCATTTTAGTCACTATTGCTCAACTTGAGGCCTACTCCCAAATTGGCCAACTTAAGATTTGACTTCAACTCGCGATAATTGAAACGCAATTCTTGAAATTTCTTTTTATTCACAGATTATTTTCTCAACTCTCCATTTGAAGATCTAAAGTTGGTCAACTTCCAGTTTGAAAAATATCCCTGGGATACAATTAGCCAGTTCAGCCAGAGATCTCAGAAATCTGACGTAATTCCTCTGTGAGATTCCTCACTTTTACTGTCAAAAAGCTGAGACTGAAATGTTTTGGATTCGTTTGCTCAATTATTTTTTGTCGCATGACAATTCAATCAATCAATAAAAACGAGATGGAGAGTGCTTTTGACTTCTAAAGGAGAAATTCTGTTCAGGTTTCTCCTTCTCCTGAGTCCTGAGTGAAGCTGACAGACGTTTGCTCAGTGAGATCTTAGAAACGTGAACTGGCTAAATAACTTTCATTTTTAAATTTAAATTTGAATCAGTCAATCATATTGACATCATGTTTGTGTGTTATTTAGTGTTAAGTTGTGAACAAATTATAAAAAAAACAACAGGGATCCCAAATTTCCCAATGTTATTTTTTCGCTGGAAGAGAAAAAAAAAATGGTAACACAAATAGTAAAAAATGGTCTGCTACCGAACAACTGTGTAATTGGGGCAATTCACGTGAAGAACGTTAGGTGCACATTTAATTTAAACTCATATATCGTCTCTCGCCACAAGGGAGTGAATCCTTAAACAAATTAAATTAAATAATTGTTGTCGGCTTTGAAAGATGAAAACTATAAATGAAATCACGGTCGTCCCAAGTTTCAATCCCAATGCACTGCAAGATCTTTTATTGCCTTCTCACCAAACACAAAGGCTCGTCAGTTCCATCGTCTTCACTTTCACTGGAACCAATTCTTTTCCCAAAAATAATTACTTTGGAACATACCTACATGCATACGAACATTTTTTTTGCGATACATGACGCGAATGCGCTTCGGAATCAAAAATAAAGGAGAAAAAAAAAACTTGTTTACCTTTTAAATCTCAAGTCTGCTCATCCAACTCCAACTTTTTACTTAACCGGCATAAGTTGGGATATCGCTATCCGTACTTCTTGTTTGATCATCATCTTTTAATTTGTGTCTAACTGCATCCCATGTTCGTAAATATTTTTGAAAATTTCGCAAATTTGCAAATTTTCAGGCTGAAATTTTTTTCAAAAATTAAGTTTTTCTTAAAACTTAAAGTTTTGCAGTTTTGTGCTCTTAAAACGTACAACCGAAGAGATACAAAATCGCATATTGGCAACTTTTACTACCGAACGCAAATGATGCGAAGAAACTTAACGTGAAATTAGCACCATCATTTTCGATTTTCAAAAAAAATGTTTGCGATATTATGCTTAACATGTGCTGCGATGTGTCGTAAATATTTTTTTTAAATTCGCAAATTTGAAAATCTTTGGAATAAATTTTAAATTCGCAAATTTGCATTTTTTTTCAAAATTACGATTTTTTAAAAAGTTATACATATGTATGTTATATAAGCTCAGTTTGTGCTTTTTTTTTGAAAATCGAAAATGGCGGTAATTACTTCACGCATGTAGCACAAAGCCCACGCAAGTTTTATTTTTTTTTTAAGTTTTCTATTTGTAGTTGGACCCCCCATGACCAAATCCTGGATCCGCCACTGCCTTAAAGTAAGACTTCTAAAATAATGATATTATTTTTTTTTTAAGAAACCAATACTTGGCATGTATATGTACAACCAAAAACGAATGCAATGAATATCCGTATAATATGTGTGTTGGTACGTTGGTATAATAGCGTCGTCAACTCTTGTATTTTGGCACAAAAAGGAATCAACAAATTTTTTTTAATTCCATGACCTTCAGACAACGTCGCTCGCCGGGCCGCCAAGACGATGAAGCAAAAAAATAAAAATGCGATCAGAGTGCAATCATGTTTGACATCCCAATGAAAGTGGTTCTTTTATGAGCAATGAATGACGTTGTTTTTGTGTTTTTTTTTTTTTTTTTTTATGTAGGTAAAAACTCCAAAGACAGGAGGACTCTTGGTTTTTGTATATCTATACTCGACTTCATTATTTCCGAACACTAATTTATTTGGCATGGGTAGAAGTCAAGCTGTCGTATTAATTAATGAATGTTCAACGAATAAATTTATCTGCGATTTCTGCAGCTTCGTAATAGCGGCGGTATGAATTTGCATTTATTTACACCTGGTTTGGCGATTAAATAAGGAAGGTATTTTGAGATTTTAATTTGCATTTAGAACAGATAAATTTATATTTTACGAAAAAAAATATTATTTCCTATCTTACTACGATATTTAAACGGTTTTGTTTATCACATTCTAATTTCGCACCATTCATTGTAGGTGTGAATTAGTTTTTGAACAGAATAATATTGGTATGAAGTTTTTAAAGCTAGAAGGTAATTTCAATTATCCGCATACCTATAACCAGGCTACTTTTTTTACGGTAAATGTTCTTCAATCTTTACATTAGTATAATGTCTCTCTCTGTGATTTTCTGTACATTTGTGTGAATTTCAGCCCAATGTCGTTCCCATACTCAAAAAATTAGCAGTTTTTCACAAAAAGCTCGCGGAAAAATAAAACATTTCCTTTATTTGTGATTTTCTGTATAAGAAATATAATTAGGCAGATATTTACAGATCAACAAAATTTCAGTATGAACTATATAAGAGCAAATGAATGAAAGCCAAATATCATTTCGTATGTGTCATTCAGATAATGTAGTACGGATACGGAATAATCAGCCTTATTGTGAGTTTCGCCCGAACAACAACATTCCGCCCGGAAAATTTGATATTTCACTTTTCGCCTATTGTGAGTTTCACCCGAAATTTTGTGTTCCCCTTATTGTGAACATTCATTTCGGGCGAAATGTAATGTTATTGGCAGCTTAAATATTTCGTTCGGGCAAAACTCACAATAGCTTTTGAAATTCCGGGAGAACAAAACATTTTAAGATGAAATATTTTTCTAGTTAACTCACAATAAGGCTGAATGTGAATTTTGTTTTCGTACTTTTGTGCAGTTTTAAAATTTTTTGAAAGAATTTTTTCCTTGTTTTTCAAAATTTGACAGTAAGGGATTTTCTGTGCACGAAGTAAAGGATCGGACCCTACAAGTTGAATGAAGACCATGGAATTACAGATTATTTTAAATACCACCCTTCCGATTCCTTAAATAAAATCATGGGAAAACTTTAATCTTCCTTGATGACGGGCTTTGTCAAAATGCCAAGCTTTTTGAAGTAAAACTTCTTTTGCGGCATGGGGGTAAAAAATTTTTCTATGGAGCTGTCAGTGACATGTCAAACCGACATAAAAATTCCCGTCACGAATTACAAAAATTCAGCGTCACGATATTATATTTTCGTTAAATGCAATGGTTCGTGCATTTAATATATTCGTTAAGATGGTTAGTGAATTCGAGTAAGGGTTTTTTGTGGGAAGAATTTTATTTCTGAGGATTTTTTTCTGTTGTGTTGGATTTTCGGCCATTGGTCGATTTAATGCGAGGAAGCATAAATTATGTATAGTTGTAGGTTTATTGGTTTTGCATGGAAATATTCTGCAATCTATTGTGTCTCTCGCTCATTGGGTGTTGTTGAAGTAAAACTTCTTTTGCGGCATGGGGGTAAAAAATTTTTCTATGGAGCTGTCAGTGACATGTCAAACCGACATACAAATTCCCGTCACGAATTACAAAATTCAGCGTCACGATTTTGCAACGGTTCTGATTTTCAAATCGGGTGCTCTGAGTGGTATAGGACTTGAAAAATACTTGCCCTGTTGTCGTGAAAGAAGTTTTACTTCTAGCGCGTGTACATAAGTACGCACACTCTTTTTTATTTATTCTTTCAATTTTGAGTTTTATTTAATTTATTTCTTATACAAAAATCATGTTCTAAATAAATTTTTTGTTTAAAACAAAAAAAAAAAACCTTTTCAAGTTATTTCGGACTAAAAGAAAATAAAAAAAAAATAAATGCACCAGTTTCCGAGGAGTAGAAAAAACATCAAACCTCTCATAAAGATTCTAGTAAAACGCTTTATTGCACATTTGATTGCCCTTAGGTGTAGGCATAGGAGAACTGCACAAATCCACTACTAAATGGTTTTGAGATGTTCCTTCTATGTTTAAAATAGGGTAACAAATTGAAGTTGTAACCCTTTGTTAATTCGTTGGGTTTGCACAGAAAGTCTGGGTTCCAATCCAGTCCATTCCACCTTAAGCAACAAATCCTACAAGAGTATCTTTTCTCAAGATCTCAAGATTAAGTACTTCTCATCTTATAGGCGTACGAATTCGGAAGATAGGACGTTTGCCTCTCAGTCTTGTTACGTTGGATAGTATAAACCGGTCGCTATTTAAAGTTTTCACAGGGTTGCCGATGCAATCAATATGAAATTTTTTGTTAAATTCAGTTTATCTTACATAGATTATACATGACAAATATCTACTGTGAACTATATCCAACAAGAATTGAATTTCTTATTATTAAAGCTGAAAGATTTTTGCACAGGTCTAACACAGGTCTCTATACAAAGGAACTACTAATTTCATATTTCATTAGTTTTCAATTCGATCGATGTTACCGACCAAATGTATAGATGATGTATTTTTTCACTTGGTTCAGGTCATAGAATATGGGGTTGTAACCTATCTTCCATTCCATCGGAGAATTTTCCCTTTCGAAAGACTCTAGCTCTCCCTTTCTGCATATCATCTTACATTTTATGTCATAGAGTAGGACTGGCAGGATAAGGGTTCTATAAAGCAAGCACATCGTCTTTCAAGTATAAGGAATTTTGAACACATGAATTGCCAGCGGTTTCCTATAGTAGTTTTTCGACTAAGGTGTCCTATAGACGGTGGACAGATATTTGTTGGTTGGTAACCAGTACATAAATTTGTACCACGCTACAAACTGGATCAGTTGTTTTTTAAGATCCTATAACTCCTGAGTTTGATCATGGGCATATATGACGCTCATAAGGATAAGTGTTATCTTATCTTATGTCGAGTAACGCCTTGGAATTCATTGGTCTTTGCTTTCCAGTGTTTGAAGATTTAGTCAAAAGTCGATTTGCGGATGAACCGAAAGTCAAACTAGTACTTGCCGTTTGTCGAACTTTTGAGGTAGTAAGGGACTTTGGCTACAGAAGCTCCGCTATCAACTTGAGGAACTATATACCAGCTTTGAGATAAAACGAAGAAAACTTTTGCTTTATAGACTTGTATGCGTCATAATATGGTTTCCAGAAAATCAGACTGCCAAAAATCAAACTCGAATAACTTTGACTGAATTGATTTTAAATATATAAAGATTCATTTTTTTTTTCGATCTCTTTGACAAAATCAATTAAACTGACAATTTAACTATATTTTTCTATAAAAAAGTATTCACACGACTTTGATACTAATAGACAAAAATGAATTAATTGATAGCACAACATCTCGTAGAAAATCAGGGCCTAGTGACTTGAATTTTGAAATGTTCAACTATTCCCGTGTGCGTATTGTAAGTTTACATGAATGAAGGAGATCTGTGGAATTCTAACAGCTAAGATGGGAGATATTCGGAGAATTCGTGAATTTCTCGCAAAAGGCCCCTGAAGAGAAATAAACTTTGATTTGATACCCATATCCCCGACATGACATTCCAATACACCATTACGCCACGGGAAACTAATACTTCGATACTATCAATTAATTTTATTTTTGCATCATATCGAGATCTCGACAACTTTGCCCTAAATTTACAAAACTCTTATAAATATTTAATCTGTCAAAAATAAAAACAAGCACCAACTTTAAATCAACAAAAGTATCTTTGAATTGTTTTTCTTATGTTTAATTTGTTTTGAAGAGTGCGGAAAATTAACTTGTTTGTTAAATAAAAACTTTACTACACAAGTATACAAAATTATCTTATATTGAATTATTGATTTGATAACATTTGAACAAATTAATAAATCTATCAAGGCAACTTGGAAGGTGTAAACAGAATATAGGCAGAGTTGGTATATACATAAATGTATATTTTTCGACACGTTCTATTTGTAACCCAAGTTGAATAACAATTTAATTTGAAACGTGTGATATAAATCACATCATCACAATTTTGTTGTGTCGTATATGAATCGAGAATTTCAATACTAAGCATTTATGTTGGCCCTTGCAATTCCCAAAACAAAAACAAAATACATTATGTACATTGTCATTGTTCAGATTTGTATATGTAAACTCAAATACAAATAATATTCTCTTATTGTTTGTTGTTTTATATGTGCAAACAGAAATATATCACTTCCCGGTCTAGTGCTAGTCTAATGGCCATACAGTATTGGATTGCTGGATGAACCAAATGTAATTATTGAGCAAAATAAGGATTAGCCCAATACATTGTTATTGAAATATCAATATTTGTCGTCTCGTTTGAAATTAAACTGTCAGCTAATGGGATAGAATATTGAACAGTTTCTTACGAAAGCGGTAGAGGAACTGAAAGCCTGTAGAAATAAGGGCCTTACTCAAACTCTTTACCAGGCTTGTTAAAGAATGCATTCTTTTGTAAATGCAGTCTTTAGAAATAATTTATTGAATTCAATTAAAAGATTGCATTCATTGACTAAACTTTGAGAATTCAGACTTCATATTATGCAATCACCATTCACTTGAATCAAAAAGATTGCATTCATTTTTATTCCCATTCATTTTACTGCAATCAATTGAATGCAATCTTTTAGGAATGCATGCATTCTTTTGCATTCTTCCATTCTTTGCATTCATTTGCATTCTTTTAAGTCTTGGAATTGTCATTTTCCTGTGGAAACGTGGGAAAAAGTTTAATGGACCCAGAGCACTTAGGGTTTATGGAGAGAAATGGCAATGCAAAGAATGAAAAGAATGCAAAGATTACAAAAGAATGCAAACGAATGTAAAAGAATGCAAAGATTGCATGCATTCCTAAAAGATTGCATTCAATTGATTGCAGTAAAATGAATGGGAATAAAAATGATAGCAATCCTTTGGACTCAAGTGAATAGTGATTGCATAATTTAAAGTCTGAAATCTGAAAGTGAAATCAATGAATGCAATCATACTATTGAAGTCATTAAAGATTGCATTCAAAAAAGATTGCATTCTTTTACAAGCCTGCTCTTTACATATCGTATTTCAACTAAGTTTTGCTTTCTTGAATTCTTTATAGTCACAATTTCATTTAAAACCAAGTTTTTTCTTCAATAATTTCAACTTTTTAAAGGTCCAAAGTTGACTTTATATCTACATCAGGTCAGTTTTTGACACCTGGACAATTCAATCAAAAATCACAGGCATTTACGTATTTTGCTATTTTATATAAAATCCACCACTGAAAGTAGAACCCTTATACGATAACTGGACAAATATAGGAAATCAATAGAAGGTGTATGGTTCCTGATTCAAATCACGTTTCGATTGGGCGTTATTATTGCCAACCAGCCAGCAGCAGTCAATATATATGCACTCAAATATTGAACACAAAATTCAAGGCCTTACAGAAAAGCGTATAGAGGAAATACTTGTGGATAGGTGGAGAGAAGTGACCCCCTTGGATAAAATAATAATAGATAGATGGGAATGTATAGGAAATAAAAATTCATATCGTAAAATATAATAATATGACGTTTTGTTAAGTGTTGACGTCTTCTTTGTTGTGATTCAACCATCCTCTGCACGTTTTGCAGTATCTTCGTCGTGCGTCGCGGTCGGTCGTGTCGCTGATGTTCAAGTGTAATGTATAGGTATATACATATGTATATAAGTCGGAGTAGGAGGTAGTTTATAAGTAGATATCAATCTAAGTAGTTCCTTAGATGAATTATTCATATTCAAAGAATGAAATTTCATTTGATGATAATAAATTGAAACTACGTCGTTTTTGGAGTGTTTCAAGGGCGCGGTCTGTTTTATCATCTTCTCTATATAATAGAATTTACTTGTTCTTGTAAAATTGTGTACATTATTCTATTTTATCTGAATTTGTTTTAATATTCAACAATACAAATAAAAGAGTGAAGTTTTAATTTTGTTTTCGTTTGCTGTTTACTTTGTAGTTGTAATTAATAATATTTAAGATCAACAAACAAAACTATGGAGACAATCACCAATGCAAAGAGAATCTAGAAACTAAACACAAATTATGTAGGTATTTGGTTTGAATGAAATAAAAAATTCTATAGAAAAATAGGTTAATCTGCTAATTTGTATCTGAAAACATTAAAATCAAGAAGAATTAAAACTAAGTGATAATAAAACTGAAAAGAACTCCACAGGACATTGAATTGACTTTTTAGAAGCAGTCAGGTGTAAATATGTATATGGTAACAGCAGTCAATTGACTAAAAAAAACTTTCTTTTTTTTTATAAAACTTATCAAATGGACTTACTGACTGTCAAAATTGAAATCTAAAATCAAACTCAAAATGGCTAAAATACTGAAAACAGTTAAAAATTATTACAATTAATTAACTGCTCGTCAATTGACTGCTTTATTTAACTGCAAACTAAGAAAAATAAAATTGACTGCAGAACTATAGTTTTTATTTTTTAAGTTCTTATTCAAATTTTAAATATTATTCAAAGTATGAGTTACAAACAAGATCTAAAGCCCAATTAGAAGAAAATTTTAAAAATTGATAGATAGATATTATTTATTTATTTTATCATTCTTTGTAAACTTAGATACTTGAACACAATTTAAATGAGAACAACTAAGAAAAAAGTATAACATTTTCATATAAGTTTAAAAACAAGAAACAATTTATTATATTTTTTATTAATTAGAGAGTTCTTCACAATATAACATTTATTAAAAAAAAAATAATAAAAGGAAACATTCTTTATCCGTAAGCTTACGCAAGGGCTAGTAGCGAATGATCCAACGTTAGAAAAAAAAATTATTTAATAAACTTATAAAAGAAACAATAATTTGAATTCCCTCAAGGATCTGTCCTTGGACCGACCTTGTATAACCTGTATACCTCTGACTTTCCCAAATTACCATCCTGTGAAGCAGCAATTTTTGCTGACGACACTGCAATACTTTCTTCGCATACGTTTGGTCTCAACATTGAGACGAACTTAAATAATGCGATGAGAATATTATACCAATATTACGATCGATGGAAAATCAAACTTAATGCTGACAAGTTACAAGCCATCTTTTTCACGAGAAAAAGAAAAGCTTGGTATCTCCCAAGCAATAATTTGCAAATTTTAGGTAGAGCGGTTTCTTGGGACAATCAAGTGAAATATCTCGGTATTTTCCTTGATTCTAAATTAACATTCAATCACCATATTTCACAATCACTAAAAAAAGTCAAGATAGCAACCAAACTGCTGTTCCCTTTTATCAATAGGAAGTCTTTACTTTCAGTCGAGAATAAAACGATAATTTGTAAGGTTATATTTCAGGCAATACTTTTGTACGGTTGTCCAGTATGGAAAAACGCAGCTAAAACTCATATAAAAAAACTACAAGTTGCTCAAAATAAAGTTTTAAAAATGATGCTCAATCTACCCTGGCATCATTCCACCTTAGATCTCCACGTAAAGGCGAATGTCGAATTGATCGAAGATAGAATAATTAAACTCACAACAAAATTCTTTGATCGACTTGATCTTGCTGAGAACAATTTGGTTAGTGAACTAAATAATCAAAATTAAAAATTTACCTGTGATATCTATGTATTAATGTAAACTGATTTATAAATTCATGTATTTATTAATTTAATTATTTACTTATTTGTTTCTTTGTTTATTTGATTATTTGTTTATTTATTTATTTATTTATTTATTTATTTATTTATTTATTTATTTATTTATTTATTTATTCATTTATGTATTTATTTATTCATTTATTTGTTTATTTATTTATTTGTTCATTTTTTTTGTTTATTTATTTATTTATTTAGTTTCTTACTTATTTATTTATTTATTTATTTACTTTATACTTCATACCCTTACTAGTCATTAGCTTTAAGATTTTATTATATTCTTACATTAAATGGAGGTTTTTATTGTTTTTTCCCCCGGACAAAATTATATAAACCTTATTGATAAATTATAAAACTTATATACATACTATTTTAGTTGAAAGATACATTGTATCAAATCACTATATTGTAAAATGTGCAGTAACAAACCATTGTAAAATTTAAACAAAATCAATAAACTATCTATCTATCTAATAATTTGAATATATAGAGGAGGTATTGTAAGGGTGAAAAAGGAGAAAAAGGAGAAAAAAATCCGAAAAAAAATGTATCTTTGAACTTTTAACATATTTTCAATTTCGGTGTATTCAAGATGAAAAATCCATGATTTTATCTCATTTGAGAAAGAAGAAAATCTTCGTATACCTCTGATGGAATCGGGTAGCTTATTAAAAACTGTAGGAGCAATGAAAGAAAAAAAGGTTCTGTAATGATTTTTTTTATATGCCGGTATCTGTACATAATTCCTTGAATTTATTCTTAAGTTGTGATTAGCATTATCACGAATAGTTTCTTAAGAAAAATAGCCTTAAGACATTAAAGAAGTAAAGATATCTTAGAGGAAGAACTTTTAACTGGCGAAATGAAAATAAACTACTACGTGAAAATCGATTTTGTTTGCAAATAATACGTATAAGATGTTTCTGCGCAATAAATATGGGGTTCATTTTATTAAAGTATGCACCTCCCCAACAAGTGATATCATACTGAATCTTGGACTGTACAATGCCATAATAGACCATAAAAAGCACTTTTTGAGAGCAAAGATTGTTTAAATTATAGAGTTGCCTACTACAATTGAATAAATATTTTTAAGTGATTAGTCCAGTCAATAAAGCATTTGACTTGGAAAAAATCACCGGAAAGCTGGGTTTTGGTATATACATAGCTTCCTCATGGTTTTCTTAAGAAACTGCCAAAAGTCCCTATTGATATGTGCGTCGCTAACAATTTTACGGGGGGTTGAAGGCCCCCCAAAATGGTTTTTCAGGAATAACTCCCAAATGGTAAGCTGTACAAAAAATGTGTTAAAGACTAATTTGTAGCTTGAAATATTTCCTACAAAAAAGATTTTTTTATTTTTGAATTTTTAAACAATATTTTTTGACAATATTTTTGGTGAGTTTCTTAATTCCCTCTTACGTTTTGATGTTTTCAACTTTGAAAGGCAATGTTTTATTCAAAATTGTATGTTTTTTAGTTTTTGGAATTTGTTTTTTGAGGTTGGAGTCTTAATTTTTATGCTAGGTTATAACTCAACATTTATTGCACGGATTTGTTTTTATATGTTTTGTCCAAAGTATTGGTACCATTCTTAGTAAACAAAAATAACAAGATTTTTAGCAAAATTGCCTGAAATCATTTAATTTACGTTCATTATAAATAAATATACCACGGTACTGACACCCACGGTACTGACATTTAGGCTTTAATATAACCTCATATCACAAAGCTTCTGAGAAAAATTACAAAAAATTGCAAAATTACGTTAGTAAAATAAATTTACTTTTGTAAACAATAAATAAATAGTGCCTCTTTCAAACGGTACCACACAAATGCCATCAAACTAAAAACAAAGTGGCGGTTCAGCTGAAAATCTTTCGAATTCAAAAATAAAATGAAATCCAGGGAACAATTCCATTAACATTATTTGATTCGAGAGCAAATATTTTGACTTGATATTGTCAAAATTTAATCAAGCAACTATTTTACTCAAACTTGTCTGAGGACAACATTTTTATTCAATGATGTATTTTAATAGAAAATAGTAGATTTAATTGGAAAAACAAGGATGGGACATGCCACGGTACTGACATTTTGCGTATACTTTTACATGCCAAGGGGAAAGGGTAACAAATTTTTAAACAATATGTAATGTAAATTGTAGTACAAACTTATTTCCACAATTCAAACCAGAAATTCATAAGGAAATTTTATATTAAGTTACAAATAAAGCCCTGGACACAAAGAATCACAGTTGGCAGAGAATCACCCTCATATCGATAGGGAATTTTGACAGTTTCTTAGAAACACCTAGAAGAAGCTATATACCAAAATCCAGCTTCCCGGCGATTATTTCCGAATTTGACTGTTTTTTGTTTGCTTCATTGACTGGACTAGATTGGATATGTTCAAGCCAATTCATTCTATACTATCCGGTACAACACCCAGATATTTGAACGACTTAACAATATCAATTTTAAAGCAATTCAATTTTATAACTATTTAAATGATTAAGTAAATCAACGACTACAACTTTACTGGCTTCAGTCTTTATTTATTCAACTGACTACAATCTTTAAAACTTCAAAAATTATTGCTTTTTCCTACCATTCCTTTCTTCTTAAACGTTAGAAACCTCAATATTGGTTTCTTGGTTATTATTTTATTTTAATTAGATTATTCATTTCTTCGATCGGTTATAATCAAAAAAAATTAAGGAGTCATTAAGGTCAAGGAAAAAATTCAATTGAAGGGGAGTTTCATATGCTAAACATAATAAGGGTTTGTTTCACAAAGTCTGATTAAAGTTCCAATTAAGCTACATGGAACTTATTCAACAATTAACAACCACATTTACGTTTCACAATGTCTGAATACGACTAATTGGCAATTAAAGTTCTAAGTATTTTACTGGCCAGATGAAGTGCCGATTAGCAAATTAAACTGCCAATTAAAACATTCAAATCTGTCACTGATCACACACACTTCGATTCAACACACTTCACTTCAACGCACTTATTTGTTATTATCCAGAGCTCTTGGAATCAATCCTCTCGACACTTTTAAGACGTACAATAAGACGACTGACACTGCAAAATTAACTTTTTGATTTAATAAATAATTTTTCTTTAATATTTGACATCAGTCGAATTTAATTTGTCTGGAAAACTGGAAAACGAAGGAATAGCTAATTGATCATTGTGAAACGCAAAGTTTTTTAATGGGAGGATTTAATTTTAGGATAAATTAAATGTCGGATAACTAATTAGAACTTTACTCAGACATTGTAAAACAAACCCTAAGAGTTTTTAATTTTGTATAAATAATATCAAAAAATTGCCTCTCATTTTGGTGAAGAAGATGAACAGAACATTTGAAAGTAAAGTTTTTCTTCTTTTAAATCAGCTTTTTTATTTTCGGTAGTTCATTAGCAACCACCTACTGTGAAACGACCACACACTAAAAACGCTCAGAAAGTGTTTAGGCTTCCTTTGGTTACTATAGAAATTTGTCGAAATTTTTTGTGAATTCTCCCTTTTTAAAAGGTTTTCCCTAGGAAAGTAACAATAAACACTTGAAACAATCGTTATCGAATACCGAAATCTACGCATATCTACCTACACAAAACATTACACATAATATTTTTGTTTTTCCTTTTCAATGATGTTTCTATGACAAAAAGGATAATGATACACTTCAATCATTGATTTAACTTAGTTTCTATATCCAAGAGAAAAAGAAAAAAATCTTTCAAGTTCGATTGAGCTAAATGGCTTCTCGTCAATACAATACCTTCACACAATATGAATGACTACTCGTTTATCAAAAGAAAATACCTGACATATAAGGTACATCCTGAACCTGCCTACACTCATATGAACCCTGAATAGAATGCTTAGCATTTTAATTTATAGTCTGGAAAATAGCTTTTGATTTTTGATACAATTTAATAAACAACTAGCAGACCTGTGTTTGCTTTCCTCCGCATTTTTAAGAATGTTTTTTACTATAACAGCATATTATATGTAATTGGCAAATTTTTAAAAGTAAAAACAAGTATTGAGTCATACTATTTTTTTTTTTCAGTATACTGTCATATTAGCCACGTTTTATTATCCACGAAGATCCTTATGGATCATCTCATGAACATAAACGTTGCGGATCTTAATGACAACAGTGTTCTTTGCTCATTTCTTATTATTCGTTATGTTTGTTTATTTTTTCATGAATTGGTTTTCTTTTTTCTTTACATTACAGTTTACACTACCTTACCATTTGGAAAACTGAAAAGCCAGCTTCCCGCCAGAGTAAGAACTTATTTTTGGATCTTGGAAATAGATCCAGATAGAGAGCTGGATCCCAAGTTGTTGTTGTATTACGTGTTAAAAAATAATCCACGGCTGTTATCTACTAATTTTGAGCAAAATGGTACAGGAAATCACAAATATTTTAATGCAAAAAATTAGTCCTACTATATTATCCAATATTCTAATACAAAAACAATTATGGACAGAGTGACCAAAAACCTGGTTCAATGAAGGGGTTTTTCGAAACTTAAAAAACAGCCACTAATTTGAAAACCGTTCTTATTCGGTATGGACAAGTTACTAAAAAACTAGTGTACAAAATATATTTAATACAGTTAAACGGGTTTTAAGAAAGTCGAACTCCAAAAACATTTCCATCTGTATTTCTGTAAAGTAACGTATATCGTTCTTTTTGGGCCTATAAAAACAAATTCAGAAATCTAGGAGGTCCAAAAGCCATATAGGTGCTATGTTTATAAGAAATTGATCCAATTGTATTATTAAAGACATAAAGATCGGTGAGTTTTATGAGATAAAAATATCTCTACACTTTATTCACTAAATCAATGACATTGTTACCTGTTGCGGAACGGTCCTCAGCCGAATGATAGTCAAGAGCATCAAATAATGTGAACGCAGCCTTTTCCTTCTTTTTCTTCTACCTTTGTTTCGATACTCGCTTGTTCTATCAAATCCTCAGACATTTTATCTCCAACTTCTGTGTAAAAGTAAAACCAAGCTTCATTGTCAAACCGAAACCCAAAAAGAAGAGGAAGGAAAACTGCGGTATTATTTTATAAATACTTTAATTGTTCCTATTCGTAACGAATTTATATATCCAACAGAAATAAACCATCATCTTCTTCTTGTTCATTTTTCGGTGCGACAATACCTATCCTTTCTTTAACGTCCTGCAACACAATTTGCACCTTAAGCCTTACATATATAAAGTTAAAAATATTAAATTACTAGCTGACCCGTTGAACTTCGTTCCACCTAAAATTGATTATATCATTTATGTCCCTTTCGAAAGTTGAACCCTTTTATTTTGAAAGAATGAAAATCTTTTGAAATTCAATATATTTTATTTGCATGGAAAAAAGAGTTCACCAATTTTAAAGTCAACAAAAACACCAATAATTTCCGTAAAATATTCGATATTAATCGTCAATTATTGTGGAAAGATCGAATGTACTTCTCAGCTGAGAGCTGGCGATGACATTTCCGTGAGGGACAAAATTAGTCGCTTGTCAATACCGTAGTTTTCGTCATTTTCTAGAATACAAATTTTAGCGGTATGGTCTTTATTGTTCAATACGAAATCAACAAAAAACCCCATGCATAAAACGGATGATGCTCAGCAAATTTACATGCGCGAATGAACAAAAATCCAATTCATATTTCTATGTGTCCATATTTATATTATAAAATTTAGATTTAATTTCATCGGCAAATTACCCGGGCACTTGACGAACATTTTGGTACAAAAATCATCAGTAAAAAAATGGCTTCATTATTTTTTGCGATGCTAAAAAACTACTTGCTTACATAAAAAAATATCGTTCATTAAAGTGTATATGATGTTTTAAATCGTAAGTCATTTGAATAGTCATCAATCAAAAAGTTGATTTATCCCACTCAAAAACATGACATATAGATAGTTACCTACCTACATACACATCTACATTATACATTATATAGTTTAAATGCTAACTTCCTTTATACTTCGTCCGGTTCTATTAGAAATTTCAAGTTTCACCAGTATAAGTACATATGTACATATTTATTTTTTATTATAAATTTTCAAAACACTGTCTGCATTTTATAAAAATTAAAATTTAAAGTGTTTCGGACAGCACAACAACAACAAAAAAAGGCAAACAAGGCAAAAGAAAATAAATTGCCAATCGATTAGAGAATGTCATAGATACTTGTTCAGTCAATCATCAATCAAACTTCCGCCTGGCAAGTCTGTATATACAAAGGTATTTGTTGTTGTTGCTGTATGAGCATGTGAGAGTCGAAGCTCGAAGCACTTGTTAATCTCATCAATTACAAAATAAGATAAACAACTTTTGGCGACATTTATAAGGCTGATTGGATAGCAGGGTTAAGCTTTTGAAACCATCAAGTCTGGTTTGCAATGAATACAAAAAAAAAAAAAAAAACATTCTATAGCAAACATCCATATCCGGATTGATATGTGTCACAGTGACATGTCGATGTCGCTATATCAATATAATTAATGTATAACGGATATATTGTTATATGTATCAATAGCAAAAACCATTTTGTTTATTGGCTAATTTTCTTAAATTTGAAAATGGAATTCTGTTGCAAAAAATAAGGCAAGCACACATGAAGCAAGGCAATAAATCTTTGAGAAGCATTGTACAGAATTTTACATTCATACACACATCCATTTCGAATAAAATAGACGAGTAAAAAAAAAATAATGATTTATCATCTTCCAAATGTTCAAATGACATGCCCGTATTTTTGATGGCATCCGTAACTGACAATAAATATTGACATCATTGTAATACTGGACCAAGCTAAGAGAAAAATAATCATATCACAAAGACACAAACGACAGACAAAAAATTACTTGGTCTTTAATTTTCGTTTTTTTAATCCAGATATAATGTACAAATTTTTGTCTCAGAAATAATTGCCTTAAATTTATTAAAAACCGTGCGCGTGTATCTCATTTAAAAGATACATTTCACCAAATATCGTATCAAAATATATTAATTTGTGCAATTTGTACGACCAGAGCATATTAAACATTAACCAATGAATTTTGTATTGTCGCCATTGTCGGTATATTTATGGACGATTTTAAATTGAATTAGAATGTTTACTCGAATGCGATTCAAATTACAGAAACGATTACCTATGGACAAAAAAAGTAAATAATAAAATTAAAATATTAAATTGTAAAAAGCTAATTGAGCAACTGACACGATGGCGTAAGCTCGACTAAGCTCGCTGCCGTAATGGTCGGGGATCTTGCTGCTACTCTTATACAAAACAAAAAAAAATAATCGTGCCATAAAAGAAAATGCTTAACCGAAATCAAAGATATAAAGTTAAAATAAAAAAAAAAGAATGAATAATATGCATTTGGTTATACCAGAAGAAGGAATATCATAGCAACTCTTATCCATAAGTTTCCTTGAACTATGCCTACCATATAACATCATCCAGTACAAAAATGGTGGGATTTTTTTTTCGAATCCAGTAAGATTTTTTAAATCTCATCTGGCATCACTTCTTTACATATATATTACAGATTTAAAATATGGGGCATTTCACGTGAAGCGGACAACGAAAAAAACAGAAGTATTTTTTATTTTGGGGTTTGGTTATGACCTTGTAAAATTTCATCAAATGTTGATAAATTAAGTGCAGCGATAGAAAAATAATTTTAATGGTGGAATATATCGCACTCTTAGAATGAAAGTGACCTAACTCAAAATTTCTGTAACTTCTGATTTTTTAATAAACTGACCTTTAAAAGCGAAATGAACTCTAAATCAAGGTTGTAAAAAAGATGCCAAATTTTTTAGTTAGGTCACTTTCATTCTAAGTGTGCGATATGGTAAATAAGATGTTCTTTTCATTAATGAAATAAAACCGTAAGTTAACGTTTCAAATCAGATTTTAACAAACTTAGGCAATTTTAATATATTTTTGTAAAGCCTCAAAATGAAGCTCATAAATTATTATTTCTTTTTCGGGCATCAGTGTCAGGTGTCAAGGTTGGGCGTCAAGGTCAGGCGTCAAGATACAAATCAAAAACAAATTTGTGTATTAAGAATCTGTGTATAATAAAGATCCGCGTATACTTAATATCCGGATACACGGATAATAAGCAAATAAATACACGTGTTTTAAGAGTACCTATACTGTATGTATCCGTGTTTTTCAAATACACTTACAGAATCGTAGGCTCTAGAATGTAGATTGTAGGTACTGATAAAAAAAAACAAGTACTAAATAATTTTTCCGGAAATAAAAGATAATTAACAAAAAAAATATACCAATAACAATAAAGACGTATTTTTGAGTAAAAAACGTAAAATTTATTTTATTTTGTCAGTTAAAATCTATTAGTCGAAAAATCATCACGAACAATAATAATAAGTAACTTTATGTTTCGGTTTCGATGTGCAAATGGACCTAGAAATTTTTTAATACCCCAAAGAAATCGAACAACAACATTCAGTCATGTGTTTTCTCTTGGTTAACCTCGAATCATGAAATATCTCAATTGAAGCTTATGGTTAAAATTTAAAAAACGGTCTCCATGTTGTGAACAACTTCCATTGTGTAAAGAAGAAAGGTCACAGAAATGAATGACACGTGCACACTGCACGATTTTATAACTTTATGTCCAAAATTTAGGATGAAAAAAGCCGTCTTACTTTACACATAGCGTTGCTGCATATTTATTTATCTTCCCTTCACTTAATTAATAGGTAAAGATGCTATATAATCGATCAATAAAGTTTCTTTGCTTCTTGCAAATAAATGCTTCGATTTATTCCTTTTATAATGTACTGATAATTCTTCTCGTAAATATTATCTACTCTGTAATTTTTTCTTTAGATCTCAACTGATGGAATGGACCTTGTTGTTTTTTGTACCGAAAACGTCCATGACTTCGGTCAATGCACAGGTAAAAAATTACGACAACTGTTCATGTTCAGGATGGATGAACTATATATGCAGGTATACATGTAAACAGATCCATAAAAGTAAATGTGTTTATGACGCGAAATACAAAAGTCCATTTGCAAATTTGAATCTTTAAATTGCTTACCTATAAGTAAATTCTCTCAAATAAGAAGAATCGGTTTTTAATTATATATAATATACATATATGTATTATAAAAAAAGTTGGTAAACTTCGTTGCAATAATATTTTTACAAGATGAATCCTCATGTCCAATATACAATAATATTATGTATGTGCGTATCCAATAAACGATTGTTGTTTGAAAACTTGATTCGGTTGTTAACGTTTGTTTTGCATGATAAAATGCGCATAATAAATTAGTATCCTCCATCAACAAATAGTGAAAGTATCTTACGATTTTTTTGTTCGTAAAAAAAAATCTTAAGTTCAAGGTTAAATATTACTTAAGTGATTTGTTTGTTTCTTACTGAAAACTCAAAGCCAATGAAATTGATTCAGTGGTATTTTGTTTTCTTTTTAAATAATAATTTGTAAATGGCTGCGTAATACTTTAATATATTATATCAGAACTGACAATAATTTTCATATGTATTTTAGATTTTAAACATTTGTATTCGCGATTGTTATACATTTCATATAATTTTATTACGGGACTTACCGCGTTTAGTTAATTAATTCAAATTAATTGAATTTTCTTTACCATTCGACAAAATTCCACTAAGCACGGTAAGTCGGATAATTAAATTATATAAAATTTTCATATTTGTTTCATACTCAATAGTTACACTTACTTACCTACTCATTTTTACTGGCTCATTAGGGCAAGTAATATTTTCGTTTTCAGAAAATAATTTGTGATGGCCCTGTGCGCCTATGGGTCCACTGTAATTCGAGCTAGACATGTGAACAAATTTGCTTCAAATTTGGGATACAATGAAAGCTCTACTTGCGGACAGCTCCAATAAGCGGACAATTCCCTTAAACGGACACATTTTCGGGAACAAACTTATTTTACGAATTTCTCATACAAATTACTTTTCTATAAACGGACACTCTCATAAACGGCCGCAGGGCGCAGACATTTTGTCTTGCTCATTTTAGATAGAAAACCTCCCATATGCGGACACATAATAAATAATAAAAATAAATAAAATAAAAGGTCCGTTCTCAATATAGTTTCTGTTTTATTTTTGAATACGCAAGCAAATCCATAGAAAATCTCCGATAACCGGACGCGAACCTCTAATAACCGGACAGAGCCAGGTTAGGGGCCAGTTCTAGCGATCAGGAAAACGAAAGTGGAAAACTTTCAGATTAGTGGAAGGAAAAAACATTCGTTTACATTTCAATCAGGAAAACTTGATTGGCAGCCTATTCACTGACGTAATTTTCCTGTTTCCAGAGTAAGGCGCCAGTTATAGCAATCAGAAGAAACCATCCGAAAACAAAATCGATTGAAGTTTTTATTACTTTTCAATTCGATTTGATAGCCAAATGATAATCAATCGACGAGTAATTCAGCGTAGAATTTTTTTCGCGAAAAAAAAATTTGTAACAAACATTATATTTTTATCTTTTAAATGGATTTACTTGTTTTTCGGATGAAATTTCATTTTTCGTATCAGCTGATTGCTTTTTGACAGAAAAGGAAACAAATTGTTCCACTGATTTGTGTTCCAATTTTTTCTGTTCCACTGAAAGAATTCCACCCGAAAATTTTTTCTGACAATTCAATCAGAAAAAATCTTGGCGGATGTTTGTTTGTTTTCGGTTTGCTTCACTTCATTGCGTTCCGTTATTGCAAATGTCATTTCCTTTCCTTCTGCTATAAATTTGTGTAGTCATTTCATTTCGTGATACAAAGGGAAGTTTTCGCTTCGGTAAAAAGATTCTTTTTAATAAAATATTTTATCCATGCAAAGTTCATTGCATATGTTTTTTAATATTGGAAAAACACAAGCTGCAGATATTACAAAAAAATAAAGAAGCTATTGGTAAATGGTAAGGTGGATCCCATATAAATCAGAAAAAAACTTGTCTCAGAACTGAGGTTTACAAAATTGACTACATGTGCATGGAATGGTTTTCAAGTGCCAGAAACCTCTCAAATTGAAATATTTTGAGTGATTTCAATTTTTAATACACAAATTTAATATGAAGTTAAAACAAAGATTTTCTATACCTTTCCTTTAACCGGACAGTTCTCATAACCGGACCAAAATTGAAGGACCATGAGTGTCCGCTTATTAGAGCTTTCACTGTATATCATTTATACATTTATTCCCTAGGGGAGAAATTCTTATTTTCCAATTAGTTATCTACAACGGAGAGGCCCCATACAATGGCAATGAAATTAGGGGTTTGATGTTTTTTGACAAAATTGTTCTATTTAAAAACTTGCATTACATTTATGTGATTTAGAAAAAATTCCAGATTTCATACAAATACACTAGAAACGCTTTTATCTTAAAACCTCTTAAATTTATTCAGAACTTTATGATATCCCTAGATACAAAAATAGGTTTTTCCCTCTCAAATTCGAAATAAAGCCCTTTTTTATTGGTAATTCTTCGGCACAGCGTAGTAAAATTTTACAAAGTAACCAACAAGAAAGGAATAGTGTCGATAACCTAGCCAGTAAAAATAGTGAATATAATAGATGAGATAAAGTTTTGGAGTGTCTGGAATAGTTCTACGATCAATTAGATTTGAGAAAAAAATTTTGTATTGAAGGTTGGCATTAAGGGCAGCGTTCATTGATATTTCTTCAATGTTTATGCTTTTCATTAAAACAAAAATACGTTGGTTTGGAAAATTATGCTACAGTTAGACGGTAGAGTTTAATATAGCCCTTGACGTCAAAAAAATCATCAGTACACACAATGTTGTTCCTAGAACGCTTCTGGATTTAGTTCATAAATCTGTATGGATTTTTTTATTCTTTTCAAAAGAAGGGCTGTCAATCGAAAGCGCCTCGGGAACTGCGGTGGCATTATGAACAAAATACTTTATAGACGTTAAAAGTTCTTCCCCTATGTCCGTCAAGATAAATTGTCGAATTCCATTAAACAATGGTTACGATGTTTTCCTTCTATTAAATATCGAAATATGAAACTGAATAGTAAGAGATATATGTAGTTTAAGCAAAATCGAAGCTTCCCTCAGAAATGTCCAAAATGTCATTCCCAATGAAAACACTTATGGCAGATTTAGACGATGTTTAGTTTGAGTTTTCATAATTTCTTCCATTTTCTTAAGATGTATAACTTAATCATGTTAATTGTCTAAAATTTTCCATTTTGTTCGTCATAAAAACTGACGATATATATATAGATATATAGCGCTGGCCTCGCATCGTATAAATATTGTGAGAATAATTTTCTTCTTTCTTTTTTGACTTCATGTATAATAAATGTTGTTCATTATTTTGGGACAGGAGTTTGGACAGTCGCTCGTGTAAATCCAGCATAAACGAAAAACCATCTGTTTACGTTTTGATTGAGATACGATTTTGGCTCTTTATTTTCTTTTCAAATTAAAATTTTTTAAAAACAATTTTTAATTGTATTTATAACTCAAGCAACGTGATGTTTTTGAAATATCTTATTATAGAAAAAAAAATGTTAGAAAAACGACGTGATTTATTTTTGTCATTCCAATATTTCAACAGTTACTTAACTCTAATCCAAATCAACCAGCATAGAATTATTCCCTCTAATTTAACTACAAACAAAAAAGGCGATATATTTCCAACACATATTTTTCTTTTAATTGCAAATCTCCACCAATCGTAGACCGTTCACTCCTATCCTATTACTTGGTGCCCTTCTCATCTAAAAACTGAAAGTGGCTGGAAACTCAGTTTACTCGGGTGAAAGGGGACTTATTAGTATAGGTATTTCATATTCGTTATACATTTTAGGATGTTTTGGTCTCCAAGTTGTGGTGTTTAAGTGGATAAATAAAATAAATATAAAATTTTAATTAAGAAATTTTGTTTTTATTTATTAAATTAATAAATTTATTTTTACAACTTTTACTTATTTTGTATTGCAACGCGTTTCGGACTGGCCCCAGTTCACATTTCGCCCGAAGATGGACAAAAGTCCGAAACGCGTCTCAATACAAAATAAGTAAAAGTTGTGAAAATAAACTTATTAATTTAATAAATAAAAACAAAATTTCTTAATTAAAATTTTATATTTACTTTATTTATCCACTTATATTCGTTATGTAAAAGAATCAAACAATGATGATCCAAAGAATAAAACACTTTTAAAAATGAAATAAGATGAAAACGAGATTTAAGTTTAAAAGGGCATTTAAAAGCAGTTTTAATTTAACTTTGTTCAACGAAAAAAAACTATTTTAATTTTAATGAATTTTTAAATATTTAAAAATCCTCTATAAAATCGGGCATTAGCCCATTTAACAAAATTTTAATAAAATATTTTTGATTTAAATATTTTTTTTTAATGAAAATGAAAGTTTTAAATTCCGATGTAAGTCAAACTTTTAAGTTTTAAAAGTGACTATGGTGTTTTGGGTTGGACTGTTATAATAAATAATTGATTTCACCTGATATAAAATTTTTGAGTATAAACCAAAAATTTTAAAAACTTTAAACACAGTTCTTCATTAATTAATTATTTGGTTTAGTATATTCTATATTCTATATTCTAATAATGAGCCATAAAAACATTATTATAAATAAAATTGCAATTTTTATTCAACTCATGAAATTAGCAGATATCAATCATATGTACACAAATCGGCTGGCAACGTAGTATTGTACCTACATCTGAGATAAATTAAATTTATATATTATGCCAATCATATTTTTGTTCACCTTCAATGATGTAATTTGTCTGAATTATTGTTTTCTATTTTTGTATTTTTTTTTCTTCTCTCATCCGGCAGATTGGCAGACACCTGACAGTTTAATATGCACTTTCAGTTGTAAACACACCCGCCTTTGTTTATGTTAGATCGATTTTGGAAACATCAAGGTAAATCAATAAAATACATTCTATATCGACCATGCTGCGGGCCATATTAATTACTCGAATGCATTCAGATTAATCCAGATTGTGGCGAAAATTTGTACAAAGCCAGGTTATAAGCATTCTTTAATATAAATACGCCAATTTTTAAACAAACTTACAAATACAATGGTATGGGAAAATGGAAACCGCCAAATTTCAATCATTTAAAAATAAATTTGTCTCATCATTTGGAGTTGTTTCAATATTACTCTGCTTTAAATATTTGATATTAAATCTTCAAAAAATAAGAACTTGGCGTACCTACTTTTAGATCTCACTACTTTTCTCGGCTGATTTGTTACATACAGGTTTTTATATAGAAGAATTTAGCTCACTCTTTAACATTTATGTTTTTGTTCTTATAAATTTTAATTAAGTACTTAACTATATTCACAAATTTAACCAAATTTAAAGGAATGTACCTATTATATAAAATAGTAGCAGTTTTACTTATTCGCCGAATTAAACAAAAGTTGATTTGAATTGAAAAAATATACAGAATGCGAATGTGAAGGCTTCAGATAAAAGTTTATCGGGTATAAAAACAAGCACGCGCAGTTTTCTTTAAAACTGCCAGATATAGCCAGATTGATGATGTTGATGTTAATATCAGACTTGGTGCTTACTCAATTTAAAGAGGTGTGTTAGTGTTTTGTATTCTTAAACTGAGAGAGTTCCCTTGAACGGCGCTGATATTGTACCATACTATATGTCCAATGTCCATACAGTGCAATGTATCCAATAGTTATGTTCAAGTTCATTGAGACATATATTTTTCCACAAAAAAAAAATTAACTGGTATATTGAACAAAACTCAACACAATATAAACACTTTGAGAACAACGTAACTGGGAATAACACCTATTGATTCGTTGAGCATATACGAAAAGAAAAAAGAAAATAAACTGAAACCTACAAGTACATAGTGTTAAGGACAGGGTCATGGTATTATATAAACTGTGCCACTAAGCTAATTATAGGCATTAACAAAAATAATCATTATAAATTATTTTTATAATGATTACGAATATCAGATAAACTGCAAAATATGTAGGTAGTTACAATAACCCTTTCGGTAGATACATTGCACTAGACTGTTATTATATTATAATGAACTAAAGAGAAGAAAAATAATGTTTTCATTCATTCCACGCTTTTCAATGCAATTAACAACAAATTCCCTTAAGGTTTTTTTTTAATCAAAGTGTACGTTTTGCTTCGTAGATTTGAATGCATTTGTTTTTTTTTTTTTTTGAAAACTGAAATCTGCACGAAAAATCAAAATATTTTTGGAATGTCTTGGGCGCAAAAGGACAAAAGGTGAAGAAGCGATTTTGACATTTAAATGACAGTTACTGCAATGTCAAATCAGTTTTAATGTTTGTCTTTCTTAAAAACAACAAAGAAAAAATGCGTTTCGCATTGGCCCGGTTTTGAGGTAAACAAAAAAGAACTAATTTTTTTCAATGAGCTTAACATTGGCAGAACTTTTTATCAATGCAATTCTATTTTGATATTTGATATAGTCTACATGTTGTCGATTTTGATATTTATTATTCGTATTTTTTCTTCTTGAATAATGTTAAGTGCTTTTTAACACTAAAGCCGTGTCCGAATTGCGTTAAAATGTTGGTTAAAACTTTACTTTTGGTTAAATGTTGCCACTATAGCGTGGTGAATAATATGGGTTAAAAATTACCCAGCTCCAGAGCAGATTAGAATTTGAAATTATTTGTATTATGTGCATGTACACATACCTCGCGTAGTCGTTGCTGTGCTATTGCAGTCCTCGTAATAATACGCTGATATTTTAAAAAATATAAAAGAATTAATATTAAATACTTCCTCAAATTGTAATTCATCTTGCAAAATTAATGCCAACTGGTTGTTTTGTTTTATTTTGTTTTATTTTGTTTTTTTTTTTTTTTTTTATTTGTTGACAGCTGTGAACTAGTGTTCGCAGACTGCATAATCAAGCAATACACAATAGGATTTTTTCAGTAATGTTTGGGGGATATAATCGATGCAAAACCTTTAAAAGTAAATCAAATTAAGAAATGTGTACTTTATTCGCGTCCAATTTTTATTTTGATACATTTCAAGCTGGATTTTGTATAAAATATTTATTTTCTGAAATAATAAAACACATTTGTGGTTAGGGAAATTTCTTTAATATTGCGGGAACTAAAAATCCCATTTAACCCATCCTATTTTAATCCAATTCGGACAGCAAAAATAAAAAAATTATCCCATTTTAACCAAACGTCGAAATTTAACCAGTGGTAGAAAATTTTAACGCAATTGGGATACGGCCTTATCATCAAAAATATGTTCGAGTTAATTTCTTTTCAAAATTATTCAATAAATTTTATATATTTTCGAGGTTATTACAATCAAAGCAAACGGTGGAGTACAGTGAATACCAGAGGATTACAGATACGAATACTTCCTCAGTTCACTTAGACGGCCCTGATCTATTTACATACAATGTACGTAAGATACGCTCACTATAGTTTTCTCTAGTTCATCTTGAGAATAATTTGATAATAATTGATGACCTAAAGTAATATTCAAACTACATATTATATTAATTTTTATATTTTAAAAATAACTCAAAGAAAAAGATTTTTCTTCAATAAAAACTGTACCACTACCGTATTGTAACGGTATTAAAAAAATTCTCTAATTTTGTATGTACAGAATTATGATAAAGATTTATAGAATTTCGGTAAAGATGAAATTAGATTTACAGAATAATGGAATAAAGAATTATTTTCATACAGATCTTGAACAATTTCGTTCCGTCGAACAGTGGACAGAAATCATCGATTTGGAGGTCAAAAATAATAATATTGTTTGTTTTCAAGTCACATAAATTTAATTTAAAGTTAGTGAAGAAATATTTGAACGTTAAATGATGAAGAAAAACACATAAATGTTCTGTATTTCAGAAGTTGTTCATTATTTGTTCTGTATTTCGTAAAAATTCTTAAAAACAATAATAAATACATATAAAAGCAAAATTCAATGACAAAACAAATAATGGAGCTATTGTACCCTAACCATTTTAAAGAACGAACAAGACATCTAGTACAATTTTATTTTGTCAAATGCTTCTACAGAAAGAGGTTTTTCTATTCTAAAATTTGGGCAAATGAAAAACCCAAATGAAGGTCGAAACTGAAAAATCTATTTTGATATCTAAATATTATTATGAACTCAGTTGTTAAGAGTTCAAAGAATATTTAAAAAAGGAACCTAGTGAATGAAATTGACTCATCAGAAAGATATCAAAATCCGTTAAAATGAACTACATATGTAAATTTAAATTGTATGGTATATGATTTTTTTTTTTGTTTGTTTGTAAGACTTTTTTGGTATAGAGTTATGTATTTTGTTTATAAAATCAATTTTTATGCAAATAAAGAATTAATTTCTGTACCTTCTCTTTTTTTTTGAGTTAAGTCATTTTTATGTAGATATTTTTTTAATTAAATGGAATGGAATAAAAATGAATTGACTTTTGTTTCTTTTTTCAATTGTTCATTATTTGCAATTCTAAAATATGGTCACTGCACATATACGCGATAAAAAAAAACTCACAAATTTTAACAACTTTTATTTATTCACGAATTGAAAATAGAATATGTGCTCAATGAAAGAACCAACTCCGCGTGGATCCGCATTCACAAGTTAGATCGGTAAAACATTTTACATAGCGACTTTTCTGTATGCAAAATTTTACTTCAGGTATACTTTTTATTTTAATTTAGTCCGATTAATAAGGTTTATGGCTTAAAAATAATTCTATGTCCATTTTAAGTAAATGTTTTAAAAATGACCCCTCCCAAATAAAGGGGAGAGAAAAAGACATAGTCAGAAATCATTTCTCAAAGTATTGGTCATTAATTTAATATCAATATGTACATTGTATAACCTATTGAATACTTTTTTAAATTTTTACTTTGGAAATGTTATGATAAATTACAAAAATCTACTAAATTTAACCAAAATCGTTTTAGTGGTTAAAATTCTATAACTTTTAAACCAGACACCAGTTTCGATTTTAACAAAAAAAATTTATTTGTCCCGTTTAAATACCTATTTATCTTAAAAATAATATTTTATTTTCGAATATATTATGTGGTTTTAATTTTAAAATAAATTGCAAAAGATTATTGTACAATTATATATATTAAGTGTATTCATACAATCATGTAAAACAAAAGATAAGTTAACCATTTGGTTAAGTTTACGATTTGGTTAATGAACTGTCAAATTTTGTATGAGAAATGATTCACACAATTTGGTTAAAGTTCCTCAAAGATTTCGCTGTGGAAAATGTACCAATTTTTTTAATAAACTTAACCAAACTTCATTGTGACTTTTAAAATCCACTTTTTTTTCTGTTTATCTATTGTTAGGGTGGAAAATGTACCAATTTTTTTAATAAACTTAACCAAACGTCATTGTGACTTTTAAAATCCTCTTCTTTCTGTTTATCTATTGTTAAAAGAAAAATTAAAATAATTTTACCTTTATAAACGAAAATAAAGAAAAGTAGTTCTAAAACTAGTAAATCATTGAAAGCACTTAGTTGTCCTTATAATTGAATAAATTTCTAGTTTATAGAAAACGAAATAATTGTGCACAAAAACAATTTTTGACGTTTACCGAACAGCTGATTTAATTACACAGCATTAAACCAAATGAATAAAATGTGTAAAATTATCATTTTACTCAATTTGTAAACTTACGATATTGCATGAATACCATAGAAACGAAATTTGTAGCAAAAACATGGTATAAGGTTTGGTTTTTTGAAGAACGCTTGCGCATGTGCCTGACTGTGAATTTATTTAGATACCTACTGCTTTATTATGTTTGTCACTAATTTCAATTCCAAATTCAAATAATTGGAAATATCACCTAAAATTGAAGAAATAACTTAGGTACCTAATAAGTAATAATACATATCAATTTACATTCAAATATTTTGACGTTATTTACATTTAATGATTTGACTAAAAAGTTATTTTTGGGCTATATTCAAGATTTCCGTTTTGTTTTTGGATAATTTGTTTTTGGTGATATTTCTTAATCATTTTGGGAGCCTTTTTGCCATGGGAGTTATTGGATTATGTTATTGAGCGCATCGCAAGAGTCTGAATAATTATAATTTTGTTGTTTGTATAATTGGCGTGTCATATAAAAATACCGACATGACAAAATTTTAAAGAAATTAAAATTCAACCTTAATCAATTCTCTATATAGTTTTTAACTCAGTTGTGAAAAACTGCGCTCAAGTAAATTAAACATAATTGAAAAAATTAAAAAGATAATTATAAATTAGTACTTATTAGTATATTTTATTTTGTCTCATTTTACAATATCACCAGCAATGAATAAATTAAATGTAATTTATTACATTTTCATTAAATCCAAAAACTTAATTTAAATTAATTGCATTTCCGCACCATTTTTGTATTAATTCCATAATCAATAGCGAAAAAAATATCGAAAAAAGTGTGTCAATGATAGGAATAAGTTAAAGGACACGTGGGAAAGTATATAACGTTATCTATAATATTGCAAAATTAAAAGCCATTATCCTTGAAGGCCTATTACTGGTCGCAGTGTATACATATATATTTATATATACCTGGACATTTTTATAACTAGCCATTATAGGTACTGCTTGCGTTGCTATCGAATATCCTGTTTTTTTTTTTTTTGTTCGCCCACTCAAAACCAGGGAGGGATTAACATTAATAAAAAACTTTAAAGTATTTTTTAAAAGGGATTTTTTTTCTTATTCTAACCTTTTTGTAAATGGAAATTCGGTATGTACCTTACTTACACAATCTGTGCCAAGGATGTAGAAAAACCGCTAGATGGGGAAGACACCGGACATTCCACTATTACAATAGCAATATACAAACTTAACTGGCTGAACACAATGCGACGGAGCCGCAGCCGGAGTCGGAGCTGGAACATCTGTCAAAATAATAAACACACACAAAATCAATGTTACGAGCAGAATGGAACGCGACTGCTGACGGAGGTGTAGTCGGAGCCGCAATGGTTCGCGAACTTTTAACTTTTAACGTACAGCACTTTTGACGTTTCAATTTATATGAAGAAAAAAAAGTGCCGGAAAAAAATATTGAAGTTTTTAGTCCTTATTAATTAAATGAAAAATATTGGAAATAAATAAAGTGAATAATAAACTCTTTAAAATATACAACAAGATGCATATACAGCTCATTTTATATACACGGCAGCTGCGGCTCCGATTCCAGTTGCATCAGGGCATTGTGTTCAGCTAGTAAGTCCTACAAGGCTGCTTGTTCGGATAGCCCAACGGCCAAACTATTCAAAGCAGCAGCGGAAGATGAATTGATGTTAATTGGGTCGCTTGAAAATATGGAACCTCGGTTTAGTGACCCATCCGCAAGAATGAGATGCTGTGCCAACTAAGGAGGAATAAGTCTCCTAAACGTCGGATATAAAATCCTATGTGATTGGTTAAAACAGTCAATCGTTTTTTTTAACAATCAGACCACGTCCACCATGTGGTTTTAGGCCAACCGTGTCATCACTTAGTCGATCATATTTACACATTCCGATAAATTTGGGAAAAAGCCAAAGAATTTCATATCGAGTCTTAACTTATCTCAGTTTTTCCAAACTCGTCCGCTTGTAAAGAATGGCGATGGATAAATCTCGCTGTCGTAAAAGTCGGCGAGAGAACACCACCAAATTCTTTGACATCCTTCTTGCAGCAATTAATCGCAACTGTAATCAATTTTTCAAAGCTCCGTTCAACTATTTGCTTCATCCCGGGTTTTATTTTTATTTAGGATGGTGGCCTAAACACTTAAGTCATAGGTGGAGATGACGTAAGAAGCCAAGAAGAGAGTGTGAAGAGATGAAGACTGGGTAAGCTTTAGCTTTATTAACAGGTTAGGGGCTGCTGCGCGAAATTGGAGGATGCAGTAGCCAAGGTGGTATCATGAGGATACATGGGTGGGCAAATCCTCCGGAGGGCAACAACATCATCGTCCCTCTCCCCCTATAAGAGTCACCCTTCTCCCTTTAGGACGAATTCGGGTTCTTAATGGTAGATTAACGGCATGATATATTTCGTAACCCCAGACGAGCTAGGATGAGCATAAGCTAGCGTGCCTAGCTGCCGTAGCCTGGACACCCTCTCCTTCCTGCTGCCAGGATCAGCCTCATGAACCTGTAGGCATGGGGTTGTAATGGTGGTAAAGGAGGGAGAGGTTAAGGATTCTATAGGTTTCGGACTATAGGTTTAGTGTTTGTTACCTCTACGTGGTAAGCTATAGAAACCAGACTGGGAATCCGGCCGACAACACCGACGGTTCGTTACAAGTGGCGGTTCGTTCAGCAGGATATGGAAATTATGGGAGAACAAAGCGAGCTTTCACTATTACATCTGTTTATGGATTGAAGCGGAGGCAGCGAAAATGGATTTGCTGTTAATGAGGCCTCAATCCAAAAATCGACGACGATGGATAGATATAATTTCGAATTATTCAAAAGCCTTGGATTCAGTGTAGAAATCTATTCAATCTGAAAGGGTACCTACATGTAGGTACAATTTGTTCTTTAGTACTAATATCTTGTTAATATAATAATCTGATAACTGATAAATCCAGCCCTGAATCAAACCAAGCAGAAAGGACAGTAACAACCACTAACAAACAAGCGACTGAATGATAAAAAACGATCTGTCAATTTATGTGCTTGTACGCGGACATGATAAATGTATAATGTTCAATATGTCCCTCGTGCTTTTTCCTTCATTTCTGGTTATAATGGTAAACAATAACGTTTCGTTTGTCGTTTTTAACCATATAACAAGAACAAATCATCATAATATAGACTCATACCAGAACCAACATGGTGTGCACGATAACGAGAACCAAGTCTATTCTCGTCTTCTGCATGATGCATACAATAAAATCATTGTCGGGTTTTGGCTTTTCTTCTTTTTTTTTTGGACTATAGCCAAAAATTTTGTTTACAATATTCACATATTATTATAGGAGAAGAACATTCATTTGTGTTGTTTTTATTTTTATATACATATAAAAAAAACTGACATAATAAACCAATATGTTACTGTTTTGTGTTTGTTTTGTTTAGTTGGCCTGTCTGTCATGGCATGGCCAGCAGTGGAAACTGATAGGTAACATTTAGTATAGTGCATATTGTTGATGTTTTCATGTTATAATTTGGAAATTAAACGACATTGACAGGTAACTCCTGAGTGTATAATAATTTGGAGTTGTTCTTCGTTTTGATATCTATATATCAAATTGATGACAAATTTATATTTTGATATCAAAAAAGTGATACAGAGTAATAGAGTATTTTTATTTACTGTTGTTAAATAAATACATTGAAGCCATTCGTTCTTCCGCAATCTCAAAATCTATTTAACTCAACTCCAAATGGAGCTCCAAACTCATGTGACGACAAACCTCGGTCGAAAATCCAGTCCTAATCGAACTCGATTTTTCGATATTGCATATAACCCATCTCGATTTTTCGATACTGAATATAAATGTAGTAATAGTGGGGCCATTTGTTAGCTGCGTTCAACGCATTACCAGTTACTGTCTAAATATTTGGACATCTCCTTTATAATTATTAACGCATTCCAACAGTTGTCTAAATATGTTCTAACGTACTCATTGACAACCCTGTAATCTGTCAATTCCGTGACCATTTGGATACGATCGATGAACATTTCATTAATTTCAAGATAACTTTTAAATTATTTGTTTATTGAACGTAGGTTTGGACAACCAATTTATGTTAGACAATCGATGGAACATGTTTATAAATAAGGTTTAGGAGTTGTGCAAAGTTAGACATACATTTGAATGGGTTTATAAATAAGACTGTACGTTTTTGATCTGAATTTTTCGAGCTTCTGATAAGTCAGCTGTCATTAAAAGTTAAGATAAATTTTAGTGACATTTATTCATTCAGATTAAAAACTTTAATCCGGATGTTAATATACATAGGCATATCAATAAAAATAAATTCAACAATGTAAATACATCCGGATTTAAGTTTTAATCTGAATGTCCCCTTTCACACAATTAAACAAGTTGCTGGAGATTTTTTGACGTTCTTTTAATTTCCAATTCCCACCAATCGTAGACCGTTCATTCCTCTTACTTGGTGCCCTTCTCTCCTAAAAACTGAAAGTTGCTGGAAACTGAGTTTCCTTGTGTGAGAGGGGACAATGTATCGAGTGTATGGCGGTTAGTTACGTTTCTTATAAATATGGTACGAGATAATATGTCAAAAGCCGCTCAATAACTATACATAACAGTTCAAGTTCAGGACTTGCATCATTGTTATAAGTTGATTTGTGTAAACGGTTTTGATTGTCATCATAAAAATTTAATACCTGTTTAATACCTAGTATTTTCTTAAATAAAAAAATTTATTATCCTAATAAATACAAAAATTTCCCCCAATTTCTTCGACGGGATATTTGGGAACTATGTACTTCAACATTTAAATTTGAATATATGTTTGTTTTATTTTGAAGGCAAATCCCCTTCGAAACGACAGGCTATTAAAATAACCCACCTTGGCGCCATGCGAATCTTTGAACATTTTTCGGTCGTCGCATATTCGCTCCAAATGTTTCCTCCCGGCTTGAGAGAGCCTTATAAATCTCAAAAAAAATATAAAAAAAACATTTATAGCTTAAACTAAAACCATAAACTTTTAACGAAATTAATGGAACATGTTTTTGATTAAGATAGATCTAAATTTCATATTATATAATAATTAATTTATTTAGATTTTTTCTTTACGATAATAATAAAAGTCCTATTTAAAAGTTTTTAAGTATCGTAAATAGATTATTTAAGGGCCATTTGCTGAAACGAGTCATAAATCTGGATTTTAACTATTCTCAACTTAGCACTATGTGGAACTTAGTTCTTAAGATTAACTTAACTTATTTTACGTTGCTAACAAAAATAAAATTTCATCTTAGCTATATGTATGAATTAATTGAATGTCAAACTTAATAATTATTTTCATCAAAACTGAGAAACAAAATATTATTTATCTACATCCCTATAAGTAGGTACATTAAATTTACATCATTTGAAATGGCCGAAAAAAGGAAGAGAAATAAAAAACGGACGGGGCCACTTGGAAGGAGAAGGAATTAGCCTGGAGTAGAATCACCGACAGCTCCAACTTCCAATCTGGGGTTACATGCTACAGAAGCTGCGAAGCATTAAAAAAATTGTACAATCTTTACAAGAATGAACTAAGACAGGAAGCTGCTGCTGAAAATATGCAGCACTTCAAACAGGAGGTTGCAATCCATACACTGTCAAGGATCCGGGGAGTTCTATTAACTCGAGGACTTCAACATCATCGTCAATTACGTCCAGCAGCGTTTCGAAATTCATTTTCAATTTATAAATTTGTTTCTTGTTCTGACAAATTTAAATCAAAATTATTTTTTGCTTATGTACTACTTAAGAAATTTAGGTTCTACTTTTTCTTCCCCCTAAGTTATGTTCTACATAGCAACTTTTAAGTTTAAGATTTTTGTTGGTGCAAACCAATATAAGAGGAACTTAAGCCAATATGTAGAACTTAAATATTTAAGTTTCGTTTCAGCAAATGGCCCTAAAATACATATTATAAGGCGTATTTTTTTTTTGTCTAATCTATATACTTAGTATAACAAAACAGTTCAATATTATTAAAAAAAAACAATAAGCTAGAATGTATTTTCTATTGAATTTGAAGCAAAATAAAGAATAACGTATCATAGCAACTCAACTATATACAGTCTGTCGTTAGCCTGGAATTCTGTCGGGACTATTTTCATAAGCTGTATAGTCTTGTTGCTATAAAATGTTATTATAATTTTGATTCATTGAACTGTTTTAAAAACTTTATAGAAAAGAGAGAAAGAACACGCCTATTATAAATTAACTGTGATATATGGATTTTGGGTTATTTTTTAAAATTCTTAAGAATAGCCGTGTTTTTTTGCAAGCCCGGGAGGAATCGGATGAAAAAAACGACGTCTCGGTGCTAAACAATTAACATGTTAAATGCCACAACAACTAATCCGGGTTCGGTTCGATATCCCGCTTTTTATAATCCCGTTTTTTAAAATCCCGGTTTTACAATCCCGCTTTTTATAATCCTGTTTTTTAAAATCCCGTTTTTTCAAGATCCCGCTTTTTATAATCCCGTCTCTTATAATCCCGTTTTTTATAATCCCGTTTCTTATTATCCCGCTTTATCAATTAAAACTACTTGTTTTAACTCCCACCAAAATTTCGTTGGGACTTAGTTCATAAATTTGGGAGTTAATTCATTTGTGACTTATTTCATTATGAAATAGGTCCCAACGATTTTAATAATCAGTGAGGTATGTATGGGGGGGCATGCTGCCCCCTGCAACCCCCCTGCTTGGGCACACTATAGGATTTGGGGTAGGTGCGAGGTTGGGTGTATGCAAAATTTCTTTTTATCATTTTGGTAGTTGGCAGTTAGTTCCTAAAATGATGGGAATGAGTTCATAATTAACCAAGTTTAATACCCAAATTAATTGCGAAAAACGGGATTGGCGGGATTTGGCGGGATTTTAAAAAGCGGGTTTTTAATACATTGGGATTATGAATAAGCGGGATTTTAGAAGACGGGATTTTAAAAAAACGGTATTTTAGTAGACGGGATTTTAAAACTTTTTTTTCGGGATTTTCGAAAAACGGGATTTTAAAAAGCGGGATTCCGATACGCTCCCAACTAATCCCAGAGAATTCTCGGGGCTTAACTTAAGCGCACAGAAAAACTGTGTTACCGGCATGAATTACATACATTTTATCGATAGTTTGTATGAAAACTCCATGTTTTTTACTGTCATGGCGTCGCTAATCCCCGCTGTCGTTTTTGTCAACCAATTCCCCCCGGGCTTGCAAAAAAACACGCCTAATATTGACATAACATATTTTTAAAATAATAAGACATTATTTCTGTTTTTTTTTTTTTGTTGCACTATTTCCAACAGTTATAAATATTAATAATTGGGTATTTGTATAAAACTAACAAAAATAATTTGGAAAATAGTGAATGGCATTCACAAAAAAAAAAAAAAACTTACCAATTTGTGAACTAATTTTGTATAATTCTTGTATTAAAAATTATTGATAAGATTAAAAAATTTAAAATTTTAACTACTGTGCAACTTTTTAAACTTGAATTCTACAAGGTGAGTGAATGAATGAACTTGTTATTATTATTTTTGAAAAAAATATGTAACTACAGTTTTCTTCGCATTAACTTTGAAGATTTTTAAATACAAAAAAAAAAAAAAACATTTGTTTTTTTTAACGCATAAAACAACATACTCAATAATAAAAACAACAAAAGATTTGTATATTAATATAAATATTAAAAATTAACTTTAAAATTTAACAAATTAAATACAACATAAAATATAAACGAAATAATTATGAAAATGACTAATATATCGACTTACTGCCAAGAAAAACTTCCGGTGATGCCATCTTTCAAACGATCACGTAGTGAACGTTGGCGACTTGGTCCCGTTCCACTTAACGGTGGTAATATTGGATTCTCTCCATAATCATCTGATATGTTTGTAGCTGAACTAGATATGGGTGCAAAACTTGGTTGTTGGGCCGACGAAGGTATGTCGTTATTGCTGCCAGTACTGGCAGCGCTTACTGTTGTGCTCGCCACACTCTCCATGAGAGGTGCTTGTTGTCTGTGCTGTTGTTGTCTTTTTGGAGACGATGAAGAAGTCGGCCGATTAATTCTAGCACTGTGTCGAGGTGAATTTTCACGTGACATTTTTAGTTTATTTTTTTTTTTTTTATACAATTAGAATTTTTAAGAAAAAAAACTAATTTCAATGCATACAAGAAAGGTGTTTTGTTTTTGTAAATTTATAGTTTTAAACGTCATTCATATATATGCAAATAATTATTATTTAGATTTTTTTTTTGACGACAGTGCACTTGAAATACTCGCAATATTTAATACAAATATATTATATATTGACATTTTGTTTAAACAACATGACAAGTAGGTTTTAAGAATAAAGAAAGTTGAAGTTGTATTTTTTAAAATATAGAAAGAGAGAGAAATGTTTTATATATGTTTACAACAGCAAAAGCATTTTGGGTATATTATTTGCTCCAAATCGGGCAAGAAGAGTGTTAAGTAATTCGAAACTACCCGTGTTCTTTTGGCAAGCTGGAAATTGTAGGTACATTGAGCAATTCCCAAAAAAAAAAAACTATCAGCTCGTTCTACTCTATCCGCTGCAGTGATCCACAGTGGGACGTTGTATTTTTAAGACGGGTAAAATAACATTTCCAAAAAAACACGGGTAGGTATTATATATTATATATTATAATTATATAAAGAGCTCAACAAGTGTTGTTTATTTTTGTATATTGGATGCAAAAACAAAACAAAACTGAAATTATAGTTTTTTTAATAAGTGGAGTATAATATAATTAGAAGAAAGTAAATTTTGAGAAAAGTGCGCTTCAAACTTATAGAAAATTCCAAACAAACTCAAATGCAAACAATTTTAAGTAAAAACTTACAAACAGTATGTAGGTATAGTTCTTGAATAAAACAAATTTTTTGTTTTAACATACATAAGTGTGTATAAAATGAGTAATAACTGAGTTTTAAATTATTTTATTTGCATGTGATAAAAAATCAATTAAGCGATAGAAACTTTTAAATATATAAAAACAAAAAAAAAAAGAATTTCAATTTCAATTTAATGAGATATAAGAAACAAAAATTATTATACCATTTAAAGAAGCATCATAGATTTATCTATATTATATTGTTGTATGTATACACGCACGCAAGTTTTTGATGTAAGTAAATATTTTTTTTTTTTTTTTTTTTTTTTTTTTTTTTTTTCAAAAATAGATGTAGAAATGTGTAAATAATTATGATCGGTAGCTATATATAGTTTTAATATGTATATGGAGCTAAAAGTGATTTAGCTTGAGCATCTCTATATTATCGCATTATATGATTTTATATATAAAAATATAAAATATTGGGGTTATGCTTTATGTATATGCCATAAGTTAAAAGGGATATATTTATAGTGAAGATGTGCCACAAACCTGAAATGAAAAAAAAAAGTAGAAATTTGTTATTAGAATTGTTTCAAAATTTGTAAAGGTAAAATAATTATACAGGTCAACACAATTTTATTATGTAGAATGATGCAATGAGTTTGAATCTGACTTAAAGCGATTGCACCATTAAGCAGGATTTTCTTTAAGTGCAAAAAACCATTCTGGCTGTTTTTGGAGGTTAACTTTAATCAAGTAGTTCATTGTTTTAAAACTGTTTTCGTGATCTGAAAGTACTACTTTTCCCCTTCCAAATCCATTTAGATTTTTTTTTTAAAACTTAAGGAATATTAATTATCGAAAAGATTAGATAGTGCCTTCTGGCAAAGATTTGTTGGCCCAAAAATTGTGTATTGATGCCACCACAAAAAAGCTGTTATTTTTGTTAGATTGCTATACATGAAAAACTTTACGTTATAGATCAATTTTGAGGTCAGATTCGATTACAGTGCATTGAAAACATTAATAGTTTTGTCGAACTGTTTATTTGTATACCTAAAGGTAGAAAATAAATTACAAAACTTGCATCATAAATTCCTAACTCATATTTTAAGTTTCCCATCAGTTTACTAAAATTAGCAAAATTATATCTACAAAAATTGAAAAGGAGAATTTTTTTGATTGTTTATAAAAAGTATTGTTTGGAGATTCTAAAACCAGAAAATTCGAGCAAAAAACCCGCCCATTTTTATAACAAAAAAAATATAACACTTTAATGTGACTTTTTCAGCTATATGATTGGCTATACAGATCAAATAATTTTGAATTTATTTATCTATTTATTTATATAGCTTAATATACAAGCATGCACTTAAATCTAAGCTTAAATCTATCGTGGTTTTTTCGTTGCTTTTTTTTAATTATTATTTTATTATTGATCTTACCCACCAATTTTTTTACATTTAAAAAAAATAAATTTAGAAAAGGAATATTTGTAAGCAAAAGTTAAGAAAATAATTTTATCTGCTTAATAATAAATATTAAATATTTATATTTTAGAGCTTTCAGCTTTGCTTTGATACTTCTTAATACATAGTTATAGTTTACGAAAATTTACCTTAAAAATTGAAACAATTCGATTCGTATAATTCTTTTTATATAAATACTTTTGCAAAACTATGTCGTCTGTTGGTCACAAAAGGAATTCACGTTAAACTGAGATCTCAGATATTTTTACATAAAAAGAAAATTAATGCAAACCGTAGATCTAAAGATGAAATGTGTGACAAAAAAGGTGAACAAATTATGGATTTGGCAGATACGTTTGACTGTAAAGTTTTAAACGGAAGTTGCGACGGCGATCTTAACGGCGAGTTTACATTTCTACGTGGAACATCATGCTCTGTAATCGACTATTGCTTTATTGCTGGAAACTGGAATTCAATTACCGATGACTTTAAAATAGGATTGCAAACGTTTTCTGACCACATGCCCATGGAAATTATAATTAAAGTGCCAAATTCTGCAAATTACACGAATAATTCAAATTTGCTCAACTTGTTACCTAAATTGTTTTGGAATGAAAAAAACCGCGATCTGTACCAGCTTAATCTTAATGCTAGACTTGATATTTTAGCAAGATCAGAAGTTTCTGTAGACGTTGAAGCTCTCGCTGATATAATTAAGAAATCTGCACCAACAAAACAAAACACAGCAAATAAGACCAGAAAGAAGAAACAAGAGTGGTTCGATAACGAATGCACGAAAGCAAGGCAGAAATCGTTTGCACTCCTAAAGCTCTTAAGATCACATAACTCGGATATCTTCAAAAAATTATATGCAGAATCGAACAGTGTATACAAGAAATTATGCCGTTCTAAAAAGATAGCTTTTGAACAGAAATGATAAGCTCTGCTAGCTCTTCCTCGGACTTTTGGAAGGCAGTAAGACAATTGAATGGAAGTAGACCTGCCATCGCTCCAAACCTACAGGCTCAACAGTTAAGAATCCATTTTCAGAATCTTCTTAATACTGAACAGTTATCTTTAACACACCAATACGCAGTGCCTCTCTTTCTAGATGATATGTTAGATGCTCCGTTCACTTTAGATGAAGTCCAGAACACTATTAGAAATTCGAAAGTAAATAAGGCCCCAGGAGAAGATAGAATTCCGTTCGAGTTTTATAAAAACTGTACACCTGAATTTGCAATAGCGCTCACGGAAGAATACAATAAAATATACCAAAGTGGGAATATTCCAATGAGTTTTAGGAAGGCTATAATATATCCCCTACACAAAAAAGGAGATTATAACGACCCACAGAACTACAGAGGGATATCTTTCCTAAATACATCTTCGAAACTTTTTAGTGCCTTACTTTACAACAGGCTAACTAATTGGGTAAAAGAAAAGCGGGTACTTAATGAGCTTCAGGCAGGATTTAGAGAAGGCTATTCAACTATAGATCACATATTTTCTCTTATGAATATTGCCGAGATATATATGAAAAGGAATAAAAAGTTGTATACCTTGTTTGTTGACCTTCGTGCTGCCTTTGATTCTCTACTACGTCAAGCACTATTTTACAAACTTTATATGATCGGTATTTCGACTAGAATGATTCGAATTTTGATAGCCATGTACGACAATAACTTAGCGATGGTCTGGGATGGGAAATGCGTTTCGGAAGAGTTTGCAACTACGATGGGGGTAAAACAAGGATGCATCCTGAGTTCACTTCTATTTATTTTATTTATTAATGATATAACAGAAAACATTGGAGGTGGTATCATAATAAACACAACTTGCAATCCTGCTTTAATGTTCGCGGATGATTTTGCTATCTTTGCTGAGACCGTTAACAGTATGCAGTTGATGATAAATAGACTGGCAAATTATTGTAGAAAATGGAACTTGTCCGTTAATTTGGCGAAGACAAAAATGATGATATTCAGAAATGATGGAGGGAGATACTCAAGAAATGAGCAGTGGAAGTATGAAAGAGAGCAGATAGAAGTCGTGAGAGAATATAAATATCTGGGAGTTCTTATCGCAGCCAACCTCAATATGAAAAAACATTTTGTAACCAAATTATCAGAAGCAAAGCGTGCTATCGGTTCAGTTTGGGGAAGATGCATAGGCAATAAATATTTAAACCACAGCGCAAAACAAAAAATCGTACGTGCAACTGCAACATCCATCATCCTATATGGTGCACAAGTGTGGGGATACCGCTCATATACTACTCTTGAAGTTTTTCAACGATACTATGTCAAAAGAGTATTCAAACTACCAAAATAGCACTCCCAATTACATGATTCATCTGGAGACGGGGATGCCACCACTCTTTCTGGAGACACTCAAATTACACTTTGATTATGTGCAGAAAGTTATGAGAATGGATGAGCAAAGACTGCCAAAAATAATACTCTCCTACCTGCTAATGAAGAAAAGTAATTGTGTACAAGAATGGGAAACGCTAGCACGTAATGGTGGCTTAAATACAAATTTTGAAAACATCCAACACGACCAACTTTATAAAATATTAGAAAAAACTGGTAACTCTCTGTATGACTCATATGTGAATGAGGCTCAGTCATCTCAATATCGAATGTACTACAGTAAACTCAATTACAATTTACAAGAAGCAACATATTTTTTGAACACAAACTCTGCAGAAAAAATAAATATTATTTTCAAAATAAGAGGTGAACTATCAGGCCTAAATTACATACCGCATCGACCTGATCTTCCACTTGAATGTAGCCTTTGCAACCTCAAAGAGAGAGAAGATGTGTACCATTTTATTGGAAAATGCCCTATTTTGTGCGAACTACGAAGGATATACTTTGGAGCAAATCTTGTGGAGATGGTGGATGTTCTCAGTATTTTGAATGGAGACCGCGGATGGGACGTACTATACAAGTATACTGTTAATGCGCTGCACTACAGAACACGTATTATTGAAGGCAATTTTTAATCATCAAACTATCTTTTCATATTTAATTTAAAGTTAACTTTTTCTATGTATACAAAAAAAAAAAAAAAAAAAATCATGTCAATCTGGTAGACGGCATAATGCCAAACCAATTAGACTTTAAGCTAATTTATTTATTGAATGTAGCATGTATGAATATTAATTTGGTCAGTAAAAACTAAAAACTAACTAACTAACATACAAAGAATTTTTCAGTAAAATTTATCAGTTTTGCTGACAAAATATTAAGAAAATAAATTTTGGAAACGCTTGCTCAAAATTTATCTGTAGGGCTAAATGGGGTTTGCAAAAATTGAATCTGTTTTTGAAAAATTGTTAGTATTTTAAACACTTTACTTAAGAGATGGCTTAATAGTTTTTAAATTTTGCTATTTATAGAGTGAAATGGGATATAATAAAAAATATCGTTAGATTTTAAAGATTAATTTTGAAAGATAGGTAAAACATAATTTAAATGATAGACTTAAAAGAGCCATTAATAATACTATCCAATTTTAACTACCCTTTTTTAGATTAGGTAGGTGGATTTCAAGTATCACTTAAAATTCATATATTTATAGGGTGAAATGGGGTAAAAACAAAAATGTACCGGTGCAGGGACGTAATGCCCCAGGGACATTATTTTTAGGGCTTACGTCTCACTTGCCAAAACCGTAGTTCAGCCAAAGGTAGTATTATGTGAGTACATAAATATGAACAATATAGCAGCATATGTGCAACGATTTGCATGGAACTTAAAGTTTAGAATATAAAATTGTAAGAAAAAATCAATATGTATGTACATTTATGTATACATATGCTTATGTAATTAGAAATAAATTGATTAAACAACCTTTGAAATTGATTTGACACCAACGTAATGTAGGTACACCATCTGATTTCTTAAACAAATCTTAATTTATGAGAACAAAATTTAGACATTCGTATGAGCGATTAAAAAAAAAATCATATAGGTACCTATAATATTTTGCAAACATTTTTAAGAAAAACAAAAAGAATAGTAAACAATTTTTTGGAATTTATTAATGCGGAGTTAAAAAATTACATTTAAAAAAAAATCATCTACCAATTTTCGAAATATGTATTTTTAAATTTTTTGAAGAATCCAAAATTAATTTTTTTTAAATTTTAGTAGGTAATATTATTTAAACTTATTAGAAGCTTTTGTTTAACAAATTTCATTAAAATCAGTTAAGAAGATAACGAGATAGTTGAAAACCAAAAAATGGTTCTATGAGAGGTACCATTTTATATCGTTAGTTACATTTTTTTTTTAATAATATAATAATTAACAATAATAATTTTTTTCCAATGAATTAGCTCACATACAAACTTTAAATCGTAGGAGTAGTTTTCGAGTTATTAAGTTCTGACAAAAAATGTTTTTTTAAAAATCACAAAAAAATTGAAAATTTTGGTAGGTATACACAAAACTTTTTAAAACATTCTCCATAAAAAAAAATTGATCAAAATCAGTTGAACCGTTTTTGTAAAAATACGAAATTTTTTATTTTATGAAATGGTAGCCTTTTTAAAAAATAATTACTGAGTTTTTTTAAGTTGTGGGTATACGATTTAGATAAAAATAGATTTTCATTTTTTGTTAAAAATTTTTAGGACAGGTAGGTACCGTTGGTCATAAAAAAAATGAAAAAACAACGTGTCGTGGGAATGCCCAAAAAACGCTAGGTACCAAGTTTAAAGAAAATCGACCCACCCGTTTAGGCTGCAGCTGAAAGGACACAGAACAGACAGAATCGCGAGACTCACTTTTTCGGCTTCACTATCATCGTAATGTCAACTTTGACCAAATTTTTTTACGAATTCATAACTTGCCATATACATACATATCTACATACATACACACATATATCGCAAGTAAAAAATACGTTAAGAAAAAAATAGAAAAAATGTTTTCAATGTGAGCAAAAAGAATTATAGCTTCCAACCTGAAACGTTAAACCTGTTTAAAAAAAACACCCTTTTCATAATATTTATTAAAGATGAAGATTAAGGTTAAGTGAATAACTCACATTCCCTAAAAATTCTATAAAATAATATACTTTCCATTATTCAATCGTATTTGTTTTGTTTTTCATTTTTATTTCATTAATTTCTGTATTGAAATTCCTTACACAAAAGGACCCTATACATTATACTACATAATCAATATCTATTCATCCAATCGAAGCTTCTATTTCGATGCTAATTAAATCCTGTCTGCACAGTATAATTTGCATTCATTCCGGTAATCAAATTCAATGTGGACACAAAAACCATGGCCTTAGGACCAGAAACTCGATTTAATGCATTTATCTCACGATCCTTCCATGATGCCTTTCCCCCAAAATCCTTAACCGCATGAAATTACTATATCCTGTGAGGCAGTGACATTAATCCAATATGTACATCCAAATCCAAAGTAGATATACCTATAAGAATTATATCCCTCTGGCTGAATCTGCCTTATATACCTATACATATGTACATATCTATGTATATATAAAGTACTGCTGTATTCTTAAACGCGTATATTATAGGAAAGCTTCCTCCACTCAACTTGTGTATATATGCAAAATTTTCAACAAATCCTTGACGGTTGCTATTTTTGTAAAACAAAAATTTTGTAAAACAAAAAAAAATTAAACGAACAGAAAAATAAAGAACTAGAAAAAAATATAAATAAAAGTTGGAATAAAAAGTGAAATCCTTTCTTTCAAGGAACTAAGCTAAGCGTAGCCCTGGAATTGTTTTATTTGTATTTAAAGTTTATAGTTTCTTTTTTTTTTAAAACGGCCTAGAAGAGATTGGGGGAGGCTTAAGCAAACAAGATAAAAAAAAAAAACAAGTTTGTTGCTGTTTCTGTTTTCTGTAGAAGGACGAAGTTGTATAGTGGGATGGAATAATCTTAAAATTGGATATAAATCACTCAATGGGGAAAAATAAATCTGAAACTTTGATTGTTCTTTCTTAAAATCAGCCCATGATATAAGTTATTAATGTGCACAAAAACAACCTTTAACACACCCAAAATCTCACCATTTTTTTTCTTCGAACGCTTGCTCTTTTTTTTCCAATTTTTAGTTCCATTTAAATCTGCTTATAAATTCGTCCTTATATATGTAGATGAATGAAGATTTTGTTAAACTAAAGCGAAATTTATTTTATTTTTTTAATTATTGAACATGTATAAATTAACTACCATTAAATTTATTATTTCTTATTGAGTAAAAAGATATTATAGTGACAGTTTTGCAGTGCTTGAGTTAAACCAGAGTTGGTTAATCCTGTTAATAAATTAAACCCAAGTTATATCAGAAGCAGTTTCCAGTGTAGAGTGAACTATAACGCTCAGTTTTTTTTTTTTTTTTTTTTTTTTATATATATATAATTCACGCGCACTCAAGGGGCTATTACTACCCTTAACATGTAAAGCACAGTGCGAGCTTAGGAAAAGAGGACAGGGTTTGAAAGGAGATACCGATGCACATTGGTTTTGAATTTATAAATATCACAATGAGGAGGAAAAATAGAGTAATGTAAAGCATTCCACATACGTGTTGTACGGCTTAAGAAAGAATCTCTGTACTTAACAGTACGCCCGAAGTTGGGCTCAAGGGTAAACTGGTGGGCATTCCTAGAAGCGCGAGTATTTCGGTTAAATTGTTTCAGGGGAGGAATGCATCTAGCTATTTCATTGGAACACTGATTATAGAAGTAGCGGTAAAATAAGGATATGCATGTTACATTTCGACAATGTTGGAGTGAAGCAAAAGTTTGCATTATGGTTCTATCACCTATCATTTTTAAAGCTCTTTTCTGTATTCTGTCTAGAAGACTCAATTGCGTTGAAGGAGCACCTGCCCAAATGTGCGAGTTGTACTCGAGCTTTGGTCGGATGTACGCCTTGTAAATAACAGCTAAATCAGATGTGTAGAAAAATTTCTTACATCGCCGAAGAAAAACTAAACACTTCGCAGCGTTTTTAGCAACGTCGAATATGTGGTCATTCCATAGAAGGTTGTTAGTAACACACATACCGAGAATGAAAAGCTGTTCGGTTTCCTCAATGCAAGTGCCATTCATGGACAGTGGCAAGGGGGGTGGGTTCCTTTTTAACGACATTAGACAGCATTGGGTTGTCAAAAATCTATCAAAATCAAAGTGCGACACTATAGAAAAGCGCTTTTAATATCGAAATAGAGAGGGCAACTCTATTCGTATCGAAAGGTCGATTTCCTTAGTGTCGCCCTCTCTATTTTGATAGTTTTTTGACACACATCTTTCTGAAATGTCAATTCAGTTAATCCTGAATTATCTCACCAAATTCAATGAAATTCAACTCTAACTTCACTGAAAAACAGCAGTTAACTCGGGTTCAACTCTGAACTGGAATGATCTCGCACAGGACAACTGGCCCTATGTCATGCAAAATAAATTTTGTGGCGTAACAACTCGTAGAGAACAAGGGTCTTGCGACTTACAACTCTCAAGCATTCTTGTGTGCGTGTTGATAGTTTGCAGGAATGGGGCGTACCAACAATGTTCTGCCGAATCAGAACCGCTAGGATGAGAGTCATTTTTTTATGACAAGAAATACTTTTTGAGGATTTGACACTTCATCGCAAAAGCCAGTAGCCGTTTCTGACAATCCTAGCCGTACAGACAATCTATAGCCATACAGAGAATTTTGATTTAAATTATACTGTCTCTTTTCTGTTAAAAAATTAGTTTTCAAAGAAAAATTAAGAAATAAACTTTTATTTCTTTGTGCCTGTTTACACAGCCCTTTTACTGAAAGGCGCATCCAATGAGACAGATAGATTTTATGCGCGTAGAAACAAGAAGGATTTTGGGATGGAATCTATCTTTCTCGTCTCTACGCACACATAAATCTACCTGTCTCACTGGTTACGCCTTTCAGTAAAAGGCCTGTGTAAACAGGCACTTTGAATTTATTTTTTTGAACTTTATTCCGAGTATTCTCTATATTTTGTTCCACTATATTGTGATGATGGGAAGAATTCTATATGGAGGAGGTTCTCTCTGATTTACGAACCAACACGACTTTGATGGTGTATATGGTATGGTATAGATATATGGTGCAAAATCTGTGGCACGGAATTGATGCTCCGGAACGTGAATGGCAGTTTAATTTTATCCAGAGGGTCATCTTGTGATGGCAATTAAGGCCGATGTGGCACACCCAACCGAGAAGCGGCGGTTTTTCTTAGTTAGTGCACATTTACCTGTTTATTTTCTTTATTTTTAATGTTTGCGACGACCCACGATGACGACGACAACGCTCGGTAGTCGTAGTTGCTTTTATTTTCATAGGGTTAAGCGTCCTATAAAGGTGAAAGCAAAGAGCTCTTAAAGTATAGTAAGTCCTCATGCTTTTTTTAATTTGGTTAAAATAATTTGTTTTGAGGGTAATGTAAACAGCCATTTGAATGTTAAATACCGCAACACTATATAATTTAGTTTTAGAAGGGGAAACCAAATTTTAAGTACCCTGTGGGTTTTTAGAAAAAAAAAATTAAATGAACTTATTGAAAAAGGTGAAGAAAAATGTCTATTGGAAATTGATTTCTACTGATCAATTTAATTGAAAATTGCACACCACGCATCACTTGTTTGAACCCTTCCTTTTTTTATTTATTTTTTCGCGATATGTATAAGAAAATGTTAAAACTTTACCGGAAAAATATTTAAATGCCTGTTGGTGCAGGTTATGGATTCGCAAAAAAAATCGAACTCGAGATTATGATCAAACTTGACATTGCAATGATAGCGAAGTCGAAAAAAGTGCATCCCGCAAATCTATCTCTCTGTCCTTTCGGCTGCTGCTTAAACGGATTTTCTTTGAACTTTCTTTTTGGGACCAAAAATAACAGTAGCTGGCGTACAATTTTTTTTTTACAAAAAAATGAAAATCTTATTTTTCTCAAAAACATGCCCACAACTTTACAAAACGGCTACCATTTTATAAAAAAACAAAAACTCGAAAAATGGTTATAAATGGTACCTCTCATATTTTTATTTTCGATTTTCTCAAAAACTGTTCAACTGATTTTGATCAATTTTTTTGTGGAGATGCTTCAAAAAGTTTAAAAAGTATTGTGTACCAGAATTTTAAATTTGTTTTTGTTTTTGGGTTTTTATATTTCAAAAATTTTTTTTTTAGATCTTAATAATTCGAAAACGACTTGGTAGATTTTTATTAAACTTAGCACCAAGCATTTTTTTAATAATATCTAGAAGATTTTAAATACAAATTATTCTTATAATCAAAAATAACGGTACCTCGCATACAAGTGTTTAAAAACCAATGCGGAAAATCTTATTTTTCTCAAAAACGGCTACAACGATTTTGATTAAAATTTGTTATGTGACGATCTACCAAATTATTGAAAAAAATCAAAATTATTTTTTGAAAATTCAATATTTCACAATGGGAAGATGATTTTTTTCAAACCTTATTTTTTAATAAGGTAAGTAACTCTAAGAAATGACGTACCATTTTTTTTCTTAATTCAAAATTTTATACATAACCAATTCCAGATTTTATTTAATTAATTTATTTCTAATTATATTTTAATTTTTTAAGCCATAGGGCCTTATGTCACTTTCAACCGTCTTTCTTTGTTTGATAAATAAACCTAATAGATCTTAATTATTCAGACTTTAAAACCACAGTGTGACCGCACATAAGAGCAAGTTCATGCAACTCAGTAGTACATTTTATTTTATAGTAATTTGGACTTAAGAAGAAATTGATTCAAATGTAGCTCCAACCAAAGGGTGGCACATAAGTAACGTTAGATATGTTTCAATTATTGAATAAAATTTTCTGTTTACAAATTTTGTTTTTTTTTTTTTCAGAATTAGCTTTTGAAAAACTTGTAAAATTTATGATGGAAAGACTCCAAAAACAAAATTGTTCAATTTTATTTTAAAAATCGACATTCAATTATTCAAATACACAAATATCATACAGAAATTTCTTTCATGTTCGAAATACACCCAGAGCTCCAACAATTTACCGATTAGTTCAGCGTTTTCAGCAACAAGGGGCTGTCTGTGATCTTCCGCGTGCTGGGACCTCGTGCAGTTTGAAATTATGCGAACATGCGCGCGCTGCAAGCAAGTATTGAGGAAAACCACGACACTTCCTCCAGGTGACGTTCTCAGTAGTTGATGATGCCTATAGGCGGTCTTTGCAAAGAATTGTAATGCAAATAAACCTTTTCCGCATATAAGATTCAATTGGTTCACTAGTTGAAAGGAAATGAAATCTTTTAATATGCTTGGCGTTATTGGTGATCGGATAATATCGCGTTTTTTCTGACTTTAACTGGCCCGATTTAACGGCTCCAGGTGTGTTTCTTTAGGGTTACCTAAAAAGTAAGGTGTATGCCAATAAGCCAAGAACAATTCTTATCTAAGTCCAATATCCAAGAAGAAAAGGGTACGCTGGAACCTTCTTTATGAAAAGTAATGGAAAATGCTCTGGAAGAAGCACGTAAGGCCGAAACAAACAAATGAAATATCTTTAAAACGTAATGTGAACATATTTTCAAACCATAATCTATACATTTTAATAAATACCAAGGATACAATCAGAAAGAAAAATGTTATTCATCAAACAAATAATAACTTTACCTATGCATCACCCTGTAGTTTTAAACCACAAGAGTTAATACGATTCATTCGTTCATGTTTTTTAATTTGATTAAAAAAAATTTTAAAAAATTCAATTAAGAAAACGGATTCATTAATTTCGTGTGCTTTTTTTTTTAAATATGTATAAACAAGATGGCATATACCTACATACTCTGTTTTCCGCTCTAATTTACTTAAGGAATATTTTTCTTTGTCAATTAAAAAAATCAATTTTTAATGTTTTTTCTCAACTAGGTAGTAAGGATTTTAATCCAGAAATCTTAAAGCATTTTAAGTAATTTGATCTACAAGAGCAAGAACGTGCCATACATTCGCGAATTTTGTTTTATACATATATTAATAATGCAATTAAAAGTTTTAATTATTGCATTATTATATATGATACGATTCTTATTAATTTGATCTTGACAATGTTAATCATATTGCTGAATAATAATTGTGTAGATATTTGACTAACCGAGTTCTTCACGACTGCCATGGATACTATTATGAACAATTGAGAATAGATGTACAGTTAAACAAAATAATTAAGTGAAGACAACGAAAAACCACAACTATTTAAGACTTTAAACAGTAACATAAAAAATCGTTGCCATCCTCGAAAAACTATAACGTTCGCGTGTACACATCTCCTATTTTCATTATATAAGGTATCTTGAGCACGAAATTTTTCAATTCAAAAATAAACAAACTGCAACCCTGAATGCCTAATCATGAATAAGGACCAAGCGTATGTACGTACATACATACATATATATACAGGAACAAAAATGCCTACCATTTCCTGTAGCTGTAGTATACATACATATACGTACATAGTAGTAAATTGTTGCATAAAAGAGCTTAACAAAAAAACTAGGCCAATCGATACGGATTCTCTTCGGTTTTTGTACTTCGTCACTTCCGCCTTTCAGAAGAATGCTGAATCCTTACTGTCAAAATATCATCGTCAACGGGCTCCCCACATTCACTTTGGTTTGGCTGTTTTTTTTTTTTTGTTTAGATATATATACCTATGTGCATACGTATTACTTATATATACATATATATTATCAAACAATGAAATTGATTGAGCTATCTATGTAACTAACACCAAATCAATAATCAATATCCTTTTGGAAAAATTCATCATTCAACTTTTGCTAACGAGTCAGCAACACAATATAATATGTACATATACATATATATTTTAACACAAACTGAGAACATATTTTACTGTTGTTGTGATATGTGTTCGCAATATGTCTTCTTGTTTGTTGAATTTAGCCTTGAATGCGGTTATTTCTTACCAATGAAAATTTCAATAAAGCTACACAGCAAAAAATGATAATATTATAACAAAATGAAATATTATATATTTGTAATAAATTATCATAAATAAATTGAATAAATAATTAATATTTCACATATTTTAAATTCTATTTTTTTAATTAGTGCATCGTGCTGTTGCCTGTTACTACAACTTAATTGAACTGTAGATGAAAATGAATTTGAGATTATTGAAATAAATAAATTTGGCGGCGCAACAGATCGTATAGAGCCAGGGCCTAATGACATACAAGTTACAACCAGGGCTGTCGAGGTACTGCAATTGCAGTATATTTGTACTGCACAAACTTTCCAAACCTTGCGTATAACATTAGCATTGAGGATCTGGAATCTTATAATTGATAGCTCTCTTGAACTTTACTGAATTGTCTAGAGAACATGAATTAGAACGTTTCTGGTGTGATTTCTTTTCAGCCAGAAATGGCTTGGGTCAAGATTATTTCCATGACATCAAAATTTTTATTGGATCCTTATTTTCTTTACCACACAGCAGTGCTTCTTGTGAGCAAATCTTTCTTGCATTGGATCAAAACAAAAACCAGAAATTTCTTAAATGTGACTACTGTAAGTAGTGTCCTTTCAGCTAAGTCGTTGTTGGACAGTTACCAAACAAATGAATGGAAACCATCTTCAAATTTAATGAAGCAATACATTTTTAAAAAGTGATATGTAGGTATAAATGTATTTAATTACATTTTACATATATTTTAGTAAATTGCGAGACTGATAAATTATTTTTAACATGTGCAAAAAATATTCTGAAGTACAAATACATATTATCAATACTCAAAATATTGTGAAACTCATTATTACAAAAAATTAAGTATTAAGTTTAACTTTTAAGTTCTCAAACAAAACTAAAAGGAATAGTTAAAGACATCTCGTTTTTGCCACTGAGAAACATCTCTAAATTCATCCAGAATTCGAGATGGTTCAGGGAAGCACCCCATACATATAAGCTCCTTCCCTAACCCTTTCTTATAACCTTATCTCCTACTCCCTGGGGAGCACAATGGATACATTGAGATCCGAGTAAGGTAGTTTGGCTTGCCCTGTTATCACAACTCATAACCTAACCTAACCTAATAGTAAAAACTTTCTTTAACTTGACAAAGAACGAAAGAAAGAAAGATTTGAATCTAAATTCTAAAGTCTATAAAAAATGTAAGCAATGTTCTTTATATAATAATTTTGTTTTTCTTATTAATTAAAAAATTACAAATTACCTTTTTAAGTTAACATTTACACAGCTTATAGACTCCAGAGACTTACAGCTTGATAAAAATTGTTTGTTACTTGTGCATGTGATGAATACAAATAAATCCTTATATTTTTTCGCTGCATATTTCAATGAGATAACTATAAATATTACTTTTATTATAGGTATTTTTATCTTTGAAGTAAAAATAAAAATAATCATATGAACAATTTTTTTTTTGTTGCCGTACTGTCGTGTACTGATTTTTTTTCCCTTCAAGTACTGCTTTCTCAAAAGCTGAAACGACAGCCTTGGTTACAAATCTCCACCATTCCGGTGTGCGTATGTTATTGGCAGGCAGGAATGAAGGCTAAAGTGGGAGGTACTTTTTCATGACAAGAGATACTCAGTTTTTATGTTTAGGTGGTATATAGCCTGGAAGTCGAACACAAGACCTAACATCGTTTTTTAGCGTTTGACTAAAATAACAAAAACAAAATACTACTTAATAATGAAAAATTTTGAAAAAAAAGTTTACAAATTAAAAAAAAAAAATTTGAGTTTAAAAATAAATTTTTAAGAATAGATTTCTGGCTTTAAAAGCAGATATAATATGACAGTGTAAGTGTTGCCATTTCGCACCCTTAGAATAAAAGTGACCTAACTAAAAATTTCTATAACTTCTGATTTTTCAATAAAATGGCCTTTAAAAGCGAAATGAACTCTGAAACTAGTTTGTAAAAAAGTTGCCGAATTTTTTAGTTAGGTCACTGTCATCCTATGGGTGCGATTTGTTTTTGAATTTTTTTTTTTTCTTTTTAAAGTCAATTTTTTAATAAAATTCGAAGATGGCGGCTTAAGCACCTGCTCGATTTTGACAATAAAATATAAATGAAAGTGACCTAACTCAAAATTTCTATAACTTCTGATTTTTCAATAAAATGGCCTTTAAAAGCGAAATGAACTCTGAAACTAGTTTGTAAGATGGCGAAAGTTCGAAGATGGCGGCTTAAGCACCTGCTCGATTTTGACAATAAAATACACAATATGCTCCTAATAACCCTCTCTAAAGAGATGTGAAAGAAAATTGTTCAATTAAATATTGTCCAGGTCAAATTCTGGGACTGGGATTCAAAGGTTAGGCATAAATTGAGACGCGTTCAACGCTTGTGATTCGACACAGCGCAGCACGAATTTTTTTTGTTTTATACAATTCAATTGAACAGCGCATATTGATAAAGAAAAGCAACAAATTACGTGCGTTGTATTTCGTTTACTGTCCTCTAAGGGTTGGCCAAAAGTTTAACAAATTACACAGTGTTATAACAAAAAGTTATGAAAAATGTTATCAAAACAGGCGATGCGTGAATGGCCACTTATCCGATATAATCTTCCACACCTACAGCCAAATTAATAAAAAACGCTTATTCCACCTTTATTCCAAGAGTTAACTAAAGCAGGGAATAAGAGGGAAACCAAGATGTTCGTGGAATAGTAAATTGACGTTTACCTTAAGAAAATCTACTACAATAAATAAGATGCCTGTTTGGTAACTTGAAATTTTCCCCAAGTTTCGCCAACTTGGGTATTTTTCGTATGGGTTCTGACAGAAAATTATGGTAAAAAAAAAAAAAGCTCAAGTTACCAAACACACCTAAGAATTCTCTTGTTAATATATTTCTGTCACTATTGTTGTGCTGTGTGTTTTCTGTTTTGTTTTGTTTTTATTTATTTAAATGGAATGTTTCTAAGCACTTCCATTATAGATCATATACATGTATTTTTGTATAGTTTTCTTTTTATGGTGGTTGATGGCTGATTGTCCAATAATTAGAATATTTGGTTTAAAAACTCGATAAATCTAGCAGACATTATTAGTTTTATTCAAAGTTAAATTAGGAATCTTCACTTAGGAATTTTTTTATTTCAGAATAAGTTTGACATATCTGATTCTTATTCCTTCGCTAAACCACCTTCTCCGTTGGTTTAACTTAGTACACGTCATTTTTTAGATATTTTCTTTTATTCATAACATTTTGCACTTAGTCCACGGTAAAAGACCTAACCCTTCGCTGTTCCACGTTTATTAATTTGGCTGCTAAAGTTTAAAAATATCCATAAATTAAACTCTTATTTGCAATTTATTTCATTAGTTTTGTTTTTCTTTTGGTAAAAAAGTAATAGTACAGATTAACAGAGATCCCATGCAGTATACATATGTATAATAAAATATATATTATGTAAGTAAATTCAGAGGAATTCAAAAGCGCCAATCCTTGATTAAATAATTTGCATGCATATTTCGTTTGGTTTTAAGAGAAAACATTTGTTGACTCTTGAAATTTTAAAACACATCGTGGATGTGTTTTAGATTGATTAATTTACTTACCAAAGTCTTGATAATTATTCCACCAGATACGTTCGATTTGTGATTATCGACCTAACTTGTTCCGGAAATTCTAATCTCAGTTTGTTATTGTTGTGCAATTTATATGCAAAATATACTTTAGAATCAAATTCTTTCCAGTCAAACTGAAACAAAGATTATGCAAAATATTATATAATGTCGTTTTATCGACATGATTCGATTCGTTTATGGCGCATAGAAGATTTATTGACATTTAATTGCCGCATCTTTTTCTTTAATAAAATACACTTGTTCTTCAAAAATTCTAAAGACTACATTCAAATGAAATGTAGTTTACCTGGAAACATTTTAGTTCGTGTTACTTTAAATTACCTTATATATTATACGCAGCGCCATCTATTGAAAATTTGTCAAACTACAAAATTTCAACTTTCAAAGAAAACTTTATAATGTGTAAAAATAAAAATCAAAATAATATAAGTGGGTGTGGTAGTGGGAAAAAATTACACCTGTCAAGGTTCAAGAGAGTTTAATTGAAATATTTCAATTTTCTAGGAATGTTATAAGTAAGTAGGAATCACATACATACATATATGAAAATAAGCGTGGAAGTATAGGTGCATTTCTAAAATAATTATACATGGCCTGGTTATATGGCTCGAAAAAAATTTATTATAAATGTTCAGCCTTCCTGCAAGTATAAAATTATATTAAAATAAATTTTTGGTGTGGTAATGGGCGGAACAAATAAAATATTTCAGCATGCTTTAGGTTGAAGAGAGGTTTATTGCAAAATTTAACGTTCTTATTACGTTAAATAAAGACAAAACTGAAATAAAAGTGGGTGTGGCAGTGGGTGGATTTTACTCAAACTAATTTTTTAACTACCTCGCTGTTAAAAGGAACAAATTTTTAAAATTTCAGCTTTTGTTTTTGAGTCTATAAGCCTCATACAGGCAAACATTAATTTTTAATTAAAATGTATGGATTAAAAATTCTATATTTAAAAGAACAAAATATTTCGAATCGTCGAACCTCTTAGAATGCCTACTCCTCACCTTTCATTCTATTTCTTGAAGGTTCTGCTGCCATTTTAAGTTTTAAATATGGAATAAAGAAAATGTAAACAAAATCATTTTTTTATTTTTTTGGAACTAAAGGTATACAGGGTGTTTTGCCTATAAGATGCAACAAAAGGCTAGAGATGTGTAGGTTGGGTCAAGAGCAGAAAAATCGCAAGGAATGGGATGGAGGGGGTTATTCCTTCCATTCCACTTAGCCGGGAGGGACAATTTTCTCAAAAATTGACAACTGTTTCAGTGAATAGTTTTGAAAATTCATTTTTTTCAATTTCAATTCAATTTTGTAAAAAATATGAGCCTAGTTCCTTTACTTTGAAACTCTGTGCATTTCTGTGAATTTCTACACCAAAGTCTGTCAAAGTTCATATAAAAAAATAAAATTCACATTCAAAAGGAACACACCATGGTCAAAATTGTACGTTATTAGATAAGTTATATTTTTGTTCTCAATTCTAGTCAAATACTCAAAAACCAAATACTTAAACCTGTTAACTATGTACCTATATCCATATGTGTTTTTTTATTTTATATATATTTTTCGATTAAGATTTGCATTTTTTTTTCAAACATTTACTGTCATACTACTATAAATTTGTATAGTTTTTCCCTAAATAATTCTTCATTACTTTTTTCTAAAAAAAATATATTTGTACCTATATCTAAAAATAGACATGAAAGTCACTTATATCCGCTTGTGTGCTGGGTGATGGTAAATTCGATCAATCGACATCGACGTCACTCTACTTTTTTTTCCTATAACATCCATGTTTCCCTCTTGCCTCTTGGGGACAAAATTATTTGATTTCCTATTGAATTTCTTCGGATATCCGCTTGGCACCATTGATTGATTTTCAATAGATAATTTTGATTTTTTTTTTCATCTCTTTTGTCCTCTCTTTCTATCCTTTAATGTTTATTCATGGAAACTTACATATTTTTTCTATTCAAAAAAAGGATGTAAAAACTTTCTACATGAATGAAATTTAAGCATGTCCTAAATGGATAATCCAAGGTAAACATCATTTTACAATTTGATTTTTGTGATTTTTTTTTTATATTTTCTTAAGAACTTTTGATGGAGATTTTGATGTGAAGAAGGATTTGTTTTTAATCATTTGAGTGTAAAAGCCATTGCAGTTTGTTGAATAAATGGAAATTTAAAAGAAAATGTTTACGAAATTTCTCTAGATTTGCTCCCACGGTTGGTGAGTAATTGTTTTCGAAATAATAGCTTTCACAAGTTCCTTGGTAGAAATTTGAAAATTTATTTTAGAATACCTACTTGTATTTGCATAACCGTGTCGACTTTATCAATTTTTGCAGCTATAGTTTTGAGTGACATGTAACTACAATTACACTGAGAAAAACTCCTAACATTTACCAAAGTGGATGCATGGAACTTGGAAGAAGTCTTAAAAAGAATGCGCTGTATACCGAACCAAAATAGATGAACGTTTTTAAAAAAAAGCTAGATTCCTAAACTATATTCATTGCTACAACGTTCATAAACATAAGTCTTTGAGACCCCTTAGATTAAAAATTATGTTATTTTATATCTATAAATATTTTTGCAAAAAAAAAAAACGTAGGTTACTTTAAGGAACCTATGGGTCTGTCAGACCCATGTTTATAAATCCAGGGTTAAATGACTTTTTTTTGTTGAAAACGTTTGTTTATTTTTATTTTTTATTTTTATTTTTTATTTCCGATTTTTTCTTTATAAAAGTATTTATGTATATTAAAATTGTATAAAGAATTTAATTTTCAATCTACAAAAATGTGGTGAAATTTTGTTGTGGAATTTATGGCTCTCTATGTACCTATGGTGAAAAGCTTTTTATACCCCTCACCTCACCTGGAGGCAATTTGCTCGGGGAGGCAATTTTTCAAAATATTAATCAAAACAGACGTTAGTTATGTTCTGTTTTTATATTTTATTTTGCATTTGAATCCATTTCAGGGGCGACGAATTTCCAAAATATCCGGAAGGTAGATTGTACGAGGTAAATATTTATCAAAGCAGACATTAAAAGATTTTCGTACGTTCTGTTTTTATTTTTTTATTTTTATTTGGATCCATTTGAAGGACCGCAAATTTCCAAAATACCCGTGAGACAATTTGCTAGGTTGCGGCAATTTTTCAAAAATATTAATTAGAACAGACGTTAGAGTAGTAGTGTAGTAGCCAGTGGCATAATAATTAGTACGTACGACTATTACGCCCAAGGTCTTGGGTTAGATTTCCAGCCTATGCCACCTAAAAACCGAAATGTTTTTCACGGGTTACTGCCCCTTGCGAGGAATTGACGAATCCTACCAGAGTATAGCTCTTTCATGAAAAAGTGCTTCTCAACTTAGCATTTCGGATTCAGCAGAAAATTATAGGTCCCTTCCATTCCTGCCAATAATATACACATAGGAATAGTTGAGAATTGTAAGTCACTAAGCCCTGGTTCTACATGATCTGAGGGTGGCGCAATTTATTTTTTAATTTATTTATTTTTTTAGACGTTATTGTTAAAGATTTTTGTATGTTTTGTTTTATATTTTCTTTTCATTTGAATCCATTTTTCTTCAAATTGATAAATTTTATCAGTCCAAAGAAATTATTTAAAAGTTAACGAGCGATAACACTGCTTCACAGTGAAGAAAGTGTTGTGTTTAACACTTCTTAATAATAAAAATACCTACCTACATAAAATGCTGCTCTATTACTGCATATATTATGTAGATATGTCCAAGTACCTACTCTAAAGTTAAATGTCACAAAAAGGCGTTGAAAAAAGAATTCAAATTAGGAACTAGCGATAGAAGGTAATACAGTTTTGCTCAGTCACAGATTAATTCGTACGGTTCTTTTTATTTTACTGTTGGATTTTTGAACTAAATAATTGTTATAAATAATGAGAAGTTTCGATCTCATCTAAGATTAGCTGTGGTAAGTTTAACATTTTTTAGTGAACTGTAAAAAACATGCAAACTTTTTTTAAAAGATAAAACCAGTTTTTAATACTTAAATTTGCATGGGTTGCTTTAAAATATGTTTTCGTTAAAACAGCTTTGACCTACATTCCTGATTCTTCATTTTAATTCAAGAAAAATGGCAATCGGAAAATATTAGTTAAGCAGTTGTTTATCTTTGAATTTTTAAAACAGCAACAAAAATTAATGGTGTCAGAAAAAAAAATGTTAGGGGCGGCAAAAATTGGCTCTGCCCTGGGCGGCGAAAACCCACGCTACGCCACTGTCTCACCTGCCAAATGGGAAGGGGGGTTCAAACCAAGAAGAACCGACAGTCACACTCACACTATAATCTGCCCTAAACATTAAAAAAAAATCTCGTCAAAAATGCAGGGTTCTGCCAAAAATGAACTAAACATGAGTTAAGTTAACGTCGTAAAAAAAAGTTCTTGCAAGTCTATCACATATTGTACATAGTTCTATAAACATAGTAAACAACATCTCGACTTAACATATTCTTAGTAAATCACATTTATTTTTTACTGACAATATACTTTTCCCATGCGCGTAGTTAAGGGTGGGCAAGGGTGGTCGGCGCCCACCCTAGAAACCGTATTGCCCACCCTAGAAAATTGACAGTACTAACTTGTCATTCATTATAAAGACAATACAATTTATATTTTTCCTACATTAAGGTTTTTTAATAATAACAACGTATCACTATGTTCGTACGTATGTGGAATACGTGAAAACTAATTGCAAACACAATACCTGCAAACAAACGGGTAATTCGTTTATGTGCAGGTTCGAAAATCCGACCCTAATCCAACTCGATCTTTCGTTCTTGCATATAAACCAGATATTAAGTTTGTTCGTGTACTTCTCGGACTAAATCTGGCAAACTGTCAAATTTGGAGGAGTGGGGATGAAATTCTCTCAAAGAGAAGCGAAACTGTCTGAGATTACATGAACGCCTTAAACCAAAATATTTTCCAGTTTTTAAATGTCCACAAAAAGTAAACAAAACAACAAACTAAACAAAGCGACATTATTGAAGTTTCCATTATAATTTCATATTCTTTATTAAATTTGATAATGAACAAATTATAATAACATTGTAAATATTTGCAAATGAAAAATACACACTAAACAGGAACATCACGCAATTTATTTTTTAGTAATCCCAAATTCTATGAAGAAATTATAACTAAATTAGACAGAATTTAAAAAAAAAAAACACTGAATTAAAGTACACTCCACAAAATAAGTTGCTTAAATTACCTAAATATTTTCTTTATTAATTTTTTTATCAAACAGTTTACTAATTTATTAAAATATTTCACTTTTGTAAATGGACAAATAAAAAAAAAAACTTCTACCAAGATAAAAAAAAGTAAACAGCAGCCATTTTGTATTTTGTTGTTGTTCTTTGTCTTTCAGACTGGCTTCTGACAGAAAACAGAACTTACCAGTTTCTGCCCGAAGAAATTTCTCGGGTAAAAACTGGCAAGAAGGGGAAATTTTTTTCTCTCTCATGAGCGCTCTCTCCTGCCAGAAACTACCCAAAATTTGCGTACGCGAACGCCTTCGGAATAAATCTGGTAAAAAATTGTAGTTTTGGGTAGTTTCTGGCGCGTAAGCGAACGGACCTATTATAAGTTATATAGATAGGAAATATGGGGTGTCATTTCGGTTTTGCAGGAGTATGCGTTAAGAAAGGAATACTAGTCCAAAAATGTCATATCCACCAAGCTCATCTATGTTTTCAGCTCTTACTGCAGCATAAGTGCTGAAGCTTTGATATCAAAAAATATGTTTCAACTGAAAAATTGCGAAACAAGCATCGAGAATTTAAAACAAAATGTTTCAAAAGAAATGTTTCCAAACTTTTACAAACTTCTTCAGGCAGCGTTAGCTCTTCCAGTGAGCCCCGCCAGCTGTGAAAGGAGTTTCTCAGCAATGCGGCGACTAAAAAGCTGGTTGAGAACAACAATGCTCCAAAATCGTTTCTCTAATATATCACTACTTAATATTGAAAATGAAATAGTTAAAAATAAAATCACTTCCGAAAAAGTCCTGAACCGGTTCAGCTAAAAACATGTAAAATTAAAACTTAATTAAAAAACAAAAACTAATAAACAAAAGTCTATTTTGGTAAAATTTGGTTATTTTGTAAATCTTAATTTAGTGAATGCAATAAATTTTGATAAAATATACCAATTCTTTTTTTAAATATCAACTTTTTTAGAAAACAACATTTTTGATTTAGCAGAGTATAGTGTGGTGTCACTTCGTATGAGAGTGAACTAACTCATTTATTACAACACTTATGGTTTTGACCTAATGATTTTCTATTTAATGTAAATAGTTTTGAAAGTATTTTTATAAATTTTATTAAAAATTAAATTTAAAACTTGCGGTGGTATATCAACTGGCTGGCTGCCCCCCTAGACAAAATTCCTAACTACGCCAATGACTTTTCCCAGCAGCATAATATAGCAGATGTATTTAAGTTCTTCAAAATGCTTTAAGAATGAAAGAAAATCGATTCTCTAAGCCAAAAGCAATTTCTCATCTGTCTTAACAAACACATTTAATATATATGTACATATATAGGGAGCAGTTCCCAAACCACCCCCAGGTGTGTCGCACGAAGAAAACAGTAAAAGTTTTGACAGAAACCAACCAAGTGGAAAAATATCGAAGAATTTGTGCTCCAGTTTTGTATCCAAGATAAGAAGAAAAATAAACGAAATAAAAAACAAAAAGAAAAAAAAACTCTGCCCTTAAGGGAAGATTTGATGTGAAAGAAAAACAAAAAAATAAATGTAGGTAGGTATAAGATGGATTGATTGTTCAGTTTCTAGAGGAATTTAGATTTGTATGTAGGTATTTTGTATTTTGTTTTTCATTTTCTATAGGTATAGGTAGATCCATCATTTATAAAGTGAACCATTTTCTTCTTTTTTTTTTTAACACTTCAGAACTTGTTTGTTGTGAGATTAGAAAAAAATCCAAACCTACATAATATATTGAGAACAATAAAAACAATAATAAAGTGGAGAATTGATTCGAAACAATAAGCGTGTTCTTTTGTAAGTCCAGATAGAATTAGACGAAAAAACGACATCGAGGCTTCGCATCACAGCAAATAGCCCATCACTACCCTTTCAGCTTTTTGGCAAGCATGCACAACAAAAACTAATCAACCATGACACATTAAAATAAAAATTATTCCGATTTATGAAATAGAAACAAAGAATTTTATTTCTAATTTTTGATCAGCACCTACTTCAAGTTCCATTTTTGTATAGGTAACAACAAATGTTTGATTCATTTTCCATACAAACTATCGATAATAATTCGTGCTGGAAATAGTGTTTTTATTGAGACAAGAGTTAAATACCAGAAAATTATCTGGAATTAAGTAGGTAGTTGTTTTCACGTTTAAATTGCCTAACTCCGATGTCGTTTTTCTCACACAATTTTATAGGGACACCACGCCTAATAGCTGCAAATTTTGTTGTCGTTTTAGATCCAAATGTTCGAGCGTTTTTAGTATGATACCTATAACCTATACTTTGTTATAAAAAAACTAAGATTTTTTTTAAATTAAAACGTGTTTAGTATCGTAATTTATTTTTTAACATATTAGCGTATTTTATTTTATCCACATGATCTGATCTGGATCAGATCCTCAGAATAAAACAAACAGGATCACAGTGATATAGTCAGTGGTATATAACCATCTCTATTCTCATTGTGTTTGTATATTTTTCATGAGTTTTTTGGCTTTTTTCTTTGCGCTACAGTTAATACTACCTTACCATAATAATAACAAAAAAGGAGGTACTAGATTATGATATACATAGATCCAAATAAAAAGCAGGATTACATGTTGTTTTTGAATTTACGTGTTAAAATTTGATCCGGATAAGATCATGTAGATAATAAAATGCAGCTATTTTTAAACTTAAAACCTTCATTCATATGAATTATTGACATTTGTAAATTAAACTTAGAAAACGCATAATTAAAAAAAAAAAAATTAAATTTACACTCACTCATCTGGGGCCTATTTAAGGTCACATAAATTGTCTATAATGTGTACATAATGAATGTGCCGTGAAATAGGGCCCAGATCTTAAGTGAGGAGCTTTTAAATTTAGTTTCCAAAGTCCCCTTTCACACGAGGAAACTGATTTTCTTCGTACAAATGCCGTACAATTTTTTTTAGCAAAAAATGAAAATCTTTTTTTCTTAAAAACGTGTTTAAAACTTTAAAAAACTCAGTAAATTAAAAAAAAAAATATAAGAAAAAATTAACAAAAATGGTACCTCACAAAAAACTATTTTTTTTTTATTAAATGGATAATTTTTTTGTGGATGATGTTTCAAAAAGTTTTAAAAGTATTTTATACCAAAATTTTCAATTTTTTTTTTTTTGATTTTTAAAAAAAGTTTAAATTTTTTTTGAGAACTTAATAATTCGAAAACGACTCAATAGATTTTTATTAAATTTAACACTTAGCAGGTTTTTAATATTACCTCTCAGATTTTAGCTAAAAATTACTCTTATAACCAAAAATAACGGCAACTCCCATACAAGTGTTAAAAACTAGAGCTCCTTATTACACGGATATTTAAAAACACGGATACACGTGTTCTTATAATATCCGAATATTAATCCGTGTATTTCGCGTATCCGTGCATCCGTGGCACATCCGTGTGTCCGTGTATTCGAAGATCGAGTATTTTAAATAGGGCCAAATTAATGGGATTTTTTTCATAAAAATACAACAACGACTTGGTATAGTCGAATTGGTTAAAAAACGTTTGCAAAGTTTTTTATATAAGACATAAATATTTTTTTTTAATTTTTTTTCTCACAATTTAAGATTTGTTAAAGAAGTCAAATAGAAAAATTTCCGAAGCTGTTCAATATTTTTTTCTATAATCATGTTGATTTGTAACAAATTTTCAGTTTAAACTAAATAAATAAATTTGTTATGGTAAAACTTCGAGATGAAGAAATTTAAGGGAAATTTATTTAAATTTAGTTTCCAAAGTCCCCTTTCACACGAGGAAACTGATTTTCTTCGTACAAATGCCGTACAATTTTTTTTAGCAAAAAATGAAAATCTTTTTTTCTTAAAAACGTGTTTAAAACTTTAAAAAACTCAGTAAATTAAAAAAAAAATTATAAGAAAAAATTAACAAAAATGGTACCTCACAAAAAACTATTTTTTTTTTATTAAATGGATAATTTTTTTGTGGATGATGTTTCAAAAAGTTTTAAAAGTATTTTATACCAAAATTTTCAATTTTTTTTTTTTGATTTTTAAAAAAAGTTTAAATTTTTTTTGAGAACTTAATAATTCGAAAACGACTCAATAGATTTTTATTAAATTTAACACTTAGCAGGTTTTTAATATTACCTCTCAGATTTTAGCTAAAAATTACTCTTATAACCAAAAATAACGGCAACTCCCATACAAGTGTTAAAAACTAGAGCTCCTTATTACACGGATATTTAAAAACACGGATACACGTGTTCTTATAATATCCGAATATTAATCCGTGTATTTCGCGTATCCGTGCATCCGTGGCACATCCGTGTGTCCGTGTATTCGAAGATCCGAGTATTTTAAATAGGGCCAAATTAATGGGATTTTTTTCATAAAAATACAACAACGACTTGGTATAGTCGAATTGGTTAAAAAACGTTTGCAAAGTTTTTTATATAAGACATAAATATTTTTTTTTAATTTTTTTTCTCACAATTTAAGATTTGTTAAAGAAGTCAAATAGAAAAATTTCCGAAGCTGTTCAATATTTTTTTCTATAATCATGTTGATTTGTAACAAATTTTCAGTTTAAACTAAATAAATAAATTTGTTATGGTAAAACTTCGAGATGAAGAAATTTAAGGGAAATTTATTTAAATCTCGGTTAAGAGCTCGTTGAAAACGTAATATATCACTTTAGACTGTATGAAGTTTTGTCATAAATTTAATGTTATAAATTGTAACCCTTTTTATAAATAAATAAATAAAATAGTTAAGGTGACAGCTCGTGTGACTAGGGCCTTGTGACTTACACAATTTTCTGCCGAATCCGAATGGCTAAGATGAGAGGCATATGAAAAACATTTCAGTTAACTGGGTGGCATATGCTCAGGGACGTCCCGTACTCTTGCAAAGTGGGTAGACAGTTACACATTTGGCGAATGGCAAATGGCGAATCGTGGCTACACAAAAAGCATATGGGTTAGCAAAATATTTTGTTGACTTTTTAACTTCCATAAAGCCAATCGTATTTTGTGTACCATTGAAATATCCGAACATTTTTGGAATAGGTTGATTCCTATTTGATAGATCCCCGAACGCGACAACTGTCTTCGGCTTTACCGATTATCGATCAACCTTTGTGCCGATCATATCAGATATGCTGGGAATCTAATCTTCGGCGTAACAGTCCTACACCCTAGTTTATTCATGGTAAAATCAACAAGAGAAGCTTGTACCTTTTCCTTAGAATAGTACTTGTCTCTTATATAAAGCCTTTCCGATTGGTAATATGCGGAAGAACAATTTGATTCATGTAAAGATGTTGTCGGTTTTTTTCTTCTTTTCGAAATAAGAACTATTGTTATGTTAAAAATCGAATAGGTTGTTATAGAATGAAAATCATTACTCCACCAACTTACAAAAAGACTAGCTACCGAATAAGTTTTCTTGAACTCGAAATTTGTCTAGCCACAGTAAAAGTTCTTGGTTCAAAAGAACATCATAAAGCTAAGAAACTCACCAACACAATGGATGATTCAAAACATATATTCGAATTTGTGAAACAACCTTACAAGCACCAAAAAAAAATACATATTGTTTTCGAAAATTTTCTTTGTTCAGGAATCAAAAACGTGTTAACTATTTCGGGGTGTTATAAGCCTATATATATAGAGTGCGACCTTTAGTCGTGCATTTTATTTATCTTCGTTAGATGAAGAACATCAAACGACTTATAAAAAGTGCACTACTGAATCCTCAAAAAAAAATGAGGTTATAGCTGATGTCTACTTCAAACGTGATTGCAAAAGGAACACGACAAACTGCTTCCAATGTTCACATCTACTTTAAGATTTATGTATAGGTTATGTGTTGCAACTTGCAAGTCGCAAAGAAAATTATACAACAGTTTATGTCATAACATCCGCCAACTCCCACAAGGCCCTCAACGGATTATGTCCATCACTACACTGTTCTGGAATGAGGGGAACGGAAACCGAACCTCAGAGTAAACAATGAAATGTGCCGCTCTCATGCTGATTTTCAGACACGAGTCATATCATGATGACAGGGGGTGGTAGAATGTTTGCTGTGGTTAGTTGCAAGTTGCAATGCAATAGTACAAGTGATGTGTTGAGTTGAGCTTCTATTTCCGTCGGCCTTGTTTTCTTTAACATCCTCGTCTGATATTCCTGAAGCACAGTGTGGTCGTTTCTTAATGTTTCAAAGTTGGTACTTTTTCTTACTTTTTTTTTATCAAATTTCAATTTAATGGTCAACGTGAAAAAAGGCAAATAGAAGACCATCTACCTAACTCATGAAAATAAATAAAAGTATAGAAATTAAAAAATTATGTTCGGAAAAAAAATTCCTCAAATTTGGTAGATACTTTTCTGTATTGTTTATTCTCCGAATAATTTATTTAAATTCGAAAACAAAAAATCGTATACTCTCTCACTCTCGATAAATAAATATGTACATTTGCATTTGCAACATAAATTCAATTTTAATTTTTTTGACATATAACACCAGTAGCATGCTACCAACGACAACACTGTTTTTGGAGCGGACTTAGGGCGGAAGTATTCGGGTAAACCACACTGATTGCTCCTCTGTACAGGATTGTGTGAAAGTATGCATTTTATCCAGATTATACCGTAAACATTCTGCAACCCATTTAAAAGTTCCCCCAGGACGTTTCCTTTGGCCTATTATAATACAGACTATATGCAGTGGCAGTTAAAGCCCAAAGGATTTTAAATCGATTCAAATATAAAGTGTGTGTGTGTTTTTTTTTTTTTTTATTGCATGTTGAGTGGATTTACTCGCGGACATGGAAGAAATAAAGTACCATGCCGACATACAGACTCGTTAAACGATAATGTGATATAAAGCAATGCATAAGCTAAGGTTACCACCTTGATAGATTTTTTTTCAATCTTAATAAACCTTGTTAATAAGAAAAACAATATCATCTGCCTAAAACACGTCACACGTGTTAGCCTGGCACAAGAGTAGACAACTTATTCGTTGGCTAGTTTTTCTTATTAATAAACAAATTTTTGCTTAATAATATCTTTCTAGTTTTTATCACTGGAACCAGACCCCATAACTTGGGGTGTGGACTTCAAGAACTTTGATTGATGTAGGACAAGTTTTGCAGTTCTAATTGATTTTGCAAGTTATATATTTTTTTTTCAAAGATAAGGTGTAAATATTTCAGTGTATGTTTTAAGCCATGAGTTATTCAATTCTCCAAACAAATTAAAACGAAGCTAACTTTTACTCAGAAGCTTTTTTTCAAATCTATCGAAATCAAAGAAATAGTTGCGTTTTCACTATCAAAATAGATAGAATGACAGGACCTCTCTATTTCGAACTATTTTGACACACATCTGTCAGAAATATCTCATCAGTTAATTCAAAAAAAAAAAATAACGAAATTCGATGAGTTAACTCAGGATCTAAATTGATGAAAAACATTTTTCAGGAGTTAATTCAGGTTGATATCACACTATTATTCTTCAAGTGGCAACCGTATGCATATAATAAATTATTCGGACATCCAGACTAGAGTATCACGTCGAATAAGTTAATCGTTCACATTTCCCTGTTTAAAGATTTATAAGTTGATGCGAGATATTAAGAATTAGTGTAAGATATCATTAGCCTGTAATTTAAAGAAAATTCTTTGATGGATGTACACCGATTAAGATAAAAATTCACATGCAACATCTCATGTGTGGTGTAAAGACTTTAATTGAATCTGATGAGATCATTTGACAAAGAAGAAGATAAACTTGAAAATAAATTAACAAGTATCATTAGTTCGGCATTATAAAAAGACCTAGTTAAGGGTATTTATGTTTTAAACTATAGTTAACCAGTGCTTGCTTTGCATTGCTTATAATACAACATATGAATACGGTTTATATTATCACACAAAAAAAATCACAAATTAAAAAATCAAAAAACAGGAAAAAATAATAAATTTGAGAAAACGCAACAGATTCAAATTTAAATGCTAAAAATATTTTTTCTTAGTAAGTACACAAACTTTCAAGACCTTCTATAAAAAAAATAGGGAGATTGTAAGACTCGGAAGATCTTTTTTAATATAATAGGAGGAAAAATGCTTTTTTAACGGTTGTGAGTAATCATCAGTCCGTTTACTTCCCCAACCTACCCATTTCTGGCATTTTAAACACAAAAGACTTTCAAAATTCATATAAAAAAATAAAACTGGTAGAATCAGGCAGTTTCGGGCAAGTATGCGAACAGGCTTATTATTTTAACTGCCGTCATTTTTACAGATGTCATTTTGACACATGTCATTTTGACAAATCGCCGCCTGAGTACTTAAGTGCTCCAAAGACCACTTTTTCGAGAAATGGAGTTAATGATGCAGTTATACTAAATCAAATTTTCTCTATCGATTGGTGATATTCCCGTTGTCCTATCTTCCATAATAAGGAAGTTACAGAAGTCAGGTTTGCTCCATAGACCACAAATTTTCGGTCTTTGTGGTGCTTATTGGACGTATATCCAAAATTTGTACTACGTGGGGCAATCTTTCAAGAAGTGTTCTTATTATAATCGTTTAATGCTCAAGTGCCCTATATCCATTCTTGGAAACTTAAAATCTACGAACCAGGCTTAAAATCATGCAAATGCAGAAAGAATATTTCAATAATTACAACGCGGATAGCCTAAATTTTAATTTTGCTAACATGAAGTATGCTCCAGCAAAAGAAATCAACTATTACAAAATGATTTATCCAGAAAAAAACAAGTCTTCTTGAATAAAGTGACATTACGTGGTATGGCGCAAGCGAGTACTTCAACAACATTTCGTGTGTCAAAAAATTGCTATTTCTTATAATGCTTTAAACCCATCACAAAAAATAGAAGACATCGTTTAATGTTTTCCTAAATGCCTCAGGGGGACTTTTCTAAAATTATTCTTTATCTAACATAAAAAGTTTTTAAGTCAATTAATTTAAACCGCCTAAAACAAGTTGTGAAAAATTATAATAATAACGAAAAATAAGCAAAGACTGTTCCTGTAATTAAGATTAACTTTGTTCCTATGTATATATAAGATACTATATTTACTTAACCGTATTAAATGTATTCTAGAAAACATTTTTATATTGAAACAGAAAAATAAAAAAAAAATAATAAAATTAATTTTGTTTTAAAATAAAAACAAAATCATTTCCATAAGATTACATAATATTATGTAGGTACCTTAACTGCATTTAATGCATGGAAAATTTAATTTTTGTTTCATATAGGTTTTGCATTCGTATAGAGGTCTATATCCATTTCTGACTTTTTTCATACTTTTATTATTATTTTTTTCAACAACCTTAACAGTTTTTGACTTCACTTCTTTAAATTACATCAAAGGTATCTTCAAATAATATCTATTAAAATTCAAAAGTCATATTCTCGTTTTCTGAGGAACAATTTCAAAGTCTTTGGGACACTTAAGTACTCAGGCGGCGAAACGTCATTTTGGCAGATGTCATTTTATCCGATGTCATTTTGACAGATGTCATTTTATCAGATGTCATTTTGACAGATGTTATATTGGCAGATAGCTATTTAATGGGTATCATGAAACAGCCCCATTTGTTGGGCATACAAGCAACACCCGATATGTATACTGAGATATCAGCAATCTCAATTACATTATTTGTCAGACAAATTTCTCAGTTTTGTTGTCAAAAATTGAGGAAATCAAGTTTTAAATTTGTTTATCCAATTTTTGAAGGAGTTATGTCATTCGTGTCGTTCATAATAGCGTGAATATACCTATAACTTTTTGCAGTTAAGTTCTGCAGAAATGTTCATAGGTAGTATGAATAAATGGAGACCAGTAGCATTACTCTATCTACAGTTATTTGATATGTTATAGAACTCAAATTTAAAAATACAATAATTATAAATTCTGTTTACATACATGTATGTAGGTACACACTACGCACATGTCACATTTGTTTGTATGTAATTTAAATTAATGCAAAAAGGTTAAAATTTTATTGATACCTATGACATGTTTAAACTAAATTTATAGTCCAACTGTCACAGCAACAAATGACAGTGACACACACAGATTACACAAAATCTATACCTACTACCTCGCTAACTTGAAGTTCTCCTCCGCTGCAGAAATGTTTGCTTACAGTATTAAACTGAATATTGTGGTGACCCCGTGTTCTTATTTTTATCCATACCTATACATAGTACCTACTACCTACCCACTATCAACTCATTCTTTCCACTTCAAAAACGTCGTTATTTTCCACCATATAGTCTTACATAAATGTAGTTCTTTTATAAGAATACCTCGTTCACAATTATGATTACTTCGACCTTACTCCTTATCTTATCCTGTCTTACATTTTCAACTTAAGGGTACACGATTTAATACTTTTCTATTTTAAACTACATATACAAAACCCAACCCTCCGGCCCCATCTTCACTTCTATTCAAAAAACTTGAATATGCCTTTACATTTACACAGAATTCATTTAGTTGTGCAACATAAAAATAAAATATCATCACAATAATAGCGGAGGACGCAGGACGAACGAAAATATTTTCCAAACTTGGCGTAGCCGCATAGGACATTCCTTCATTCAAAATTTATTTCTAAGGCGCAGAATTAGAAAATAAAAACAAGAAGGTAGGTAGTAGGTAATAAAAAAAATAAACTCGAAGACAAGAAAAAAAAATTAAACAACAACAAAAGAAGGTGAACAAAACAACAAACGAATGGCATAAAGTATGTTAAGTAAAAAAATAAGAAAACACACAAGATAAAGAGAGAGAAGAGAGAGCAAAAACTCCCCAAGGACACAATTTCTCAAATATCAGCTGTGGAATTTGATGGTGTGTATTTTAAGAAAGAAATTTAGTACTTTACACTCAGGGTTTTTTCCACTGATCATTTTACAAAATAAAAAAAAAATAGATTTCAATCTAAAAAAGTGGAAATCGTTAGTTCGAGAACTACATAAATCAAAAAAAATTTTTTGCAGGAAATAATGCTTAAAACTTTTAAAAAACTTCGATCGAGCTATATTTTCGGGCACTAACTACATAGCGGCGTGCGTCATCACCAAATGTTTAAAATTGGAATTAAGATAAATTAATTTAAAAAATTAAATGTCCGACAAATACCACAATTGTCTCTATACTTTGTGGTACAATAAAATGAAAAATCAAAGCTTTTGCAAACTTTGTGATAATCCAAATGATTCCAAGTGAGTTGTTATTTTTTGTGTCAATAATTCAACACTTAATTATTTACCCTACTTTAATTAAGATGGAGCTAACAGTCCCGAAAGGACCATAGCCTCAACCAATAAACCTCTTTAGCCAGCCAACAGCAGGTCCTAAGTTATAGTTGCCTCCAGTTACAGACAAACATTGTTAATCTTCAAAAAACTAGTACAAAAATAACTTCTGAAAATGTATACAAGATTTCTAAAATTAAAAATTAAACCTGTTTTAGCATTGTTTTTAAATTAGTTTATGATACAAAATCAAATTCAAATAGGTCGTAATTTAAACAGCTGAAATCAAACTTCTAAGTATTCCTACAAAAAATCGAACTGCTACAATCTCTTTACGAGGTATTAAATTGCTTTAATATTTGTGAGTTATATACATATATACCCAAATTAAGTGTTTGATTAATAATTTAAATTATTGCGAATAATCTTGTCACATATCAACATAATGTATGTATATATGTATATACCTATATAAATAAAAATAATATACATATTCCAAAATTATTATGAAACTAAATATTTAGCCAATCTGTGATAATTTGGTGATAAAAGCATTGTTTACTTTATTGTTATTGTGCTTACTTTAGATTATTTAGATGTTTCTTTCTACTTAGTAATCAAGATAAATTTTCGATATATGTAAGTGTAGTACCTACTTAGATTCATCGAATGATTAACTGATTTATATTGAATTCTTAATCAATCTATGCATATGATCAGTGGCGTACGCAGGATTTTTTTTTTTTGGGGGGGGGGGGCTCAACCTCAATTTTGGTAGAAGTTTTTTTTATGGTATCACTAAGAAAAAACTAGCACGAAAATGAAAAATTTTCAAATTATTAACCATCTTATATGAATAAGGACTAAAAAAAGGAAAAACACTCCCTAAGTTATGGAGTAAATTTAATTCAATTTTGATATTTTTAGTTTGAAATGGTAAAGTAGGTAATAGAATTTGGTGGAAAAATTAATTCCATTCTCCTTTTTTTAATTCACCATATCTTCAGGGATTACATCGATTTCGACTAAGCCAAGTTTTTAACCGTCAAAGTGGAAAACGAACGTCCTGGCTCTGCAGACGTTAGTTATTTCGGTTCCATCCTTCCGCATTTGTTTTTAAAATATTGCTACCTCAGTCAGTTCAATTTCATTTTATTTATTAAGCCTAGTACTAAGTCCGAGTGTAAATGAAATTTTCATATAAAAGTTACGCGTATTTCACTGGTATGAAATTCACAACAAGAATTGAGAACCAAAATATGAAAACCGGTTATTCAATCAATTTTTATTTCCCAATGTACAGCAACTTAGGAAAAAAATTAAAGTTGTTGCGGAAAATTGTGACATTTGTCAATCAATTTGTTTTGCTCAAAACACAATTCAATCAAGGAGGAAAAAGGAACAAAACGAATTTAAACACTCTTTTATGAACTTTTTCAAGATTCTGATGACAGCAATATATTTTTTTTAAATAAGCAGAAGAAGAAGAAGAAAACCCAAATAGTAAGAGATTTGTTATTTTTGTTTTTATCCTTTCATTTTTTTAATTCAAAATAAGTGTAAGATATTGAAAACTGAGTATCAAGAATTCATATGAAAAATTAATCAGCCCTATCACAAATTCCATCGTAATCGAAAATGTGTTAGGAAACACGAATTTCGAAATTCGGGGAATTTTCTATCACAAATTCTGAATGAAACGGAAATAAGACTTCCTTTTCTACGACAACAGACTCTTGTCGTAGCCAAGTGGAAAACGATTGTGATTTAGTAAAAAATAAATAAATTAAACCATTTTATTTTTCTAACTTTAATTTATTTTTATGTTGAATCTTGGGAAAAATGCTAAAACATTGTTGAATAAATAAACAAATATCTACAACACAGTTTTTTTCACGATCTCAATCATTTGGCAGCTGTAATAGTGCTCAGGGAATATGGGAATTTTTTTTGCGATATTTGTTTAAACAAAGAGTGTAGCCGTACTTAATACAAATGTTCAGCTTTTTTTGTGGAAAATAAAAAGGGAAAAAAATGTGACTTTTTGGAAATGTAATGATTCCATTCGTATTTCGTGAATCGTTTTTTCGGGTTTCGTACACTGAAAATAAATTCCTAGGTAATATTGATAAAAAAATTTTTGTACACTTCAACAAAACAATTTTATCGTTTTGATAAAATTTTATCAATATAATTAAATAATTTTATCTGTTTCACAAAATTTTAATAATTTTTATCAGTTTGATAAAAAATGCACAACAAATAATATTTTCAGTTTAACAAAACACGTTTTGTTACTATAACAAAGTAAAACTGAGATTTTTTTCCTATCCACAACTTTTTTTGTGGAGCAAACAAAATGTTTGTTGCATCTACAAGAATTCAATTTTGTAAATATTTGTCAATACTACAAAGTTTTTGTTAATTTTTTTTATCAATTTGACAGAAAATCAAAGCATTTAAACAATATTTTTGTTGTAATGAAAAAATTTTGTTCGATGTTTGGTTATTTTGTAGTACTGATAGAATAAAATTGTGATATAGATAAAACTATTTTGTAAGTAATTTATTTTGTCAGTTTTACAATTTAAATTTTGCTGTACCTATGTGCAAAATTGTAATTTATCCATTCTACAAAACATTTTGTTGGTATGACTGAAAATTTGTGTTGCATACCTCAATATTAGTTTTTCCGTAAAATTAAAGTTCACACTCGGTTTGCAACGAAATGTATATAACAGACCGATAAACGCACACAAGAAAACCGTGTGGTCCCCCATAATTTTTTGAAGCTCACAAATAATTTTTTTGGATTCAACAAAAGAAATTTGTTATTTTAACAAAATATTTGGTTAATCTGACAAATTATTTTCGTAGATTCAACAAAAATAAATTTGTTGAGCTGAAAAATTAATTTTGTGGTTTCAACAAATCAAAGTTGTTGAATTGAAAATTATTTTATCAACACAATAAATTAAATTGTAAATATGACAAAAACATTTTATACAATTAAAAAACTTTTTGTTTATTCAACCAAATATTGTGATGTTATTTTGTAAATATGACAATTATTTTGTTAATATGACAAAATGATGCTTGTCAGTTCAACAATTTTTTTTGTCACATCAACAAAAGATACACACTTTTTGTTAATTTTATCTATTTGATAAAACATTTTATGGGGCGTATGTTGACAAAAATTTTGTTGCATCAACAAAATTTTTTTGTTGTAACGACAAAATAAAATTTTGGTTTGTTACTTTTATCAATTTGATAAACCATTTTTGTTGGACGTATATTGACAGAAGTTTTATCAGCTCAACCTACATTTTTATCATATATACCTACCTACATTTTATTTTCAGTGTAGTGGAATAATTCATTCGGGGATTTTCCGAGAAAATAGGTATAATAAAAGAGTTTATTATGTTTATGAGTGCATTTTATTCAGGTGATGCATGGGATTTCATTCCGTTTAAGGGTTTTTTGAAGTGGATTGGTCCGAGTTCCAGCTGGACATAGAAAGTTTTTTTCAAGAACAAAGACCAAGCACCACTAAAAAGAGTCTGATGATCGGACTGGCAGTCGTGAAATAGCTATAACTCCAGCCTATAAAAACTTGGTGTTAGCTCACTCATTGCTCATTCAAACCTTCAAAAGGAAAAAAAATTAAATGTGTGATATCGTTTTGATACTTTTGCCTGATAGCAAAGGATATAAGAATACTGAGATTCGTTTGAAATGTCAATCAAATTCAAGATTACTGTGGTATGAACTAGTGATTTATTAGCGATATCCATATTCGTTTAGTTTTTTTTTAATTAATATTAAAGAATATTGTTATATAAAGGAAAAATCTAACAAAAATGAAATTTGAATGAAAAAATGAATAAAAATATACTTCGAAATTATTATAAATAAATCTAAGCATAGAATGTCATTATGCCACTGCGTACGCCAGTGCATATGATATGAGGAAAATATTAGTATTGATAAATACTTAGACGGTGACACAACGAGACATTAGACTATGGAATGTCCAATGCATTTGAGCGCCTTGCAATCACCAACAAAAGCTAATTCGACCCTGGGCGAGAATTTCAATTTTGACAGATAGGCTTCTGACATATCACGTTTCAAAGTATATTTGTATTTTCAACAAATTTGCGTTTTTTAAAGCAAAATGCTATGAAATGTCAATTTCAAAGTATTCTACGATAATGCATTTACATAAAAAACATCACTTCACATTAATTTATGTAGAATTTGAGACACAATCAGCCCGTGAAATGAAAAGATTGTTAATTCCATATTATAGGTGTTTTTACACAATTCAACACAGCACGGCATGTTGTTTTATATTTTTTTTTTATAAAGTATTGCAAGTTTTCACTATTCTTTTTCTTCTTTTATTTCATTTTTTTTTTATTTAGTTTAATTATCTTTTTTCACTATTTTAACATTTGAAAATCTAGAAACACTTTCCTTTAGATCGGAAAAATGACAGATAAGCACCTTTTTTTAATTAGATATATACCTCTTCCTTATCTTCTAATTCTAAGGGATCGTCAAATTCCTTCGAAAACCTCTTTATTAATAATAGGCCTAACGCGTTATTACATAGATATGAGGATTAATTGACTGGTTGACGTAAAAAAAACTCGCCTGTCATGTTATAGAACACAGAAACTTTTTTGTTTCGCATCAGTTAACAGCACATACTGTTATAAACAGAACTGTTATAAATTGAAATGTCTAGACTCTAAAGCCACTTCCTATCCTAAAACTAACCAAATGAAGGGAAAGTGGTCCTTGAAAGCCACAGCTTTGTAAGTGCAATGGCGATCCTATTATACTTGCTCCATAGAGCAAGTATTGGTTCCGTGGAAAACAAATTTTAGAGGTTTTTATCATAATTATTTAATTAATACCTAAATGACTAAGAAATCTGGATTTCAGGATTTTAACCAGGATTTTAACAAACCCAAATACCCATAACGGAAATAGGCATTCATTCAAAAAATGGCTTACATTCAGGGGCTTAACCGATTTTTTTTAATGACTAAACGGATTTTGTTATATTTTTGCAGTGCTTCTGCGATGCTTCTAAATACGTAGTTCAAACAATATTGCATTTAAAAGTTTTTTGAATATATTTTGTTTGGGAGCGTATCGGAAGGGTTGGGTTCGATATCCCGCTTTTTATAATCCCGTTTTTTAAAATCCCGGTTTTAAAATCCCGCTTTTTATAATCCTGTTTTTTAAAATCCCGCTTTTTCAAGATCCCGCTTTCTATAATCCCGTCTCTTATAATCCCGTTTTTTATAATCCTGTTTCTTATTATCCCGCTTTATCAATTAAAACTACTTGTTTTAACTCCCACCAAAATTTCGTTGGAACTTAGTTCATAAATTTGGGAGTTAGTTCATTTGGGTCTTATTTCATTATGAAATAAGTCCCAACGATTTTAATAAACAGTGAGGTATGTATGGGGGGGCATGCTGCCCCCCTGCAACCCCCCTGCTTGGGCACACTATAGGATTTGGGGTAGGTGCGAGGTTGGGTGTATGCAAAATTTCTTTTTATCATTTTGGTAGTTGGCAGTTAGTTCCTAAAATGATGGGAATGAGTTCATAATTAACCAAGTTTAATACCCAAAATAATTGCGAAAAACGGGATTGGCGGGATTTGGCGGGATTTTAAAAAGCGGGATTTTAATACATTAGGATTATGAATAACCGGGATTTTAGAAGACGGGATTTAAAAAAAACGGTATTATAGTAGACGGGATTTTAAAACTTTTTTTTCGGGATTTTCGAAAAACGGGATTTTAAAAAGCGATTAAAATCGTTGGGACTTATTTCATAATGAAATAAGACCCAAATGAACTAACTCCCAAATTTATGAACTAAGTCCCAACGAAATTTTGGTGGGAGTTAAAACAAGTAGTTTTAATTGATAAAGCGGGATAATAAGAAACGGGATTATAAAAAACGGAATTATAAGAGACGGGATTATAGAAAGCGGGATCTTGAAAAAGCGGGATTTTAAAAAACAGGATTATAAAAAGCGGGATTTTAAAACCGGGATTTTAAAAAACGGGATTATAAAAAGCCGGATATCGAACCCAACCCATTTTGTTTTTAATCACAAATTGAACTGTCACCATACATTTTCAAATATCTAACCACATTAGGCGTGATCCTTTGGGCTCCAGCATTATCTACTTCTACTCTATGGTCAAACTGTCAAAGTTGTTCAAAGCACTCCAATATTGGCCGTGTTCAGGTTTGTATCCAAAGCGATCTGGATAGCTTTGTGTTGTTGTAATCCCTTGTAAAATTACAGCTGATGTCAAAGCAGCTGTTGCCAAAAAATAAATCTCAAGCTATCCTAAAAATTCTAAGATACTCAACAACAGCTACTTGCGTTCAGATGTTCAAGCTCTCAGTTTCTTGCTGTGGAAATAAATCTTTATCCTTCTACTTAATAATTTAATCTTGATTTGATATTATGTAATTGATTTGATATTATGTAATTTTTTTTTACATTTTTCCCTCAAAACATTTAGGACCAGTTTGTTCACAGTGGGTTAAATTTGTACCATGACTTCCAAGGGCTCTAATAAAATGGCGTTAATCAACCAACATCGGCTGATTTGATAATTTCATGACTAACAACTCGAATTATGGCTTTCTTATAAAAATTTTGGTTACCATGAACATTCGATGATTGAAGTTGATTGGCTGTGAAAAAATTGGCCCTTAGAAAGCTTAATGATTGATTGTGTTGATGCAAAAAAAAGCTGGTGGCTTTAATTATTACTTATCATTTTAAAAAAATGTCTCAAAAATTTCAATATTGATTTTCAATTATTATAGCTATAACTAGCTTCTAACACATTACACTGTTATTTTTATATATAAATTTCATTTTGTTTGTGCGAAGCCACGGCGGGCCAGCTAGTACAAAATAAATATAAAATACCAGACAAACCCATCCAATCCGGTTTTGGTCGTTCGAAAACATAATACATATCCGATGCAAAACGATACCCTATCGGCCTATCATTGGAACGCTTAGTGAAGTGACTTAAGCTAAGTACAGACGTTTGTCAGATCTTACAATATTGCCAGATCTGTCGTGAAAAAACTGTTCCAAATGTCTTACAATCTGAATACACAATTTTGTCTGACAATATTGTCAGACACGTCATTGTCAGACGACAATCTGACAAAAAATTGTCAGGTATCTTACAATCGTCTGAACACACAATTTTTTACATTGTCAGTCGATTAGGACATTGTAAGACTCATTTACCATTGTCAGATGTTTTAATTGAAAACATCTTACTATTGCTGACAATTTCTTCATTGTTCTAAATGTCAATGAGTTGGTTAGAGAGAGAAAAAAAAATAGCTGACAATCAAATTGGGAAGGAATCAAGGTACCAACCGTGTGAACGGACAATTTTTCATTGTAAGAAATATGTCAATTGTCAGCTAATTGTAGGCTATTGTCAGACCATTAACAATTCTGACAATATTGTAAGATCTGGCAATTGTCTGTACTTAGCTTTAGTAACGAAATGAATCCACGCAAGAAGAAAGCGACGCCATCAGTAAAAAGTAATTACCTACATAGTAAATTATTGTTTGCGATGTTTCTATAATTTTAAATAAAATACAAATACAAAAAACAAGAATTACATCTACATTGAGGTTAGATTTTTCTTTTGGCAAAATTAAAGCGTTCCGTTCATCATCTACTGGAAAGTACTATTAAGTACGAATATTTGTCCTGAATCCATTTAATGCATTATTTTTTCGATTTGGGTTGGATTTCAATATGGATTGGATTTCTATTCAGGATCAGGGGACGTGTTATAACTTAAAGCATTTGAAATTTTACCGGTCAATTTATTCACTAAGTTCATAACCCTCTGATCCGGTTCAACTGCGTTTCAAAAATTATAACTGGGACACAAAAATTGTCTTTGGAATTCGGTCTTTAATTCATACCGAAGTTCTATCAAATAACTATAGATCTTTATACCTACCTATGCCAAGCCCACAAACCAGACTTCGGATAATGGTACATATGTACTCTCCAGTCTCCCATCCGAGTTCTGACCAGGCGTTTGGCGTGCGTTTTTATAATGTTACTCGTAAAATTAGCTTTCACTTATTTCTGACCAAATATGAGTTAAGCCTCATCAGAATAAAAAACTGACGTGATAAAAAATATAATCAAATACCTACTTTAAGTAAGAGTTTAACAAGTTTCATAATGAACGATTGAACTCATCCTTTTTCCTTGACTGTTAAGTGATATGTGATACCAATATCCTAAGCCCCGTGGTTTTGTGTTTTGCACAGAATTTGTGTAATTTCCTTTTTTTTTTAATTTTTTTGCTCCCTTTCCAGAGATTCGCAATGTATTTGTTCATGCGTAGGTTAAAATTAAAAAAAAAAAAAAACAACAACATGCATATATACAACACAGAAATACACACACAAACTTTGAACATATATTTGTGTTTCGTATGCCTTTTTATGTTTGATCATATTTTTTTTTTTTTTTAATGTTCGACTCGAACATTTTATGCTCAGCTTAGTGTAATGAAGGTTATTTTCTAGAAATATTTAAAACTGTGTCCTAGAACCTTCTATACATATATAATACATATAGACATATTATGCAAATCTTTGTGTGCAAAACTACAAAAGATTCATCGAGTTTAATGATGAGAGAACCTTATGTTTATAGGTAGGTAGGTAACCAAGCCTTAACAGTCAAATTCCATAGACAGTGTGTTTCAAGGATAACTCATACAAGTACTATGTGTGTACATATATGCTGCCTATACTTACATTGCTTCGTTGTAGAAAGGACGATGAGATGATTCCTTTGAATTTTTTTATAATTTTTTTCCTGTTGTTGTTGTTCAAAAGAACAGAAGGCTTATCCAACAAAATAAAAAAAATAGGTAGGTACTATCTTATAGATTTTTTTTTTTTTCTTCAAGTTTTCACTTTGACATTCACTTTAAAAAATGACACTCCCGATTTTTTTCAAAGGATAGGTAGCAATCGGGACAAAACACAAGTATCCGCCTCATATACTGTGGTCCTTTTAGATTAAATTAAATTCACTTTCAAACATATGGTAGATATGGACATGGGCACTAGAAAAGATTTCTTTTTCACCAACATATAGGTACATATAACTACACTGACTCACTAAATCACTCTCTTTTTCGTACTCCCCCGCACTCTCTTATTTTGTTGTCCTGTTGCTCTCTTGTTCTCAATTGAACTTCAAAAAACGTTTTGACGGCCACCGAAGACGGTTTATGACAATAGATAAACTGGTGAATTTTTAAACAACTTTAACAAGTGCAGATTAACCGAAATAAAAAATTGACGACAATATGCGTATTATTGACAGTTGACTTCGAAAATGACAAATTTCGACAACCAACGTCTTAAGCAACGGAACTCAGAATTACGAAAATTGACAATAAGGGAGACCACTTTAATGGATGGTAGGTAGGTACTAGGTAGTCAATGCTGCAGATATGGTTTTAATCACGCTGCTGCTGAGGACAACAATACAAAAAAAACATGAAAAACTTCTATAATGTATTGTTTTTTTTTTTATTTTTTTTTATTCAGGGGAACTTAATTCTTTTCTAGCATCTGCGCAGGTCATCGACTGCGATTCACAGTAAGATGGATAGATATGTATCTATTACGATATATTCTTCGATTTTTCGCTTAATTCTTGGGTATTTTAATTTTGCACAAGAAATAAATACATATCAACTCATTGCTTTTTTTTTATTTAATTTTATTAACTGTCAGTTGTAAATTGTTTATAAAATGAATTAATAGTTAATTGTCTTTAAAATTTCTTGAGGTAGAGAGCAGTGAAGAGGATGAGAGTTCTTTCACTTTTATTTAGAAAGACACTCTGGGATTTTTTTTAAGAGGATTTCAAAATAACACTAGCGCAGCGGAGGATTTCGCCATTTAAACTCGTTTAGCTCTAGGACGTAACTGAATGGTAGTGTATGGCAATGAAAAATACTTGGCCTTCCTAAGTCCTACCTAACTGAATTGTGTTGTAGAAAAAGAATATGACAATATGATGATGGTATGAAAGAGTCAACGAATCTAACTACACCAATATTATATTTGTGAGTGCAGGGTAAATGGAGCTTTTTGTTTTTTTTTTTTTTAATGATGTCTATACGAAGGGAATGGTATTCAATCTAGTGTTCTCTTTTGTTGAATTTCGTAATTCTTAAATCTTTTTGTTCTTTTTTTTGTCGATGGTAAAAGATAGAGTGATGGTGTATTGACATTAAAATCTGCGCCAGAGCCGAATTTAATTGTTGGTGCATTTTAAGTACAATACTGGGCCTGCTGCTAGATGGGGCTATATAGATATTCTGAATAAAAGTTAAATTAATAATTAAAGCTTCAATCATAACAAGATAAAATCCAGCCTAATTAACCCTTAAACCACTAAGACCGCCTGTAGAAGGTCATCACTAAAATCAAATTAGGTAGGTACCTATATTCAAACTGAATATCTTTCGCGCCCAAAGCACAAAAACCGTTTTTTGTTGTTGAATTAATCTATATAACGGTTTTGGTTTGAATGTACTGAGTTGAATAGTTGGGCAAATACAGCTATTTGTTTTAAGATTTTTGCGAAAGCAGACGTGAAAATTGTTTGCGATTTTGCTACAAATTAAAATTTAAAAAAATATATTTTCCTAAAGATCAATCGACTTGGGATTTTTTTAGTAAGCTTTTTGAAGATTGTGTTTGATAATTTATTCCTATGTTTGATTTATGAAATAAAAAATTGTGTTGTTTTGTGAGTGTTTTGTGAACACCGTCTGTAGACGGATTTAGTGACTTAGTTGAAAAAATTTTCCCCCAACGTAATTTTACCTTTGTGTTGTTTAGCCGGTCTTTTGATAATTTGTTTATCTGAATAAAACATGTTCATTCTTAGAAAAGGTGGTTTTTGTTTTTTTTTTTGATTTTTAGAAAATGTCACGACGAAGTGGAAGAAATAAAGAATGCAATAAGCAGAAAAAAATCAATCAAAATCAAACTTGTTTCAAAATTTTAACCCACCGATTACAGCGGATTAAATAAAGTTCAACCACGGTTCAAGTACATATATGAATAGCCTACTCGCTGAAATCAGCGCATTACTTGAACCGAGGTTGATTTTTGTACAATCAACCCTTAGCCACATCAACTAGAAATTAATTATTGGGACCTTAAGCTAGTTGTGGGCAGTATTCTTTAAGGTCGTTCCTAATTTTTCGTCTTTAGAATTTACCTATTAGTAATCAAAGTAAGTAGTACTTACCTAGCTTGTGGGTAATGATAACTGAAGTGGATAGTGACAAAAATAAATGTATATGGGTTCCAGAAGAATTATTTCGGTCTTAGTTACCTTGAAATCTGTTTAGTTTATTGTAATGTAGGTACCTATATAATATAGGTAGTCGCTGCTCCATTGATGGTTTATAGCTGATATTGCATTTTCCCATATGTAATAAATGTCCGGCTTGGCTCTGACTTTTTCTTAATGTAGTTCCATGCCAACTATACAACAAAAAAAATCAAAAATTTATCAGAGATGTATTCTAAAGGGTGTTTTTTTCAGACGTGTGGTTTTCAAGAAGAAATAAAACTCATATAATTTAATATTATGGCCAAGAATTTAGCTTTATGATAATGATAAGGGTTTGCCAATATGTTTTAAAAATGATTTCGGGCAAGTGGCCGCCGTACCTACGCCGTCTCTGAGTAAACGTGGTGCGAAACCGATCCATGGTTGCTCGGATTACTCTGTCGACCGAATATTGGACGCAGTGCGCCATGCGTCGCGCGAACCAAACCATTATTTTGGTAATAAATTTGCACGATTTGCAAACGTTGTTCAGGAGTAAGTCTATGTCCCCTTTCACACGAGAAAACAAGTTGCTGGAGATTTTTTGACATTTTCTTTTAATTTTCAATTCCCACCAATCGTAGACCGTTCAATCCTCTTACTTGGTGCCCTTCTCGCCCAAAAACTGAAAGTTGCTGGAAACTCAGTTTCCTCGTGTGAAAGGGAACTATTCGTTATGAAATGGCAAACCAAAATGAGCATAAATCAAGTGACAGCTGTCAAAAAGACCAACTCCGAAAAAAGTATTGCCATATTGAAAACTAAACGTCTAAATAAAACACCCTTTATATAGGGGACATAAAAGGACCACAGAAATCCTCTGTGCCCCAGTACGGATGCCTTTTAAAAAGTATTTCCGTTTTTTTTAAACACGAATATCTTACAAAACTAAAATTGAACAAAACACCACTTAATTCATTGTTTTCGATATTAAAATTTGAAATTCTTATTGGCGAAGCCTTTAAATACTAAAGAAGCACAACTTTCTTTATTTTTTTTATAAATTTACCTTAAAAAACAAACAAACAAAAAAATTCAACCGGAGAGCGCTCGTCAGCACGATAGATAATCACAAAAAGTTATTTATTTATCGTTTTAAAACGAAAGTCCTCTGTGCCACGGTGGTCCTTTGTTCTCCATCCTCCCCTACCTATTTGTATTTTCTTTTTGTTTCACCCAACAAATAAACTTTTCAAATTATGTTTAGAATTTTGAAGAGCTTTGCGGTAATATGCAAAGAGAAATTTTCATTTGCAAACAAGCTTTTTTAAAGTTATCGAAAAATAATAAGAAAAATTAACCATTTGGAAGAATTTTTTGTAAAATGAAGAATTAAATAAAAGTTAACAAGACAATGGACATAGGCTATTTTTTTTCTTAATTTTGACGAGTTTACCAAAAAACATGAATTTCAGGGTCAACGGCCAACGCTTTACAGAAAAAGTTATATTTTGTGATAAATCGAATATTTCATTTCAAATGTCACCGAAGGACTTAAAATTTAATTTTTCAGAAGCACAATTTTATTATTCTATGATTTTTTTGTTGGAGGTTTTTTAATCCATCAACATCGTAGCCATCTTTAAATGGAATTTGGCAGTTTATAGCTTGAAAGATAGTCAACAAACTATATCTTAACGTACATTGAATATTTTGATCCATGTGTCATCCAAAAGCCCTAAAAACGCCTTTTTCGACTTTTTAAAGTGTTTTTTTAACCTATTTATCAACATCGTATAGGTAGGCATCCTTCAGCGGAATTTGTGAGTTCATAGCTAGACCATTTTAATATTTTGTCGTCAACGCGAAAAATCGTTGTTTAGTGTTTGAATGTGGTCAAGTCGTATGATCGTCATAATTTAACAAGTAGAGTCTACGTCTCTGTGATACAGCAGGACAAGTACAGAGAAGGTGAGGAATTGTTTCCTCCTCCTCTTCATCCATGCAGCTTTTGCAGAAATCATTTAAGAAGACGCCTAGTCGCCTAACGTATCTACCTGCTAGACAGTGTCCGCTTATGACACGTATAACGGAGATAATTTGAAATCTGCTTAAATTGCGTACGTTACCGAGGTAACTTAAACGATAAAATCGTTTCACATAATAGGGCCCCAGTGCTACAATGTGAAGCTTTGTCTTCACCAAAAGTTAGCCCAACTTTAACTTAACTCTTATACTACTATCAATATGTACATTAATGCGCCTTAGTTCATATTAACAAACACCAGTTGTCGGCAAGAACCCTGTTTTAGTCATCTGTTCATCTCTTGTCCATCCTCAATAGCGTGCGTACGCCTATTACCTAACGTTGGTGAATTTATTCTCTGTGTAAAAGAAAAACATTGACTACCTATGGATGAAATGGAAGGAATTTCACTGTCTCTCTCCACAACTTTGTTTTTCTCATCGAAGATTTATATAACACTGTGACTGAGAGGGTTGAGAATTGAGAATTGAGATCGAGGGTGTTTTTATGGTAAAAAAAACATCAACATAACTTTTACTTATACAATACATAGATATGCCAAAAGATGTATCAATGTTGAATAAGGTAGGAGTGGATTATGAAAATGGAAGTAAAATGGAATTGTGAGAATTGAGAACGGTTGTTGTTTGTTTTTGTTTTTGTTTCAGTATATACAACATACATTCAGTGTTGTTGTTTTTCTGGTGGTAAAAATATGGAGCAGGAAGTGCGTCTTCTTGTAAAACGATTGTGTGTATCTGTACATTATAAACCCCATAAACAACTTTGTAGAGGGACCAAGTGTTTGTGTATGGGAATTGAATTTCAAGTTTAACATAACACCATTGTTAGTTCACAACACTAGTTGTATTATACCTAGTCCTTTAAATTGCAGAGATGGTGTGAGGGTTTTGAGTTAAGACTTCTAGAAAATTCAATTTTTGATATAGGTATTTTATCTGCATTGGACTGTTTTCAATCTATATAATATTTTATTTAGATTTATACTAGAGCTCCCTATAACACGGATATTTAAAAACACGGATACACGTGTTCTTATAATATCATCCGTATCCGTGCATCCGTACATTACATCCGTGTGTCCGTGTATCCGAAGATCCGTGAAATTTTAAATGGTCAAATTATCACTAGACAGATTTATGGGATTTTTTAGATAAAAATACAATAAAGATTTGGTAGTAGAATCTGTTAGTGGATTTACATAAGTAGAGAATTACAGTCAAAATCGGTTTTAACGATATCGCCTATAACGAATTATCTCTTATAACGAACAGTTTTAAATGCAAAATTTAAAAATCTATCGTTTATAACGAATATTAAAAAAAAAGTAAGTAGGCATTGGAAATTTCGTGCATTTAAAATTATGAATTATGGGGATTTCCCTTTTTATGTTTTTTTTTTTTTTACGCGAATTTCGCATTCGGTTTCTGAGAGGAACTGGAATAGTCTTATTTCATATAAAGAAAGGTTAAATGTGTTAGTTTTTTTCCAAAATGAGTTTAAAACGTAGAGTTTTTACAATTTGAGAAAAGTCTGGAATAATTTCAAGGCTCGAAGCTGAAGACCGAGATAAAATTAAGAAGAATTTTGAAGAATCCAACTTAAAAATAAAAAAAAGTCGATGCAATCAACATCCCGACATAGATGATGCTTTGCTCAGGTGGTTTAAAGCCCAAAGAAGCTTGAATACTCCAGTCTCCACTAAGCGAACCAATTCTACAAACTAAGGCAGAAGACTTTGGAAAAATTTTGGGAAAAAATAACCTCCTGCTCAACAGCTTGGATTCAAAGATTTCGGCAAAGACATAACATCGTTAGTGGAAGGGTAAGCGGTGAATGTGGTAGTGTTTCTACAGAAATTGTGGATAGTTGGTTGCGTGCTGTGTGGCCAAAGCTGCGCGAGGGTTATTCAGATGATCAAATATTCAACATCGACGAAACAGGTTTATTCTACAAAATGACACCTAATAAAACATTGAAATTCAAAGGTATGAAAAATGCGTTGGAGGTAAAATGTCAAAGGAACGAATAACGGTTTTAGTAGGAGCCAATATGACCGGAACTGCTAAACAAAAGTTGTTGGTTATTGGAAAATCAAAAAACCCAAGGTGTTTTAAAAATATCAAGAAACTTCCATCATTATATGAGTCCAATAAACGAGCCTGGATAACATCAGAGATATTCGAAAAACATTTAAGAAATTGGGATAGACAGTTGACAAAACGAAATGAAAAAATTCTGTTGTAAGCAGACAATTGTCCTGCACATCCAAAGATTTATGGTCTTACTTCTATAAAGCTTGTACTTTTGCCACCTAATACTACTTCTGTTATACAACCAATGGATCAGGGTATAATCAGATTACTTAAAGAGCACTACAGAAAGCTTCAAGTACTAAACATAATTCGTAACATCGAGAAACAAGATGGACCATATGTAAAGAGTTTGTTGGATGCCATTCTACTGATTTCTCGAGCTTGGGAGAGGGTGTCTATGACAACTATCAAAAATTGTTTTAAGCATGGTGGATTTATTCCACAAGAACCTGATAATTCAATCGAAACTGAGTTCGAAGAAGAAGACAATTGGCCCATCGAGTTCGTTATAACCGATTTTGATTGTATTTAATTTTTACTTTAAAAATTTTGTTGGTGAACAATCGAATGGAATTAAGTTGTCCTATTCTCTCTCCTGTTGGATTTGCCAATATAAAATAACTCACAAATTTCTAAGAGAAAGGAGCAATAAGTTTTGTTGAATATTATTTTTCAAAATTCTTAAATTTTTCATCAACTTTTGCATTTGTAAACGACAGACTCAATCAACCATTAAGTATGAAATTTGTTACGCCTCTCCAATAATTTAGATAGTTACAACAATTTTACCATTCTACCTTTATTTTAAGACCTTAATCTTGAAGATCCGACAGTTAAAACCGAAGTTATAAGTTCCTAAGGCAACCATATCATAAAACCATACATAAAATAACGGAATTCTCTCACTGGTGGATGATGATTGGCAATCGACGATTATCGATTGATTTAAACTTAAGATTGTGATGCTTGTGTAGCTCGTACAATAATGTTTGATAGGTAGGTATATCAAAATAATCGTTACTTTATCTACTTGCGCATTAAAGAAAAACCCAATCAATGCATGCAGATACTCAAGATTTATTTTTTGATAATTGAAGGCATTGTAAAACTGTGTTTTTATAGGCCTAACGGTAACTTAGAAAATCAAAATTTTCAGCAAAAATAAAAATCTATTAAAGCCATTTTGAGCTTGTAAACCTTCCCCTTGAAAAGATAAAAATCAAAAACCATTCCGTGTATTAAGAATCCGTGTAATAATGATCCGTGTATGCTTAATATCCGAAATCCGGATACACGGATATTAAGCAAATAAATACTCGTATTGTAACATTACGGATTTTTATTTGCGTGTAATAATTACACGGAGTCCGTGTATCCGTGTTTTTCAAATACACGGACTGAATCGTAGGCTCTAATTTATACCTATAATGTTGGTTAATTTATTTTTATTTTATTTATTTTAAATGAAAAATAAAATGTAAGCTGATTATTTTTTGAAAATGAATGTTTTTTATTTGATTTCCCTTAAAAGGACAACTCCCCTTGCGGAATACCAAGCGCGGAGTACGAAGTGCCAAGTGCAGAGTGCCAAAACCGAAGTGCCAAGTGCGGAGTGAAAATCTTATTTTTATCAAAAAGCGTGCCCATCACTTTTTCTTTAATTCAGTAAATTAAACAAAAAGGGTACCATTTTATTTAAAAAAAAAATACGAAAAATGGTTACCTATACTATACGTATGTTACCGTCCATACAATTATTTTGTTTTTATTTTCAATTTAATCTAAAAGTTAAAACGATTCAACAGATGTTTGTTATTTGATGACTGTTTCAAAAAGTTTTAATTTTTGATTGAAACAAATATTTTTTTTTTGAGAACTTAATAATTCGAAAATGTTTTGGTCGATTTTTACAAGAATTTACAGCCAGCAGTTTTTAAACATTATAGGTATAGTAAATTTTAAACAAAAATTATTCTTATAACCAAAAATAACGGTACCTACTATATACAAGTGTTTAAAAACTATTAAAGAAAATCTCATTTTTCTCAAAAAACTACTCTTACGATTTTGGTTTGAATTTATTGGTGACCTATAATATTAGTACGATGTAACTTTATGTTATTGGAATTTTTTTTACATTAATCCATTTTTAGCAATGTCTCTCATTAAACCATTTTTTTTTTATTTTCGACTATCTCATTATCTATTGAACCGATTTTAATCAATTTTTTTTATAAAAGAGCTTCTAATAAGTTTAAATAAAATTAACATTTGCCGTCCTTTATCTTTACATAACATCATTCCCTTCCTTGTATTTTAAATCTTACAGAGCAATACACATTATATCGAGTTTTCAAAAAAAAAATTTTAAATTAAATAATTTCTTGTGATACGGTAATACTCATAATTAGTAATATGGCAATAAAAACATTGGAACGTTCGCGAGCAACTAGCCATTTGTCAGTGGATTTTATTACATTTTTTTGATTTATTAACTTTTTTAACATGTCGAGAAAGTGTAATAATGATCGCAACTGTTTTTGCTATGATTGTGGAGTATCTACGTTCAAAAGACAACGACGAAATCTTACGAAACTTGTATTGGAGTGCTATTTCCGGTTTGTTGGTTTATCTGACGCCCATCAAGACAAAATCCTGGGCCCCTTATGTCTGTTGCATAACGCGTGTGAAAAATTTAACTGATTGGAAGAAAGGATCACGACCTATACCGTTTCATATACCCATGATTTGGACTGAACCGCGTGATCACGTTTCAGACTGCAATGTTTGTCTCATTGACATAAATGATATTATAAATTTCAAGAAAAAACACACATATTTTTACTTTTAAAGCCATGTGAAGTACTTCTACCAATGTTGCATATCAAATTAGGACAAATAAAAAATTTTATAAAGTCAATGGATCGCAATACGGGGGTCTATTTTTCTATATAAAAGAAAAATTCCCCAAAATAAGTGATGCAAAGATAAAAGAGGGTAGGTATTTGTAGGACCTCAAATAAGGGATTAAATAAAAGACACAAGATTTGAAAAAAAAAAAAAATTAATCGACTTAGAGAAAAATCTGCTGGAAGGCTTTTAAAAATGGTGTTGCAAATTTTTTGGGTAACTATAAGTGTGACAGCTACAGAGAGTTGGTAAGCGAGCTATTGCTGGCTTATCAAGAATTGGGTTGCAACATGTCACTCAAAATCCATTTTTTTAGACTCACACCTGGATTTTTTCCCTAAATATTTGGGAATTTCAGCACGGTGAGAGGTTCCATCAGGACATTTCTAAGATGAAAAAGCGATACCAGGGCAAATGGAGCCCAAACATGTTAGCAGATTACTGTTGGACAATTAAAAGGAACCAACCAGGATCTAAATTTTCAAGAAAATCTTATAATAAAAAAAAAATGCACTTTTGATTTATGAGGTCCTCGTTTTCTTTTCATATTTTAAATTACTCAATAGAATAAAATTCTTGTTTAACAAATTTTTTGTAACTATTTATTTTACCACCGACTAAAGTAAGAAATATCAAAAAAGTCCGTGTGTTTTTCATCATGCAACCTAGGAATATAGAGAAGAAATATTAAGTGTGCGGTTTTAACTACACATTTGATTCTGTTAATAGTAGATCGTACTAATATAAGTTCACATACAAATTTCAGTCAAAATCTTAGGAGCCGTTTTCTAGAAAAATAAGATTTTCTTTACTGTTTTCATATTTAATTATTTTTATTTTTATTATTTTTATATTTTATTATTTAAAAGCCAGATCACGGGCTACTATTTTTTTCTAAGTGTCTGAATTTAATCAAATTCCCTTAGAAATATAAAGTTCACAGTATATTCATGCTGTGAGTTTTATAAGAGTCTGTAATCATCGACCATAATTTGCGTCTTAGAAGGGTATGACAGCATATGAGCCCAACTGTCGTACCTGGGCGAAACGCAATCTTTGGAGTTGAGGTCACTTGAACTTATTAATTGAATTTACTGTTTTCAAACAGTTTGTATGGAATCAACCGTTAGTTTTGTTAAAGAATAATTTTGATAAAATATTATGTTGAAAAAGTGCTTGGTGCCAAATTTAGTAAATTTTGTCGTTTTCGAAATTTGAGTTTAAAAAAAATGTAGAACTGTTTTCAAAAATCCATTAATATTTTCGAATATTTTGGTACGCAATACTATTAAAACGTTTTGAACCCTTTATCATAAAAAAAAATTGATCAAGACCTATCAGTTTAGACTGTAATCGAACAGACAGACTTTACCGAAATGTTAAGTTTGATCAAAATCTCGAGTTCGATTTTTTTCGAATCGAGTCTTATATGGAATTCTGTTCACAATTCTTTTGAGAAAGATGACGAAAATTATAAAAAGTGTACATTAAAGCCAAGCGACCAAGCCAAGGGTATGGTGCTAATAATTTGTATGACCTTAATACGATTACAAATTATCGCATGTAAACAAAGCAACCATGCAATATTAAAAAAAGCCCCTACATGTATCGCTTTTCAACATAAAAAAGAAAGCATTTAATAAAATATTTAATTTCAATGAACATTTAACAGTTATCGTAAAAAAAACAATACCTACCATTTTGAAATGTAGTCTCAGTGGCGTAACATAGAACATTTATCTCAATTTTCGAATGGTTTTTCGGCATTTTTAAATCTACAATTCAACACTCCAAATTTGACATTTTGCTTGGGATACCAACGCCACCTAAAAATAGAAATATTTTGTTCACATGAATTGCCTCTTCTTCCTGCCACTAAGATCTGGTTCAACAAGAATCAAATTATTTTTTTAAACTTTACCTCAGTTTTCGACTCATACGTTGTGCTCTTGGATCATTAAAATGCCTCCTTCCAAAGCAGGTCAAGAAAAACATTCTTATGTATTTTGAATTATTATTAATTCAGCTTAAGTCTTTATTGAACAAAAAGTTTTACGCGCCAATATTGTTTTAAATTTGTGTATTTAAATGTTTTGGTTTTTATTTACTTTTTTCAGTACCTACAAAGATATCTTAAAATTAATATCGAAATCAAGAGTCATACACCAACTCTGTCCCAAATAGCAAGAAGAACTCATAAATTAAAGTTCAACTTCGAGTGCACGCACACCACACTGTACTATTAAACTAAAGGAAACCAGGAAAAGAAAATTAAATTAAATTATTACAACTCAGTGTGCGCATATTCGGTCTCCTTTTCCTGTGGCACTACGAACAATCCTTCAGCTGTCGTCCACCGAGATCCATGCTGTGGATTATTGAAACCAACCACTTCCATTTGACCTGATATGGGTCGACCAAATGAGCGTCCAGACAGTCCGAGAAATACTCCTGTGTCGACATGTCTAAACCTCACTGATGAATCCCTCAACCAACTGTCGCTGCTACAGATAACTTCCCAATGATCGCCGGTATCACCTAGGCCGTCAACTCCATAGCAGGACACCTCCTGCTCACCTGAAAGTGGCGACGAAAACATATGCGAGTGAAGGTTCTTCTTCGTAGTGAGATGTTCTAGCCGAATGGTATCGCCACATTTGATTGCCTCTCCTCTATTGCAGAATTTGCCAGTTGCCGCTTTAATGCTCCAATGGCTGCCGACATCTTCTTGAATTTCAATTCCTGTCACTGACTGCTGCCCTGAGCCGGAGCCGTATTTGACATCGTGAGAGTGCAGTCGAGATCCATAGTCTGAGTTCAATAGCTTTACAATTGAGCCACATGTGACATATTGGGTTTTAGCACCTAGATGAAGATGAAAACGGAGATAAATCTTCGGTTCATATAATTTATTTGGGAAAAAGGGGGCAGCCAGCCAATCAGAACTGGCCACATTGAAAAGACAACGAACTACAAAATGATTTTAGTCGCTTACCATCAATGGAAACAATATTTAGGAGGAAACTGAATGCAACTAGGAAATGTTTTATTTCTAACTTTGGTTTCATTTTGAGAAATTTGTTTGAATATCTGACTTTTTTTGCAAATTAACTACTTTCCGTGATGAAAAATGATGATATCTAGAGATTAAAGTAATAAAGACACGACAACTTACAAATGTCAAGACATTAGTGACGTTTTTGAAGTAAGCAGATTTTTTTTGTCAGGTTGGTAGTGCTGTGTTGAAAGTGTACAGTAATGGACAGGTTTCTTGAGGGTGGACTAATACTTGTAACACAGAAGTGGTACAAATCACTGATCTCTATAATAGCTGTGTTTTATTTTCCCCGAGATCCGAACCAGATTGGATTTGCTTACGAAAATACATGTATTACAAAAACAACACAAGATCCAACTTTGTTTTGGATTTGGATTTCCAAATTCGTTTTGAACACACACCCTTAATTTGTAAATGTCGTCAGTAGTGTAAAGAAAAAAGACAACGGGTGTATACAAATAAAAAAAAAAGGAAAAAAGAGTTGGGTATATAACAAGTTGTCACTGAGATCCTGGGTTGTTTTATTTTCATGATCTGATCTGGATTGGATCTGGGGGAAAATAAAACGCAGCTAATAGCTGTGTTTTATTTTCCCCAAGATCCGAACCAGATTGGATTTGCTTACAAAAATACATGTATTACAAAACAACACAAGATCCAACTTTGTTTTGAATTTGGATTTCCAAATCCATTTTGAACACACACCCTTAATTTGTAAATGTCGTCAGTAGTGTAAAGAAAAAAGACAAAGGGTGTATACGAATAAAAAAAACAAAGGAAAAAAAGAGTTGGGTATATAACGTATGTCACAGAGATCCTGGGTTGTTTTATTTTCCTGATCTGATCTGGATTGGATCTGGGGGAAAATAAAACGCAGCTAATATACTGGATAGTGTATTCCCTATATGTATAAAGCTACGCGCAAATCAACGCGATGACGGTGGCGATCACGATAAAAATGTGGATCCCTCATATAAAAATCAAAGGAGAGGCACACTTCAATCGCGTAGATGTGTGCCTCTCCTTTGATTTATATGTGCGGCATTTACTTTTTTATCGTGATCGCCACCGTCATCGCGTTGGTTTGCGGGTACCTTAAAGCTACGCGCAAACCGACGCGATGGCGGTGGCGATGGCGATAACAATGTGGATGCCGCACACGTAAATCAATAGAGGGGCACACATCGACGCGATATGTGGATTGCGTTCACATTCCACTGCTGCGTTCAGTTACGCGACTTTTCTTGAACGCATCTTGAACGCAGCAAGCACCATTTGATCGCTATATCGCCTGAAGAAAAATTACAGTCTGAAAAAGAAAATTTGAAAAACTGAAAAATTAATAGAAAAAATTAGGGGAAATTCCATTTTATATGTTTTTTTTTATTAAACTTCAAAAATTAAACGTTTGTATTGTCGCTGACAACTTAGCCCGCTACGCAATATATCGCGTTGATGTGAGCAAGTTTTTGAACGCATCTTTATCGCGCGATAAAAGTTATCGCAATCGCCACCGCCATCGTGTCGGTTTGCGCATAGCTTAACAGTTTTTTTTGACTCCATTTGAAGATGACAATCAGTGTACTTTTCCACGGGTGCGTGTTTGGTAAATTGAGTTTTTTTCTGAATTTGTAAAAAAATGCACAGCAAATTGCTTTAAAAACTAAAATTGCTAAACAGGGCTCTCTTTTGACATTTCGCCAGTCACAAAAAAAAAATAGAGTTTATTGTCGATTTTGTTGCCATAAATTAAATATGAATAACAGGGAAAGGTGCTATCCAAAACAATTAACAAAGATCATATTTGTTTTCTGGCCAAGGGCGTCATTCCAAAAAGATATCAACCATCGATGTATGGCTTACCGTTGGTCAGATACACTCCAAAATGTTTCTGCACTTTCTTCATGATGGCAAAAATTAAGAAAATTGAAAAAGGTTTTGGAGTGTATCTGGCTAACGGAAAATCGTACAGAGATGAATGACACCTTTTTGAAATCACCATTGAATGTTGTTATAAGTAGCATTAAAATATTTTACTCAAAAGTTGTTATGAGACAGGTTCCAATATGCGAGTCCCAAAAGTAAATTTTTTTTAATAGTGATTCTTTTTTAACAAATTTTGATACTCGTTTCTAAAGCATCAATTGCTGTTTTGAAAAAGGTATCAACCATCGCTGTACGACTTACCGTTTAAAGTAGCATTCAAATCTTTTACGAGAAAAAACACTCTTCAAATACGCATACAGGTTCCAGTATGCGAGACCCAAAAGTAAATTTTTTTTAATGGTGATTCTTTTTTTAAAAATTTTGATACTCGTTTTGAAAGCATCAATTGCTGATTTCAAAAAGGTATCAACGATCGCTGTACGACTTACCGTTTGTCAGATACACTCCAAACCGTTTTTGATTTTTCTTCATGATGGGAAAAATCAAGTATATTTAAAAAGGTTTTGGAGTGTATCTGGCCAATTGTAAATCGTACCGAGATGAATGATAGCTTTTTGGAATCAGCACTTAATGCTGTTAAAATAAGCATTAAAATATTTTACTCAAGAGTTTTAATAGGCGTTTTTCTTTTTTGGGGCTCGCTCGGTGAGCTCGGAAAAAATGACCGAGCACCTCGAGCACAAAGCTGAGCGCGGCTAACTTCTTACAATTTTCATGTAATTTGACAGATATGAGAGTTCAGTGCTCAATTGAGTTTCTTAAATAGATCGGTGCGCTCAGGTCACGCTCTGTTCGGAGTGAGCTCTATTCGCTCAGAGCCCGCTCTGTGCCCCGCTCGGGGCTAAAAAAGAAAAACGCCTATTACTGTTTTCGTCGCCGCCACAACAAATTCGCGTTGGAGTGGGGATCCTTTACGGAACGTAGGCACAGATTGGACTTGCTTACGAAAATACATGTATTGCAAACACAAAACACAACATCCAACTTTGTTTTGAATTTAGATTTCGAAATCCATTTAGAACACACACCCTTATTTAAAACACGCAAAATAGCTGCGTTTTATTTTCCCCCAGATCCAATACAGATCAGGTTTTGTAACTCGGGTTCAGGATCTCAGTGACAACTTGTTATATACCCAACTCTTTTTTCCTTTTGTTTTTTTTATTTGTATACACCCGTTATCTTTTTTCTTTACAGACGACATTTACAAATTAAGGGTGTGTGTTCAAAACGGATTTGAAATCCAAATCCAAAACAAAGTTGGATCTTGTGTTATTTTTGTAATACTTGTATTTTCGTAAAGCCTAGTACGCAGCTGAAGTGAAACGAAAATTTTCTTTGGTCTCCAAATCGATAACGAAAACTTAAACGAAACGACTACGGAAAAAATAAATGTCACCAATTGTAAGAAAAATAAAAAAAAAAAAATAAAATCACAGAAGGCTTTGCTGTAATCAAAGAAACAACAAATAAAAATAAAAATTAAAACTCGAATGTCACTTTTCCGCGGACAATTAATGGTTCGTGCAAATAATTCAGTGTGAAAAAGAGTGTAGACTTCTCCAAATAATCTGCTACAATTATCAATTTCGCTCGTTGAACAGCGTACTGCAGAACAAAAATGAAAACGAAATTTTTCGTTTATGATTTCGTTGCTTCAATTTTTGTATGGAAATTTTCGTTTCGCTTCAGCTGCGTACTATGCTTAAGCAAAACCAATCTGGGGCCTATTTCTCAAATCATACATCACATACATTGTATGATTTTGACAGTTCAGTTGTATGATTTCTGTTTCTCGATTTGTTGTATGATCCACTGTCATACAACATTGTATGACCGGAGATTACACTGGAAATATTGGAATGTTGTATGATTCTGTTTCTCAGAAATTTATCATACACATCATACAGCAAATTAACCTCAAATTTTTCATACATTTCATACAGCATATAAATTTGTTGTAATTGTTAAAAATGTAAGGGCAGAATGAAAGTAAAAAAACGAAAATATACAAAAGTAAGTAAAGGCTTAACTACATAAGCCAAAAAGTACTGAAGTACAAAAGTAAAAATATTTTGTTTACCGCTAGCGCCATTGTTTTGTGAAAAAGAATACACAAATTTGTTTTTAAACGAAAATTTAAGCTTTCTGCATCATTTTTATAAGTTTTCCAGTCAGAAACACTATCCTAAAATGACTTTGAAAATTTTCACTTTTTTACTTTTTCACTTTTTTGCCTTATGTAGTTAAGCCTTAATTTTTGAATTAAAAAAATTGTAAATTGTGATGATTTTTCTTTTTAATAGACAACTAAAGAACAACAAATACTTGTCCTTTGCGAAATGATAAGCCAAAAAGAATTAATTTTTGGCCAATTTGCCGGATCGAACAAAACGAAAGGGGATAACGTTAGCTTCGAGCAACACAGTTTCCTTGACCTTGGCATATGGAAAGTAACTCCATTGTGAATTGTAAATAAAGGATGACTTTTTCTTATTTCATATTATTATAATTTACTTTTACTTCTGGAACAAACGCTCTTTAATTGACTTCGTAGTAAAAAAATTGAGATTTATTTAAATTGCCAATCAATAATAATGAAACGTCAAAATCATACACATCATACAACAAACGAAATATCATACAACACTTCCAATGAAATCTGAGAAACAGAAAATTGTATGATGTATGAAAGTGTTGTTTGTTGTATGAAATGTATGTGATGTATGATCTGAGAAATGGGCCCCTGGTTCGGATCTCGGGGAAAATAAAACACAGCTAATATGTATTAAATCCAATGGAATTAAAGGCTCCCCCAAACCAAAGCGAATCATTCGGAGCGACGACGAAATTTTCGGCTCTCAAAATTTATTTACAGAGCGATATGAGTACCCACACCAATGCGATCAAAATATATTGACAGCTTAAAGATTAGTCATCGTTCCGAAGGTTTCGCGTTGGTTTTGGGAAGCCTTGGATCCAAATATTAATTTCTTTAAAATGAAAAATAAATAAAAGGGAAGCGGAGAAAATCTTTTGTAGAACAACCGAACGAACCCATTTGTGTATCTCTCAAGAAAAAATCTACCTCTTTTCTTTTGTGTTCTTCAAATCTGTTGAACGTAGTCTCCGTCATTTTTGGGTTTTGTTTATTTTTTTATTTTTATAATTTTATAAATAAATTTGAGCAGCAGTATATAATTTATTAAAAGAAAACAATTAAGAATAAAGTTTTACCAGAATGGCTTTAATAAAAACCAACCTTAGCGGAAAACTTAATCGAGACGATAGACTACAATTCCCCAACATCGGACAACCCCAAGCACTTGGTTGCTTCAGTCTAGATACGAATCGTGATTATCAAAATACGGCAGAGAATTTTCGCTACTTCCGAATGCCGTTTAGGTTTCCATTGAACTTAAATGCCGGATACGGACATGCAAAATCGAAACCAGAAGACCGCGAAGAAAAGGAACGATTATACCCTGTTTTGCATTTCATTCTAAAACATCGAGACGAGCATCTGTCCAAGAAACATGACTCGCCTAATTCGAGAGCTGTTCAAGGAATCGATTTTATTGCTTTTCGAGGACTACTACGTGTTGTAATGGCCACTCCCTACGAATCTCGAGAAGATTGGTGCATCCAGGCCAGCAGATTCAAAGGGAATATCTACCTTTGTGAGAAGGAAACGGACCAGAAACGACAGCAACGCTGCAACATGGATGAGAACCAGAAAAGATGCTGCGCCTATGGATTGAAATTTGAACAATATTGCCTGTCAGCAAGTCCTTACGAGGAACCAATTACAAACGTCCCAGTTGATGAATGCGAAGAATTTCACTGCGTATTTAAGACACAGTTCCCTGGTATGACATTACTCTATGGTGCCGAAATTGACGGTGCTTTGAGTAATAATATTCTGACAAATATTGAAGACAAAGATGTTTTGAACTCCTTAAATTTTATGGAACTTAAATGTTCCATTCGACCGAGCAGTGATAGACAATATACAAATTTTAAAAAATTTAAGTCGAGGAATTGGTGGTGCCAGTGCTTTCTGGCAGGAATTAAGAATATCATGATTGGCTACCGAAATGATAGTGGATTCATTGATGAAATCGTACCCATGGACGTTCGATCTCTGCCACAATTAGGAGCGGTAAGTTAAGTTTTGGTGTATACTGGGCTTTTATTTAATCAAATCATTTTTTTTTTTCGTCCTTAGAACTTCTGGAATCCATCACAATGCGCTAATTTCCTTGTTAGATTCTTAAAACTGGTTGAACACGAAATGAAGAATATAGACTGTCCTGACACAGTCTATGAGTTCTACTTTAATCCACGATCTAGAGATATCAGCTATCGAATTCATGGTGGAAAATCTTCAAATACATTTCTACCAGATTGGTATGTGACGGCTTTGCAAAACTGATTCGTGGAAATTCAAAAAGTCTGGTGCAATTTCTTTCTGTTTTCAATCGTGATATCAGAAATATCCATTATTTTTGTAATGTTATTTGTATTTATTATAACGTCCTGTTCTATAACTTTTGTTTAATTATAGTGCAAATGTATACACCTGTGTTTAATAAAATATATATATTTTTTTATAAGTTAAATCTTTAAAACCTAACGAGCCGACAGCTATACATACATTACATACATAGGAGCTGATGTATGTACATACATACATATATATCGTGATATCGAATATAATAGTCTGAAAGGTGTTTTTTTCAGTTTGTGCAGGGGTGGGGGTTAATTAAAACCGTTAACAAGTTATAATCGTCAACTGAGGTTTTAGCAAAGGCATTTAACGTATTCAAGCAAGGTTGTCACCTTCATATTTTCTCCACAACTTCAATATCTGAAACTCAATGGGTGGTATGGAAAAATGTTTATCTTAACCTCAAACCTAGCCAAAGCTAGGATTAGTATACAAAATAATTATACACATCTCATAGGAATGATGGATGATATGAAAAACGTAGACCTATCTCACAACACAATATTATATTTGTAACAGGCAAATGTTTGAGAGAGCATTTGGGATAAGATATATGTATCTCAAATTGGTATGCATTAGGTCTGTATTACCTAATTTTTCAAGTCTTATGTTTCAAAAAATGCAGTAATTGTAAGCGACAAATGGAAGTGAGCGTCTAAAAATAAGGTTCATATTTATTTAAAATTTATAAATTCCAAATTAATTTTTTAATTTATAAAAAGAAAAAAAATTAGTCTTTTAAAATTAATCTGAACATTTTTTTTTTATTCTACAAGTTAAAAATGCAACTTTAAAGAAAAGAATCAGGGGTCATGAGAAAACGAACTAGAAAAGTATTTAACACAAAATCGTTATGCTACATATAAATGTTTAATATAACTTGAAAATTGTCTTTTGTATTGCATTGAAAGCATTATTTCGATTACAGCAAAGGCATTACATTTTCTAAGCAAGGGGACACCATGTGGATATAATAAACAAGTACCTACTCAGTTGTTCTTTATCTTGAGACAACTAATTTGCAGTCTCAAATATTTGATAGTTAAATATTATATGAGATTTTATTTTATTCAACCCCAATATACATATTATTTAAATGATTTTTGTTTTATTTTTACTTACGAGAATCTATTAAATGCTTATGAAAGCTATAAAATGTGCCTCTAGCTCTGTATCAAATCTCAGTGTCATAAGATTTAAACAGATCTTTTTGAATACTACATAATATTTCAAAAATTTAATAGTTGATTCTGTTGACATTGCCAAACCTTTCGCCGGCCGATAAGTGAGTCACAATAAGACTAATGCAATTGTTTATGTTTAAAAACACATCCAAACCATACTTATACTTTGCAAAAGTTAAATGAAAACAAAATTCACAATATTCATTTCTTTTATTGTCTATAAAAAATCTCATAAAGTTTTCGACTAAAAATGTAGGCAGTAGATAAGAATTAAAAATTTGAGTACATACAAGCGTAGGTACTTACAATACGTATAAAACATAAAATAATCAAAAATTCAATACAAAAATCTCTTAAGATGTATAATTAAAATTTGCATTAATTATATAGGTATATAAATAGATAAAAAATTCATAATATTTTTTTTCGACGAATCAAACATTAATTTGATTGGATTATTTAATCTCAGTTTGTAGCAAATATATTTATGTCTGATCCCAGATTTCGGCAGTGAGTGATTGGCTTTTTTAATTTTTATATATATTTACACTTTACAACATTTTTTCAACATTCAAAACATTTAAACCAAAATTATCAAAAACTTATAATAAAAACAATTAATTTATAACTTGATGGAATATCAAAAAATATTTAAATTTTTTTTTTTTTTTATTTAAAGAGTTTTTTTTATTTATCGACACGAGAAGACTCTTTTTGTTTTAATTTCTTTTTTACAATCTATTATTTGCAATATTGTTGTTAGTTCCCCATGAGACCTGCGGGTTTCGAGTCGTTAATCTCACTGAATTTCCATCTTCTTCATCTAATACATGTTCGTAGCCCTGGTTTACAGCTCCCCCACCGTTTGATCCATAGATTTGCTGCAAAATAGAATTTTTAATAGTGACGTGTATAAACATGTGAAGGTATTCAGAAAAAAAAATCTATTTACCTCTGCAAGACCACCGTTTGTATTAAATACATCCTTTATGCTTATTCCAGCATTCGATGAACGACCACTACGAGCTGGGGCTCCAACATTATTAAGCTATGAGAAGATGTTAATGATACCTAAGTTTAACTTTTTAAAACAAAAACAAAACTCACCGTGGTATTAGTAGTTGTGATACCATATTCGTTTTTGGCGCCCAATGTTTGCATAGCTGACTTTCGCCTTTCAGCCATTACTGAATTTTTTCGGACTTCCAAAGCTCTTATAGTTTCTCTTCGCATCGTCATTCTTCGGGTCAATATTGGTGTTGCTGAAAATAATCAGAAGTTGAAGTTTTTTTTTGTATTTCAAAAACATCTTTATACCTGGATTGTTCTCATCTGCAGTTAATTTCAAAAACCTCTTTTTAAACGCTACATCCAGAGTTCCAATTTGTCTTCGGGGCTGTCTTGCTTTCTCAAGATTTTGAATTGTGCGTCTCCTTGCTATACGATCGGGACCACTACCGGAGTCATTGTCGTAGTCCCCTCCATCTATACCTTGGAGCCTTTGTAGATTCTTCACTATTTCCACAGCGTGCTGTATAGAAATAAAATAAATGATTAATTTATTTTTATATATGGATCAAACCTACCTTATCTATAAGAGCATCCTGCGATAAATCTTCGGACTTTTTCTTGCACCAGTTAAGCTCTGTAGAAGCTAAGATATGCGATATGGTTCCAAAACGATGGAATAACATAGCAGAGAATTGTATCACCAAGATCAAAGCGAAGAAGAACACGAATACAAGACCAATAGGTTCTAATTGTAAGTATTCTTTTGAAATATGAACCTGATTTGAAGGATAACATACAACGAATTAGAAAATTAAGGCTTTATAATATATTTTCCAATTAGTGAAAGTTAGTTACGGTTACAATATTGATTAAAATTAGTTTGGATTTAATGCAAACAAAAGAAGAAGAAATTCATAAACAAATAAAAACACAATATTTGGAAGAATAAATTTATGTGCAATGTGTGTGGTTTGATTGGAAGAAGGGTGTGTTAGAAGACCAACACAAAATAGGATTTTTAATACACATAACAAGTAATATGCATATGAGTTGAAGGATATTTTTTGTGATGAGGATAATAATGTACGTGCTTGCTTTGAGCATTATGATCAAAATTAAAATATTAAAATTTTTTCATTATGCGCCATTTTCAAATCGAATTGGAGATTGTTGGTGCATTTTCTTGGGACTGTGACATAATTTTGAAAATATAATTCTGCTTTTTTTCAATCGACGACGATGAGAATAAAGATGATTTAATTGCTAAATTTTACTAGTTAAATGATGTGTTCATTATTACTTTTATATAATAATGGAGATTTCAGTTAAGATTAAGATAAGAAATAAATCGAATGCTTCCAAGAAAGAATGTTATGCACATATTATAATATTATCTACTTATGTATATTCAAAAAGGCTTTTTATATTCTATATTTAAGCAGAAGATGTGAGATTGATAGTTGAGTTAAGTTTTTTGCTTGGACCCTACCTTAAGTGTTGAAAACAATTAGTATACATAGGTAATTTTAATCTTTATGGTTCTACTTCTGTGTGTCGAATTAAGTGAAATATTTTGTACTAGTTCGGTGAAATTTTAAAAATATTTAATCTAATTACTGTCCGTAACCCAGGAAAATATACCAACAAAATTTTTTAGCTAAGTTTCTTTTTTTGTTTTTGGTGAAAAAATAGAATAGGATCAACTGCAATTTTGTTTATAAATGTTTTATTGAAAATGTGGAAAATAAAACAATTTTAAAAATGTCAATTTTTTTAAATTATAAAATCTTTTCTTTTTTTTATTAATTGATTTCAAATAATTAAACAACAATTAAAAAAGTCATGGTACATCATAATTAATCAGTGTCATATTTAATAAAATGTACCTTAGGTGTCACTTAAGTGTCAAATATGGAAAACTAATGCACAATTTCAACTTATTTGAATAAGTGACACTTAAGTCTCCCATGTTGGCTACTTAAGTTCCACTTACTCAGGCAGTAAAACTGAGACTAAAGTGCCAAAATGGGAAAATTAAGTGCTACTTATTTTATTAAGTGTGCACTATGAAACTGGCCCTAAGACTGCCGAAGCAAGCACTGAAAACTTAAAACTAAGAATATAAGATTGAAATGTTAAAAAAGTATGTACATACATATGTATGTATGAATAGTAAACATATTTAAATGCTTAAATTTTCAAATCACAATCAATCCATGTCCCTTTAAAAGGTCATGTAGGTATAATGATAAAGTATGCCAACTGGCGGAGGGACCTGGCCCGCTAGGACCGCATAAACATTTCATTTATAAACAAATTTGCATTTCTTTTTATCATTTCCTTATAAAAAAAATTATTTTTATTTGTTTGTTGAACTATTCTTAACATATTCTCAATTTAAATACTCGTCGCGGTCGGTTTAAAAAAATTGAGTGATACATGAATAGGAAGATGAATAGGAAAGATATGATAATATCATTACATTTATGACCGATCTACATACATACAGTAAAATTGGTCATAAGATTAATATGAAAATATATATTTCTTCTGACTAAATTATAATTTGTGTGATTCCAAAGTAATTCGTATGTACACGGTTAAAAGTTCTGGGGTATTTTTTAATACAGCTCTTGTATTACAGCCGTATGCAATACAGCAAATATTACATTTTAATACTAGGGAAATATTAAAAAAAAATTCTAATCAATTCTTATTACATTCTAATATTTTTGTATTAAAATATCATTTGTAATACAAAAAAGAGTCGATTTTAACCCAAAAGAATAAAACATATCCCTTGTAGAGAGGGAAAATTTCTCTCTCAGTTGCCATTTCAAATATGAGAATTTTTCTAATAATTTTTGATTACATTCTAATACCTCCTCGCCCTTTTTTTGCTTCGATGCTCTTTTTTGTCAGCCATATTGAATATGAACATTTTGAACAGACTGCGTCACTTTTTAATACACCCAAGATTAAAATTTATTAATACATATTGTATTAAAAAGCAAGAATAATAAAAATAAAAAAATTTAAATACGCATTATTTTGAAGGCGCTTTGCAGTTTTTCGAGGCACAATATGTTAATTAGTAGACAAAATTTCAATCGCAATAAGATTTCTATTCTCATTTCTGAAAAACGATGGAGAAAAGAATGTTATTTTTCTAATAAAAATAGTAAGAATAACTATTCCCAAATGGAAATAAATTGACTTACAAAGATAAATAGGTACTCTTGCAAAAATACACATTCATTATTATAGCTATTACGAATTACGAGTATGTACTCATAATATTTTCTGTGTTGCATTAATTCTCAAAAGAAATATCCTTTTGAGAGAAAATTTTCTTGTGAGAAATTTCTTTGTGAGAAATTTCCTCAATTTATTTCCTCTCTTTTTCTAATAAAGTTCTATTAAAAATGTAATAATTTTTGTATTAAAAGTAAAAATGTAATATTTGCGATGTATTAAACTTTAATACATTTTTGGTGTTGTCATATTATATACAACCCTGAAAATATTAAAATTAATGCCAGAATTTTTAACCGTGTATGTATCTATGTGTACTTTTAATTGAGTTTGTAATTATATTAAATATTAGAACCTTTTTACTTTTTGTATATGTATTTCATAATACGAGCAATTGACTATTACTTTCTGGATTATTTTTATTCTTAATATAGATATTGTTGAACCATGCAAACCATAATATAATAAAAAAATAATTATTGTTAATTGCAAAATCCTATAAGAAATACTTTTTTGGAAAATGTATAATTTATTTTCCTACATATTTTTGTTGGGGTTAGATTCGATATCCCGCTTTTTATAATACTGTTTTTTATTATCCCGCTTTTTATTACCCCGTCTTTTATAATTCCAGTTTCTTACTATCCCGCTTTTGCGATCAAAGCTAGTTGCTTTATTTTAAAAAATTGCGCGATTTTTTAAAATAAAATTAGTAGTTTTTATAACAAAAGCGGGAACATAAGAAATTTAAAACAAATTAAATAATGAATGATTTCAACATTAACTTGTTAACTGCAATAAATGGATACCGATAAAACCGTAAGCAATAGGTATAATTTGGGTTGGGTACGGGAGCCCGTTTTTGAGAAACCTGTTTTTTTAAACCCCGACTTTAAAATCCCGTTTTTTTATACCGTTTTTTTTTAATCCCGCTTTTTTAAAATCCCGCTTTCAAAATCCCGTTTTTTTTTTTTATTCAGTTTTTATAATCCCACTTTTCGAATCAACACAAGGTGTTTTATTTTAAAAATCGCGCGATAAGAAGAGACTATGCTAAAGAAACCAGTTTTTTCAGAAAATGCAACTAGAAAAACAGTTATTATATGTTGAGAGATCTATGCTTCTCTGTATTATGTATAAATTGATAAAAACAATGTTTAGACAAACCACAAAGAACTTTATTGTTCAGCCCAACTTTTCACATTGGGGAACTGCTAGGTAATCAATAATCATACCTATTGAGTTATATGTATTTATCTAATTACGAAACGGGCTAAGTGGGATTAAACGGGATTTTAAAAGGCGGGCTTTGCAGAGACGGGATTTAAGCGGGATTATTAAAAGCGGGATTAAAAAAAACAGTATTTTCGAAACGGGATTTTAAACATTTTTTTGTCGGCATTTGAAAAACGGTATTTTGAAATACGGCCTTCCGTTACGCTCCAGTATAATTTGTTGGGTTGGGTTCGATATCCCGCTTTTTATAATCCCGGTTTTAAAATCCCGCTTTTAATAATCCTGTTTTTTTTATAATCCCGCTTTTTCAAGATCCCGCTTTCTATTACCTCGTCTCTTTTAATCCCGTTTCTTACTATACCGCTTTTGCAATTAAAACTATATATACGTACTTGTTTTAACTTCTACCAAAATTTTGTTGAGACTTAGTTCATTTGGGGCTTAGTTCATTAAAAAATAAGTCCCAACGATTTTAATAAACACTGAGGTATGTATGGAAAGCATGCTGCCCCCCTGCAACCCCCTGCTTGGGCACACTATAGGATTTGGGGTAGGTGCGAGGTTGGGTGTATGCAGTTTCGTTTTATCATTTGGTAGTTTTTATTTAGTGGGGCATAACCCTTCATTTGCATTTTGTGACTTGGCGGGATTTTAATACATTCGGATTATTAATAACCGGGGTTTTAGAAGGCGGGATTTATAAAAAAAACGGTATTTAAAATTTTTGTTTGGTATTTTCGAAAAATGGGATTTTAAAAACCTTGATTCCAATACGCTCCCTAATTTGTTTTGTGAATAAATATACATATACAATTCAAATTTTGTGAGTAAAAACAAATGTGTATGAGAACCAAAAATATCCCGACACATTTTAACATTTACAAATAATCGAAAACTTTTCCACCATCATAGAATTTGTAACAGTATTTTTCGGGATTCGTAACAAATTTTTGATTGAAATGGAGCTCTTGATAGGTCTGATTATGATATTTATCACTTTTAAAGATTTCCGTGTTGATATAAAAATAAATGTCATTTTATGTTATTTAATTTAATATATACATACCTATATGTATGTATTGTAAACAGGGGTTTTGGGGGGAGTTGAAGGGATTTTAAAAAGCGGGATTATAATACATCGGGATTTTGAAAAAGCGGGATTTGAGAAAACATGATTTAAAAAAAAACAGTATTTTATTAAATGGGATTTTAAAATTTTTTGTCGGGGTTTTTGAAAAACGAGACTTTGGAAACAAATGTTCCTTATTGGCTTCATATAATTTCAACTTTAATTAAATTTTTTCGGGAGATGTTCAATTAGAGGTTTTAAAAGTTAGTTGGTAATTAATTATCTTACAACCCAACCATTAAACTTAATTTTAATTCGGTTAAAACAATAATACAAAATAAAGGAGGATATAATATATATGATATGATAATGATGATGAATAATGCAGTTTATTAGCAACACAGTTCCAAGTAAGTATGAAAATTGGAAATTTTTGGTGGTTCTATAGTGGTGGTAGTGGTTGTGGTTTTTTTTTGGGAAAGGTTTCACCTAAAAAGAGATAGGACAGGGTAACCATTTTTTGGAACCCTTGCACCACATTAATTTAAAAACAAAACCCATCATATAAGAACAGGGTGTAGTAGTTTAAAAATAAAGTACATATATAGTTATTTGTAAGAGATACATTTATGGACGAGGGAAATTGGTGATACAACATAAAAAGGAAACAAAAAACATTTTTTTTAAATAAAACAAAAAAGAATTTGTTAAGAAACATTTGGAAAAAAATTTGTTTTTATCAATATGAACCTCAGCTGTTTCTTCGATATAAGTTATGTTCGTTTTGACGCCAAACGGCCATTCGATGTGTAATTTATCTTTGTTGAGTTGCAACAAGAAAACGATCAAGACGAATAATGCGTTGAACATGAAGAAGGCAAATACCGACTTGTTGCGCAGCTCAATCAAATCGTTTGCGATCCTTGCCTTTTTCGTGGCGTTGTTTTTGTTAAAAATTCCCATTTGTCCGAAATGTAATGATTCATTTATTGTTTTTTTTTTTGCGTACCACATTTTTTACGAAAGTTTTGTATTTTTTTTATCACATCACATTACAGCATAAAGCATTATTTGGTATAATTTTATTTGATTTTGCATGTTTTTTTTATTGCATTTTGAAAAAATAAATAAAAGCAAAAAAGAGAAAAAAGAAAAAAATATATGTGTTAGTATTGTTGGAATTTTGGGATTTTCAAAGATGGCGGCAATACATAATTATCTTCTATATTGTTTTATTTGAAGTCCTTAAAATTTACATTGTCGATATCAGTGAAATCCCATTTAAAATTTACCTCTTGCGTCGATTCGTCATAAGTAATATTTGTACGAACACCAAAAGGCCATTTAACATGAATATTATCCTTGTTCAGTTGCAGCAAAAATACAATTAACACAAAGAGAGCATTTATCATGAAAAACGCAAATACCGAAGAGTTACGTAGTTCTTTGAGATCGGCTGCAATTCTTGCCTAAAAAGAGTTGGATTGTTCTTTTAATTTACAGTTTTTCTTCGGCTGGGAATTGAACTGGAACTCTATAAATTAATTATTGATTGAAATAATGGAATGTACCGTACGTAGATTTCAACTCTTTTAAATATTTTAGGGAAATGTAATTTCATTTCGGTGATGTTTCCAGCTGATCCTGGAGTTATTCGACTAAAATTGATTTAGGCTGTATATGGAGCAAGATATTTAAACATCGACAGCAAAAATTAACATCGACATACAATTGTGAAAGAAACCTTACAGGTCTAATACAGGAGTTCAAAAAGAAATAACTTCCAACTTAAAGGAGATCTTATGTAGGTACATATAAAGTTGCATCGCAAGCTGAATTAAAATCTGGTTAAAGAAGTGTCCTAAAATAGCCGGTGTAGAGAGAATTGCAATATACTACACCTTAGTTCGCATTTGCGACAAAATAAGGAGATCACAAAAGCGACAGGACTTCAAAATTCAGATAGAAGCTTATGTATATAATAATTAAATTGCAATTCAGCGGATAAAAATAGAATCCATAAAATTTGATTGAAAATGAAGAAATATGAAAAAATTTAACCAAGAGTTCCAATTCCTCCAACAGCGCACAAATAAACGCCGCGATTCTAAGCTCCTGCTACTACTGAACAAATCCACAAACATCCTAGAAAGAGAAACACAAAACTTCTTTAAATTCTATTCGTCATTTTTTTAAAGTACCTGTTCAACTGGATCATTATCAATTGGATATAAATATTGATCAATCATATCTTTCCAGAATTGTAATTCAGCACTTGATAAAAAGTCAACTTCTCCTTTTCTCAGCTCAGGGTCTTCAATCCAAAATGGATTTGTTAAGAAATCACGTTCTTGTTGAGGTTCTGTAGAGCTTTCTGATTCTGAATGTTCTGATTCATCTCCAGATTTCTCAGCTACTGATGATAAAAGATGATGATCCTTAGAGCTTCCCGATGTTGTACGACGACGATGTTGTGCATGTGGATCGATAGTATGTTCGAGATTTTCTATTTTCTTATTCATATTATCTAGAGAATCTGCGATATGCTTAAATTGAGCTTGTTCATCGGTTGTTTTTCCATGAGTACATAAAATACAACGGAATAAACCAGCCAGAGAAATCTCCATGGACCCTTCTTCATCGTTATTATCTCCAATTCCACCTTGAAGAAAACCAAGCATGCTTTTTTGTTTCACCCGCTTTGTTGCCTCTTCAGCTGCTTTCTTGTCTGCTTCCATCTCTTTTTTAGTCTTCTTTGCAACAACTTCACGAGTTCCCCATGAGACGACATTCAAGTTGATGACCGAATACAAGATAAGGAGCAGGTACATAGATGGAATGGACAGAAGATAAATTATTCCAGCTGCTATACACCAAAACTCCTGCGGATGTAAGCACGCTGCTATGAAAAACGACCCCGTCATGGATATTAAGAAAATTGCCGAAGGACTTCCAATACCATCCTCGCCTAACTGCAAAGCTGTACCGACTATCACAGCCATCATAATGAGGGCATATGCAGTGGATAATACCTGTGCCACAAATAGCTGAACGTTAGCTTTGCATGTGAAACATATAAACATAAATGCGAGGATCGGAACAATATTATAATGAAACGATGTCCAATTGTCAATTCGAAAAGCCGCCACAAAAGCCCCCACCAACATAAGAAAGATCGTTCCAGGTCCAAGAATCGTACCACCCATCAAAAGCATCTGATAGAATATATACAAAAGCGAAATATTCTCATTAATCTTGATAGTACGTTTGTAGTCACCAAGCAGATCCATAATATTGGCAAGCGTTGAAGGTACCCAACGACGACGTTGATTGTAAAACTCGTTGAAACCTTCTGGGCAATGGGTATAGGCATCGGAAGCAGCTGAGTACTCCACACGGTATCCTCTTTGCAATAGCAATGTACATAACCAACGATCTTCACCCTGATCGTATTGTACATAGTGCCGAGCTTCATCTGAACGGGTGGTATATTTTTTCATCACATTATCATCCATAAGACCTTTGCCGCGGAAAAGGGAGAAGCACCCCGGACTACACAGTACACAACCGATCATATGTTCGGTGGCTTTTTGCAACCAATGACCGATAGCGTATTCGAACATTTGATACCATACCATAGGGCCCGATCCAATAGGATGAATACGACCACATGCTGCTCCCAGGTTTTTATTCTTTTTCATCAAATCGATAAGCAGAGTTACAGCGTTCGGTTGAAAATCAATATCTCCATCAAGTGTTAGCAGGTAGGTATTTTCGGCAACAACATCCTTACGATCGACAGATATCGGGAGTTCCATTAGTCTATGGCCCAACAAATAGTACATGTACATCACCTGGGACCAACGTTTACGATGACGAATTCGATCTTTGTCCTTCAAATGAGCAATCATTTTTGTTTTACCGGGTAATGTCCAAACCAAACGTCCTCCATAAGGTGTTGGATATTTTTTTGGTGGACGTAAACGAATTGTTGTTTGATGGATATCGGATGCAGCTTCATCGATTGTCGTCACCAAAAGTTTTACGAAGCGGTTGACCTGGATGTCATCGTCACTATGATCGGAGATTTCAAAAGCGTCATCGAAGAATATGTGAGCTGGAAAAAAAATAGAATAAGAAAACTTACAAAGTGAATATGTTTAAAAAAGGAATCTAATCGGTGTATGTTTTTGAAATTAAAAAATGTGATTGATAATATCGAGACAGTGTCTTTATTCGTTTGCTCAAGTTTTGGTGGAGTAAAATTTATGAGATATAAGAATTTTCAACTGGGTATAAATCCTAGAAATATTTTTAAAAGAAAACTCACTCTCAAACTCATAATAATCCGGATCAACAATACGTAGATACTTCTGTGCTACACGCCGGGCACACTGGTCTTCATCCATTCGTATGATACTTTTCAAGAACTCCATCATCTCATCCTTTGTCTCATGCCACATAGTTGCGCATGCGTAGATTCTTGTAATATGATCTGAACTCTTAATACTAGGCTTTTGAATGGCAGAACCATCTGTGTGCACAGATATTGTTTCGTAGTACTCATCGCCTTTCTCCTTTTCAATTTGTTCGAGGTCCTGTAAGAAATTCATAATTTAAATCCATTTCCATTATCCATTAATTAGAAAAAAAATAACCTCAGTCTTAACATCAGCCTGATCATCTCGTCGTCTATTCATTGCCATAGATTGATCAATCAACAAAGCAGAATACATAGGAGAAACAAACAATTTTTCGGTGGTAGCTAAACGTTCACATTTCGGTGTCCAAATGTGCAATGAGATCCAAGTCTGACTTAGCAACCACAATATCCAAGCCCAGGCCATTTGTTTTGTTATAAAGTCATTCAGTCTAAAGTTTTGTGGACTCTCGAAGAACAAGTAGTCCGGAATAGTGCCGTGGAAGAAGCACGGATCATCCGTCCTTATTCCACAAGCTGCGATTAAAACAGACACCGCAATAGGAACGGTCATACTGACAGGAAATGCATAACTGAAGCCTTGAATAAGGATCTTACATGCAAACTTTCCAAATATGTAGCATAAATAGGCTCCGAAGATTTGAATCAATAGTACATAGATTGCAGTGTAATATTCAGCATCAACATCGATACTATCAATTTGAGAAGCTTCCAAAAAGTCTGGCAGACTACTAGTCAATGATGTCGCTAACTCGTCTACAGCAATTTTATGTGGTCCAAATGCATCACCAAACATAACAAACATATTTGCGGGATCATCTCCACGTAGCCAGTATATAAATAGGGCCGAACATATAAACAAAGAAATCTTCCAAATAGAAAGGAAAATGTAGCTGAAATAACGGGTGTATTTAAGTTCTTCTTTTATGCGACCCATGGAACGAACAAAGCCAATCGGGGATTGTGTTGACACGAAGTTCTCCCACCAACCACAAGAAATCATGAAACATGACAACGGAATGGCCCATAAAACGAGTCGGTTCTCTAGCAATGGCCAAACTACAAAGCCTGTAACTTGAGCAGCAATGGCAGCTATGTCCACTAATGCCTTAGCTGCGCATTTTCCCTCCTTCGAAGATCTAGACAATAGACCCAAAACTCCCGGAACTAAGACAAGGCAATTGGTAAGCATTGCTCCTTGAATGGCATCGATTTCGGGCAGAACAATAAACATAAGCAGCGCTGTACCGAAGGAACTCATACTTTCCATCAGCAATTGGAACATAAAATGGCCCTTCTTCGGCACTTTGAAGGTTTTGAAGAAACAAATACGAGCTGCTCGAATAAGTGCACCAACTTCGGGTACTGCAAATGCAATTATTATTGCCCAAATCCATGCTATCCGCTCTTCTTCGGGCAATTTCACTGCAAAGGTTTTATCACGACCCTTAAATAAAAAAAAAATTACATTTTTGTATTAACTTAAAGGGACTTATTTATAATACTTACAAGGTCCTTATTGCAATATAAAATTTTCTTATCTCTACGTATTTGTGATGTCATAAATAATACACAGCCCTTAGCTAGAACGCCTCCCGTCAGTACGATTATAAATGTTACTAAATAAGCAAATACTTTTAATATTTTAACAGTTATATCTAAACAAGCTTGATTAGCCATAGATCCACTGTCTATTTTTAGAGGTGGATCCCGAAACACATCCCATCCTTTTGTTTCTTGAATTGTACGTTGGCTGAAAGAAAACAAACATTAAGATTATTGAGAATTCATTGAAAAGGAACTACCAACAATAGTAATAATTAAAGGATCCCCCACACCAACGCGAATTTTCGGTGGCGACGACGAAAACAATAATAACAACATGTTGTTTTCGTTGACAACCATGTGTTGTTATTGTTGTTTTCGTCGTGGCCACCGAAAATTCGCGTTGGTGTGGGGGAACCTTAATACCTAACATTAAATTAAGATAAAAAATATGATGTACAATTTTCTGATCAACTAGAATAGATAATATTTTTTTTAAACAATTTATTCCCAATTTTAAAATGTATAACATAATAAAAGTATAAGATTAAATGTCAGTTTCACTACTTCGAACTATAGCAGGAAATATAATATCAAGTGGTAAGTCCATGTTATGATAGTATACTCTCAAGAAATTAATTCTCAACACTTTAAAAGTGAACTTGCGATATATTAAAATCTCGGGTCCTGATATCGATATCTTTTTCGGAATTTCTAGCGACTCGAAGAGTCATGTACACATAAATAATGTAATTTAAAATAAAAATGTTGTTTTTTCTACTACATCCATGGATCACGATTATGTGGGCAGGGTACATATAGAAGAGTCAGGAAGGCGGGTGTAAGATTACCTATCTTAGGTGCCAGTTATAGCTTTCATTCAAACTCATCATTGAAAAATTTAATTTCTTATTTTGAGACATTTTAAAAGCAAAATCAGTGATTATTTTGATACCAAAAAAAAACTTAGATATGACTTAATTAGTAAATCTGCAAAAAAAAATTTTCATTTTGGCCATGAATTTATTTAATATTTTAATGATTGAACTGCCTTAGCATTGATCACTGAAATCTTAGAACTCATTTTATGCGAAATGTTGGGCCAAAATGAAATAGTTTTTGACTAGAAATAAAAATATAGTCATCAGTGTTTTATTGCCACCAAATAGCTTTAATTGAAAACGATCGCTGAAAATTTTAATTGTTAATTTTGAAACGTTTCAAAAGAAAAATCAGTTATTATTTTGATGTCAATACAAAGCTTATGTCTCAATTATTATTTCTATCACAAAAAAATTTATTTAGGCTCAATCTTTTATTTATTTATTTATTTATTTATTTACCGTCTTTCAAGTTACAAGACTTTATGAAGACTACCATTAAAATTAACCTTAAATATATATACAATTTTAAATAGATAAATTAATTAAGTTAAATATATGTTATAGGATTTGCAACAAGCTTAACAATTTTCTTTTAATTTCATTTCTATTCATATTAAAATCAATTGCATAATCATAATCATTGAAATCAATGCACGCATTAGTGATTGGATTGTGCCTAGCATAACTTGTACTATGAAATGGAACATATAAAAAATCACCATTTCTTGGTCGCAAACTGCGAGCAGGTGCATACATATTAAACATTGACAACAGCACCGGACAATCAATAATAGAATTGAGAACATCATAAGCAAAGAGTACAGAATTTAATTTTCTTCTTAAAACGAGAGGTTTTAGGTCGATGAGAACACATCTGCTTTCATAACATGGAACACTCAAAGAACCAAAAGTTTTACGCAAGGCAAACTTAGTAAATCTTCTTTGAATTTTTTCTATACGAAGGATACTTGACTGGGTGTAAGGACTCCATACAACGCTACAATACTCCAGCAACGGTCTTACAATACTTGTGTAAAGAGTTTTAAGTGTATAAGGATCCTCGAAACATTTTGAATTTCTAACTATAAAACCGAACATCGAGTTAGCCCTAGAAATTATATGATCGATGTGAAGCGAAAAATTTACTTTCAAGTCGAAAATCACTCCGAGATCCTTCTGGTAATCTACTCTTTGTAAAGAGTGGCTATCAAGCTTGTATTCAAAACACAAAGGATTTTGTACTTTTGAATAAGTCATAACACTACATTTGTTATTATTAAAAAAGAGTCCATTCAACTTACACCATTGAAGAATTTTATTTAGATCAGCTTGAACATTGTTCGCATCTGATAACGATTTTATGCAGCTAAAAACCTTAAGATCATCAGCATACAAAAGGCATCTTGAAAAAGAGAGAAGACTAGGCAAGTCATTAATAAAAATAATGAACAATAACGGTCCAAGGTGACTACCTTGAGGTACACCTGAGGAGTTCACTATTTCTTTAGACAGCTCGTTTCCAATTTTGACATATTGTTTTCTGTCCTCTAAATAACTTTTAATCCAACTAAGCAGCATAGAATGAAAACCAAACATTTCAAGTTTCTTTATCAATACATTATGTTGAACGCGATCAAAAGCCTTTGAAAAATCAGTGTAGATGGTGTCGATTTGAAAATGTTTTTCCATATGACTAAGGCAATAGCTCGTAAAAATCGATAAGTTAGTCGATGTGGACCTTCCACTCATAAAACCGTGTTGGTGCTGAGATATATGATTTTGAACTAAAAAATACAATTTGTTTTTCACTATAGCTTCAAAAACTTTAGGGATCAACTGAAGTTTTGCAATAGGTCTGTAGTTCTCAACAGCACTTTTTGAACCGGATTTATGCAGAGGAGTAATAAATGAATATTTCCACGTATCCAAAAATACACCTTGATTCAAAGACATATTGAAAATAAAACATAATGGAACCGCAAGTTTAAATCTACAAGCCTTCAAAAGAATTGGCGGAATGTTGTCTGGTGCAACGGAAAAATTCTCATCAAGAGAGGATAAAACGGCTAGTACATCGTCTACTGATAAATATAGATTACCAGCGTCAACAACTGAGGTTGAGTTGTCAAAATTTTCACAACTTAATTTCAAGTCAATAAAATTTGACTGAAAAAATGATGCGAAACTATTGCAAATAACATTCAAATTATCTGAGGCAACCCCTTTGTATGAAACGTTGGATGGAATCCCAAGCGTCCCACGTTTAGTATTCAAAAATGACCAAAAACACTTCGGGTTCCCTTTAATGTTCGATTCAAGAGAGCAAATGTATTGTTTATAAATAAATTTTCTTAAAAATTCGTACTCTCTCCTTACCTGTTTAAATTGCTCACGAAATAAAGCAATTTTTTTACTCTTTTTATGCAACTTATTCATGGCATTCTTAAGCCTAGACAAACTATTATTAAACCAAACAGGTTTCCTAGAATTTTTGAACTGTTTTAAAGGAACAAAATTTGAAATAATATATTCTAGAATGTTCCGAAACATAGTAAAAGCTAGCTCCAGATTTGTGCACTTAAAAATTGGCTGCCAATCAATAGTTTCTAAGTAAATATTCATTGACACATAATCTGCATTTTTAAAATCATACTTTTGAACAATATTAGAAGATTTTGATTCATTTAAAACAGAAAAGTTAAATACAATCTCAAGTGCATTGTGATGAATACTATTTTCCAATAATTTAAAACTTGCTTCATTCAATTGAGCTTCAAAATTACTATCAATTTAAATAAGATCTAAAATACGTCCTAAAGAATTAGGCACATTATTAATTTGGTACATATTTAAAGCAGTTATACTATCAATCACGTTATATTCAAAATCTTTGGTGACATTTACAGGAAACATTCTTTTTTCATCATTTGAGAACAACCATTTTACGTTTGACAAATTAAAATCTCCAACGATTACAAAATAACAATTTTCATCAATATTTTTAACGATATTTGTAATATTCTTAATATGAGTATCATAAATTGCATATTGCGATAAAGGTGGAATATAAGAAACAAAAAAGTATACATGAATTATTTCAAGATTGGAGTGAATAGGTAAATCTACACATACACAAATTTGTTCAACAGAATCTTCTGATAAATTAATTTCTTTACTTAAGTAAATAGATTTTATAGCTAATAAAACACCGCCACCTCTGTTTAGGCCAGTCCGTTCGGAACAACGATCTTTACGAAAAACGTTGAAATCAGAATTGAAATATTCACTAGTGAAAATTTTTTCATTTAACCATGTTTCGGTCAGGGCAATTACGTCATAAGAACAGTCAGCAGCAGCAGTAAAAAATTCATGAGACTTTGTTCTCATTCCTCCAGCATTATGATAATACATAGAAAAATAATTATTGGTTTCAGAAGCAGAAAATATTCACATACCTATTCAATCAATTTTAAGATTTCAATTATCCAATGTTAAAGTTATTTTATGCAGAATCTTTGGCTAAATTTAACAATTCAGTTATAACCTTCATTTTGCAATATAAATAAACACTGATTTTCTTTCTAAACCACTTAATAGAAAATAATGAAAATTTTCAATGAAAATACTCGCCCTTATAGCAACTATTACCCAAGTGAACAAGGAAAAAACTGCAGCTACGCTGGTCGGAAAAGTTTTCTGTCTATGTTATGGTTTGGGGTGCTTGCTCATCTTCTTTCTGGCGTGAGCAGGCTTACCATCCGTCAGGATTTCGCCTGACGCGTCAGGCTTTTAATATCCAATCAGGCTTTGGTCAGGTTTCGTCCTTTGTCAGGCTTTTTTATAATTATTGCAGAAAATATAATCGTTAGAAGATAAACTTTTACAAAATGCTTTCAAATCGAAATGCTTGTAAATCGCAGTGAACACATTCTTTTTCTCATTTAGTTGTCACTTTTTAGAAAGAGACCAAGAATTGTGCAATAGGGTAATTCAAAAAAACACCTTTCTAGAAATTCAACCGAGACCGGGCGAAATTATTGGTCTGTTTGGTAATGTGAAATATCTTGCGAATTAGCACAAAATTTCACAATTTGCTGTAAAAACCCATAGAAAAAAAACTTAGTTTTTGGGAAAACACAGGTATTATGAAATCCCTGAAAATTTCATGCTTTTAGCACCAAAACTCGAATCTTTTAACATTTGAGAAAAATTCCGATTTTCAAGCAAAATTATTGAAAAAGCGCTGATTGCGACTGCTAAATGCTGTTCGATTTTTAATTCTTTGTTTATAATCTAAAGCTAAGTACGAACGATTGTCAGATCTTACAATATTCTCAGAACTGTGGTCTGACAGTAGCTAACAATTAGGTGACAATTGACATAATATTTCTTACAATGAAAAATTGTCCGTTTACACGGTATATAGATTTCTTCCCAAAGTCGGACAATTTGACTGTCAGCTCTTTTTTATTTCTCTTTAACCAACTTATTGGAATTTCGGACAATGAAGAAATTGTCAGCAATTGTAAGATGTTTTCAATGAAAACAATCAATAAATTTTTTTTTTTTTATAAAAATGAAGTTTCAAAAAGGAAAAAACATAATTTTTTTATTTGTCAGGCTTTTTTCTCAAAAATCAGGCTTTTCTTTATTTACTGTCAGACTTTGCTGATTTTAGAGCTGGTAACCCTAGGTGTGAGTAACTTACATTTTATTGAAAGTATTAGATATGTACAAATTTGTAGATATTTTGAAAAACAATATTTGCAAAATAGTGTTGAAATGATTGGAATCGAAAATACTTTTTATTTCTTCCAAGACAATATGAATCATTAGGCTAAAATTTTTAAGGAATGACTGCTCGAGAATTGTCCAGAGGGCTGAAGACCCCTTCACAATCTCACGATTTAAATATAATTTTAAATTTATGACAAAAATTGGAATTGAAACTTGGTAACATGAGGTTTATAATAATAATATAAATGATTTAAAGAGAGTTTTACTGATGTAATGAAACCAAAATAAGCCTTGATTATACCAAAAACCATGTCAAACAAGTTCTTAATCGTCTGAATTTATAATTAATAGAAAGGCTTCCGTACAAAATATAAACTTTTTTTCAACATGTTACTACCAAACTTTTTACTACTAAAGTACTATTGGGGAGCCATTTTCACTGTGAGATTAAATTATTTAATTTTTTGTTATTTTCTTATATTTTTACTATTTGTTATAAAGTTCTTAAGTTTTTCAACGTTTTTGAAACAAGAATAAAATACTTTCTCTTTTTCTTTTACTTAATTTCAAACAACTCTTCTATATACGAAACAGATTTTTTTTTTAAGTGAGCTTTATTTTCATCGTGAGCCACTGTGTATGGGTATTAAGAATGGTCCTCCTCCTCATTTAATTTATATTACTATCATTAATTTATCAAAGTTTTTTTATACTGATTATATTAATATTATTCACAGGTCTATTATATTTACATACCTTCCACCATAAATATCTTGTGTTAAAGGTGTACTCTCATCGTCTGTAAAATTGTCATCACTGTCGCCATTCCCTGGCGGAGCCAGAGGGCGATGTCTTAAGGCAGACATCTCCCACGGCTAAAAGTAATTCTTCTAGTTATTTAGCAAAACCACTCTGTAAATAAAAAAAAATAAAAAATTAATCAATGTACAAGATATAATACACAACAATCTATTTCAATTAAGCATACATAAAAAGGGAATTTTTTTAAACAAAGGTAGGATACCATGACACAAGATAAGATGTACATATGTATGTACATCTGTAGGTACCTACACTCATGGTATGAGCCATGAGGTAAGTTTAACCGAGAGCTTACAATACCATCCAACCTGTACGTTGCAGCACCCTTTTGCGTTATTTCAGAAACTTGTTTGTTTATAGAAATGCGAAAAAAATCAACAACAACAATAAAGGAACGAAGCACCAATACCTACTGCAATTAAAGATAAATAGAGAAAAATGTTAATGGCCTGCACCAACTGCATCATCAGCCGTGAAATCTTAATTCCAGAAAATAAATTGTTTCATCCACACATGACAACATGGAGATGGAGGCATTTTATGCTATAAGTTTTTTTTATTGAGGCCATTGGCCAAGGACAAAAAATGACCGTGAATACTTTTTGTATCATTCCTTTTCAAGGATGATGTTTGTAACATCAAGCTTGAAAAATGAAGGATATCCACTATTAATTGAATTCTGACTTTATTTGAAAGAAGACTCTTATTTTCATACAGGTCTTATATAGATGTATCATTGAGGATGAAAAAAAAAATAATAAATTTCGCGGCTTCTAGTATGTATTATAGTATAACTTGAAATGAATAATTCTTAATTTTGTTACTGTGGTTAAGCATTGATTGAGCTCATTGCACCTTGAATGTGTAAAAAAAGTTTAAATTTAGGAATAATTCGGAAAGAGGCGAAAATTGGTACCGATTTTTATTTCATCATTAGATTATGTCACTAAAAAAATCGCCATATTATAGGTACTTTTTCTCCTATACGAGAGTTGGCATTGTTTTGTTGGTAGTGGGCAGAGGGGAAAGATTAGTTCATTATTGCTAAGCTGATAGTAAACTCTACATACGTTTGTAACTTTTATTAAAGGAGTGCTGGCGGGATTTAGGAATTTTACTCTGTTGTCCGGAGTATTTAAGTAGTTGAGTATAACACTGGTTCTGTTAAGTACCAAAAATATAAGTTACTATACCATAAAACCGTTAAGAGATTTAGGCTTTTACTATTCTGATAATTTTGTTTTTGGCTACCTTTTTGTAAATTTTTCGCATTAAACGGTTTTTATTTTGTTCTTTTTTTTTAAACATTTCTGTAACTATTTTTATTAAACTATAAGCCCGATCAAAACTTTCGATTGAATGAATCTGAACGTTTTATTCAATTTATGTATAGGTACCTCAAATTATTTTTTTAAAATTTGTATCTTTTGAGATTTCAAATCTTTAGTGACATTTATTTTTAAAATTATCAAAAAAACCTAATTTTTATGTTCATATTTTATTTGTATGGATTACCAAATTCCAAATTTTATAAGTCTTTTCTCGGTCTTGTTGAAATCGAAAATTGTCATTATCTTTTGGTATTGGTCTTGGTCTCATATAACTTAGTCTCAGTTACGATGCGGTTTTGTTAAGAAATATCGAACTAAAGTTAAAAGTGTTTGGATTTAAAAATTCAAACTTTTAATAAGAGACACGAGACGAAACAGGACAAGACTTTTGTAAGGCTCGTCTCGTCTCGGTTTCATTAAAAGGGAGACATTTCACTTTCATTTTTTCATTTTTATTCACGGTATGGCAACCAGGGTCTCGTATACCTATATAACTATATGAGAAATCATCGATTTTTTTCGTTCTTATGAAAGAAATATCGAACTCAAGATTAAATATATATAATAGAAACCGAAGCCCAGAACTCTGTGACTCTCGATAAATTTCAGTCCAAACAAAATGGTTTCGTCTCGGATGCTTAGGAGGTATAGTATAGTCTTGGCTTTCCCATCATCCCAGGAGATAATTTTATCGTTTCGTGGCCAGCCCTATATAAACTTGCAACTCGGACGTGCATTTTATTTGGATTAATTGACAATTGAAATTTTAAAACTTTAAACTGTTATATCTACTCCAATTTCCATGGGAAGTCCCAAGAACATTTTCTTTTAATTTTATTAGCTTATTGTCAACGTGAAGACATTTCATTCATATTGTCTTTGACTCTATAACTCTGACATGATTTTGTTCGTCTTTATGTCGAAGTTACATATATGCTGATTGGATTATATTTTAATGTATTGAATGCCAAGTCACGTTTTTCTTGTTTCCTTTGATCTCATATATACATACATATGTATGTACACATGAATTGTTATCAAGTCAGCTCAAATCATCCTATTAAAAAAATCACCTAAATAAAGCATCTAATATACCTTAGCTTTCTATTTCCTGCCGACTATAGGTTTATATAAGGTATAGTTAAATAATTCTGTATTCTTAAAACAAACTTTAAAAGTTTAAGCCTTCGTTTAAAAAAGATTGAATGCATCATACACAAGTTTAAAACTTGACAGAGAGTTTCAATTTTATGACAGCTTTTTCGAAAGTAAAACATATACCTAGGTATGCCAACATATTGACTGTGTCATTTTCGCATAAATATACCTACATATACGCTTATATACATAATATGTAGGCTTTACTATAGGTACAAAAACTTAGAAGATTAAAAGCCTTCCACTTTATACAATCTGCATCATTTATACAACGTCAGTTTTTTTTTGAAAATAATAGCAGAGTGGTCAAAATAAAAATCGATTGTTCAATTGTGCTCGCAGATTCAGGTGAATAATTGAGAATTTTTCAAAATTCTTTCTTTCAAAGTATGTATTACGAATATTCGTTACGGATTTTCTTTTATTTAAATATTTATCTTCGCAAGGACATCTGAGAGAAATTTTATTATTTTATACATATAATAAAATTCAGTATACCTCTATTCTTGTCAAGATTAATTTTTATTATTCTATTACTCACAATTTAAGATTCTCTCAAATCAACGCGAATCAATCAGAACGACGAAACTTTTGCCTGTCAAAATATATTTACAGGACGAAAAATAGAACCCACACCAACGCGACGATATGCGATCCAGAGAATCTGGCATGTAAAATAAACTGACAGCCGAAAGTTTCGTCGTCGTTCCGAATGGTTTGCGTTAGTTTGTGAGAGCTTTTAAAAGGTTTTGAAAGCATAACCAAATTTTAGTCAGCACTGCATAATCATAAAATAAATTTGTGTTGATTAACATTTTGGTAAAGCTTAAAAAAAAACTTTCCAACCGGACAATATTTGCCTGTAAAAATCAACCAAAATTGTTGGATCGCTACCGAAACATAACCAAATTTTAGTCAGCACTGCATAATCATAAAATAAATTTGTGTTGATTAACATTTTGGTAAGGCTTAAAAAAAAACTATCCAACCGGACAATATTTTACTTTACATTATATGTGTACGTATATGAACTCAAATTTAGAATTTTCCAAAGAACGAAATAATAGGGGTATTCCCGATCCGATGCAAACTGGTCTTGCATCATTGCAAAAGTGCAAAGTTTTTTTTTTACAATGGGGTTAGGGTATAGCAATTTTACACTTTTGCATTTTTGCAATGATACAAGACCAGTTGCATCGGATCGGGAATACCCCTAATGTTTTTGTTTTTATTTATTATTCCATTCTATGTTTATTTGCCCACATAATAAACTTCTATGCCTAATATCAATAAAATCTCAATCAAGCCAATCACTTAAAGGACACATAAACAATAATATTAAATAAACAAATGTAATTGATTTCCTTTTTCTCAAATTTATAATTTTGAAATATTCATAATAATTATAGGTAATCAAAATACATATCCTTAATCAAGTGAAGTGGAGTGTATACTAGCTATAGTTTTTGTATCTTTCAATATAATAACAAACACATGTCTTTATAGTCGAATCTGGTTACCGTTGTTGTCTCAAGGTAATCCAGCTATCGGGGTTGGGCGAAACCTATTTTATGGAATAAACTCGAAGCCGGACGACTATATTTCGATCAGGTTTGAATAAATTAATAAAAACCTACAGCAAACAAACGGTTGGTAGATTGACCAATCATTTGGATAGAATATTAAAACATTTTGAATTTAAGGCTAGTATATTTTTAAATGTATATTTAAATACTTGCATCCATAATTGCATGGATATACATTTATCATTCAAAGTTATTTTGATGGTTTTTATCATTGTTTTCAGTTTCACTTAAAAGTTCATTTATAGAAAATGTTTTCAAATACATACAAGGTACATATAATTATGTATTTCTTTTTTTAATAATTTAATTCAAACACTGCTGCCTGATAGTGACCCGAAGATACACTAACCTCCTAACCCGATATTTCCTCTTTCACTTTCGTTAATGCCAAGCTTGAGAGTGAATCTCACGAAGCGTATAGTTTCATGAAGTGCTGAAGCTGAAGGTGTTGTATCTAGTACCACTTTGTAAGAGTTTCCCATCGCATACATAAATGTTAAAGAGGTATTTCGAACAACTGGTTTGTAAGCTTTAGATATACCTACAAAAATCTATAGTGTAAGTTTATATACATACTCAACTGATGACTATAAATATATGTAACTACATCTTTCTTATAGATGTTAACCTTTCAGAGGGTTTACCTGAGGTAAATTTTGTAATCTTAGAACCCTCGGTCTGTTGATGGTTAGAAAAACTTTATAGGTATGAGAAAACAAGTACAAATCTAGCACAAGGTTAACACATGCTTTTTGATCTACATAACTTTGATTAGATGTAGATTTGTGTTCTTATAAAGAAGAAGAAGATCTAAGAAAATGGGGTTAAGAATGCTTTTGTTTTACATTTACGACTCTATCATTTGTTGTAATTAGGTATACTTTTCTTTATTTATTCTATATTGTAATATTGTTATAATTTTTTTTATTTATTTACATATTTTATTCTTTTATTTTATATTTATCTATTGATTGTTTGTCAACTAATATATTGTGAACTTTTAACTTTTATGCCCCAGATCTTATACACTTGGCCAAAAATTCTATTTCTACTTTACGCTTAAAAAATTGATACTTAAATATTATTTTGACGGCACTAGAAAATGGTGTGTATGCATAATGCAGGACACGCTCTACGTAAGTTCGGAATGGAATATAAATATTCAGACTTTTGCTATTAGGTATTGTTTGGAAATCCAATGTTGTATCGGTCAAATTTAAATTTTAGATCATTTTGGAAGTTAACATTTTACGTTGCTTTATGGGTTGGTTCGTATAGTTCTTAGTAATACTTCTTCAACAAATACATAAATTAATAAATAAAAATCAGTTCAATGGAGAAAAAACCCGTTTGTACAAATTTTATGGCACTGATTTTTGATGATAGTATTAAAATTATTTTTACAGATCGAATGACCCAACATTTTATTTTATTATGCTGGCTTTCAATCAATCTTGTTTTTCTACTTTAGTAGGTATTTTTTATTTATAAATAACAATAAAAGCCAACTTAAATGTGTCCGAAAAGAGACTACTTCTGAAAATAATGACATGTTCACCGTTTGACATTTAAATAAAATTAACATTCGTCTTCGTGGATTCGTGCTGTAAAAGATTTAGGGATTATTATCTATAGATACACTGTTTTTTTTTTGTGTTTGAATTTCAAGTAGGTACCTAATCATCTCTCAAACTTATTATTTGAAAAAAAAACTATGAGTGAGTTTCTTTATTCGTTTGGAATATCCAGAGAAAACATTTTGCGTTTCTTTTATTTTTATTTATAGAATATTCGGGATAAATAATTGGTTTAATTGTTTTAAGAGTGGAATTAAGCGAATATTGAGTGCTTTCAGTGCAATTAAAGTACCTTTTAACTCATTTATGTCAGGTTCGCATTTGGACAATTGGATTATCATTTTGTTCTAGTTTTAGATATTTATTCATTCCAATCTGGATAAATATTTTATCAATATTTTGTAAGACAAACGTTTATCCAGAAGAAACCAAACTACATAGTAACAAAAATAATGACCAGTTGTTATGTGATAAAATTAAAAACAATTGATTTGTATGTACTATGTATGTATGTAAATATTTCCAAATTAGAAAATGAAGTGAAATTATAGGTACATTAAATAAATATATAACTTTTATATGTCGTAGGATCTTTTTTTGTCGTTACTTTGCTGCTTTTGATTAATTAACAACACCAATGTGAATCTGCCAAATAATAGATAATAATATATATAACATACGTGGTACATCAATTTCACTGATAGAGCCCAGTATTCCATTTATTACACTCTTTACGTTTAATAAAAAGAATGCACTCCAAATATTCTAGAATGAATAAAAAAAAACCAAATGGTTTATCCAGAATGTTCTAGTTAATAAAGAAACGCAAAATGCTTTTTCAAAATATTCCGAATGAATAAACACACTATCTACATATTAACGGTTGAAGTGTAGGACCCAGTAACTTAGTAAGTCAAAAAATTAAAAAAAAAAATCATTAATACAAAAACAAAACAGCAGAATCACAGCCACCTTTTAGCAATATCAGCGTAACAATGTTGTTCTGAACATTCAAAATTTGGGAGTTTTTTTTTGATTTTTGAAAAACATGCTAAAATTAGGTTCTGCCCTTTAACTGTCGATATTATATATTATTGCGACAGCTGGTGGTGTTGTGGAAGTGATAGTGCATTCTGGACTGTGTTCGAGTAAGTTAAAAAATATGCAAATATGCATGATCCTGAACTTTGCAGACAATGCGTCCGCTGAAGTTTGAACAACCACCAAAGTCGTAATACTTGTTCGATTTTAAACAATCGCTTCGTCTCGGCCGATATTTTTTAGTTTTTTTTTATTTGCCTTAAAAAAAAGTTATGACCAAAAGATTCAAAAATCACCACAAAATTTACTAAAAAAAAACTTTGGCCTTCAGTCACCACTGTAGTTTAGGTATTACAGATAGTGGTTCAATAATGTTACATCGTTAGAGAGAAAGTGTGAAAAAGTATTTTTTTTTAAATATTTGTCAAATTTTGAAATATTTAAAGCACGGTATTAAAATTTTATTTTAACAAAATCGGTCCAGCGATTTTCTCAAAAACCAATACTTGACCGAGTAAAAATGGAATATTTCAACATATTTCAAGCAAATTATAGAGGAACGGCTAATAAATAACTGGAATATTTAGCTCCAATGTATTTTGTTTCAAATTAACTAACTATACTTTGGAAGGAATTACTTTGAATTCTGTAAAACTATTTTATCTTTGACGTTCGGATTCAGCAAATTGTATAGGCCCCCATTGACTACTTAAATGATCTTTTAAATTGGAAGCTTTTTCTTATGAAATATAAATTTTTTATTATTAAATACATATGCATCTACAGTTAGAAGGAATTTTAATTATTAAATCATTTGGTGTGGTGCACAGGAAGAATATTGAATATTATTGTTGTTCAATGTATCCGCATTCCACTTTTTTTTTATTTTTAATATTATTATAGGTACAATGTATTGGTTTAGATAAATGTTATTAAAGATGATTTGATAAAATAATACAAAACTGCATACTTAACATAGCTTAAATAAAAATAAGAGTAACACTTGCGCAAATCTATTTTTTTTTTATTTTTTTTTATTTTTTTAATTCGCAAACCTTCCGATTTCTGGCCAAAGAAATTTCTTCCGTGTGAGTCGCCTCTTTCAAAAACATTTATAACAAAAATTGGAGGCAAAGCTTGAAAATCAGCAGTTTTGTTCAAAGTCTGGAAAAAACTTTACGTTATTTTGATTTCTGCGTACCATGAAAAAGTGCTCAAATCCAAATCCAGATATGTGGTAACATTTTTGCAAGTTTTTCTGACGCATTTAATGTGAATTTTGGCGTTGAATTGATCACAATCGAGAAAATTTGAAAAAAAAATGTCATTCCACCCAAACACATATGTATACCTAAGAGAATTTTGACATGCTATAACTTAAAGTTGAATTCAACTTAATCATTAATAACTTATTTTTAGTTATAGATAACATATAACATAAGTACCTGTATATTACAAGTACACATATTACAATCTTTTTAATGTAGAATTGGATAAGCTACAACTTTTACCTTTATATTTTTTCAAAAAAAAAATTGATAGTTTTCTATAAATTTCCCAAAAAATGTATCCCCTATAAAAACATTAGCCTTTGTCCAAAACAAAATACAGCTTTGTCAAAAATTTTGTTCAGAGTGAAAGTCTAATTTTCCTATGCTATGATATAGAATACAAAAAAGAGAAAGGTGATTTATTTATTTACTTAAGTACAACATGACATTTTGGAAACACCTACCAACCAAATACCAATAAAAACAATGAAATTGCATTTTTCACGATCTTCCGACATGCAAAGCTCAAATAAACCATATCCTATAGACCTATATGTAGGTACTATGTAATGTAGTACCTATGTACATAACATACTGATTTAAATCAAAATAAATAGCTATGTTTTTCATTTCATGTTGTTGGTGAATTAAGCAACAATTTGATGTTGTTGTAGAGGAAGAATGTGTCCGAGGTGTGAGAAAAAGAATTTCATGCTCCAAAAGGCCATAGTTTTATTAATGAATTATAACTCATAAAACTTACACGGAGCACGCTATGTTGGGCGAATTCTCGATGCACTTAGTATACCTATACCATACAAGGCAACGTTATTGATTCGTAAAAAAAAAAACTATATGTATCTACAGTTATAATTTTAAATATAATGTACGTTTGTATAAAGAGAATAAATGTTGCATAATGTACTTAATTAAAATTATGTAAAATTTCGTAAAATTTAATTCAGGCCGTGTTTCAATTGGATATACAAATCGCATTAAACTGTATCTATAGTATAATTTTTGTCAGTATAAAGTAAGGTTATTGTAGTGATTTATTGAAATGATTGAATGAGTTTTTGTTTTTATTTGTCTGGAATGTACTTTTACTTTTACTATATATATGTAAACTAAGCCTACGTCCACTGCAACAGCAAAAAATGCAACAAAGTAAAATTAGCAATCGTATATTTGATAGCTTGAAAAACGTCATTCTTGATGTTAGCTGTCATTTCTTTGATGCACCGGGCCGTGAATATCCCTATGGTTTTAAATAACGTGTTGGTCAAATGGCGCCCTGCAGAGTCTATTACGTCTTCGTTTTTTTTTTTTAAGTTTTCGTGCACTTTTTCGAAAATGACCGGTATTCTGGTGATTTCGGTTCGGAATCAATTTTTTAGTGCTCACAGTGCTTAAATGCTGAGACGAATATCTAAAAATCAGAGGAGAAAATCGTTCGGTACAAATCAAAGGAGCGTGCGGGCCATTTGGGACCGTTTATTTAATATATGTAGGTAACGCGACAAACGTCATGTTTTCACCATCAGCGATTTGTCTGGAACATCTTGATATTCCAAGAACACAATGAAAAATTTTAATTTTTCATTTTTTGTAGAAAATAATTTTGAAATCAAAGTTCTATGAGAAAGTTTGACTATATTTTATATACATATGTACATAAATGAAACCTTCTTAAAAGAAGACAAACCCTATTACTTTCCATTGAAAAATTCCCAATATCGAAATTATTTCGAACCCAATACTTCACAACAGTTTATAAGTTAAATATAAGCAATGAGGGCAAACAAGTACAACTCAGTTGAGCACCTATAGTTGCTTGGTTTTTCCTTGCTTTAAAATTATGTCACAATTTGCCATTCTTTCACATGCAAATCATGAGTATAGTTCGTTTGCATGCATAAACCAATTATTTTGGAAAGAGAAACAAAATAAAAATATACACGTACTATAAATACAATATATGTACATACACCATAATATGTACATTGTAGGTACATTAATACATAATTTGATTTATGATTTATGAAAATTTTTAAAATTATGGAAGAATTCATGGTGAGTATATAGTTTAAACATGCGCGCAAATAATAATGAACCTATCCCTCCAAATAGTGGTAGGAAATATATACCATCGACAGTGAGGGGTGAAAGATGAACATTTTATAATGTTTCAACTGTTGATGGCGAAGGGTGGATTTTTGAATGACCGAAATGTATCTTAAAACACCCCTATTTTCATATATTCTCTATATTGTACTTACGTAACACATATAATTTATATCGGAAAGGATGATACTAGATTTATATAGACCGTGTGGCCTAATGGATAAGGCGTCGGACTTCGAATCCGAAGATTGCAGGTTCGAGTCCTGTCACGGTCGTAAATTATATCTTTTTGTATTTTTTTTAAATTCACAAATAAAACATAATTTCATATATTTTATTTTTTGGTTATATTTTTTAAGATTTCTTAAACTTCAGAGAATGAACAAATTTAAATTTTTAAATTAATTGTTTGACTTTCACTTCCTATATTGTTATTTTACCAGGACTTGAGACTTTTTGAAGTAAGAGTATAGATACCTACTTAACCTATTGCATTGACTGTATAGTTAAATAAAAAATCATAAGGTTTTATTGGTTTATTTAAAACATTATTTGTAAACATTAAATCAAAACTAATTAATAATTTTATAATTTTATTTGTTTCTAAGTCCAAAGAGAATTGGATGAAAAAACCATGTCGGGACTGAATAAAACTATATTAAATAGGAGATAACACCACCAAAAAAAAAAAAATTGTATTCAATTCTTATTTAATTCAATTTAAATTTAATTCAAGCTTGTACCTATTATTATTAAATCTCACAAATAAATATAAATATAATCACAGTTCCTCACCTTACACCTATGGGTGCAGCACTTATAGAAAGTCACATAATATGCTGTCAGAAGGTAGCTGCAAACATTCGTAGAAGGCTATTTTCGCTACATCTTATGGATTATCTAGCTTGAATAGTCGAAGAGGAATCAGCGCATGTGAAAAGGAAACGCATAGAGGAAAGCCCTTTTAAGGGAACCCCATAATAACAGGTCCGAGATCCTATAAGAAGGTTGACACCGAAGTAATTTCTCTTATATACTTATCGCAGGGAACTCATCCGACTTTTGCAAGATTTTGCATATGACTGACATTTACCAGAATTAAGTAAACAATTTATGATGTACAATTATGATGTACAGCAAAAACAAACATATACAACAATTATTTACCGAACGAAGCAAGAACAGATTTTAAATGGAAAAATGTCGTATGGCTTTATTTTGTCGATATGTACAGTTATGTTTTGTTGCACCAACGACAAATATCCACCTAACGTTAGAAACCTTGTATACATACGATAAAATTCAAGCTGTTTATCTCGGAAACTGAGACAGATATCGAAAAACGAATTAAATTTTAAAAAAACTCAAAATATAAAATTCGCACATACATACGACAATATTTTATCTAGGCGAGAGGATTGGTTGCAAAGAAAAATTGGAATATATTGGCAAAAAGTTATTATACGCATAATTAATAAAATTGTCGAACGGTCTTCAACATTTTCCATTTGGTTTTTTTTTCAAAATTCTGTCAATTCATTAAATTAATCTTATTCTGTATTTTTTTTTTGTCGATCTCGAAATTTTGTCTATCTGCCTATTTGGTTATAGCTTTATTGGTTGTGTTGATCTTCAATAAACTGTAGCTGTCATACAAACCGTTTACGAATATTTTATTTTTCTTGCCTATAAGATTTTAATATGAAAAATTAAAAGCATTGGCTACCTTTTGGTATAATTTGTTTTTCCATATAGCAGTTATCATACCTCCCATAGAACTTTTTTCGACTTTCTCAAAAACGATTAAACCATTTTCGATTATGTATGCACCACTCTTCTAAAAAGTTGAAGAATTATGATACCAAATATTGAAGTTTTTTTTTTATTTTGAATTGTACAAAAATATACATTGTAAACATTTTTAACTATTTGAAAGAAATAAAGGTGCGGATTGAACAAAACTAAACAATGATTTTTAGACGGATCACCCTAATGTAAATGTGCATCATATTATATGTATGTATATCTATATTATTTAAATATTGTTGAAATCAAACAAAACAAACTTAACTTGAAATGCAAAATGCAATTCAAACTCAAGCTGTTATATTACTCAAATAAATTCAAAAAACGTTGCGTCGTCATAGTGGTGCTTGTCTCCCACTTATAAATATCAAACAAGGAGAATTTATTCAAATTTACCTCCTTCAGTTGGATAGTGAAAAATATTCAACAAAAAAAAATACATACATACATAATATGAAAATAATATAATATTTCAATGGATGGGATTTCGCAAACGCCACCCAATCAGCCGTTTTTTTTGCTGAAGCTCAATGAGTCAATTTTTTATTTGCCATAAGATTTATAATATACCTACTTACCTTACATATACAAAATACATTTTATATTGTTGTTGTTGCTTAGACTTTATTTAGTTTATTTGTAAACGGTTATACGGTAGGCCAGAAAAGGAATTCTTTTTTTGCACCTATCAATATATTATGAGTCGCAAGTTGAAATTATTATAAAATGTTAGTTCAATAAAGACGTTCAAACAAGTGCTTTCATATGTGCAGTGTAGTTATTTTTAGGTCAGTACAGGAGAGCGGGACTCCGTCAACAATAGAGGCTTTATCTAGGCGAAACAACTTTTGTTTCAATGGGACGGAGGATATACATCACAAACATTTGTTACAGGCTGAACTTTGCAATTTATTGTTTTTCGAAGTCCAAAGCATTTAATAAAAATTTGACCTAAATACCCCCGCCCCAAATTTGCTCATTTTATTTTGTAAATCGATTTACTTCAATTTCTATATTGGTCGGAAAAAAATTATTTGTGAGCAACAAATATTCAGTTTGTAACTTTGAACATTTTTATGTCTCGGACAAATTCACAAAAAATCAAAAGTCATTTTTTTGTTTTAGCACAAGAAGAATTGGGTACCTCTCAAACAAGGTTTTTATATAAAAAATTTAAAAAAAATTTGAAGCTTTGTTTCAGATTTTGGAAAAAAAATATTTTTTTAAAATTATTTTCTTTAGAATTTCATAACCTGTAATATTTTAGTACTAAATCTTTACGGTTTTTGAGTTATCATGTTTTTATTTACTGTAGAAAAATCTCTACTTTGGTTTAATTTTTGACAATTTTTTTATTCATAAAGAAATATTTTTCATGACCTTCATTATGAAGCTACAAATAAATCGATAACCCTAAATGGTGGTCAAAAGTAATTCCTACTTGCAATTTTTGAAACAGCACCCTGTATAAATATTCTACTACTCAATGACATTGTTTGCTTTTGAAACCTTGTCCTGGTTCTGCAGTTTTATTAAAAGGTATAAAACTTGTCACAACTCATCTTATATCAAAAGTATTTAGTATTCATATATTACAGGTTATTAAATTCTAAAGAAAATGATTTAAAAATAATGCACCCCGTACAATATGATACGAGTTTTTCTACATCACGGTATTGGCGTTTTTTGAAAATATTTTTTAAACAAGTTTAAACAAGAAATTAACTTTGGAGCAGGTTCTTGATTATTGAAATGCGTTTTCGGTTTAACTAGATGTAATTTAGAGTCAACACCAAGTCCCAGAACTCTAGGGATTTTTTTTCTGCGTAGACGATTACTGTGTTTGTTATAAACAAAAAAAAAACTAAAAAACTAAATATTTCAAAAATTTATTTTTTAATTGAATATTCGAAAATTACATACAATTATGAACAATCCCTGAAAATTTCATGCTTTTAGCACCAAAACTCTAAAAATTATGCAAATTTTAACATTTGAGAAAAATTCCGATTTTCAAGCAAAATTATTGAAAAAACGCTGGTAGCGACATCTAAATGTTGTTCGATTTTGAATTTTTGGGTTTTAATCATTTGGTTTCAATCTAAGCTTCATAATTTTGCATGGTCCTGGTTGAATTTCGAAAAAGCTGTAAATTTGAATCACCCTATAATCTATATATTTTTATATATCAGATCCGGTTGTGGAACTTCAAAGTTGGTAGGGCCCTATACACATATATACCCTATTCAATAAAAACAATAAAAAAAAACATTATCATACACACCTTTTATACTGAATTAAGTAATAAAGAAGGGTTAATGCGCCTTTGAGGGTAGGTAAAAGGTTTATGTATGTAGGTATATTGCCGTCAGCAATCCGTTTTAATTAAAGTAACAATATAATGTGGTATAGGGTGTTTTTTTAGAAGTGGATAGTTTTAAATTGAAATAAAATACAGACAAATATCCATTAAATTGGTTTTATTTTATGGTATTAATATTTGAATATGATTTCGGGCATATGGCTTATTCTGGAGGTCTAATTGTTACACAATATTCGCAGTAATTCAGGCTGTTTTTCAAAATAAATTTGAATAATTTGCAAAACGTTGATCCGTCGTTAGTCTATTTATAATGAGTTCACAAACCTAACTTACCTTAAAACAACCAGAGAAATGTCGAATAAGCTGTCACAGAAAACAGTGTTGCCAATTTAAAGTTCACATACGAAAACTATAATCCTTTTGGTGCAAAAATTGTAGTTTCTTAAATGCTAATTCATTTATTTAATGCGTTAAGGACTAACGTTAAACACTTATTATAATATTACTTAAAACTAGTACATATAAAATTTGCATTACAATAATGTATTAAAAAAGGTTTGTTTGAATTTAATACTTTTAAAGTTATCATTTACTGAGGAGATCATAAAGTAATACTTATTAATTTGTTGCGCAAACATATTTTTTTGTAGCTTTTATGGATTATTTTTAATTTTCATTTTAAATTTTAAAAAGCGCATTTCCGGTCAGTTCAAACAAAACGAAAATTGGCGGATAAATATATATACATATTCATGTTTTATTTCTTTGATTTGTATAAATTTTATTTACCGTTATTGCCATTTATAATCTTCCAAAAACATGTACTATTAAAGACTACGTCTAAAAACTATATGCCGAGCTAAAAAATCGGTGTTTGCACGTTTTGTTAAGTTCAGGGAGACTTCAAATTCATGCAAAAAATAATGTGATTTTTTAATTTTTTTTTTTTAATTTTGGCAAAACCTTTAGAGCTTCAAATTTTGACTATAAAAATAAAGCATTTAAAAAGCTACACTTTCTGGCCAACAACATTTTTAGAGAAGATTTTTTTTTTAGATTTTTTTTTAGAAACTATATGCGAGCTACAAATGTTTGGTTTGCGCCAAAAAGTGTCCGCCAAAGTAAGGGACGTATGTAGATTGATTATGAACAACATAACAGACCATGTACACAAATAAACGTATTATGCTATTCAGACTAACCATGTCCTTATAATAAATCCCGACAAGGGGTTGCGGTCTGGAAGGCTTTCTCTTCCATCTAACGTTGGAGAAAGCTATATTCATGACTCTACATCAACAAGTGGAGCAATCACCGCACAATTTTCAAAAACCATCAAGGAAGAATCAGGGATGGCTGTTCAAATCCTCCAACAAAGCCTACTACAGTCTTTAAAGATTCTTTAAATCAAAATACCTACAAATTATGTACTTCTATATAAGCTACATACTATAAGTGCCTAAATATTTACCAATACTCACTTATATAGATTCGAGTATAAAAGTCATCACTTGGTATGAATTATATAACGGATATAAGTTTAGTCTCGCACGGAAAAAATGGTGCTAAGCTAAGAATTAAAGATGAGCTTAACCAAAATGCATTAACATATTTCAATAAAAACTGGATCACACAGCTGTGAAAAAAATATCAATTTAATGTCTTGTAAACTTTGAAGTAGCACCGATTTAAAAAGCACCATTTGATAATATTATGTTCTCAATAAAATTCAAATTTATTTTTTAAGTGACATTTTAAATAAAATAGAAAACATTAAGTTACTAGGCACAAACAAGTTAAGCGAGTCTTCGTACAAAATATCTAAAAAAGTAAACCGGATTAATTCCGTTTTGGTTTTTATATTTGTATAGATTACTCAGGGATATTTAATTTGTCATCCATACGGTTTTGTATGTACATACATACATACATATATGTAAATCTTATTCTTCAGCAAGTTAATGCCCTTGAATGTTCATAACATCAACGAAATCTTTATTATATAATTTTTTTTGTTTAAAACTAACTGAGTCACATCATGATAATCCCGTTTATATTATGTATTATATTATTATTGTGAGATACAATTGAATCACAGAAACCCCAAAGACCAAACTTAGTCATTTAAGCTTCTGACTAAATTTGGATTTCTTTAAAATAACTTCCTAAATACCCTTTCAGTTTTCCCAAATTTATTAAATGACAGTGGGTCAAGAACTGGTAATACTTAACTACTCAATAGTGATATTTTTTGTCCCATCTTATCTGAATCACCCTGTTTATTTTGAAGAACGAAAAATTATTGTCCAATACTTGAAAGTTAAAATAGAGTCGCACTATCGGCAACTCTAAGGCTATGACCTTTGTCTTATAAATCAAAAATAAGAGGTACCTATACAATACATACTAACCAACAAAACAAATCTAAACTTATACCGGTATATAGCAAAAAAAAAACACAACATCCTCATTATGCATTCAACACCAGACCTATGGATGCGTCGCATTTGTTTTTAAATCTTTGCTAGCCAGAACTCCGTCATGATTCATATTCCGGTGGTTGAAAGGTTAAAATCTTTAAAAGTCTAACTCATTTTTTTTTATTACCAAATGAGGTACATACGAATGTTGCGGTAACAAAAACTAAAAACTAAACAATGGTAATGTCGATCGCTGCCGTGTCGTCGTGGTCGCGTTGCCGTTGAGGAGATTACAAAACATATTTTTAAAGTTTTTTTTTTTTTTTTGCAAAATTCAGGTTAAGACATTTCAAACGATTGATTTATTTATTATCGATTGTAACCCGATTGAACTTAAAAAAAAAAAAAAAAAAACAAAGAAAGAGCAAAAATTATAAAAAAAATTCTACGGTAAATGTGGAAATGTCATGAGTATAACAAATTGGATTGTATCTATCAGACAATGATGGCGGCATTTTAATAAATAATGTAACGCACAACCGGATTAAAAACAAAATTGCTAATACTTTCTATTTCGAGGTTTTGGGTGTGCTTGACTGGAAACAAGAAATAATTTATTATTATACTTCAAACGTCAAGTATATGTATTATAGATTAGTGGAGCCTAGAGGGGGAAGTAGGTATGTTGCGAAATATTTTTCAAAGAGATATAATATATGTATAGTATAAACTCTGCGTCACTTGAGTTGAGTCTAATTTTTTTAATTTTGTTCACAATCTTATTGTGATGATTACGTTTCACATTATAGTAAAATTAACAGTGCGAAAGATTAAACAATTATATGGCACTTGCGTTTTACTATTAGTACTAGTAAGTTGTAAGGCACTTAACCATGAATTTTTGCCCTATATTTATACTAAAATATAAAACATTACAATAAAAATCAAAATTATATTATTTTTTGACATTGAAGTTTTCTTTCAAATAACAAAAATAAATGTATACCTAAATTTTTTGTCTCCAATACTTTCGAAGTTATATAATTTCAATTTATATTTATTTTAATCATTTATCGTTCCCTATAACAAAACATAAAATTTTCCCTTAGTAAAAATTAAAAAAACACAAATTTTCAATAATTTGATAATTTTTATTTTTATCGCAGTCCAAAGTTGTAATTCTGAAAATTTTGCCACCTAATTTGGTTATAAAATTATGAAAAAAAGCCGCTACCACTTATTGTGTCGATATATGGATGGTTTTAGAAAACTGATGATGCATTGATAATTGTTTGCCTAATTTCTGGAACTCTCGCATCGATAAAATTGTTCGAGAAACGTTGAAAAATTGAACAAAACTCACATGATTTGGTACAATTTTCATCGTTTATCGACTTAAAATATTGATACTAATTTTATTGATTTTGTTGATGTTGAAAATTTTGCTAAATTAATTATCGAATGTACCTATCAGAACGACATAAACTCGAATATTGCCCGCGCAAAAAAAAAATACATACAAATAGAAGATAATCTGAATATATCCAAGTTCAACAACTTTCCTGCTTAGACCGCAATAGTTTCGAATTAACATAAATCAATTCACGTTTTTCAAAATAGGGTTGTGACGTTCAGAAATCCAGGACCTTAGTTATCATAGACCCCTTTTATTCTGCGAAAAATTCTACTTTTTATAGTGAAATACTTTTAAAATTGTTTGTTCACCCGGTTGAACTCAATTAAGTGACCCGAAGTGTATAGATCGAAAAAAAACCTTTTTTCCAGTAAATTGGAACGTTCGTTGTCTTGTAAAGTACATTTAGCAACCATACCCACGCGTGTCAATTTATCTGAGATAGTTTTAAGTTCGTTAAAATGTTGATTGGACTATGTTAACACATTGAAACGTAGGTTGGGACGTTGTGTTGGGAGAATAAATGAATACGACATAGGTAGAATATTATAGAGAACATTTAAATTTTTGCTTGCTTAAAAGTAAAGATTTGCAGAACAAGTAAAGAGCCAATTTATTGTATATAATTTAGAATTGCAGACTTATAAGGGTGACAATTTTTATAATTGTTTGGGGGCCTTTTAAGGAAGTGAATATACCTGATTTAAAAAAAAAGTATTCTATTATTCACGTGGTCGTTTTAATTAAATTATTTGAAGAGTGAATTAAAACTGTGGGAATTTGCTTCATAAAGACGGAAACTGATAGCGATTTCAAAATAATTGTGACAGAGTATGAATCTATAAAATCATAGTATGTATTTAGAAAGGACGCGAAAACACCAAAACGCTTACTCGTAATATCTACATATCAGTGGAGAAGTGATCTTTCCAAAAACATTAACCACTATATTATTCTCTCTATAAATCCAATTTAAAACTTAAATAAAATTAATAAAAATTCAATGTTATTACATCCGGATTAAAGCTTTGAACTGGATTAATCGAGTGAATAAAATGGCTTAATACTAGTTAAAGCAACACAGTAAACATTTACTTCTGGAATATGTATTAAAAATTATTCACTTCGATTATAATGAGTTAATTTCTTAATTGATTTGAATCCAAACTTCAGAATCAATTAAATGATTCATATACATATCGCACCCTTAGAATGAAAGTGACCTAACTCAAAATTTCTGTAACTTCTGATTTTTCAATAAACTGACCTTAAAAAGTGAAATGAACTCTAAAACCATAGGTTGGAAAAAAGATGTAGAATTTTTTAGTTAGTTCACTTTCATTCTAAGGGTGCGATATATGAAAAATAAATCCTGAGTTTAAGTGAATGTATTTAGGATCATACTAATATATTCATTTAGAGAAGAATTGTTGAGTCTTTTTTAAATTATTTCAATAAGAAGAAAGTGATTCTTTAAAATGAAGGCACATTCACTTAAAGTAAATAGAATAATTTATAATTTATTACAGGGACTTATTGACATTCCGAATGAGCTATTTACTTAATTGAAAATTTTCGCTGCAATTGATTGTCCAAACTTGTTCCAAAGTGGCTATACGTGCAATGAACAAAGAATTGAAAAGTTTTTGTGAAATTAATGAAATGTTTATTGAACGTATCCCAATGCTCACGAAGTTGTTAGGTTACAGGGATGTCAGTGATTATATGAGAATATATTTAGATAAACTATTGGAATGCGTTTATAAATAAGGAGATGTTGAAGTATTCAGATAGAGCTGAACAACTGTCTAAGAGTTTCCTGTATAATCAAATATATTCGTTTGTGTGGTAAGTAATAAACTGGTGCTTGATTCACATCAATAAAAAGAAATCTAATACATAGATATGACTACTTGTCTTTGCATAATTTTCTTTTCAGGGGTGCCAGCATGTAACTTGATACAATCGAGTTGAGTCGATACAATCGAGCATAGACTGTTCCTAATTTTGTTCAATCGAATCGAAAACAGCCGACCGAGTTAAATTAGGAACTGCCTATCCTCGATTGTATCAGTGAACTCGATTGTATCAAAGTAACGTGCTAGACCCCCAATTTCAGCCACATTCATTACTAGATCCCGTTATTATTTTCCAAAATAAAAATGAAAAGGATGTTCATTTTGCTTCAGATGAATTATCAATGAAAATGAATGCACTCAATGTATACTTCTTTAAGGATTAAGAAGGTACTTGTTTGTGATGGAAAATGGAATATTGATATATATTTTATCCCGCACAAATCCTCTTACCGCGTTACTTAAAAATTATAGTCTTTTATTCAGTATATTTAGATGCACTGAAATGAATGATTATATCCGAAAATATATTTTTCATTTCACCGGATGCGAAATAAATATTGACATAAATGTTTACTGGGAATTTAAATATGCAAATAAATATAAATTTAATACAAATACAATGAGAAATATATCCCAAATGAAAGTACCCTTGGTTTATTGGGCGAATCAATAGTTATATTTCTATTCTTTTTCTCAGAAGAAATGACGCACTTAATTCATTGACAAAATTATTCACTGCTAGACCAAGGGCTCGCTTCAATGACTCAATATTTCGGTATCGAATAGCGAAGGCTATATTTCCTCTAAAATGGACCACAGCTTGTAATCCACCGGGTTGAGACATCCGGCTGGGTAATCATCCATTAAATTGAATCATGGATTTTGAGCAGAATCTTGTTGGAATACATTTTGTCCACGAACATTGTTTGGTTATTAGATTTTATGAAATCTTTCGCCAAAGTTTTGACTACTTCCTCATAAAAAAGAATGTCTGTATTCGGTAATGCCATTATAGCTCAGTCACACTATATTATGAGTAGGTACTTTACATTTACAGTATGATGGCCGCCTTCTGAAGAAACTCTTGATATCGGACGATTCTACATTTGAAGTGAAATAATTCAATATTTGTAATTCTATTGCTGCTTCTATAAAAAGTTATGCAATGAAAAGTTGCGTTTCAGGAATTGAAAAACGATGTTCATATGGTATCTTCTTTTAAAATCTATCCTATTTTCCTAACGCTCGAACTTTGTTTTACAGGTTATAACGGGTGATTTTTTAAGAGGTTTAGAACTTTTTAAAAAAAAAAAACACAAAAAATTCGAAAAAATGAATGAAATATTTATTTGAATCGATAGTTTGAACCTTGCAATTTAATGTTTAAAGATAATTTCATGCAAATGTTGACCGCGGCTGCGTCTCAGGTAGCCCATCCGCTGAGTCCAATTTTGGCATACTCTTTCACACATATCGGCCGGTATCTCACGAATAAATGCATGGATGTTGGCTTCCAGTGCGTCAATCGAAGCCGGCTTGTCCCTATAGACATTAGCCTTGACATACCCCCACAAAAAATAGTCTAATGGTGTCAAATCGCACGATCTAGGCGGCCAATTGACCGGCCCGAAACGCGAAATTAACTGTTCACCAAACTCGCCTCGCAATTGCGCCATTGTTTCGCGTGCTGTGTGGCATGTGGCACCGTCTTGTTGAAACCACATATCATGCAAGTCAAGAACTTCCATTTCGGGCAAAAAAAGTTTGTTATCATCGCTCGGTAGCGTTCACCATTGACAGTAACGCTGCGATTCGCATCATCTTTGAAGAAATATGGCCCAATAATTCCGCCGGCCCATAAACCGCACCAAACAGTGGCTTTTTCGGGATGCATTGGTAGCTGTTGCAATGTTTCTGGCTGATCTTCACTCCAAATGCGGCAATTGTGCTTATTTACGTACCCATTCAACCAAAAATGAGCCTCATCGCTGAACACAATTTTTCGATAAAAAAGCGGATCCTCGGCCAGCTTTCCAAGAGCCCATTCACCAAAAATTCGGCGTTGTGGTAGGTCGGCTGGCTTTAGTTCTTGCACCAGCTGTATCTTAAAAGGCTTTACGCCCAAATCCTTCCGCAAAATTTTCCACGTAGTGCTGTAACAAAGGCCTAACTGCTGGGAACGGCGCCGAATCGACATTTCGCGGTCTTCTGTCACACTAGCTGATACGGCCGCAATATTTTCTTCACTACGCACAGTACGTAAACGTGTTGGTGGTTTAATGTCCAACAAAGTAAATTTGGTGCGAAATTTGGTCACAATCTTCCGAATAGACTGCTCAGAAGGTCGAGAATGCCGACCATAAAATGGAAGCAGCGCGCGATGAACATTTCGAACCGAGCACGAATTTTGATAGTAAAATTCAATAATTTGCAAGTGTTGTTCATTTGTAAGACGATCCATGGTTAAATTGCAAACTAAAACTAAAAACACGTCAGCTGTCAAAACCAGTGTTGCCAAAACCAAACCAGCTAAAAAATCACCCGTTATAAGTCCCCCTTTAAAAACAAAATATTTCATTTAAATAAGTTGACCTATTTTTATCTTGATTTTAGAGCCTCTTGAATGCCACTCATTGTCTATGAAGCGAAGGCGAAGGTAGTTCGACGTCAGTCCAAAAAACTAAATTTTTTTTGCAATGATTTATGATTTTGCACTATTCATCTGTCTGGACAGGCCATCATCATCCCACACATCCAAATAGCAATAACCACAACGTATTTTGTATGCGATAAATGAATTACATCACCTTTGCCCTCACGACATACATAGATCCAAAAAACATGATTTCATAGGACTTTCACGTTTTTCAAACGTCAAAGTAATTTTTCTCACATAAAATTACTTCCCGTATTTATATTTTTTTTTATTTGAACAAAACAGAAGCAGGCCTATCCTATACCTACATATAGAAAGACAAAGTGTAGGCGTTTGAGAGTTGTTTGTAGCTATTACATACCCAAATGACATTGGTATTATACACCTAAAACCTAAGAAAATTTATATTTTCAACATTATTCTACAGTTCCGCAATTCCTTAATTGCCAACCAGTATTGCTCTGGAATAAATATTAGACTCAGTTGTTGTAATAACAATTTCTACTACTGAATAAGTTTGGTTTGCATATGTGAATATAACACAGGGGTGGCTCTACGATTTTACTGAATCTACAAATTTCTTATAACTGTAGCAGTAGACCTCTCTTTAAAAAATTACCCTATGTTCGTTTAAGCCTAGTTTAGAGTTCTTTTGCAAAAAAATTAAATTATGTGCAAACATTAATAAATTGGAATTCGACCAAAATTAATGAATTTTTGGAAAAAAAAAAACTAAAACGCAGCTTTATTGCTATGATTTTAAAAATTATAGATACGAAATTTAATCAAAATCGTTATTGTTGTTTTCTTAAAACCACCTATAAATAAATGTAAAACAGTTATAAACAAATAAATAAAAATAAAATTAATGTTTCTTTAACGAATCAATTCAAGTTACAAAATGGCGCCCCAAAAATTTTCCAACATTTTTAAAGTCCGCTGTTGATAGAATATGTATCTATGTATCTGACTATAGGAATACGAGTTCCTAAAAAAAAACTTGTTTCAACGAACTTCCACCTATAATACCCATAGTGCTCAGTTATTTATAAAGAAAAAAGGCAACACTTTTGAAGGTTGCAAAAATATTGTTAATTTATTTATGTTGATTAGAATGCAATTAGATTGGTTTTAAAGTTTTTATGTTACCAAAGATAAATATCTGGTTCTTTTGTTATTGAATGTTTTTATCTATCTTAAATTGTTAAAATGATAAACTATTTTAGCAGTGATATTGTAAAACATACATCAAAATAAGTGTTTGTTGTTTCATTCAAACCTTTAATATTAATATGATGGTGCGAAGCGATATGATTTCGTTATCACACAAAAAACCCCTTTCATATCAAAAATATTTATTTTAAAATATAAGACAGTTTTTTAAAAATTTTATTAATCTTAGAGTTAAAATCGTCAAGAAGATACAGGATCATATTAGCTGCAACTTCAAAAAAAAAAAGACAGTTATTAAGTTATCTTTGAGGCGAATTTTCTGTATGAAATTGCGATTTTATTTTTGTTTGAGTCCTCTTTCTATTAGTATTCGCATCTTTTGTATTACTCTCGTCGTGTATCGAGTGACATTTGCTTGTGCTACCAATGACTTTTGGTATAGTAATTTTTGTGTTTTCATCATTTTATCAAAATTAATGATGAGCTGGCATTTTATGTTAATATAATAATATGGATGAATTCGATTGGCAGTGGGTAAATAGGGAGAATGAAAAAGTCAATAATAGTAAATTCTACATGCGTTTGTAAATTTCTTAAATGCAAGCGACGATATATAGTGGTTGAGGATGCACAATGCGTGTGAGCAGAAGAATCATGTGAAACATAGTGGTGGAAATGTTTTAGATTCACAAATTGTTGGGCTGGATTTGTTTATTTTGTTCATTGTTTGTAGCTCCAAAAGTCCAAGATTAGGGACCACAATTCTTCATTAATTGTTTTTTTAATAATGCTTTCTTTTTACGGTTACATTAATTAGGTACATTTCATAGTTTCACAATTTTAAACTTTTCGAAGCCCGGATCGGTTTGCTGTCTTAAAAATTCAGATTACTATTAGATATAAGTTAAATTAAGAATTTCAAACAAAAATAGTTTCAACTGAAAAAATGCATTGGTGAGGGAAAAGTCAAACACAATTTAAGATAAACTTTATTTGTTTGAAAAATGAGATCTCTGATCTCAGCAATCTCAGTTACATGAACAGGATTCCTGAGCAAAATTTCTCAGCTTTTCTTTAAAAAATTCTGAAGATAAAAATCTTGTATTCACTTGCTCGCTTTTTGAGTGAGCAAAATTTCTGAGATCTCATTTTTCTGATAGCGCCAATTAATACAAATTCGTACTTTTAGATTATTTATAAGAGAAATATCATTTGTTATGGTCTAGGACCCGAAGAAAATATAAGAGAAGAACACTAGTTTCATGAGTATATTTTAAGAACTCAAATTATCTATTCTTATCAAGAGATGAGAAACAAAGATTCATCTCTTGGTTTATAACTTTCATAAAGAATGCTGAGAAATAATTCTTGCAATTTTAAAATATTTGTATTAATTCTAAAGTTTATATATTTCAAAACAGAGTAAAGAACTTTTTAAACTGCGTATTCATTTGGAATATGTGTAAAGTTTTGTAAAAAAAAGTTAAATGTCAATTTTGTCATTTCTGAAATGAATATATACAAATCTTTTTTTTGTGAGATATATTGTTTTATTTAAAAACTATTAAATACGTAATAATTATAACTTAGTTTTAAATAAATCAAACAAAAGTCTATGATTAATTTAAAAATACTCTCTAATTCCTAAAGTAGACCTAGGATTCACCTGAAAGTTTCTTCCTATTATACTGCTTCTGGACATAGACTTATCTTTTTATTACTTTCGATATTGAAAACAATATGCGTTTATTGAACCTATGTACATATACATATATGGTAAATTTTTAGTTCAGGTCAAACTAGCACTACAAAATTAATTCAAGTATAAAAATTCTTAAAATACAAATTTGAACCATTAAATTCAAACCTGGATTTCATATATTATTCGAAATAAATCGATTTTAAAATTTTTGTTCCGATTTGAAACAAATACCTAAACCCTACACATTTCACAAGAACTCCTATTATAATCGAAAACTAATTGAAAAGTCTGGAACATACCAATCAAAAGCCAATTAAATCGAAATCATATATATACTCCATTGTTTAGTTCAAACAACACTATATTACGACTTGCTGCACTGAACATTCATATCTTAAACTATTATATTATATACTAAGTTATTATACGGTAGCGCATTCCTATACCTCTACCACGACCGCTATAAGAAGGCAGTTGTAGTCCACCGGAGGCAAGAAAAAAAAGTGAAAGTATATGTATGTATATATAAACCTGGGTGAATGTTGTTGATCCACGATCAACTACCACACCACCATCATTATAAAATATCATGCTCTGCAAAGTGGGGATGAAGGAATATTTTTGCATTGTAATTTATCTTAAATGTAGCAAGAAAAAATAATATGATTTGTGTCATAATATAAGAATTCATATAACTTACCAGTAATAGCAAAAAAATGCAAACAATTGTTTTTGAATTTCTTGTTTTTTTATCCAAAATATGTGGCTTGACTATCAACTTCCTTGTCGTTTAGATACATTCGAAAGGTTGAAAATGTATGGGTTTTTATCCAAAACTCAAATAAAACTATGTGACACGTTCTAATTTTATCACTTCACCGATAAATTTGTTGACTTTACCATAAAATTAAGAACAACTCTGCAATGAAACAGTAAACAAATCACAGAACTGAATACATAATTTTTTTTAAAAAGCGCAATCACATCGACAATCGATACAACGGCTACCACGACGACAGTATAGATACTCGTGTGCATATATGTGCTACCAATGGAAGTGGATACAAATATTACAGATACCAAAGAAAAAAAATTAAAGATTTTTTCGACAAAAGCTATGCAAAATAAAATTTAATTTGATTTTTATTGGTAATTGTTATATAAACTGGTTTCTATAAATAACTTTTAACGGGACTCTCAAAATTCTTCTTTTTTTTTACTAAGTAATTCGATTAACTTTCACATCAACCAAATGAAATTGAATTTTTATATCTAATTTTATTGTATTTCATTTCATCTTTCGCAACACTTCTAGTTTCACTTTGTGCGAATCAAGCACTTGGAGATTTTAGATTTGAGAAAATTAATTAAATCCACAATCTTGATCATGACATCTTAATTTTTGTTATTAACTTAACTTCGTCTGCATATATATAGACGGTGGCAGATATACAAATTTCTAGAATTAATTTCAATCAAAAAATCCGAAAGAATAACCAAAACGATATAGAAAACAAATATGTTAAAAAAGAAAAAAAAAAAAAGAAAAGAAAAACCGTCGTGATATGTTTGCGTGGTGGTGCGTCACGCTGACTCGAAGTTTAAAAATCCTACCTCGGAGCTCCAATCGAGTTCGTTGTCTCTGGCCAACTGAATTGAAGTCTTTGGTTTTTTCTTACGAACGATCTGAGCCGAATTGCTTTGTGGTAGCAACCGACGAGGTCGTCTTGTTTGTCTCATAGGCTGTTGTTGGTGTGTCTTGTTTCTTGTTTTGCTGGCTGAGAGAACCCATTTCTATATAGTACCACATCGCCAATTTTTCAGGCCACAAAGACTCGCATATAGTTTAAGCTGGTTGTGTTTATAGATATATTAATTAAGTCTTTTGATCAATCTTACTTATATTAGTCATCTGAACTAAAAATGGTTGTTCTCATAAATTGCAATGCTTTTCTTTCACATTCTTTTAAAGGGTTTTCCAACAGTAAAGGACGAATAAAACAAGACAAAACCTATTTGAACCCAACGCCTTTGATAGTTTATATAAAAAATTCACAGTTTTGGACATTACGCTAACAGACATAATATGTGTGGAAAAGGACATCCTTTAAATGGCCATCAGATCTGCTCAAAAATATTTAGTTATCATCGATCGACAGATGCTCTTCGTTGATTTTAATGGCAATACCATCGTCGTTTTTCGAAGAAATACGAACCGATGACGCCGCAGTGCCACCGGCCTAAAATTCCAAATCAAAAAGTGACTTTCTGAATATGCATTGACTTAGTGAGCCTTGTGTGGATGGGCATCGTTCCAAATTCAGCAATTTCGCTTGTTGATGTAGCCGTTTAACCAAAAATAGGCCTCGTCGCTGAAGATTATTATTTGCTGAAATCGGGGTGCACTTCCAACAGTTCCAGAAACCAGTTAGGAAAATTAACAACAGATAAAACACAAAGGCCGCCATTAACTGTCAAAAGACCCGACTTTTTGGTTCCAAACAAATATTAGCATTCATCCCAACCGATACTTAACGACTTTCTTTAAAGAAAAAAATGCAATGAAATTAGAATACAACTTGAAGTTCCGAACTATCCATCATATCCTCCAACTTAATTCAATTTGCTTATGTTTAAGTCTTTCGTTGGTTGTCTTGTCTTGCCTGTCTTTTCTCTTTGCATTCGTAGTTTGTTTTTCATTATACCTATTCTTTTATGACTTTATGACTTCAAGTTTCTTCTTTTATACTCTCTTTTGTAACGGTGCGGGTGAGTATATTTTATTTATGTTTGCCAAGTGGTCAAGCAGTAAGTCTAGGAAATTATAGTATGAAGTTTACTCTAACCACCCAGCAGTAATCGGTAAATAAAACTATGAATGATGCCAAATGTAGAAGTAAGTCAAATATTTGTCTATAGCACCTCTCTTTGAGGTTATTGCTTTCGGTTTGTAAAAAAAATAAAAACAGACAGACAAGAGAATAAACTTTAAAAGTGTGCCTATTGTATTGTAAATAAAAGCTTTTTAACTGTATTTTGTTATTTATTTTGTTTTCGCCCAGAAAATTCACATAGGAAAAGTTATTAGAATGAAAATGAGTTTTTCAAATTGAACAGGTTTTTGGGTGATAATATTACCTTTTCTGCTCCTTTTTAATTTGCGCATATATGTACATATATACGTTTTGATTTCAATGATAAATATTTTCTCATTACACTGTTTGAACAACATACCTTTTGTTCTGGTGAGTAATTAGCTAAAAACGAGTTCGAAGCCCAGCTCTTTTGTTTAGTTGCTTTTACTTTCAAGTTTTTATATGTACATATGAGTGTGTGTATTTTTATTATAACATGACTATTGAAAATAAGTAGCTCAATCACACCACATCTACTTTTAAGTGTTTGATGAACGGGATTAACAAAATTTGTGGGTTTAACATATTGCTCATCATCTGGATGGAGTTTCTTAAATATTTTTGTTTTATACTTTCATGCTTAATGACACAGTTATTTTGGGGAGTGGATTAAAATTTTAATTTCAAAGACTGTATTTAAAAAATTATGTATAATTCGAAAATAAAATAACAAAAACGGTTGCCATTTGTTTATTGAATCTCAATTGATTAAAAATGAAGATAAAAAAAAAAAAAATAAAAACAAAATAATGTAATATAAATATAGGTCTAACATAAGACAAAAGAGCCAAAACAAACTTTGATAGTGGGTCCATAACTTCAAAACACCTATGCTTTTGAGAATTAATTAAAGTCAAAATATTAGAGTTTTAAACTGAACTATTGCGCACAATAAAAATTTTTAAAAATCTTTAAAAAAAAAAAGTTGACAAGCTTTAGAAGAACCTATAACTATTCAATATTCTCTTAATCAGATCGTCGGTCTAAGCAAGGGTTATATATTTAAGGAAATAAGAGAAAATAATTTCTAAAATAATTATAGTCATCACATACAAATTAAAAAATTGCGATTTTAAGCCAAATATTAGGACTCTACATATATAATTTTATACCTCGCGTAGATATATTTTGGTTATGCATTCACTGCCAAAAATGTATTTTTGGTTCTAACAGTAATAAATAATAATAATAATAGATTCAAAATAGCTTTCAACGGCCTTTAGTCCTACAAAAATTTGGCGTTTCATCCCGGTGATCTCCCTTGCACTCATAAGTTGACTGGTGAGGGACTTGTCAATACGCAATTTTTTGCTAAGTTCAGTTCATCATACATAGATTTCGTGACAAAAATCTAGTGTGAACTATATCCAACAATACAATACAAATTCTATATACTACTGAAATACAAGCCAAGTAGAAGACTGATGAGTACAAGTGAGATCGCCGGGCCGAAACGCCATCAACTAAAGGCCATTAAAAGGTATTTTGAATAAATAATAATTATAATAATAATAATTCAACAAGTCCAAATAAAATAATGCTAAGTCTTCTACTTGGCTGATCTATTTCGGTAGTATATATAATTTGCAGTAATATTAAAAAAACCTTCCAATAATAATAATAGTAATTATAATAAACAAGTTATGCCAGCCATTGACTTCGGATTAATTTTATTCTACACATATGTAATAACGTAATAAAAAGTTTAAAAGAATTAAAATTAAAAACAACAGACAGTTTTATTATAAAAAAAAACATGCTAAGATTTGTTGGAAAACGTTTTTCGGTTCTAATATTTTGAGAACAAACAATTAAAAATTGTTGAAAAAACGCTCGAATATCTTGAGAGAATATCCGGGTTAATTGTATTCTATATACACACAATGACATTGTCAGTAACAGATAAAGTTGGTAGAAACGTTTTTTTTAAGCATAAAAATCGTAAAACAAAACTAATAAAAATATAATAAATAGCAAATAATGCTATAAACTCCGAGATAATTGCATTCTACAGACAACGTTGTAACAAAGAATTGATAAGTTTTGTATAAAAATTCAATTAACAGTTATTTTTAAAGCAAAATGTCTGTCATTTTTGACTACTAAAAATAGGTGAAAATATTATACACGGCACATTTCCTTGAAGATTTTGAATTAGAATTTTTTTTAATCAAAATAATATTGGGTTTTCAGTTTCCAAGACTCCAATGGGATGTTACAATTATTACCGATTTTAGTTTAATATCTACCAAATAAATGATTGTGGCCCCAAAGCGCCTCTTTACCTTATCTTTTTCTTGCCTGAAACTTTTTATGTAATAAACTGTTTCCTTTTTAACAGGTCCTTTCATAATTTATTTCTAGATTGATATTATTTTTTTTCGGAAAAGGAACTTCAATGGCAGCGTATTATAAACTGGTTAAATCTTCCATGCTACGTACATATATGGGATTATTACTTTAACGCCTCTTGTAGTATATAATCACTCATTTGATGTCACCATAAAAGAAGATGGATGCTTAGGTTATAGGTATATAAAAATAATTTGTAATAAGCTGAAAATAGTATTTTATTATTCCCCAAAATCTTATATATGTATGTATATAAAACAAAATTTAATCATATCCTGCACTATCACCCTCTCAGCGCTTTTTGTCCTTCTTTTTATTCTAAGTGAATTTAAAAATTATAAAAAAAATGCAAATAAAATTCAGTTTTATATAGTTTAAAATGGATATTGTATTAAACTTAAAAATAATAATAAAAAAAAGTTATTAAAATTCTTGTTTATTTAAAATACCAAATGAAATCATTTGGATCTATGCTTTCATTTTCAAAACAAAGTCCCTTGTAAGCATGATGTGGCTGCGTACATAAGACAGCAGCAGGACCTGGCATGTAAGATGGAATGTCAATGATATTTGTTGAGGGGTAATTGCATGTAAATATAACTTTAAACAATGGCTTCTTCTTTCGTCTTTTGAGAACAGATTGAAGATATGCACATCCAACACGATCATTACGATCAGTCATCAGGGTGGTGAAGTGTCCCGTTTGAGGGCTGTTTAAAACAAAAATATTTGTTAATACATAATTTACATGGATAAAAGTAAGTAAATTGAGTAAGTAAAAGTATAATTTTCTTCAAATCTTGTTTTGACTGTTTTATTAGTCAAATCTGGGTTTTAAACGAAATAAAAAATTAACAGTAAAATTTCTTATCACTTTATTATTGCGTGACCATGACCACGTTTTTGAAACTTGAATAATGTTAAATAAGTATTGCATCTTGTTTTTAAAGAATTATTCAAATATGTAGCTACCGCCTGTTGTATACCTACAATCTTTAAAATTTGTCAATTTTTAAAACACAGCTAATATGAACTTTGACAGACTTCTGATTAAAATTCGTAGAAATTCACATTTTTGTACAGTACGGGAACAGACGTAATATTTGAAGAAATTTGAGCATACATATATGTATACTTACTCAGTAACTTTAAAGCTCTGCATAACGTCCATATCACAATCCTTGTACTCTAAGAACCACATTTCAACGGCTTCCTTTATAAAGTCCACCATTGTATAATTTGTATAGGTTGTTTGAGCAAAGTAAATATTTTGGCCACAATATGGAAATTCGACTGTACTTCGGCATTTATCGTGTTCAAACTTACAAGTTTTTACATTAAGTTCTGCCATTTTTGTCAATTCTGTATCCCATCTCTATAAGGAGAATATAATAAATATTTTACGATAAATCGGATAACAATAGTCTTGAAATAACATTTACCAAAGTAGGCATCCTAGCAGCAGATTGAAAGCCAGGCACATTTCCCAACGAGAAATTATTTCGCACTTCATTGTGAAGGTCTAAAATAAGCTGTTGATAATCATCAAGTTTTTCCGTCCAATATTTCCCGACGCATTTTTTTCCAAATGACTGAAATTAAGAACCAAATTAAATTCAATTTTATTGTTTAAAACAAAAAGTGGTATATTGGATTAATATCTTTTTAAGTATATCTACGCTTAAACTCTTAAATATCAGATAAATAAGCAAAGATAATTGTAGGTATTATTATTAAGGCAGTTCAATAAAAACCAAAATACAAATATTTAGTAAAGATGGTTTGAAAAAATAAGAGATTGCATTAGAAAACTCAGAAGGACGATTTAAAAACTGGTTTTTATATTATCACAGAGTGACTCCAAAATTTGAAATTTCTTATTTATGTTTCAAATTGTATACGCACTCCACTATTGTTGCAGGCAATGTGATTGCCTTGGTCAGGACACCATACTGGATCACAGTAGTTAGGTTTTTCATAGTAAGCAATTGTCAATGTAAAGAAGAACCATTGTGTGATTAACTGAAGTAACATTTTCGTCAACTGAATGGAATTCAATACATATATATTAAGAAAAACAATTTGAAAATTTGATTTTAACAAAAGTTTAGTCGTGAGTCACGACTTTTAATTTAAGTAAGATACAATTTTACAATAACGATTCAATAAAAAAAAACAATTTTAAATAAATAAATAAAATTTTTAATGAACTACAAATAACACTTGCACGAAAGTTTGTTTAATAAACAGAAATATAAAATTGTAAACTTTAAAATTTTTTGTGCAAGTAGAAATAAGTGTTCTTTTTTCATCTCGGCATTAATGCGTCGTCAGCTTTCCAAATAAACACCGTAATACACAAATTCGTTTTGTACTAAACAAAGGTTCTTAAGGTTAAAGTATTAAGCCGATAACATGCTTGAATCGTTGTTGAACCTCAGTAAATTCACCGAAAGTACAACTGACCGTTAAATTTTAAAATAAATTATTAAAAAAGTTGTTTTGCTTTCGGTTGCAAAGAAGCTTTTAAACACTGCAATTTTTAATAAATGTTAAATTTGTTCAAATTAAAAAGAAACATCGCTCCACACTTTATACTCTGCTTAATATCTCAAACAATTAGAAAAAGCACAGAGGTTTCCAACCTCAGCAATTTTGACGACCACATACGTTCCCGCCTGTGCGAGGAAAGCAGTTTGAAAACAGTCCAATGTCGTTTTCCATTGGTTTCACTCAGGGATTAACTCATTCTGAAATCCAATGGAACAAAGTTAGCATTCTTCTACTCAACCTAGAAATTATTTCATTGTATTGGTGAATCATCGTGAACATATCATGTATCGAACAGGCATACAATCAAACAGAGTCCGATGTTTACTTTTGACATTTGAGTGAGTTTGTTTTGAAGTTATATAGCGAGAAGCGAAATTTTCTTCTGAGAAGCGTCGGTTGACCGTTTTTTTTGCCAATGGAATTGTTTCAGAAGAGTTCTTTTTGATTCTGGACGCTTCCAAACGTCCAATGGAAAACGACATAAATAAAAATCATTCACTCAAAAACGGGTTTTAAAAAGTAAATTGTAAATGTGAGCAATTTCGTGATGTTTTCAAACAGAGTTACCGCAACACTGAATCCGCAGTGATTTACAGTGCAGAGCTCTCTTTTTTCCTTACTCATTTGTCGTGCAATGAAAAGAGAACACTGAACTGAGAATCACTGCGGATTCAGTATTGCGGATTCTATAATCGACATGATTATTACTCTTTTTTGAAACATTTGCATGCATTTTCTTATTTGGTTTGCAGCCTTTTAAACAAACTTTCGTGCAACGAAATACAGAAGGATGATTTCAGACCTGAAAGTGGGGTTATTAGAAAAGCTATAGACCGGTTTTTGGGACGCGATGACCTACCGAAATCTGCCATTTTGGAATGAGTTTTAATCGTATGAATTTTGTTTCCACACTGTTATACCATATTATTCACTCTATACCAACATCCAGATTAAAACTGAAAAACAGATGTAAAGTATACAAATTAAATATAAATACATCCGGATTAAAGTTTCAATCTGGATGTATCGAGTGAATAATATGGAAGTTATACACATGTTATTATATTATAAGGCGTGTGTTTTTTTTCCAAGCCCGAGGGAAATTGGATGAAAAAACGATTAGGGGCAAAATAATTTACATTTTAAATGCAACAACAACTAATCCCTTTGAAAGCAAAATCAGTAAATATTTTGATGTCAGTAAAAAGCTGATAACTCAATTATTATTTCTAGTCAAAAAAAAACTTTTCACATAAAATGAATTCTAATGCCCATATTATTCACTCGATACATCCAGATTAAAATGTAAATCCAGATATAAAGTATACAAATTCAATGTAAATACATCCGGATTTAAGTTTCAATCTGGATGTATGGAGTGAATAATATGGGCGTAAGACTTCAATTATCAATGCTAAGGTAGTTCAATCATTGAAATAAAGAAATTCATTTCACGCGTTAGCTTGGGCCAAAACGAATTTTTTTTTTGACAAAAAATAATAATTAAGTCTGTAGCTTTATATTGGCATCAAAATAATCACTGATTTTGCTTTAGCTGAACAAGGATTATTGGAACTGGTAAATCATCGAATGAGCATGCTAATCAAATTTTTTTTCAAGGAATCCATAGTTGAAGTTGTTAATCATAGAAATCGCTAATCAGCCGGTTTTGGTTGATTAGCTCCATTTAGTTAGAAGCTGTGAAAGTCATCGGTCAGATTTAACCCTAAGGGCCAGTTTGTTCACAGCTGATCATCTTTAATCAAGGATTATTGCAACTGGTAAATCATCGAATGTGCAAGGTAATCAAATTTTTTTTTCAAGGAATCGATAATTTAAGTTGTTAATCATGGAAATCGCTAATCAGCCGATTTTGATTTAACCCATTGTGAACAAACTGGCCTAAGGGCCAGTTGTACAAATATTTAAACCGTGGTTCAGCAATTTTTATCCACCGATTTCGGGGATCAATTGAGTTTCAACAGTGGTTTACCGTTCAAGTGTGTGATAATAACCAATTACATACTTGTACCAGCGTTGAACTTTAGTTAATCCGCCGAAATCGGTGAGTTAAAATCTTGAACCGAGGCTGAACCACTATTAGTACAACTGGCCATAAGGGCCAGTTGTACAAATATTTAAACCGTGGTTTAGCAATTTTTATCCTTCGATTCCGGCGGATTAATTGAGTTTCAACAGTGGTTTACTGTTCAAGTGTGTGATAATAACTTATTCTTTTTAGTAAATTAACTAGCAAAAAAATATTTCCTAACTGTAATTATATTATGTGTATTTCGATAGTCTATAAGAGTAATATTATAAACTCAAATTGATGAAATAAACCTAAACTAACCAGTATGTAACTTGAACCAGCGTTGAACCTTAGTTAATCCGCCGAAATCGGTAAGTTAAAATCTTGAACCGAGGCTGAACCACTATTGTACAACTGGCCATAAGTGTCTCAAAACTTAAAATTTAAATTTTCAATGATGAGTTTCAATGAAAGCTATAACAGGCGCCTTAGAGAAACTTCAACAAAAATAGTTTTTTGTTTATTGTAGTGTAGCCAGAAGTACTCAGTAGATTTTAAAGCCCAAGTCCCCTTTCACACGAGGAAACAAGTTCCCCGAAATTTTTCCGACTTTTTCCTTTACACGAAGAAACAAAAATGTAGAAATTTTCTGTAGTTTCCTTTTAAATTAGCTTGGTTGAACACATGTGTGGGAAGAGGAATTTCAAAAAAATCTCCTCAGATCGTTGACCGGGGAGATTTCATTTTCACCTCTTACTTCGTGCCCTTCTTACCTAAAAGAGAAAGTTTCTGGAAACTCATGGTCTTATTTATAAACGTTGTCTAACTTTTAACAACTGTCTAACTTTGGAAAATGTGTTCAAAAAACAATTTGAAAATAGTTAGACAGTATCTAAGTAGTCAAAAATCTAATAAATACGACTGTCAGTTTCCTCGTGTGAAAGCAAAATTCCTTCCTACTCTGAATGCTGTAAAGAACTTCATTTTTGGTTCGCTCAATAGCCTAGTTCCTTTACTTTGTGTAAGTGCCTGTTTACATAGGCATTTTACTGAAAGGCGCAACCAGTGAGACAGGTAGATTTATGTGTGCGTAGAAACGAGAAGGGTAAATTCCATCCCAAAATCCTTCTCGTTTCTACGCACATAAAATCTACCTGTCTCACTGGATGCGCCCTTCAGTAAAACACCTATGTAAACAGGCACCAAAGGAACACACTAAACTAAAAACTAAGATTAGTCTCTCAGTTTCATCCCTGTCTTTCAATCATTTCACACACATCTTTTAAATCATGGCTACCAACCCCAAGATATCAACCCAATCACTTTTCAAAAAAAAAATCAACTATTTGACGTTTTAAGCTGTCAGCCAAAAAAAATAGAAAGAGAATTTTCTTTTTTTGCAAAAATTAGGAAAATGTTTCCAAATTTATATTTAATTTAAATTTATCCAACATTAATCGATTCGTGATTTAGTTTTTCTTCAAAATTATCCGTTAACATTAATAATAAATATTCGGTGTGAAAAGTTTTCGCCAGGAAAAAACTTCATTTACCACTCATAAAAACGGACGGAATCAAAGAAACGCAACAATCAATCGCACACACAAAACATATCACGTTATTTTTTTATTAAACGAAAAAAATTCGTATGAGTCCTGCTTCATTGTCGTCGGAGTGGAGGAGTGAAAAATATGCACAAACCGTCGCACGTTGAAACACGAAAACGCAACGTTAGTGTTTCCAAAAGGAGTCTGAAATTAGTTTATTTGTTTTTGTTTTTTTTAATTGAATAAGTGGGGGCTCCTAACAATTAGAAAGCTAAGTGGCAAAATATCAAGGATTATTCAAGTAAGAAAATATGGGCGGCTGCATTGGACTTCATAGTACGGACAACGAAACGGTTAGTGTGTCCTCGGCCAGTGTGTCTCGGCCTCCGACAGGTAAGTTTCAAAATAAATTTATTAAAATTCCATATTTGGGCATATAAATGGACAAACTCCTCACCACCTAGGTGGTGTTGTAAGTTTTCCAATAAAACAGCGATTAATCGAACCGCAGTCGTAACCTTGGGAAGTTTCTATTTATGACACTAAATTGAACCCTCTCTCAATTCCCAGTGATTGTTGTGGCTATTTGGTGTTTTGTTTATCTATTCCAATTTCCCATCGACAAATCAGGTCTTTTTCAGTTATTTTATCGCAGCTTATACAGAAATAAGGTGTGATGTCATGCAATTTATTGGTTTGTCAACTAATTCTATCGCTGGACAGATTTTTGTTTTGGTTTGAACTGCTTTTCAATGAAATTACAAAAATAAGTAATCCTCGAGTCAGTAATGATTAGATATCTCATCTTTGAGGTATTTGAGATATAATTTTTTTATTATATATATATTGAATTGATAATAACAATACGCAGTAGCCTTATCGAGTATCTATGTATATTAGTTAAGTTCAAGTAAGCGAGGAAACTTTTTTATTTGTTCAACTGACTAAAGAACTCCGATTTGATTTCTTATTGATCTGGCTAATTCTTTCACAAGAAATCGAAAATCCAATGCTAAAAGCGTTCATGTAGCTCCACCAAACTGACTGACTTGGTACATTCCTTCACAACAATGTAAGTTCTGATCCTTATGATTAGTTAAACCGTAATTCGTCATTTCTAAAAATTTTATTTTAATATTTTTTAAATTATTTTAATTTGATGTCACTGCTCAATACAGTTAAAGTTGACGGCATTAATTATTTTGATCAAAGTATTGCATGCTGCATGAAAGGGGTCCTGTGTGATTCTTGACCATTCTTGAGGAAGCACTTCAATGTTTCCTCACTCTTCTTTTTTTGTGTTGACGTTTATTTACTAAAACCATATGGGCTACAATTATGGATGTCAAGAATTATGTTGCTTCTCATTATTTTATCGGCAGGTTTCACTCCATTGTGAAAGGAGAAAAAGGTTTTACATTTTTATGTGTGTTGTAATGGCACCTCTTAACGAAATCATGAATCGAAAACATAACTTCTAACAATCAACGAGAGACTTTGTTATGGGTTAGAGATAGAATGCAAAGGGCGTGAAAAAAGAGTGTTAGCAATAACTAAAGGAAAGCGCCATTTTTTTCTGAAGGACATTATTTTCGTTAGTTACATTAAGAGTAATTAGGATAATTTACTTTATAAAATATTCACTCTTATTCCGTAAGGCCTTTTAGCAAAACGCAATTAAAACAACACGACTCCAGAGGTGACAATTAGAGTTTTAGTAAAACAATTACCGTTTTAATGGTTAGAAAGGCCAAGAAAGAAGATAACGGTAACGTTCTAGTCTTATTTAAACGCCAATTAATGCTTCTGGAGCCGTGTCGTTTCACTGTTGTTTTCGTTAAACGCCTTACTGAATAAGGGTGATAGTTTTTATTTGAAACTATCTATCTAAGGTAAGTGAACTTGTTTATTTATTAGTTAGGTACCTACTCGTTTTACTAACTTTTATTTTCGCCAGAAACAAATATAAAAGCTCCAAAATGCGTCTATAAATTATTTTGTTTAGTTTTTTTTGTCATAAGAAAGGTGCCAGTAAATTATTATGTCAGTTCCCGTAATGTCCAAAACTGCGAATTTAAATCAAAAGTCTATCAAAGTTCATACAAAAAAATATATAATTAGCCACATCAGGTTTCTTGAGATCTCAGCAATCTCAGAAATCTGAACGTAATTCCTCAGTGGGATTCCTCACTTTTGCTGTCAAAAAGCTAAAACTGAAATTTTTTGAATTCGTTTTTTTTTTATCGCAGACTTCTAAAAGAGAAATTTTGTTCAGGTTTCTCTTTCTCCTCAGTTGAGGTGACAGAAATTTGCTCAGTGAGATCTCAGAAACGTGAACTGTCTAAATATGTAGAAAGATGAGTAGCACTTTTTCATGACAACAGATACTCTAGTAGGATTTGTCGATTTCTCGCAAGAGGCAGTAGCCCGTGCAAAAACCTTTTTAAGCCCAAAATAGATAGCAAGAACGAAACCACAATTTTTGTGGAAGATTGATTCTGGACTGGTAATGGCTAAACCACAAACACGAAACTTAGAATACATTGAAACAACAACTATTTCAACATTCCACACATTGAAACAACAACAAAATAGACTTATGAGTCCAGTTTTAATGGTTTCTTAGTTAAATTTATTAAAAATTAAAAAATAAAATATGACATTAAAATTTCTTCGTACCTCACGATAGTCCTCATCCCATTTCTTTTACAAACTGCCGTGATACCGCAATCAATCCTCCCAATCTAATCACCGTCTATGAGCATTAAAAGTTTTTGTGAATCGCTATCCGAAAAAAGTATTCAAATTGTTTTTACTGGGTGCATTTTCTTATTAAATAGCAGATGTGTGAAGTTGTGTAACCATCTCAAACTATATTAAAAAATCAAGTTATAATTTTTGGAAGTTTGTAATAAACAAACTATGCTGCATTTTTAGTTGTAAGAGTATATTCAAGCGATTATAAACAATATATTTTTCCAAAACAATATAATAGTCGTAATCCAGAATTACATCGACTTGCTTTTGCCATTCCTGCCATGCAAGTATCTGTCGATCGCGCATTTAGCTCATATTCTACAACACTAACAAAGATTCAATTATAACTATCAACAAAATCTCTTGCTAACACATAATCTTCTCTACAATTAAATTAGTATTTGATTGAAATATCTAATTTAGATTAGAATCAAAACGAGGGAATATTAGTCGCACTTATTAAATTTTTTTGAACATTTTCTTTTAATGTGTTATTATTCTAAATTCGTAATTGCTAAACACCTCACTTTCGATTCAGACCCATATGTAAGTGTACAGTTTCCGGTGATGCAAGAATAACTCATGAACGATTTTGTATTTTATAAGTTCCTATTCGGTAACTCGCAGGCTTGTAATTATTTTTTTCTTATTAAATCAGATTAACAGGTTCATATACTCAAGCTTTAAAATCAGTTCGATCTAAAATAAGAACAAGTACATATGACCTTGTTGTGCACTTTAATTTCCAAAAGAATACATACCGTTAAGATGTAATAATGTTATTTTATTATTATTAATATAATCAATAAGGGTATCTATTCATGCAACGTCGGAAAAGAATCGTAAACGTGGTAAACGTCTTAAAGTTTACGACGTCGTAAACGAACTGTCAAAATTTGTATGGAAAATCTTTTCAAACAAATCTTAAACTATAAGACACAAATTTGTGTGTTAAACGAAGATGGTAAACTCTTGTAACCTTAGAAGAAGAAATAGAGGAACGGGTATATCGAGGAAAAAGTGAGGTTTTTTTTTCAAAATAGTGTTAGTTACATAAATGTATTCACACATGCACTTACATATGTATTGATCACAAAAATAAACATATGTACTTACCATCATTTTCGGCAAATAACTCTAGAATTAATAGATTATTGAAAGCAATTTGTTCATATAATTGTATAAATTTACTTTTTTGGCTTATTTTGGGCATTTTTAAATTGCGGATAATAAATTTTACGAATGTTAAAATTAAATTAATTGTTTTAAGCTGTTCGACGTTTAGCGAACAGCTGATTTGTTTCCCATATCGTTTACCACATTTACGCAAAATGGTTTTAGGTGCCTTCATGAAACGATTTTACGACATCGTAAAATTTCCGACGTTGCATGAATACCCCTAATGTTTTTTAATATACTCATTCCACTTTCCAGGGAAAAGCTTGATTTAAGCCTTTTTATGGATTAAAAACATAAACAATTTTTCAAAATTAACTCTATCTTTTTAATTTTGAATCTGCGTCGTGCGTATTATTGTTTGCCTTTTAAAATTTTGTATTTAGGTACTAATCAAGAGAATCTTATCTAATTTAAGTCTCACTAGTATTACTGACTTTTTACCACCTACCGAATTTGATGAGTAAAATCGAACATGAAATCATGCACTTTCTGTTTTTAATTAACATTCACAAACAAAATTGCATCGTCCTTACTTTGAAAATGAAATGACCTCCAACTCTTGGACAAATAGTGAAGTGTACGAAAACAAAGAGGACTTAAAAGTAATAAATTTCAGCAAAGCGTAGGTAGAACCGAAAACATGTTGGGAATGAGAATACTTACGTGGCAACAGAATATAATTCTACTTTTAAGAATTCAATTTGACGTAAAAGCTATGTATTTGTTTGTTGTTCCTATATTTCAAATGTATATACATATGTATGTATATATATTCGATGTATGTATATATCTAGGAAAATAATATGTATGTTTTTTTCTTTTTGATTTGTTTTATCCTTCAAGTTATTTTTTTTTTTTTACTTTTGGAGTCCATTTTGTGACACACGAAGGGTCAAATGGCATACTACTTTTTTGTACTCACTAGGTATGTATTTAATTTATTTAAATTATTGTTTTGGTTTTGATTTAGTACATTTTTGTATGTACTCTATCTTATGCAAGGGAACCTAAAATTTCCTCCCGAATCCGAATGGTATCTAGGGATTTTATAACATAACCTTATTATTAATGTACTCTGAGCAACAAAAAGTCTTTACGTGGAATTCAGATTAATTTTAAAAACTTAGTTGTTACAGGCAAGTGTACCTACTGTAAATTTATGTTTGCATGATTATGATTATAAAAATCTTTTCCTTTTATGTATATAAATATAAGAGGCTGACTATTATAATAAAGGGTGTAGCACGATATTGTAAAAATATGCTAATTAAAACCTGAATCTTTAGTGGAATAGCGTTTTAAATTTCAAATTTAAAAAAAGGAAATAATTATAAAACCTTAAATTCTTTTCTGAGAGAACCATGTGATTTCATGCCGATGAATTCTAATCAAAAATTCATTTAAAGTTGACACCCTTTTTATGTAGGTCAATTGGTTGGTACGCACTAAACAAATTATGGTGAAAATAATAAATAAATAATAAACACTCCTTTAAAAAAAAGAATTCAACTTTTTTGTATTTTAAGTCTTCCGTACATAAAAAGGTTCTGGGTCACCTACGTCTTTAATAAAATATTGATGTATGTATAGAGTTAATTTTATGGTTGTTCAATGTTCTTGGAAATATTTGGGTAGAGAGTACAAGAGTCGCTTGTGACTTTTTGTGGTGAGGTAAACAACAAAAAGTTGCACTTAACTTGTACTAACTAGTTAAACATTTGAAAAGTAAAAAAACTTAAATAAATTTTGAATTAATGCTTTCTCTTTAAATTTGAGCACGTTTTTACGTCGTAAATGTATATAATTGTAGATCTTTTTGCAGTGGTTATTCTTGAAATTTTAAATTATATTTTATTCATGACGATAACATTTTTTTCTTGGTAACGATTTTAAATATAATGTTACATGATAAAGATCTTCTGACGAAATTGTAAAACTATAATAGTCTTTGTTTCATTTGTTAACCCTCGGCAGGGCTCTTCCAATTGGGTACAGAAATCGTGTCAAAATCATGACAGAATCATTTTCATTCATGCAATGTAAAAGCTTATATACATAAAATCATGTCGTTATGACGTAAACAAAAGGAATCATTTAGTTGAAACTTGTTGACGTGTTTTTGAAATTACAATTTCAAAGGCTACCCATTTACGTAATAGATTTATAAACACACTGACCTGAATAAGAAATGCAATTCGAATTGTACAGTTGAGAATAAAATTGATTTGTTGCATAAAATCCTTACCAGCTTGTGGCATCTGAATTGTATGTACATATTTTATTTGGTTTTTTCGTAGATAAATCAAGTTTTTTTTTTAATATTAAAATGTTTAAACAGTGCAAAAATTTATGAAAATAGGATCGGAGTTAAAAGGAGATACATTGGGTTGACGGGTTTTTTGTCAAGCAGCGAGATTTCTCCATCGTCATCACGCACAAAGGTAGGAGTTTGAGAGGGATGCCTAGGTACGACAGGACTCGCACGTGGGACTTAAAAAGAGAAAGTGTTTATCGACATTGAATTCCTGTTTTTTCTAAAATCTTTCGGATTGTGAAAATTTGATCGACGGTTGCCTAGCCTAAAATCACAATGATAGGCGTAGATCAGATTGCTGACAAAAGGTTTTAAGCGATCACACAGTATAGATGATAAGATTTTACATGCGACGGCTATTCGACTTATTACTCAGTTGTTTGTACAGTTCAGAGCATCTCTTTTTTTGTAGATAAGGCACATTATAAGGAGATTCCATTTATCGGACATACTTACATCCGACAAAACCCTACAGATAAGTCATCTCCCGCTGATGGTTCGGCTGGCAGTCCATCCGCACCATTGACCTTGTACGTCTAAATTTTGAATATAGCTAACCGCACTACATGTAGGTGGATGGAAAATTTTGGCCAACATGGTCCAAGTTGAATGAATTGTTTTGCCTGCTGCCCCAAAAAAAATTCCGCAAAGACGCATTTTAGGGGGGGGGGACCTCTTTTTGTATTTACTAAACAGTACCCTTAATTTAGAAATGGATATTGCTAACCGCAGCACATATAGATCGGGTGGACAGAAATTTTGACCAACATCGTCCAATTTGAATGGATTGTTCTGCCTCTTTCCCTAAGACTTTCTCTTCTGAAGAGAAGAGAGAGCTTTATTTGCATTTAATAAAAAGTAGTCCAAATTTAAACAAGGGCTTTTTTTGTGAGGTGAAAGGGTCAACAAGTTTTTTTTTTTTTTAAGAAAACTTATTGAAACACGTACTTTACTCCAGGGTGATGTTGAAAATAGTACATTAAAACGAACAACGGGTATAGTAAGCTTTGCGCAAGTTTTATTCTCAAAACCTATTGCTCCTACCAAGAAAGCCTTTGAATCTTTTTCTGTAGAATTTCATAAGGTACAATTGTTATCTTCAAATTTTTGTTTAAACTAATACATAATTTCATCGATATTTATCTAAAAACCTTTGAACCTTGTTCAAATTTAGGGTGCAAATTTTGCGTTATTTGTCTAATTTGTACCCATAAAATTGTTAGAATTTAAAGTTTTTTTTTTAAGTTCATATAAATTCAATTAATACAACATATTCAATATTTTTCTTCATTGCAGGACCAAATGTAGGCCCATCACGTAAAAATCATCCCCTGTGCCATGAAACGATACGTTGGCGCTCCGATGTGCCTTTAACTGAAGGTCAGCTGCGTTCGAAACGTGATGAATTCTGGGACACAGCGCCGGCCTTCGATGGTCGTAAAGAAATCTGGGACGCCCTAAGAGTAGCAACAACAGCAGCTGAAGCGTTAGATTTCCAATTAGCTCAAGCTATTCTTGATGGAGCAAATGTCTCTGTTCCGAATGGGTAAGTCAACAAAAATGTATTTATGTAGGTAACAGTGAGTATATTTTACCTAATTTACTTTCTTTTGAGTGAATTAAAGCAATCGATATATTATTATAGCCTCCACCCACGCAGTGTTTCAGGCGCTCTCTTCATCTACAGTCATGAAAACGATAATAATAATCAAAATAATAGAATTCTATCGTTAAGCGTCGTTTTAACCAACCATCAATACTTTTAGCCCATCCTATTTTGAACAACTGCAGAAAATTATCACATCATCAATTAATCATTTCCAAAGGAAACGTCATAAATGAAAGCATTAAAATTGTTGGGAATAGGTCAAACAAAAACAAAAAATCAATAAAATTGTTTTTTATGAAGTGAAATAAAGAAGAGTTGGGGCAGGAAATTCTCTTTGGTAGGTAACAGGTGGTAGACAGAACAATCTTAAATCCAACAAGTTGTATGCGGTGACGGTGTATGTTTGCACAACAACTGTTATATTTGAAAAGGAAGCTATGTGTCGATGGGAAACGTTTTAGATGATTGCTTCAGTTTAGACTGAGCTAGAGGATAATAGGAGGAAACTTTTTCAAAGTTCTCAACAAAAAAAAAAAAACAGCTTGTGCGAGTCTAATTTATTAAATGGGCAGGAAATTTTAAATTTGCACCTGAAAACTCGGTCGAATCACCTCTTTTTTCTTCCTTTGAAATGGAAATAGTCTTAGTTAATCTGGAACACTTTATTTATGTAGCTGGACACAGATAGTTTTTGCAGTCTTAGAATGCATTTTAATTGAAAATCGCTGAAGCACAGCAGAGAGAGGACTGTAAACTTTCTTGAATTGAGTTATTTTAATTTTTTTTTTTTGAAAAAATATGCCTCCAATTAATTTTCGTGTAGTTTGTTGAAATTTTCTTTTCAATTATAAATAGATAACCAACTTATGCACTTGAATAAAGTTATATCTGATGAGTTGATTTAAGAGAGTGAGAGAGAGATTTTAAATTTAAAATGTCCTATAAATTGGTTCTAATGGAACATACAATGAATGTTACGGCAAATTAATTTGTGAAAAAATAAATAACTTTTACATAACTCCTTTAATTAAATTAAGTTATCGATAAAAACATTAAAGCATCGACAAAATTGTGATTTTCAACTGCCCTGAATTATTATTTGCAATCAGTTATCAGTGACCAACTTGTGGTCCTAGTCTCTAAATTTGTTTGTTTTTTGACCAACCAAGTTATCCTATTTTGGAAAATGGTGTTGATGCTGCTATTGTATAGGATATATTATAATACATATTTAGAGTCATAGAGAGTATAATCTTTGCTGAAATAGGTTTCATTCTGTTATTTCCAGAGACATACATAAGTCTAGACGAGTTAATGCCAGTGATACTAGTATTTTGTAATCACAATTTTTCGGGTCCTGGAAATATTGCAAATGAATTCTTAAAGCACCTGTTATACGTATGGTTTGAATTTGTTTGCACAAACTTTTAGAGTTTTGGTAGAAGGACCCTTGGGATGAGCCTATATTGAGGTCCTAGTTTTGTTTAAAACTCAGAAAGATACAGCAACTTATATTTTGTTTTTTATTGTTGCTAATGCATACCTATGTATGACGAGTTAATGCCAGTAATACTAGTATTTCGTAATCACAAATCTTAGAGTTTGGTAGAAGGGCCCTTGGAATGAGCCTGTATTGAGGGCATATTTTTGTTAAAAACTCATAAAGATACAGCAACTTATATTTTTTTTTATTGTCGCTAATATACCTACATACATGTATTTTTTTGCAGTTAAAGATATTAGACCAAGAGCCGGAAGCAAATTTTGGGAGTGGAGGTATAACCAAAATTCAAGCACATGTATGTGTAGGTAAACGCAACATTATACCAAATCCACACGTCTGGCAGGTTTTTTTTCAGCCAGGGGTGGAGGTGGGCGTTCGAAAATGGTAATTTTTCCGATATTTGGTAGTGGGTATTACCACTTGAATTTATATGGAAACAATAGAGGGTTGTGCACTGATTTAAAATACTTAGGTCCCAGACGTTTTACTTTCAGCCTTCCCTTACCAGACGTCCCCTAAAATGGGCGAAAATCAACTTTTAGTGTTTTTTTCTGATTCTGAATCTGATTACAAAAATATAGGTCCTAGACGTTTTGGTTTCAACCTTCACCCTGCCAGACGACTTGAAGTATGCAAAAAAAAAAGTTAAAATGTATTGAAACTTTTTAAATATAAAGTAGGTAAGCTAATAATTTTTTTTTTTAAATAGAATTTATTTTACCATAACCATAATGAGTTAAATGAAACAAAAAGTGCACCACTTCCATATTCCGTCGTTACGTCAAAACGCCATTTTATGCATTTTCCAACTGAAAACTTAATTTACTTCTTTGTTTTCAGGTATAATCGTATGATGGTCACATCAAAATACTCTGCTCTTCTTCCTTTTTAAGGTCATAAAGTCTCACACAAAAATTTTCTATCCAACCCCCCGCCAGACGTCACTAAAGAATTCTTAGTAATGCATTGTTCAACTGAAAACCTTAAAAAAATGATTTGCATTCATTTGAACATAGTCTTATTATTTCTGGAGATACATTTTTTCAGCTTTTTCTGAGATCTTACGTGGCTTAAAGATAATACAAGTGGATCAGATAATATAGCTTACATCTTAAACAATTTCTATTTTTTCCGTGAAGTGTTTTGATATCGATATCGCTATCGCTATTGTAGTCTTTATCCCTTCAGAAAGTTCCCCTTTGGTGAATTTTGATGTCTTATCAGTTCACGATCTTAGTCCAAAATTTTATGAAGAGTTGGATCAGAAGTTTAAGATTGTATTTTGGTTTTGGCAGATCCGGAGTGTTTTTTGGGATATATTTGTTGAATTTATACACATTAAAAGTTGTTCGTCTCTTCAGGTTTATAGCTGACGTTTTCGGAAAAACTAAGTGAAGTGTTTCCATAATTTGCATTACTAAATCCTTATTTTTGGTTATCAATTATTAACTGGAGTTGATCGCTAAATACCTTTTGTATATCTGCTTTTCTTTTTTTTTCGGCTTCACCCTGTATATACTTTTCCTAAATAAGTAATTAAAAAAAAATGTTTTAAAATTCACTTCTTGTTGCAGCTATCTCACAGAGTGCTATGATGAACTGGGTACGCAGTACAAAGTACCAATTTACTGTCTGTCATATCCTATTAACATAGTTAAAGAAGAAAATGGCCGAGATTCACCAGCAGAATTCTCAGAACCAGTGGATGGTGGAACGGAGGTTGTTCTTAAACTACGCATCTCCTCCACAATGTCCGATGTTAAACTTACAGTATACTCAAAAGACATGATTGGTCAATGTAAAAAGAAACTACAGGTAAGTTTTTTTTGTCAACATATTATGTACACATAGCATACATTTAAAATATTGCAAACAAAAAAATTAGGTATACAAAAAAAAAACAAAAACTCTGAAGAATAATATTTTAAAATGATTGTATCCTTTCAAAGATCTTATGCAAACTTCTTTCAAATATTTAAAAACTTATTCAACTAAAATTGTATTTTTTAGGCTGTTGAAGGAATTGATGCGTGCTGCCAGCGATGGTTTTACAGTGGTAAACTTCTCGGCGACAAAGTACCCCTCGAGGATTGTCACATACAAAATGGTTATGTGGTGCAGGTCATTGTCAACACCGAACACTATAATCATGATATGATAACGAGTGTACCTATTGCTAGCTAGCCAAAAACCCCACAGCTTTCCTTAACGCACACTCAACAACATCAACAACAAGAACTAGAGAAAAAACTAACATCTACCATAGTAGAAGAACAGCCGCAACTGAAAGCCTTAAGCGCAATAAATTGGCATAGTGTTGTTCCGCAATCCAACGCAATTCTAAGATAAAAACACACAACGCCTACAAGCAACGCCATTGTCTCTTAAGCTCTCTAAAATCTGACAACGAGACTTGATTGCATTGTTAACTAAAAAATTGAATAAAAAAAATTAAGAATTAATATAATAATTAAAATGAAACATTAAAACTGTATAACTGTTTATAAAGGCCCAGTGTAGCCACGAATCTATAAAAATATATTACGTTAGGCTGTACTTCTTAATTATTTAACCAACCATGAGTTGTTTTCTAAGTATTTCTTTTGCTAAGTGTTTTTGGATCTTAAACCCCACGCCAGAAGTGAAAAAAAACACTCAAAAACCCCACTCACCGTCAGTGTGTAGCATAAATTTGTTAAATATAATATATTAAAAAAAAGTAATAGTTTATCATTGATTTTTGAGTTTGCATTCAAATGCAAAAAAGCAATAAATATACATATATGTTTAGCACAGCATTTTAGTTGTAAACAAAAATAATAAAAAAAATACTGCTCAAGCGCTGGAGCGCATATTTTACTTTTTTTTATCTTATGCATACATACAATAGATTTCCTAATATACAGTAATTAGAATTGTTTAGTATTCTTTTTGTTAACAATAAATTTATATCAGGAAACCAGCAGCTAAAACGAAATAAAAAACAACGGCTGGTACGTTTTGTTATATATTATATGTTTTAAAAATTTTTTGAAATATTTTTATTTACTAAAAAAGATACAAATTGAAGGAGCTAGTTTTATTATTTTTAATAATTTTTTATATTATTTATCTTTACCTTTTTCCTTTCCCAAGCATTACTTCTTTTTTGTTAACTCGATATTCGAGATTGATTGTAAATGTGGAATAATAATACGAAAAAAAACACAAAAATATAAGAACAAAAATTATATATACAAATGCGATTTATTCGAAAAAAATCAACAAAAAATTAAAAAAAAAACATAAAATTTTCTATATAAGAAAAATTTGTCGTTGTGTTTTATTATTGCAGATTTCTTATATCTGTTTGACAAAGGAGCTAAAAGTTAAGCTACCGATAGCTAATTGCATTCTCCTGCCTGATAAAAAAAAAAATGGAACTGCAATGCCTGGGTAAAGATATGAAAACTAACTCATGAATTCTGATGACATGAAGCCTTGTGGTAAAAGACTCAATAATTTTCTTTATTACAGCTACTAGAGTAAGAACTAACTTTTGGATCATTTAAATAGATTTAGATAGGAAACAAAACTTGCATCGCTTCATCCATTTACAAACCAGCAGAATTAGATATGAAAATTACGTGATAGTTAATACAGAGAAATTAAGATGATTGCAATTGGAATTGTGTCCGAATTTTTTGAAATTAATATTTTAAGTAGAAAAAAATTGCTTTTAACTGAATAAAGGTTTTGTAAACGGAAGGAAATTGAATGTTTATTTTTTTATAAACAATAGTTAACGGAAATATAAGAATGTCATACATTTTTTTCAAAAGTTCTAAAAAATCTACAAATCGAGATCCGTTCAAAAGTAAAAAATTGAAGAATATTTATATGTATTCATACAAAAATGTTCAGGCAATAAAATAGTCGTGGCCGGTACCCTCATATAACAGTATAACAGTGGCGCCAGCGGTATGGACGCTACTGGACCTGGATTTTCTTTTATTTTTTTCAATATTTACAGCCGCAATGCTTGTTGACATCAACTGACATCAAATAAATGCTCAATTACGGAAAATATCAAGAATCATCTTCAAAATTATTAGGGGAAATATTCCTTTCAGCAAAATTAGAACAGTCAATAAAGCATTTAGCTCGGAAAAAAAATCTGGAATTTAGTATATAGCCTCCTCATGGCTTTCTTAAAAAAATTTCATAAGTCCGAATCGATATAAGCGCTACTAATAATTTTACAGAGGATTGAAGTCCCCCAAAATGGTTTTTCAGAAATAACTCCCAAATGGTAAGTTGTACAGACAAAATGTCAAGAACTAATTTGTAGCTTAGAAATTTGTCTACAAAAAACATTAACATACCTACTAATTTTCATAAAAATAACCGTTTTCGTAATAATCTAATCGGAAGAGTTAAGGGTTTTACTTTTCTATATAGTGGGGCGGCTTAGTTCAAAAATTGTGTATTTTGTGATACAAATATCAATTTTTGGTACATCATATTATGAACATGATGTTAAGATAATGGTATTTGTCTACCCCTTTAGGTGGGAGGGGCAAATAAAAAAAAATTGAAAATAGAAAATAAATGTAAAAATTAAATATCATGTTATGGCTTTTTTAAAGCCATTTTTAGTGCTTAGTTTTTTCGAATAAATGATTTTTAAACTCAAAATTTTTGAAAATAAAATACGAAAAATAAATTAATTCTACAAAGTTACAAAGTTCTCATGAATGTGCCAAATGCAATCAATAGGTTAGGCAGAGAGGACGTAGACGAAAGACTCGGCCTCCACGCAATCGAATGAATAAAGAATTAAAATATAAAGTATACTTTTAAACGAGTTACAAATTTTTTGTATTTGGTTAACAATTGAAATTATGAGTTATTTGCTAAAATGTTTTTTCAACAAGCTCATTCGATGAGTGGCACTAGCTCAAGTTTAACCGTTTCTTAAGAACAAGATTGGCTATAAGCAATTAATTATTTTTTGATGCGAAATGTTTTATTGGCTCTTATACAAAATTAAATAAACAATTAAAAATTGTATTAATTTATAATTATAAAAACAATCAATTATGAAGTTACAAAATTTGTATTATCTTAAAACAGAACTAGAAATGGACAGTCCAAAATGACATAAAGATGAACACGGAAATTTAGCTGTCAAAAAATAACAGGAAACTTCCTTCGTTGATTTGACACTTTCAACATGAACTGGCCCATTCTTTTTGATTACCATGGTTTCGGATTTTGACATAAATTTATTAAACACAACAAATCGGCAAAAAAGTATCACACGCGAATTGTTGAGTTTCTTTCCAAATATTTTATTTTATGTTCTTTAACTTAAAGTCTTGCGTACTTAAGTACCTTTACATAGTTCCTAGTGGCACACTGCTTATTCATACGGCATAAGGCAAAAGTAACAAATTATAGTAACCAGTTATCATCTAAGAACTCACAAGGACAGTGCAGGTGCTCCAAATTAAAATTACACCTCTATTTTGTGCTATAGCAATATCTTCCAGAAAATTGGAACAAAAATGGATGAATTTAAAAGTGTTACGAAAACCTCTTCGGTAGTAAAAATATCTGCATTGCTTGAGAAAATCTATGCGAAAATTTGTGAAAGCAGAGAGAAAAAAGTCCTCGAGCATAACATCAAAGAAATTGAATTTTTAAAAACACAATGCAAGTCGGACATTGTTCAACTGAGCCTTATGAGTTCGCAAACATTTGTGCGACTCGTTGAAGCTGGAATTCTGGATGTGAATAACGTGCTTGCAATGCTTATCACTATGTTGCCTAATTCCAGGTAAGAAATAGTCTATTAAGGTTAAACTTTCCATATTTTTTTGTTCCTTTTTAAACAATTATAAAGCTACCAATGCTTGAAATTGTATAGTAACCTTGAACTGATTACAGCAATTTACATAAAATGCAATCAATACTCGAGGCTGAGAAATAAAGTGGGAGTAGCCAATTTGCATGTCTTGTCGAGGAAATACTTGTTTTATGGTCAAATCATTCCTCATGATTGTAATCTTTATCCGGCAATGTTTTCCCAGTTATGCTTTCTTTGTTTATATTCAATAGGGCAAATATTGCTTTTATCTAAATTTCATCAGGAAAAGCCCTAAAATTCATTCAACCAGAATGCGATTTACCAGCATTGCGGTGATTGGGTTAAGATGTGTGTAGATTAAAGAGGCAAACAAGGAGGTACGAGATCAGATCGGATCTTGCATTGTTGAATACTCGGAAAGTTAAGTTTCCTACAAAGTAAATGGAATTAACAATTATAAACTCTTAAACTACAGCAAGGGGATCGTTATATATAACCGCCAATCGTGTTTTTAAAACACGTCTTAAATGAATTTTGAATTCTTTTTAAATTTAAATTAAATACCTAGATATTTTATGTTTTCCATCTAGGAATCGATTTAAATATTTTTGTATTAAAATAGAAATAATGAATTTACTATGTAATTATGTGTATGTCCGACAAAAGCTTTTACTCACTAAAGACTTTTATAACAAAAAATCAGTTTAATATTTATATACTCCTTAGATATACGCAATAATCTTTTGATATTATTTTCTTTTTTTACATGAAGATCATATCTAATTAAGAATTTAGTATTTTAACAAAGTTGCTTTTAAATGATACAAACTGAAAAATAAAACAAAAAATAAAAACAAACAAAAGAAATCAAATTATCTATTTTCTCTTTAAAAAGAACCAGATGATAGTGAAGTCACATAGCTAATGAGCATGCCCTACCTTTTAAGTAGAGTTATTGTGAATGCTGCTACTTTTTGGCTACGTTATATGGCCACTCCAGTAATACGAGTATATGTATATCGTTATACTGGGTGCAAGCTACCCCTAAGTGTAAATATGTCAATACAGGATATTCCGCAATTTTTTGTTTTTCGAACTTTTCGAAAAAAGTTCAACTGATTTTTATTTTATTTTTAATGCAGAATCATCTAAAAGTGTAAGTATATCAATATTTTGAAAATAAAATTTAAGAGCAAGTATTTGAGTTTACTTTAAAGGAGATAAATGTTATATTTATCCATCTTAAATATATGCTAAAGTTCAACTACAGGCCATACAGGACTGATAATTAATTTCAATTGTAGATTATATTATAACCTCAACGACGTCGAACTTTTTCTAATACCTCAATTCTGTAGGAAATCCGACGACTATATTTTAATAAGAGATTTCTCTATAAAGAAGATATTTTAGTGTTTTGAATTGTGAAGTTGGTTGGCAACAGCTTATCTTCTGAAAAGCGTTCTCATACTATATGTATTTCTACATAAATGTATGAAAAATACGTACCTTATTCTACTTTAGATATTCGTTAATAACCCTTCATTATAAATAACGAATCGAATCTAAAGTTTTGCGGCGAATTCGAATATTTCGTATTACGAGTAGTGATTAGCGATTAAGTTCGCTTCAAATGTCAAAACTTTGTCAAAACATATCGAACTAGTTTTATTTGATAAACTATCGAATTACTGCATAAAATCCTCTTTCACGTGAGAGAAAAGATTCGCACAAGGTTTCCTAATCTATTCGCTATTCAAAATGAGTGCCTAAATCTAACTTAATTTTATTTTAGCAAATTTAAAAGCCCGAATGTAATTCAATAGGTAATTTTTTTTAATTTCTTCCAGCATTTCATTATTTTTGTTTTCATTTTTCAAACTTGTACTGTAATCCTTGTTTTTATATATTTTTCTCACAAATGGTAATGTTATTTCGCGATATGGATCTGTTGATGGCCAACACGATCATGCGATTTGGCACCATTGAATTCTCTTCTATGTGGTAAAATTTTTCGATGGAAATATAGCAGTGTCACTTGAATGACTCCAAAAGAAGTGGACTGATGGCATATTACTACAATACTATGAAATTGGACTGATCATCTGAATCAGTCGTCCTACACCCGATGCCTGATATGGTTTTTATGGTTTTTAACCCGTATAAACGCTTGAAATAAAGTTGTTATAAAAGGTCCAATACAAAACGTGTGGTTAATTTCTCTTTGGGATACCACACACCCTTTAAGAAAAACACAAGTAAAGTACCAAAAAATCTCCGTTTTTCATTAAAACAAATAAAAACTTTCTCCAACTACTACATATTTACCTAGAACCTTCAATCTTTAAACACTTATGGCATTGAACTGCAATATCAAGAATGTGCAACCAATTCGTGCCATTTTATGTTTTTGAAAAGTTAATATTGGCAATGTTTTATTGAATAAATTATTGTTTTGCTTAAATTCATCAAAATTTGTTGTGTAAATGCTATCAGCACATCTCCCATCTAAAAAGTTTGTGCCGCCAAGTCGTTGGAAACGAAAGGAAGTTTGTTTTGTCTGAGTTTTTCTTTTGTGGACGGTTATTGTGTTTCAAACTAATTGTAAGTAAAAAAAATTATCACCTTGGGACAGGACCAAAGGCGAAGTGAAGTAGGTACCTTCTGTTTTATATTCTAATGTCAATCACGGTCAAAAGGTGAAAATTTTAGATTTTATCGTGATTTATAACGATTCCTTTTTGTTGAAGTATCATATATCACATTTGTTGTGAACAAAGTGGGTTTTTTTTTATTTTTGGAAAGTAATAACAAAAGTGTGTCGTCAACGGTAAACACACACTTTGACATTCAAATTATTTGAAAGATAAGGATTGAATATCTGATTGCGAGTTATATAGTAGTTGGTTTGAAAACCAAAGCTCACGCAACTTTAACTTAATTGCTTTGATAAATCGTAATATAAAATTGAACCGAATAATTAAAAGGCTTCCGGGAGCAGACTGTAATTATTTTATTGTTCGCAGTGCCACACACATCTCAAAGGCAACAAAATTAACTGAAATAGTGTAAAAAAATACCACATTGACTATTTGACGAAACCCAACTATTAAATAAACTTCTAACATGAATTATAAAATACATAGTTCCAGAATGGCAACGTGCAATTGTTTGTATTTTCAAAATACACATTCGTAGCATGAGGCAGGTTGGCTTTGTTTTTTTTTTCTCACCTGTCGTTTGGTAGTTAACTTTCATTCTTTCATTTCCCTTTAACATTTAAACCATGGTTTGAGTTTTTTTAAGTTTGCTTTGTAAGTGGGCCAAGGCAAAATCTTCCATTAGGCTCGGGGTAGCATTTTTCTTAAATTGCTAAAATTTTATCAATATTTGCTTACGAGTATCTTTACCATGAAAGTGGTTCGAATTTATTTATTATATTTTGATTAGTAGACTCGTCAGTTTCTTTAGTAGGGTCAATGTACATAACTGACATTGCTCTGTCAAGGTCGGCGAGACCTCACCGATACCTTTTATGTCAAACATCTGTTTACACAATACGATACCCTCTTTTACATCGTTCTTGAAAGAATATTGAAAAATTATCGCTATTCACATGTTCGGAAGAACACACCTTGATGTAATAGGCGAGTATATGAGACGTATGTAGCAAAGATGACATTGTCATCAAGAAAGGACAGACAACACAGAACGTTACCATACATAGCTTGAACTTTAAGGTAGTTAGGGATTGATTCTTAGGTTTGTAGACTTTTATTATTATTTATTAATTTTATTTTATTATTAAAGATCCCTGTTATTAAAAAAATTGAAATTAATAAGTTGAAATTTGTTTTTATTGCTGAGAATTTAATATGTAGTTATTAAATAATAATAATATTTTTGTTATTACAGCTCTTCTCAACACTCAGTCATTAGCGAAGCAGTTATTAGCCTTCTTTTGTTAAACTTGAAACGCAAAGCAGCTTTGGTCAAAGACAATGAACCATTTCAATCAGCATATGGACTTAAAACACAACAACACCCGTTGATCACACTCATTCAAAACAAGGGTGTCGATATGAACGACATTGCCAATAAAATTAATGGAATTTGTAATCATCAAGATAAACAGTAATTAATAATCTTAAATTGATATATGTATGTATACACTCCTTATTTTCATTATTGATTTCATAGAATAAAGAAACACAGCACAGAATACCTCCGACCGGTATTTTTATACATTCTTTGTAATCCAGAGACACTTCCATATTCTAAGACTATCTGGACTGGTCTACTTGCACTGGCTAAAACCCAAACAAATGCAAAGCATCTCACGAAGGAAATTATCTTATGGTCGAAGGTTTTTGCTATGCAGCAATAAATTTTGTATGTAAAATCTGATTGCAATTGTGTTTTTTTTTATACTTTTAGATATCATCGGCTGGCACTAGTCTTTTTACAAGTATCATTCTTATAGAAGCTGTCGAGCATTATCTGGTTCAGAAAGACTTTGACCAATCAATCGATCTAGCTCTTTATCAAGCAGTAGTAATTCAAAACCTAGCCCGATTTGGCATTGATCCAAGGCCAAGCTTACAGTCCATTTTGCGTGTCCTCCACTCGACCAAAGAACATAATCGCAATTTCTACAATATCCTTTTAATATTGCTTGCCCGCAATGTGCACATACTTTCACCTATATATTTGCCAGACCTGTTGCGTCTCATAGCTTACATTGTTGTGCAAGAAAACTGTGGGAATCAATACATTCTGAACATGTGTCTCGATGGTATCATCCTGTGGATGTCTCAGACTGCATTTATACCCACAGATGGTGTAGCCTTGGCCCATCAGATAGTGAGAAAAATTATTTCTCTAAACAAACTTCCAGAAGAAGCAGAACCACGACCGAAAATCTCAACGAAAGACTTTTCGAAACAAATTAAATATATTCATCCAGATGTTGCAATTGCATTTGATTTGGCCAAGCTAGTTGAGAGCTTTGATGAGTCGGAATTTAAAGATGTGTTTACTTTTGTCGATGCACTCAATGTTAAAGCTAAAACAAATTTTTGTCAAAGCATCAATTTATTTCTGAGAGCACTATTTCTATCCAGGGAACCATCAATCGATTGTTGGTTTAGAATCTACGAGACTATTTTGGAGATTATCAAACTAAATGGAGATATGGCGTATGATTTTCTTATGACGTATGTGTTTAAATTGGCCGAAGAAGTGAATCCAGAAGTTCAAGTTGAGCTGCTTAGAGGCTTGCCGAATTTTGCAGTTTCAAAAGTGAGTATACATTTACTTAAATTAATAGATGTAATAGTCCAGTGCAATTATATATTATTAACAGGCTGAAATTTGGTGCAAATGTTCATAACATTGGCTAGGCCACCGTCTTGAAACTTCGGGAACTAATTGGGTCATTCAAGTGTCAACGGTTTAAAAGGCCCCCAGTTGCATTGGAGTTGACAAGTTTATCGAAATAACAAAAAGAGAGGGTAGATTCTAGCTTCAGGACTTCCAATTAATTCAAAACTCTTACTTATTAAATTTGTAAATCCCTATTAGTTCTCTTGATATAATAGTAGTTTTAACCCACCTCATCTTTTGCATATAATTAAGCGCCTTGTTTTGATAATTTCCAGATAAATTTAGCCTGTTATTAATTTTTATGGGTCAAGCCCTAAGCTCTGAACCCTTAAAAAATCCAGAATACTGAAGCTACACATTATTAATATTAAGGTGTGGAATACACGTACAAGCAATAATAGTAACTCACTGTCCCAATTTTAAATCAATTGGCACGTGCATTTTTTGGCACGTACATTTTTTGGCGTAAAAATCGCCAAACTTTTTTGAATCATACTCAAGATATTGGTCTCAGGATTATTTGAGAAGTTTGTAGACTGAATTTTCGATAGCGTCTAAGGTTGATTTGTTTTAGTTGTAGTCCGTGGCGTAATGGTTAGTACGTTGTTCTGTCAAGCCGCGGCGAGAATCTGCGATCTAATCTCATCCTTTCTTACCTAAAATCAATATATGTATATTCTTTTTGAAATCAAAACTTTTTGACATCAGCCGTGGTTTTTTGAAAAAATTAATATTCATCTCACCAATTTTTTTGTTTTGTATATAAACAATAACAAAATATTTTATCATCACTTTTTCTGTTATTGCTTGGGTGTAAAAATTTGCTAAGCTGGCTTTTCACTTTTCAAAAAACACGTCTATATCTATTTAATTTTAGGATAACATTCCAATGATCTTAAATACCATACGTGCGTTGAACATCAAGAATCCCACCTTTTGTATGGATCTGTATCTACGTTTATGGCGGATTGAAGGACGAACTTATCCTTTTCTTAAAAAACTTTTATCACAGTCACATAAAGAGTTAGCAGGAACAGAACTTTCAGAATTTGAAATAACAAAAACTCACACCATCAAAGAGATTTGCTCTGAAAGGTTTTATTTTAAACACATTTTATTTATAATTTCTTAACTTAAATTTTTTTTCAGGCCAAATCAATATGGCTCTGATCTGGTATCTCATCTCTCAGATACCCTTAACACATGCACCGATAAGAATGGCGATCTAGCTACGTCATTAGCCTTAGATGCAATTATTTCATTGTGCGAAAGCCACACTGTAAATATAATCTCTACGTGGAAAGCTCTCAGTGGCAAGTTCCGTCATGAAACACGTCCTCGTACGATAAAAAGCTTACTTCAATTCTTTGCTCAGGTTCCATTATTACAAACGCCAACTATGGAATATGAAAATTTGGTAGAAGATGCGTTGGATAATATTTGGAAAACAATCTGTTTATCGGACAATCTAGAGATAATTCAAGAAGCCTTTAAATCTCTGACTCATTATGAAATCAACACTTTAATGACACTTCGACACATACCACCGATCTTCAGAGACTTTAAATATGTAGCGAGTGAATATAATCAAGAGACTGGCCGAGAAATTATCGATCTACAAAATGAAACAATACCCGGAGATTGTTGGATTCAAGTGTTACAAAGGGTTCGACCTGAATGTACATCTGCTGTAGCAGATCTTCTTGCTCATTATATATATCAAGAAATAAATGGTTATAGAAGTGGGGTTTATCGGATACCTGAGGGTAAACCCGAACCTCGTAAGATTCAAGTGAATGATCCAAAAAGTGTTCTCCGAGCAGTGCTCAACTATTTGGTTTCACAATCGCGTTTTGGTGACCGTATTCATGAACCACATGTAGTGACGCACGCCCTCAGAGCAATTTCAAAGAAGTTTCCGAAACCTATACCACCATTGGATTGGTGTTTCCTGCATAGTTTTTTTCATTTAAGTTTTGAAACTCGAAAATACTGCATATTAATTGCAAAAAATCAAGTTCTACACTCGGGAACTGCCAAGAGATTGTTAGAGAATTTCTTAACTGAGTTTGAGCCGAATTGCTTTGAAAAAGACCTCCTACTGCTCTTCAATGTACTTCCAGAAATTGCCAATGGAGTGAGTTTGCAAATTATTAAAAATTTCACAGAGAAGATAGCTGTTTATTGCTTCAAGGAATCACAACTCAATGGATTTGCTGAAGGTGAGTTTTTGTTCTGTACCTCAAGATATTCGTCTTATAGGGCAATAATGGCACAAATGAACCTTTACATTAACAAGTCATACAAATTTACATAAATTTTCTTAATTCAATTAAACAAAAATTTGAGAAAAAAGTTGACAATTCAATTAAGTAAGAAAAAAGTACGTATACGCCCGAGTGTATGTTTAAATTCTCCTGTATATTTATTTAAAATGAAATGAACTTGATTGCACGACCTTGTTCTTACTTAAGAAAAGGTATGAGCAAAATTCAAAAGTGTGATAACGCACTCGCAGTAAAAGCTACAATAATTGCATACGATCATAATATTATGAATATTGAAGGTTTTTGAATGAAACCACTACAAACAACAACTTTCGTAAAATGTTCCATTATATGAATTATCATGCCAAACCCTGAAACGCATGTTTGTTGAAATCAATTTAGACATTATATGAGCTATGTTTAACACAAATCGTTACTGCCATATTATTCACTGAGGGGGTAAGTGATTTTTAGATCTGTCCATTTAAACCACATTTTTTAAATTTTTTTAGTTACATCCGCAGGTAAAACGGATTTGAAATCTACGTTATGTCAATAATTTGACACTTGCAACCATGTTTTTACTTTTTTGTGTTTTTTTTTATTTCCGAGTATAACGAGTGCTTTTGGTTTTAACATTTGGGCTTAACTTAATTTTAACTCAGGTGTTAATTTTGAACGGATTAAAGTCAGTGAAAAATATGACAGTTAGATTCGTTTTTAAGATAGTTTAAAAAAAACTAAATTGTTTTAAGGGAGTTACCCGTTCAAGATGAGCTAAAAAAAGAAATCGATTTTTTCTCTGGGAAATTATAGAAAAATTTTAAAAATACCAATTTGTGGGGGTTTCTTTCGAGAATCTGATTTTTGGTATCTACTTGTAAAATTTTATATTAATAAAAATAAGTTCTTCCTTTTAAAATATTTTATCTTTTTTTACAGGTTGCCTTTTTGAAAAGTTCTTAGATAGTGCTAAGTTTATTTTCACTGGTAAATGTGATATCCCAGAGGTTCTCGACGTCTACACATTAATCATAGAAAGATACATGGACTCAATGGACATTGATTCTAAGGTGATATTATTGTATAGAAAATTACGTCTGATCTTTTATTATATTCTTTTGTTTATCTTTTATCTGTTTAGCTTTTTGAAAAATACACAGAAGTTTTGGCTACAATGCATCCAAATTCAATAGATGGCTTAACGTCTCCCTGCAATTGGTGGGAAAAACCCATTGGAAAACTGAAGAAAGCCACAATAATTCGATGCTACTTGGTGCTCTACAACGATAAACTACCCAATCCTCTTAAATGGTTAAATCCCATTATAGATGCATTTGCAGAAAAACCTGAGGAACATAGCTTTCTATTTCGACATTTAGCTGCAACGTTTTATGCTTTCACTAACGATGAATGCTCTTGTGCTTGGATCATGGAATTATTTTTACAAATTCAAGCTCTTTTAGCAAATTCTTCGATCAAGGAGAATCTCGATAAAGCCTTTTATCTTCTGGATATTTTTATTCTAGCAATTGATGTTTTATCAGGTTGTGCTGTTTTGTTGGGAAATCTTGATGTTGTTGCTACTTCTCGTACAGATCGAATTGAAATATTTCCAGAAAGTCTACAATATCTTTGTGATCATATATTTTGGAAGGATAATGAAGCAAAGGTGAATAATTGATAATTTTTTTTTTCAAATTTACTCAATTAGATTTAATTTTATAATTTTTTAGATCTATGAATTGCTTAGTAACTTATATCGACTTCCAGTAATTACTGAGGTTTACTGTAATATATTTAGGGAAGCTATTATTTGTTCGAGAAATAAGCCTTATTTCGATAATAGAGCTATCTGGACGAAGTATGTTGGATTGCGAAAATAATCAAATCGTAAGCCAAAGTGTACCATAGACCGTTGTTAATAATTTTAAGGACAAATTGAAAAATCTGTAATAATACCATAATTTAACTGCCGTTTTAGAAAAAAATGATTTGTTAATGTTTTGTATTTTTAAGAAATACAATTTTGTTAATGTTTTATATTTTTTTTAAATTATAAAATACACAATAAAATGAATTTTTCTTTTTTAATCATTTTTGTTTTATTCGTTTCAAAAAGAAATTAAAAATAAGAATTTACAGTTCTTTCAACAGCCGACCGATAGGCGTAAAATCATTCAGATAAGATTATAAAGAAAATGCAAACATTGTGATATTATATAATGTATCCTCATCACAATTTATGTAACACGATGATAATTCAACTCTTTTATTAATCCACAACCTCCTTATAATTTCCGAATTGACATTTGATTCAAAATTGCAACTGTCACACACAATCACCAAGCAATTGATTTTTCTACAAATTCAATTCTGTTTGGAAAAAAAACAATTTTTTGGTTTAAAGGAATTCGACATAAAAGAGTCATGACTGAGGCTATGTATAATTTCTATATAAATAAAAATGTAAAAACCGATTCCTTTGGAATTTTGACACAAAATTACATTCGAATACGCGGGAGTTTTTTGTACATATGTTTATTTTTTCTTAGAAAAACCACTTAGGGGCTTTATTGCTTGATATTTTTATAACCTAGCCATTCATAGGGTGAAATGGGGTAAAGGAAAAAAATAACAATTTATATAAATAAATTTGGATAAAAGGAACAAATATTAAAAATAAATATATTTTGAAAGAAGAGGTACATACATACATATGTAATGTATATGAATACAAAATTGTTGGGAAAAAATAGAAAAAATGTTGCTACCATTGAAAAACTTCAAATTTTCTGCAATTTTTGTGGGCAGAAGAACTGTTGAAATCAAATATAAAAGAAAAATACATATGTATATGCAGAGCGAATAGTGCTTGGATTGATAGATTCTAGAGTTCCAAATATTGACATTGCCTGCCTAACATAATTTGTAAATTTCTTACGATACCTGGTTTTTTAAACCCGTGCGAAGCCGGAGCGGGTCAGCTAGTAATCGATAAATATCTATAAAATTATTTTTCGAAGGTTGTATGTTTTGGTCTTGTGATACAACGATGGAAAGCTGGCAGTCTCCAGATCTAAACTCTGTCATTTTTAGGTCGTTTGGGCGCTTGGTTAAGCTGATAAGTAAGGCTTTTTCAAGTCGCTTTTTCATATTGTCCGATATATACATCGAAAACGTTGGTCTTTTTTGTCAGCATGTCTAAAGTTTTTGAACTAAAGTATTATCATTTTGGATGGAAATATTTTGAAAACCAGACCTCGTAAAAGCGTTTGCTTTACAGGTGCAAGTACAATTTAAAAAGACCTTTATTTTGTTGTATACATATTTCGATGGGTTCTGGAAACATTCTTAAATAAATCACTTTTTTTGTCAAGGGGGGTAGTAAGTCCATTCATTTTCCAGAAGTCAATACAATTTTTTTGTCAAAATGTGCTGAAAGATTTACATTTACATGAGAACTGAAAACTGCCTTACGAAGTTCGACTGCGGAAATATAACTATCCAAATAGTTTTAATTGAGTTTTGTGTTAATAAAGAATGTAAAATTAAAAAAAAAATGTTTGATGGCGATAATTTCCCAGAAGTTGTTCCAAATTTCGAAATTATACTATTTTTTAAAGATATTTTTAGAATTGAGAACCGAAGGCTTCTAGGAGGTCTGGTTCTCGAAATATACGAAAAAGATTTTCTTGTTTCACTACATCTTTTGTCAACTTTCAAGTTTATTATGTTACTTTCGGTTCTAAAAAAAATTACTAAAATATAAGAGCATTGAATATTAAAAACAACAAAAAATATGTACTAATTAAAAAAAAATATTTTCTTAATTTGTTTTTTTCTTTTTTTTATCAAAAAAAAAAATTGAAAAATGGATTTCTGGCTTTGAATCCATTGTAGTCAAAGCCAATTTTTTAGAAAATTCAAGAAAGTGGCTTAAACTCCAGCCCGATTCTTCCGAAAAACTACACATATGCTCCTTATAACCCCCTCTAACGAATAATGAAAGAAAAGTGAACAATTAAATTTTTTTTTTTGTTTACATGTACATAATAGCGAATGGGCTTCTAAAAACAAATTTTTAGGTACTATATAGATTCGATTTGCTCAAAAACTAAAAGACATTATGAGCTTCTGATTTTTAGTGTTTGACTCAAAATTGATAAGAGCATCAAATATAAGAAACAAAAGTTATCTACTACTTATTAACGTAAAATTTTGAATATAATTAGTTTGAATAAAATTTGTTTCATTTATTTTTCAAAATTTAGAGTTTCAAGATTAATTTTTCCAGATTATTTACTAAAACCATTTTATTTAAGAACAGAACTAATGGATGGATTTATAAAAAAGTGTAACATGATATTGCAAGTGTTGCCATTAATTTTTAATAACTATTTTTCTAGTTAAATTCGATTTTTTTGAAAATTACCTCCCCCACCTAAACTAGGGGAAATAAACTCCCATGAAATTGGCGAATTAGATATATCTTAGTAAGAAACCAATTAAAAATTAAAGGTCAACGGTTATTTTGGATCTCTGTTATTTTGTATGAAAGCCAATTAGCTAAATTTTGAAAAATTTTTATCCATAGCAAAAATTTTAAGTCTCGTCCTTAAGTGATTATCATCAAATACAAACAGAATTTTTAAAATTTGATACCTTTATTGTTTTCACCCTATAAGCAGTTAAATTTTGAAGATTTACAGTCTAAAGTTATGCTTGAAGTCCATCTTCAAATTATTAATTTCAAACACAAAAGGAATTTTCAAAATTGGATGACTTTTTTTTAATCCCATTTTACCCTACAAATAGGATGAAATATTTTGAAAAATATCCAGCTCTAAACAATCCTTAAAGCACATAAACATTTCAAACTAAAAAAGTTTTCTTTTTAGATTTACCTATATACATATACCATTTATTGTTTTTAACCCATTTTAACCTATACCTAACTTAAATTTGAAAAATATTAAGGACTTAAACCATTCTTTAGGTATATCCGGAATTTTAAATTTGCATATACCCCGAATTCATCTTGCATTGGGCGGGGAAATTTTATGTTCACTATACGCTTCTTGTAAATTGTAAAACGTACTTTAAATTATGTACCTATTATTCTTTTTTCAAATTTTGAATTTGGAGAGCACTCCTTAGAAAAGTACTAAAAAGTAAAAACTTTATTCTGGATTCGACAGCGCTGCCACAATGGTGCTCTCCATTGTGGTATTTGGTAGTGTGTGTGCAGCACACTCTTCTTCGGCTATACAATTATGCTGACATAACTGATAAACGACAGTGAAATCATTTACCAGTGATTAGTAATTAAAGTCCGAAGGAGTTAAATTAATTTTTAAACTTTTTTCATGTCTATGAGGTAACATATATGTTTTAACGGTCAATTCGTGGATGTAAAGTGACAAAGATATATTAATTATACTTTTTAAGTAAAACATCCAGTGGTTTAAATTTTTGATTCGACTGTAAAATTGTGGTTTTTTTTATTCGTGGTTTTTATTTTTAACCTATAAATACCAAGTGGCATAGTGTCCAATTAAGAGAAATTATGTAAGTATAGGTATCTATCTCGGAACCAGACATTAAATTGCATAACTTGGTATATTGTTGTTGAACTAAGATCATGAACAATGATCCACATAGGGTTATATACATAATTGGGTAACCGAGCTAGATAACTCATTGCAGCCATTTCTACCTAGATACAAAAAACCATAAATAAAATGAGTTCATATGTATATCTACAAAAATCAGCAACACTCTAAAGTCTATAGAGCAAGTACCTAAAGTGCGACCTATATAGTTGTGTGCTTACTACATTTGAAATACATAATATACTCGTACCTTTCTTAAATTTAATACACCAACGTCAACGAACCGACAAAAATCCAACTAAAAAATACCTATAAAACATCAAAATTTCCTGACAAAACATTCAATATATCAATCCTACAAATCCTTTTCGGAGCAAACACAATGCACACCTTTGCCCACACAATCTTTTCATAAAACATCATTTAATCAGTTGCACGATCGTACTCCTTTTTATTTCTTAAGTAAACATATTCTTATAAAAACATAAAATAAATCAATGATTAAGGGAAAAAACCTTAATTTTCTTCATCCTTTCTTGATCGATTGGTCCCGGTGTCGAAATAGCAAGAAAATCCAAGAAAGATTACCCTGAAATACAAGAAGAAAATATTGCTTTCCATTCATTTTATGTCTAACCCGAAAAAAAAATAGGAAACACAACTCAGCATTTTATAATCCTTTCTTTCCAAAAGGAAGTCTCGTTCTCGTACCAAAGCGCCAGGTGGTGATGTTGGTGCAAAAGACGATCATCATCGTCATCCTTGGATTTTATTCTCTGGTTTTAATGATACACTATATACACAGAGAAAAAGGGCACTTATACATGTAGGAATTCAACACAAAAAAAAAATAGTAAAAAGATTCGATAGCAACATAGAAATCCCCAAAAAAAAAAGAATTTTCAAATAATATTTTTCTCTACACATTTAAAAAAGGGTTGACGTTAAAGGTCCTGACGTCCTGTCAGTTATAATAGTCGCTGTGTGGTTCTCGCGTTACTCATACATTGAATGGACTCGTTCACCTAAGGACCTAAAAGGTTCTAGCAATGCTCATAGCCGACAGCCACAAGGGAAGAGGGTGTCCTAATATGTGCGGACAATGCGAAAAACATCAAGGATGACTGGTGGAGAGTTACAGCAACAATAAAAAAAAAAGATTAAAGTAACAATGCGCACCAGCAGATACCCTTTGGTCGAAAACTGGTAAATAACAATAGAGAGGGATATTTTTGTGATTTTATTTTTAAATTGTACTACTTGCATAACCGTTTTACAATATGTAGGTATATAGACAATTTGAACTCTCTATTTAAGTTGTATAAGGATTTAGTTACATATATGTATATGTAGAGTAGATGTAAAAGGGAGAGAAATTGCTGCAGTAGGCTTTATTTTTCTTATAACTATATGGAATCGTGAAGCTCCTTGATGTTATGGACTTAGATTTTAGATCAATATATTGTGTAAGGACTGTGGTAGGTTTTTAATAACTGAAGCTAAGGTTTTTGATTCTGATTTTTTTCGCAAAAGAATGTTTGTCTAAATTAAAAACACATCCGCACCAACCAAAACATTGAAAATAAAAGTTTTTGTATCAGCTCTTTTGTTTGTCAATCAAAAAATGAGAGGAACATGTAAACAAAGCAACAGTTTGATTTAGTTGAAAGAAAATCGTTTTCAATTAATAAGTTCAAGTGACCTCAACTCTAAAGATTGCGTTTCGTTATTATAAAAATCGTGTTCACATTCATATTCAATTTTACATACTATTTTTGTGTTTAAAATACGTAATAACGAAGGTGAAGAAAATTTAGAAAGCTACTTCTGTTTTAGTGGAGCGATTGAATATAATTCAATTAATAAGTTCAAGTTACCTCAACTCCAAAGATTGCGTTTCGCCCATGGTACGACAGTTGGGCTCATCAGTTAGATGCTGTCATACCCTTCTAAGACGCAAATTATGATCGATGATTACCGACTCTTATAAAACTCACAGGTCACTTGAACTTATTAATTGAATTTAAAATACGTAGTTGACTAAGCAGAATGTATAATAAGAGTTCGTTTCCATTGTCCCAAGGAACTATATAGGACCCTCAATTGTTACAAATTGCCATATCTCTAGACTGCGTGGTCCTTGAAATGTATGCTCTAATCCTCAATATATTAACTCTCAATAATGTTTAAAGTCTAAATGGTTCAACAATGGAAAATTTATCGATTATACTTTATTCATCACCCGCTTTATAAGCTATTTAAGAGAAAGCTGCCTCCATTAACTAATTAATGTTTAGCTACAGCTATACCACGATAAGTAGAGCTAAAATTTTGTTCATTGATATTTTAGTTTATTTATGTATATATATACACTCCTCGTCAACTGAATACGCACAAACCTTTTTTTAATATACTTTATCCATTTTTTCCAAACAGTGATGGTTATTATGCCATCTGTTGATGCTAACTATTCCCTTAAGATGTTAAGCAGATAATTCCGAAAGAATTATCCAAAAACAACCGTGAGTTTTTCTTCAACCACTTGCAAAGTGTTTTATATGCAAAGTAGGAGTTTTTTTTTTAGTCAACTGAATAGGTACAACGCCATTTTCTTCGTTGTTTATAAGTTTTTTGGAGTGCTTGACAGTTTAAATTAACGATTTTAGTGTTTTCAGTAAAATTTAATTCTTGATTTAAAATTTTAAGAAAAATGGGTAGATCTACGTGTCTTAACAGTGTTGAAAAAGCTAAAATCGATTTACTTAGAGACCAAGGCCTAACTGGACGTGCAATAGCTGATAAAGTTGGCCGAAGTTTTAATGTAGTTTATTCTTACTTGAAAAATAAAGATGCATAAGGCAAAAACATGAAGGGAGGTAAGAAAACAGCAACAACAGCAGCTGAGAGACGAAGAATTTTAAGATGTGCATCAAATTCTTCTGATTCTGTGGCAAAAATAAAACAAAAAGTCGGCGTAAACGCAAGTTGCTCAACAGTATTAAGAGTAATCAACAACTCAAGCCATCTTAAACCAGGGTTGCAAAAGCTTAAGTCACTTTCTAGCTTAAGCTTGGCTTTAATTCACAAGCTAGTGGGTGACTTATGAATTAAAAAAAATGTAATTCAGCAGCTAGTTACTGACTTATGAATTAAAAAAAATTTAATTCATAAGTCAGTTGGTGACTTGTGAATTAAAAAAATTTAAGTCATAAGCTAGTAGGTGACTTATGAATTCAAAAAAAATTTAATTCACTACCTACTGAGTGACTTATGAATTAAAAAAATTTAATTCACTTCCTACTAAGTGACTTATGAATTAAAAAAAATTTAAGTCATGAGCAAGTTAGTGACTTATGAATTAAAAAATTGTAATTCCTGAGCAAGTAAATGACTTATGAATTACAAAAAATTTAATTCACAACCTAATAAGTGACTTATGAATTAAAAAAATTTAAGTCATGAGCAAGTTAGTGACTTATGAATTAAAAAAAATTTAATTCACTATTTACTAAGTGACTTATGAATTAAAAAAAATTTAATTCACTACCTACTAAGTGACTTATGAATTAAAAAAATTTAATTCATAAGCTAATGGATGAATTCTGATTAAAAAAATTATGTTTTTAAATACTAAAGGTAAAAAGATTATAAAAAACGTACTAATAAACGTATATGTATATTTTTTAAACTTTTTAATATTGAATAATCACTTTTTTCACTTTTACACTTCACAATTATGTATAAATTTAATGCGCACTGGTCACTAGTCACTGAACAATTGATGGGTGAATGATTTATGTTTGTAAGTTTAAATAGTTTTTTCTATTATTTTCATAAAATCTTCTAAGAGAGAGAATGATAACCCATCATTTGCTCAACACAAATATTTTATCGATATTGCTTTTTTATTCTATTGGGTTATAGGGACTGCATAGACGTAAACTCACACAAAATCCTTAAATAGCTTGAAAACCACTTTCGTTAATAATGAAAAAATTATGTAGTCAAAACAAGCTTAAGAATTTCCAATATACCAACTAGCTTATGAATTAAATTTTTTTTAATTCATAAGTCACTTATTAGGTTGTGAATTAAATTTTTTTAATTCATAAGTCATTTACTTGCTCATGAATTACAATTTTTTAATTCATAAGTCACTAACTTGCTCATGACTTAATTTTTTTTTAATTCATAAGTCACTTAGTAGGTAGTGAATTAAATTTTTTTTAATTCATAAGTCACTTAGTAGGTAGTGAATTAAATTTTTTTTAATTCATAAGTCACTTAGTAGGAAGTGAATTAAATTTTTTTTTAATTCACAAGTCACTTAGTAGGTAGTGAATTAAATTTTTTTTAATTCATAAGTCACCAACTAGCTTATGACTTAAATTGTTTTAATTCACAAGTCACCAACTGACTTATGAATTAAACTTTTTTTAAATCATAAGTCACTAACTAGCTATAGAATTATTTTTTTTTAATTCATAAGTAACTAACTAACTTATGAATTAAATTTTTTTAATTCACAAGTCATCTACTAACTTATGACTTAATGATTTTTTTAATTCACAAACTCGCAACCCTGTCTTAAACGAATGAAACTTAAGAAAAAACCACCACTTGACGAGAGACGGAAAATGTTGCGATTAGATTTTTCAAGACTTCACATGAGTTGGAAAAAAGAATGGTATCACGTGGTTTTTTCAGATGAAAAAAAGTTTAATTTCGATGGCCCTGATGGGTTCAACTTCTATTTCCATGACTTAAGAAAAGAAAAAAGATTTTTAAAGCGCCATCATAGTCGTGAAGGAGGTGTCATGATATGGGGAGCAGTCAGTTATTATGGAACAGTTGAGCTCGAGGTTGTAACATCAAGAATGACAGCAGCTGGGTATAAAGTAATTTTGGAAAGAAATTTTCCTAAATTTTCTAACATCTTTGGACCCATAAACTGGACCTACCAACATGATAATGCGCCTATTCACTCAGCGCGCATAATAAAAACATGGATAGAGGAGCAACAAGTGCAGTTGCTTCAATGGCCGCCGTACTCACCTGATCTAAACATCATAGAAAATGTCTGGGGATGGTTAGTACGCAAAGTTTATGAGGGTGGTCGTCAGTTCGAAGACAAAGAAACCTTAATTTCTGCAATCAAATTAGCGTGGAGCGAAATTTCGTTAAATTACATTAAAAAGCTATACGATTCCATGCCGGATCGAATTTACGAAGTAATTAAAAATAAAGGTGGAAGTACCCACTACTAAACTTAAACAAAAACTTGTTTCATTCCATTCCAATACCAATTTTAATTTTTGTACCTATTCAGTTGACTCAAAAAAAAACTTCTACTTTGCATAAGTTACACTTTGGAAGTGGTTGAAGGAAAAACTCACGGTTGTTTTTGGATAAAACTTTGAAATTCTGTTATTTATATGTTACGAAAATTTTTACCATCAACAGATGGCATAATAACCATCACTGTTTGGAAAAAATGGATAAAATATATTCAAAAATGTTTGTGCGTATTCAGTTGACGAGGAGTGTATATATAATGTTATAATAAAAAGATTTAATTTTAAACAGTTTTTAACTAAATCCACAAAATACTCCTTTTATAAGAAGATTTGTTGAAGTGTTAATTGCTATTGAACACACTGGAAGTAATTTTACCTGGGAAAGACGAAGTTTTGTAGGTGAGAGAATTAAAGGGTGGAATGAAAAGGGCACAAATTCCCCCTCTTTGAAATGGAGTAACGAAAATGGAGTGTCGAAAAAAATGAGCATAGATAAAATTGACTGTAAATGCTAAGTGCCAAAAATACTTCGTCCAGCTTTGCCATTAACTGAATATAAGGGAATAACTGTAATTCCCTGTTATTCAGTAGCATAAAAATAAGACAATTTTCTAAAAAAAATGTCGTATTTCCGTTATGTGAATTTTTCGCCAAAAATCTGAAACGACTAATTTATTAAAATTTAAGCTCCAGATCGATGTACATTTGAAGTTTAGAGGCAAAGACGTTGGACGGTATGACAAAATCCACTTTTTTGGAAGTAAAATACTTACCCTATCAGCAATTAAAAAATTAACAGGGTTATCCTGGCGTTGTGAAGGTTGTTGTGATTTGACTGTTGAGGTAGTGAGGTTCGCTAGAATAGAAAGAAAATAAATCTTCTCTGGTACTCTGATGTTTTAGATCTACTCCTATTTTTTCCTCTGACAAGAACATACATAAATAAATTCGTAAAATTAATCCAATTTAGATGACAACCTCCACCGGACAACTCAGGCAGTAAGTAGAGTATCACACCTAAGCATGTACATATATGTAGCTGCGCAAAATCTGTTTACTTAATTTGAGGCTTTCTGCTGCACCATCATTTGTTGTAATACCGACACTTGAACTCCGCTACCAGCTCCGAGGCTAATCACACCAGGCTTATAGTCATTAATCATAGTGTCAGATCGTCCAAAATTGTTGACGAAGAATTTAGGAGTTTTGGCATGGTACCAAAAATATCAGCCTTAATTTCGCAAAAGTTAAAACTTGAAATTGTGTTTTGTTCATATATCTACTGTGGACATTTTGTGAAAATCAAAACTGGGACAAATTGTTTTTTATTGATATATTTTTGCAATTCTATAGACCATTCTCATTGGGCGCCATGCCATCTCATAATTTAGGCAAACTGGTTTTTATTAAAAACTTAAATATTTTATTTTCAACTTTAGACAAAAAATGATTCGAATAAAAGTTGTTAAGTTGTTGGAAATTTAATTTTCTATAACTTAAAACATGACAAAATGTTTGCATACAAATTATATTTTAATTAAAAAAATAAATTAATTGACAACCGTCTCGTTTAATTTAAAGTCAAACTGATTTAAAAACTAGTGACCAGAGATTTCACTGAAATTTTCTTAATTTGCTCTTATCACAGGCAGAAAAATTTAATTATATTAGTGATTTTAGTAACCATACACAATAGCACACCCACATTTTTTATATTTCAATTTTATCCTTATTCAAAGACTTTAGAAAGCTGAAATTTCTTAAACTTAGATCTCTTAAACCTAAGAAATGTCGATGTAGTTTTACACGTCCATTTTTTCCATCTTATTTTTTTCCTTATTCGAAGTTTCTAGAGTTGAAATTTGAATATTTCTAAAAAACAAAATACATACACATAATATCCATACATTTAAAATTCAATAAAACTTTATTACAAAACTTCAGGGGGTTTGAGACAGAGATAAAACTCAAGTTAGAAAAAAGTGGACGTTTTATACCTATCTGCTGCTAATAAGAAAATTTCAGGGAAATCATTTCGATAGTTTTAAAGACCTATATACTTAAAAAATAAACGAGTTAATACGACAATAATAGGTGTGTTCCTTTACTTTGAAACTATATGCATTTGTGTGAATTTCTAAACATTTTATTTTTTTTTTTATATAAACTTTGACAGACTTGTGTGTAGAAATTCACACAAATGCACAGGGTTTCAAAGTTAAGGAACTTTGCTAATATTTCTCTTTTTTTTTATTAAATTGAAAAATGTCAATAAAAATTTTGTTCATTTGACAACTTTTGTGAAAACATTATAAGTATCCTACACATTTAAAAAAAACCAAAAAAAAAAAAAATTGTCTCAAATTCAAGATGGCGCCCAACGCAAATGGTCATAGAATTCACCTGAATGTGTAATTATGACTCCTTATGAGCTTCCTTATGATTTTAGCATCCAATTTGCATATCTACAAGTTTTTTTCAATTATATGCTATAAATACTAGATAACTTCCGTAAAATGACCACTACCATTTCCATGTAAATTTACCTCGTTTATACCTGACCAATATCATTTTAAAAGGGTGAATATATTTAAAAAAAAAATGAAGATGAGCATTATGGCACGCGTCAAAATAAAACCAGTCCTAAACTGACCAATACTTAAATAATTGTTGGGTTTCCTACCCAAAAAAAAAACTGGTTTATCAAATTTGTATCTCTTTTTTTGGTGTGGTCAGTATTGGGTCACCTATTGCAACCCTCTTTGTTATCAAACTTAATTAGAAACAAAAAAAAAGACAGCTTAGTTTCATATGGAGGAAAATATGTTTTGTATGTCTGCGAAATTAAGCTTAATTGTTGAATGTTATTTGTACGATGTACATATATAATATATTATGTATGTTGTATATTATGTATGTATAATATGTACGTACCAGGATCTATTTTAAGAACAAGAACCAAAAGGTAGGTAATTTATAACATTTTCCATTTGCAAATAGAGTGCAGCAGGGGTTTGATTATAATTCCGTTGCTGCTGTACGTGGGTGGGAGATGACAGCAGATGAGCATCTGCACCGATTACAACGTTGGAGGATCAAATTTTCGTTTTTTTTTTCAAATTTTTACATTTGGTATCAATTTTTGAACACACAATCGAATTATGAACGTTTAAAATTGTGAAAAAAAGGTTGACGGTTAAAGTATAGGAACTCGTAAGTCGAAAAATTCAACAAAAAAAATATAATTAATGCAAAAAATCAGGAGAATCAGAGCCACATTTTGACAATTTCCGCTTAACAAATTTGTTTTGGACATTTAACAGAAAAAGACGGAATTCTAAACCTCTTGCCATATATCGCCATACAAAATTTGAAATTTCCTGTGGATATACAATCTGCCATGGCAAATTGTGCGGATTTCTCTAATCTGGCCTCAAATCGTTAGTCCCTTTTCTTGCGGGGAAACTAAGTTTCCACCATAACTTTTAGTTTTTAGGTGAAAAGGCAACCAAGTAAGAGCAGAGAACAGTCTTTGATTGGTGGAGATTGGACATTAAAAGAAAACTTCAAAAAATCTCCAGCAATTTGTTTCCTCGTGTTAAAGTGGACTTAATTGCATATATTCTCATAATGGCTCATTTTCGTTGAAATCGCAACGCAAACGAATTCAACGATGACAACTGCAATGACTGAGACGAGAACAAACGGTGACAACCCTGAAAATAGTTCTCATCTGCAAAATAAAAACAACAATTAAGACGACATAACCTCCAACAATTTTGCAGTTTATATTTTAAATTGATCATGAATTTTATTTGTATTTCACATTAAGAAACCATGTAAAAATTTACATTTAGGGCTATCATCTAAAAAAATATATTAAAAAAAAAAATAATATATTCAAAACAAATTACAACGACTTTAAGTCAAGAACTCTTCATCAATAAAGTCAATTAAAGTCCTTTCTGGATGAAAGTTATTTGCATGATGTCTTACCCCTTTTTACAGTCATTACCATAAATTAAAAATTAAAAATCTGTATATTCACTTGCTCATAAGATTTCCAAGTTCCTTACCCAAAGATCTCTTTTTATTTTACTTGCAAAACCCTTTTTCGCATCTGCATTTTTCATTGTTGTCGTTATATGTTGCAAAAATGCAATAATTGTTTTTTCTGCCATATATTGAAACCCTAATCAATTCGCGAACACACTACATCAATCCTTTGAGGATATCATATTTCCCAGGAAAAATTATTTTTCTTCCTTCACCCCTTCGTTTCAAACTGCAAAGAAAAGAAGAGATTTATTAAAAACTGCAATGTAAATGCCCAACATCATCCTCCTATCGCACTATCAATCCATCTTGATGTTCTTCCGCAAACACACACAGCACACCAATCTCCTTACTAATAAAAAAAAAGAAGAATGCCTTCGTTGAGAAAATTCCCATGGTATTTAGGCTAAACATCTTTTAAAATTCTTCAACAGTCCTCTAAGCACGTCGACCCTTAGCACACAGCGATCAAAGGGTGCAAAAACTATGAACTCGATGAGCAAAAAAAAAATATATCCTAAAGACATTGATGAAAGACAAAAAGGATCAACGAAGAGTTTTCTTCTTCCAAAAAGGTACAAAAAACCAACAGAAAAAAATAAAAAAATCATTCCTTTGCTGAAATTCGAGACGAGCATCATCGATATCATCATAATTATTGTGATCTTTAGATAAAAATATACTACGAGGATATCTCTCCAACAGAAATATAACACAACAAAAAAAAAAAGGATTTTCAATTCACGCTAAATTACACGTCCGTCGGAGGTGAATCCTCGGAAGGAAAAGAAAAATCCGAATCGAATAAAAACACACAAAAAAAAAGGTTAGATACCTAAGCCATTTGGAGAAAGGATCACAACCCTTACGACCCCTTGTCGCATTACAAAATTCGATGATTTTTCCTCAAAAATATCTAAGGGGATCCTATACTGATGATCCTACCCGAGAATATTATATATAGGGATAAAATCGAGCACAGCTTTTGAGTTGAACTATACTTGCACTTCCCAGAGGGAAAACAATAAAAGGTCTCCCCGATGCCTGAAGGCAAACATTAAGTATTTCACCCGTGAAAGACATTTACCACAGTCCAAAGTCCCAGAGTCCATAGGTTAGGACTATTAAGGTTAAATGATGATGCCAGCGAGTCTGATGTATAGTCGTCGTCGACAGAGACGTACCTGGATTTTTGCAATTTTTTAAGGATTTTTTTATACTTAATGCACAAAATATATATTTTTGTTATCCCTTGGCCTTCTTTTGCATTTGAAATCGGAGACAAAAGGCAAAATATAAAAAAAATATTCAGATATAAAAGAAATTCATTTTTTTTTCACAAATTAACTTAACAATCAAATTTGGTTATTGATGATCATCATCATCATTGGGGGCTATTGATAGATCGATTTAACTTCTATTTTCGCATCTGCATTATCATGGTTATAGTATTTTTGTTGTTGTTTTGGTATTTCAATGTCTTCACTTTGAATAAAGGTAGCTTACTTATATCGATATGAAGATTTTAAAATTGCCTGACCATCTTGGTTCTTTGTTGTACCTATAGCACAAATCACAAGAGAATGGGATCCTTTATTTATTCCTTCCCTAATACTCTTTGTATATGACACTTCAACACAATACTTAATAGAGAAATTAGGGAGATTTATTTATGCAGATTTAGGAAAACAAGAAGCAGCAGCAGCAGCGAATGCTATATAGCCAGGGATATATTTATGAGTGGAAGAATTTGCTGTGACAATTGAGGTCAAGCTTGGGTCAAGGAACTGTTCTCGGATTTTGTTGTTGAAAGTCGATTAGGGTAAGGAGAGATCTCCTTTCGAAAAAGGAATCTTCAATTAAATTAAGGAATGATGGGTATTTCCACAGTGTAGGTATATGACAAATAAATGTATATTGCTTACTTATCTCCTGGGGTAATTATACTTCCGTGTGTTGCATATGGTGTGCTTTGGGTGTATGGTTTTTTATTGAGCCAAGATCGAAAAAAATCAACTGCATTTTTGAAGCCTTCCTGTAATACACTGAAAAAGGTACTGAATTCGAAGCTAAACCTCAGAGTTACAGTATGCAATCAGTATATGTCTTCTCCAAAACACAAGTTTGCGTATAGCTGTGTATATCTTGTGCAATCAAACGAAGATCAAAGTTGGGCCTTTTGCTTCCGAGATATTCGAGACGAAACATATTTTTCAATAATTTTTAGTTATTTATTTTTTGTATTTATTTATTTTTATAAACCTTATCAGTTGGTTGCTACAACATCGTGATAGAATAAAATTGCCGTAGTAAAAAGAGCCGAAAGTATTTTTTTGATTTTATTAAAAATTAAATGCAAGAATGGGTCACACCTCTTATGTAGAATCTCACTGTAGTTTAAACTAATTGATTAAAAAACTCAGAAATTGTTTTGACACCAACGAAATATACACCATATAATTTCTTAAACAAATCTCAATTTAAAAGAAACAAAATTTAAAAACTGTTGGAGAAGGTTATTATTTTACAAAAATTTGTAAACAAAAAAACTTGGTACGCCATTTTTTTAGTATTTATTGATGCGAAGCTAAAAAAAATTATTTTGGAAAAAAAAGTCATCTACCCATTTTCGAAATATCCATTTTTTTTTAATTCTAAATTTGTTTTTTGAAAATATTGATATGCAATATTATTTCGACTTATTAGAAGCTCTTGTGTAAAAAATTTCATTAAAATCAATTCAACAGATAATGCGATAATCGAAAACCAAAAAAAAAATGGTTACTTATTGATAGATACATTTTTTTTTAAATCATGATAGTGCTGATTTAAACTCACATAAAAATTGTAATCAAAATCGTAGTGGTCGTTTTTGAGAAAAATGAGATTTTCCTTATACCAGTTTTTAAAGACTTGTATGGAAGGTTCTGCTAGTTTTGGTTTTAAGATTAATTTTTGTTTAAAATCTGATAGATAATGTTAATAAAAAACTGTTAAGTGCCAAGTTTAATAAAAAAAGACCAAATCGTTTTCGAATTATTAAAAAGTCAATAAAATTAAATGTTGGTATACAATAAATTCTTTTAAAACTTTTTGAAACATCTATACAAACATCCAAAATCAAAATATGGTTCTATATGTGTTGTAACATTTAAAACCATTTTTCAGTTTTTTTATAACCTTTTATCGTCGAATCGGAAAAATATTGGTATACCCATACACTGTATGTAAACTTATGCTAAAACAAGATATAATAGAGAAAGCAAACCTAAAGTTTAACAACATCGCAACATGTCAGACCACAAAACAGATCTGGCCTATGCTGGATCTGAAGCGCTCTAAGAGTTTGAGATCTCTTAGCAGACTGCACAATGCACATTAGCTCTCTTATATATATATATTATTGCCGGATTATGTCTAATAGGTAAGCACGCAATGAGGTTTTGAGTATTTTCTAACGATTTCTGCAGAAGCTGTATATGGACGAAGAAGAGGAATAATCGATACCAAACCTTCTCCGTACATTTCCCTATCTCAAAGTCGTAGGCTCCACCATGTGGCCACCTGCATAATCTTACAAAACTGTTATTACAAGTTTTGTTTTAACAAATTTGTTAAAATCGAAAAAAATACAACTTTGTACTTATGAATTACAAGTTACAAATTTTTTGACCAATTGAATTTTTCGTTACCAAAAAAAAAATTATTATTCTAAAATGGTTTTTTTTGTTGTAGGTTTCTGTTGGTCCTCATTATTGTACGCGTATTAATTATAGAATTTGAACAGTTATTTTAATTTTAATAAACGATTTCGACTCAGTAATTCTATTAGTCTAAGATCCCGCCATAGGATGACCTACCCTCATCGAGTGTCCAGATGAGGACTATACGGTTTTTTAGATAGTGTCTAAACTAACATTTTGTGCATGGGTTACCACACTTTAAAGTTCGGTTTTTGAGTTTTTTCAATTATCTGACCCAACTCATTTCTAGATACATAGTTACTTTAAGACAGAAATCTGTAAATTATTTACAGTTTTATGATTTACTTATGTAAACTATTCTTTTCGGACATTTATCATTGTAACTTTTTTTAATTTTTCGAGAACAAGAAATAAATAATACATATTTCTTATATTTAGCGCGGTAAGTTCCGAAAACTTTCAACTTCAAACTTTACTTTCATTTTGTAATCCTCAACTTTGTAATATTAAAAGGATCAACTTTTGTTGTCAGTTTCGAGTTAATATTATAAAATTAAACTTGACATAAAAATCCACAAGTTAAGTTCAACTATATAGATGTATACTTTAACCACCATATTATTCCCTCGATTAATCCTAGATTAAAGTTCGGATGTAAATTAATTTAAATTCAATTAATTTACATTCGGATTTAAGTTTTAATCTGGATTAATTGAGTAAATAATAAGGCTCTAAATCTGTTTTTTAAAAAAAGAAAAGAAGTTTAAATTATATTTACATTTATTGAAAAATCATTATCATTAGTTTTTTTTTTAAAGATGTTGATTATCATAAGATCATTATATCTCGAAAAAAGGAAGGATTGAAAGAAGACAACAAGGAAAATAAAAAAATACAGGGGACAATGACCATGACTGACCATTATAATAGATTCAAGGGATCTTAGACGTTAAGTAGCCCATAACCATATACGTTTATCATTTGTAGTGTTTTTTTTTATTTTTGACTTCCTTAGGAGTAATTGTTTTCAAAAGGGTTAATCTTAAACTGACCATTACAGTATCTTCAAAAGAAACAGGTTATTTAAACATTTAAGAAAGGGGATGTAGTATGTATATGAGTTGAGTGTTGGTTGATGGTCAGTTGAACCATAAAATTATCTGTTTAACAAAGTGGCACGTGCTAATGGTTTTTGATTCACCCTTTTTAAATAGATAGTGGACACTGTATAGAATAATTACTTATAGGTAAATCGTTTTTGTCTCTAACTTGACACGTGCCAATTAAATTCAAGGATTTCTTAAAATCAAACCACAATGAGATGACCAGTTAAGGTCTTTTGGAAAGAATTTTGCACTATTTTAAGTGACACCTCATTTATGAAGACTAAGAAAAAAAAAAATCTGAAACTTTTTTAGCTTTTATTATTTTAATATTTTTAATATTTTATTAAAGTTAAAATCACCAAAAACCTTTTTTATATTTTTAATTCAAAATGTTAAATTGACAATTACAATTAATGTAAAAAAGGTATGTTTTCTTACTTTTTTGCATGAACTGTCAATGGTCTTAGGCGTGTTCAGCTGGAGTTCTATTAAGAAATAAGATAATAGGTTTGTTCGTTGAGCCCTGAAGTCACCCTGGGGTAGCCCTAAAGCGTTTTTTGAAAAACCAGAACTTGCCCTGACAATCAAATTCTGTGTTTTTTGAGACCTGGGGTCGCCCTGAACTCGCTCTGAAGTTGAACTAGGTTTTCTGCTGCGGCGAGTTAAGGTAACGAATAAACTGCCAAAGTGACATGAGTTGTGAGGCAATTATTTTGTTGTGGATTTGTTTGTTGCAAGTAATAGCTTATTTTTGAAATAGAAATTAAAAGAAAAATTGAAAGATAACAAATAGAAATAGAAAAGGAAAAGGAAAAGGAAAACGCTTGATGTTGTTTCAATTCATTTTTAAAATTAATTTAAAACATATTTTATATTTTAATTATTGAGCACATAGCTTCTTGTTTCTTGCGTTTAATGTCAACACAAATTAAAGCCCTCAGGCGTTTTTTAAAACCGAAAAACATAATTCTTGGAGTTGTCAAGAAAAACTGGGTCAACTCTGGGTAAAGTTCAACGAACGAAACAACTAATGGCGTTTTTGATTGGTAGTCCGGAAGAGAAATGCCAATCGAACACTTTTATGATTCTGAATCTGAAGTATAAGTGTATCTGGTTTCGATCCTGAATTTAAATCCAGAAGCATTTTCTCTTCTATTGAGAAGAAGAACTGTCATTTTGTGGGGTTCAGAAGGCTTATGCGACCAATAGAAAACGCCATGCCATAATTTGAAAAATGTTTAAAACTAAAAACATTTTTTTAAAGATCTTAAAATTAAGAAAATTATCAAACAGTACGTAGCATTGATTCAAAATAGATTTTAACGGCCTTTAGGCCTTTGTAGGACTTTTTTGAGTGACGTTTGCAGTGATTGCTTGTGTTTTGGCCCACCTCCGAGAATTTTTATAATTTTGATCAATTAAACCCTCTAATTCATAAATTTAAACAGTGCTTACTTATTCTATTGTATTTTAAGCTTACATTTTAATCTAGCTCAAAGCGTTATGCTAATTATTTATCATTTAATTTTGATTTTCAAGTTTCTTTAAACTAGGATAATAAACAAAAAAGTAAACTGTGTCAGTTAAAAGCTATTTTGAATCAATAATTCAACAAGTCCAAATAAAATAGTGCTAAGTCTTCTACTTGGCAGTAGATAGTATATAGATTTTGTATTATTAAAAAAAAACCTTCTTATAGTACGTAACATGTTTATAACTTATTATAATGGTGTTTTGAATGTTATTTGTATGTATCGTACGTAAAGTCCATTATAGTTGTTTTCGAATCACATTACACAAATCTAAGCTGGTAATATATAGCGCAGGTTGTCAAAGTTCGAAGTGTCAAAAAATTTATAATGGCTGTTCCAGAGCCCACATGAACTCAGCACCATTAGAAACAACAACAAAATATTGAAATTAGACTAGTAGGGGCACTGGATCCACTATTTTACCACCATAATACCTCAATTTTGACAGATGCGCAGAACTGAACAAAAATGAAAACGCTAATGATATTACCTCTAATATGTGTACATTAATTTCGAATAAGTGTTTGGCATTATTGAATCAATTGTAGACCTCCATCGTCCATCCAACCATCGTTTTGTGATAAGAACTATGACAGCAGTCGTATCCTGTAATAAGGAGTAGGCACAAAATAAACCAATAAGAAACGCTTGTGTTTCCTTAATTGGCACATTTCACAATTTGACATACATACATATTATCAAAATTACATTACATTTTTAAAATAAAGCATTTTAAGGTTTCTTAAAAAAAAGAAAAAACTCCTATTATACCTTTTTTTACATACGAGTATACTATATGCTTGTAAATGTAGAATAATTATTATTCACAAAGGTATCTACAATATGCACATACAGATATAAAAAAAAACTTAGTTCACATAAAATGACCGTTGATTTGATCATGTATATAGTGTAGACCTTTTATTTCAGTGACCCTGTGAAATTAAAAACACCCCTTTCCTAGTGATCACCTATACCCGTGAAGAATAGGTATAACCCTTTTGCGCCTGGACCATTCATAACACCAAGTCATCTTAGTGCCCGTTATGGATGATTCTTATATATTATGTGTATGTATGTATAATCAAATTCCATTTAAAATTTCCTTTTTTTTCGCGCACAAGCTGTCCTTCCTAATTCAACGCGAATGCCTTGTAATTTTATATTGTGGTGCATGATGGCCAAATTGAAAGGACAATATACCTATACTTTGAAGGAAAAAAGAAAAACTGACTGGACTGGACGGGTTTTCGCTTTTGTTGTCATGAATTAATTTTTTTTTTAATTTAAGTTGGTCCTGTCAAGTCATAAAAGGGATATTGTATAAAAACTGGTTTTTGGTTTTAGAAAAAGTGCGCATATGTAAAACCTTTTTAAGCATATCACCCTTGTTTTTGTGTGAATCTTTTTGATAACTCATCCCAAATTAATTAAAAATGCGGAAGAAAAGGTGTAGGTATGTATCTAAGATTATCTCTCACAGGAAATATAAAAAAAAATAAAGAATTTTGTATTTTAAACATCTTACGTAATAGTTGATTTACTGAGATTTTAAAGAACCTTTTTTTTTGTATATTACATTTTTATTATTATGGAGTTTTAAAAATATATTTTAATCTTGAGTGTGCATTGTGTTATTATTATTTTTTTTTACAATGGTGCGTAATTATTGTGATGAGCGCATGAAACAAAAATATTACCAAAAACTTCAAAAACAACAAAAGTTTGGAAGGGATTTTGAGCTCCTCTTCAATAAAACAATTGAATAAAAGATGCCTATAAAACCCTGAGGAAATATTTTCTGTTTAACAGAGCTGTGAATGACTGCAGTACTAGGTAATGCAGTCAGTTAATTCGCAGTTAATTAATTTAACAATTGAATGTAAGTTAATGCTGTGACTGGATACTTTATAACGTTAAAATAAACAGTCAACAGAGAGTTCTATAATATTCTGCAGTTAACAAAGCAGTTAACTAACAAAGTTCTTTTTAACTAGTTTTAGGGGCTGTTTCACAATGCCTGAGTAAAGTTCTGATTAGTTAATTGACACATAAATACTGGCACAGGATCATAAGTCCACAGGAGAAAAACAAAGAATTGTTTTTTTTTTTTAACTTGAATAGTTTATAAATGAATAGATATTATTTTTTGGTTTGTGGACTTATGACCAGTATTTATGTGTCGAGTAACTAATCAGAACTTTACTCAGATATTGTGAAACAAGCCCTAGTTTTTAGCTTTTTAGTTAGTAAGTTTTAGTTTTAAAAGTAAATATACAATACATTTTAGTCGATTTATGGCATGTGGCATATTGACAAAAAATAACTATTCTTTTCTTTAGTAATATTTTTTTTATTCCGCGGTGCATTATAATTATAAATATTTATTATTATTTATTGTTCCAAATTATAAAAAAAAATCCTGAATAGTCTCTCAGACCATTTTAATATTAACACGTGTCGCCTGAGTTCTGAAGATTGCAAGTCGCAAAAATATTCATAAATCAATTGATTTGCATGGAAATTTGATAGGATATATTGTTTATCAATTTTGTATACGTTTATTACAGCTAAAATTAAAAAAAAAACCCGTTTGTAATTTTTTTTTTATTAAAAAAAGCGAACGTATTTTGAAACTGTTCAAAATAACCAAAATAAATAATGCCACAAGCTTGTTTCATTGAATCTTTGAGCTCAGTATAGACCTTGAATTCCAACCGTTAAGCTCGACCTTGAAGCCGGACTATGACGCCCGACTTTGAATATGACGCCCGAGTTTGAAAACGGACCTTGAGGCCGACCTTGAAGCCTGTGATTGACGCCCGACGTTGAAACCCGACCTTGAAATCAGACCTTGACTCCCAACCTTGACGCCCGACCTTGATATCCAACCTTGATGCCCGACCTTGACACCCGACCTTGAAGCCCGACCTTGAAGCCAGAACTTGAAGCCTGACTTTAAAATCTGACCTTGACGTTCGACCTTGAAGCCCGACCTTAAAAGCAGACCTTGACGTCCGACCTTAATGCTCGTCCTTGACGCCCGATCTTGACGCTCAACCTTGAAGCCCGACCTTGAAGCCCGATTTTGACGTCCGATCTTGAAGCCCAACCTTTACGCCCGATTTAAAAGCCTTACCTTGATGCCCGACTTAGACGCCCAAGCTTGAAGCCCGACCTTTAAGTCTGAAGGTTTTGTTTGCCTGTTTTTTTTTTTTGTTACATGCAAATAATTAATTTAAGCTAAATCCGATAAGATAAATTATCTGTTATCATTTATATTATTTATAAATAACTTACCTTTAGTGGTGTCCCATGTTCCAAAAAAAATAGCTTCGTTTTCATCTGTTTATACTAAATACTTTGAGAGAACATTTTATTTTTTCCTCGTGCCAAAAGCGAGTCAAAACTATAATTTTAATATTATTCTGGACAGTGTCCACTACAAAAGGGTGAATATATTTGTTGAGCAAAAAAATTAAAAAAAAAACATCATTATTTCTTGCTTGCCTCGTGCTTCTTTTTAATTCAATCCCCCAAACAGACCACCAAGAAACAACACTCAACTCGTTTGTATTTTGTCGTGTACCCTATTGTTTGTATGATTGGAAAACCTGTTTTCTAATCTACCTAAGCTGTGGTCAGTTGAATAAAAATACCCTTTCAACACAATCACTCCTAAGCTAGACAAACAAAACAAAAATCAAATGATGAAAGAAAAGATGGGCTGCTTAATGTCTGAGAAATCTCCCTGCAATCTATTATGGTCAGTAATGGTCATTGTCCCCTTAATTTCCTTATACCTTGCTCTTTTCCTTAAAACCTTCATAATAAGATCTTATATGATCAAAATTTTCGAAATAAAAAAAACTTGTTGAAAGGATCGTGCGTGCCATTGATCCCTCTGGATGCTGGACAAAAGAATTGAAGGTATATGCGGTCAAGGAGGATTTATATTTTCATTTTTCCTATTTTTATTTTTTTAATCTGAATTCTCGTATAATATTCTCTAATACCCATATCATTTCGTTGCGGGTCACTAAACGGAATCGTTTGACACCTTTGGAAATAAAAAAGGTTTTATAGGTATTTTTGGCAACCCTATAAGGGATGCAAAATGATATTAATGCATCTATAAGATACAATCGAATTCAGTATCTTTTTTTTGTTGTTGTCTAAGGATAATAATAAATTTGCGGCTTTCACAATTAATTTTCGGCGGAAGTAGATGTGATGCAATTGGGAAAAAAATAAAGAAAACAAAATAAAGGTTCAATTTTGGAGTTCAAGAAAGTCACCATTGCAAAACAATATTAAAAAAAAAAGAAGATGATACAACCTTTAAAATTTGCAATGGTTCTTATAGATGGGTATGATAAAAATAGGGATGAAGGTAAAAGTAAATTTGTATGTAACGAAGAAATCTGAGATACATGATGGTATTTATGGCAAATTAATCTGAAAATGAAGATCTTATGGAGATGAAAAATCTTTCTTTTGGTTGATTTCAAGCAATATATTCCCATAATTTAAATATTTAAGGAGAATAAATTATCAGATAGTGTGCGATCAATTGAGCAGTCAACACATTTTGACAGGGGGTATATAAGGGATTTTTGTTAAATATTGCGTCTTCATGCTGGTCGTTAAAATGCAAGATACCTCGCAGTTCGAAGATGCCAATTTTAACATGCTATAGCACTATCAGGGGTTGAATAGTTAAATATTATTCGAAACTTTAAATATATTCATGATGAATCTTTCATACAATTGAAGAGCTGGGAACCAAAAGTGGACTTGTCGATGTCGTGGGCATTCCGCGACCCGTTTTTTTCATTTTTTTAGGACCAAGAATAATAGTATCTGCTTTATAAATTTTTTTTAGCAAAAAATAAAAATCTTATTTTTCTCAAAAACTTGCCCACAATTTATTTATTTATTTTCGATTTTCTCAAAAACGATTCAACTGATTTTGATAAATTTTTGTATGGAGATTGTTATATATATCACAACAAAAAACATAAATGTTAAAAAAACAGCCAAGTTCTTCCATATAAAAATCTGTATATTTAACAACTCAGCCGTGAAAAGTACACGGTTAAAAATGTTGGTGTAGTTTTTAATATTTTTTGGGTTACATATATGACAACACCAAAAATGTATTAAAGTTTAATACATCGCAAATACTACATTTCTACTTTTAATACAAAAATTATTACATTTTTTAATAGAAAAAGAGAGGAAATAAATTGAGGAAATTTTCTCACAAGGAAATTTCTCACAAAGAAATTTCTCACAAGAAAATTTTCTCTCAAAAGGAAATTTCTCTTGAGAATTAACGCAACACAGAAAATATTATTATTACTCGTAATTCGTAATAGCTATAATAATGAATGAAAATTTCCATTTGGGAATAATTATTCTTATTATTTTTATTTTAATAATAACATTTTTTTTCTCCATCGTTTTTCACAAATGAAAATAGAAATCTTATTGCGATTGAAATTTTGTCTACTAATTAACATATTGTGCCTCGAAAAACTGCAAAGCGCTTTCAAAATAATGCATATTTAAATTTATTTCTTTTTATTTTCTTGCTTTTTAATACAATATTAATAAATTTTAATCTTGGTTGTATTACGAAGTGACGGAGTCTGTTCAATATGTTCATATTCAATATGGCTGACAAAAAAGAGCATCGAAGCAAAAAAAGGGCGAGGAAGTATTAGAATGTAATCAAAAATTATTAGAAAAATACTCATATTTGAAATGGCAACTGAGAGAGAATTTTTCCCTCTCTACAAGGGATATGTTTTATTCTTTTGGGTTAAGATCGACTCTTTTTTGTGTTACAAATGATATTTTTATACAAAAATATTAGAATGTAATAAGAATTGATTAGAATTTTTTTTTAATATTTCCCTAGTTAAAATGTAATGTTTGCTGTATTGCATACGGCTGTAATACAAGAGTTGTATTAAAAAATACCCCAGAATTTTTAACCGTGTAGTGAGATCTAAAAGTATGCCAAGTTCTAACTTTATGAAGGTTTAATATCAAATATTTTAAGAAGAGTAATATTGAAACAACACCAAGTTATGAGAGAAATTTATTATTTAATAATTACTGGCTTAAATTTGGGGGTTCACATTGTCAAGTTTTCAAAACGTTTTGAATTGTGAGTAATTAAAAGAAAACTTGCAAAGTAACCCCCAAATTTTAGTCAGTAATCATTAAATAATAAATTTCTCTCATAACTTGCTGTTGTTTCAATATTACTCTTCTTAAAATATTTGATATTAAACCTTCATAAAGTTAGAACTTCGCATACTTTTAGATCTCACTACTTTTCACGGCTGAGTTGTTAAATATACAGATTTTTATATAGAAGAACCTGGCTGTTTTTTTAACATTTATGTTTTTTGTTGTGATCTCACTCCTTTTTGCAAAGATATTTATTTGTTGTCAGGTAATACCTCGTAAGATACCTACTAATATAATTCTACAACAATCAGAAGTGCTTTATATAACTGATAAAAATTCTGTGAAAGTGGGCGGATACCACGCCCCCTGAATGGAAAACTTTAAGTATTCTATTTTTTTTTTGTATGCACTTTAAGCCCTACCGCTCTACCAAATTTCATCATTCTACAGCAATCGGAAGTGCTCCATTTAATTGGCCGCGTAGTAGTAGGCGGATACCACGCCCCTTGAATGAAAAACTTAAAATAAATAATTTGTTTCTTTTTATGCACTTCAAGCCCTATCGTTCTACCAAATTTCATCATTTTAAAACAATCGGAAGTACTCCATTTAATTGATTGCAATTCTGAGAAAGAAGGCGGATACCACGCCCCCTGAATGGAAAACCTCAAATATTAAATTTTTTCTTTTGTATAAACTTAAAACCCTACCGCTCTGCCAAATTTCATCATTCTACAGCAATCGGAAGTGTTCCATATAATTGATAACAATTCTGGGAAAGTGGGCGTTTACCACGCCCCCTGAATGGAAAACCTCAAATTTTCGATTTTTTGCTTCGTATGCACCACCAGGCCTACCGCTGTGCGAAATAACAAGTTTCTGCGGTGTCGGGAAGTGCTCAATAATTTTGATGATCTGTCAGTGAGTGAGTCAGTTACGGTTTTCGCGATTTTTGACGTCTTATTTCTCTGGAACCACTTACGCTAAGGAGTTGAAATTTGGTGTGGTACTTGTGCTTGGCTAGCCTACAAAATGTTCCGAATTTAAAGTTCCTGACTTTATTGGTACTGAAGTTAGAGGGCGGTCGAAAATCGCCAGAGTTTGTTCCTGTAAAAAGGGTGTAGTGCCAGAACTTGACTGGGCACTACCATGCCCTTTGATAAGGTTTTAAAAATAGTATGTATTGTGTTTTTAACATTATCTATAGCAGATTAAAAAAATTGAATGCAGCGAAAATAAGTGATGTCTCGTAATAAATGAGTTAATTCACCCTCAAATGAAGTGACACCACACTCAACTTTACAGTAAATTCGAGAAACTGACGATGGAGGTAAATTAATAAATTGCATTCTGGGTCGAACTTGCTCTTATGTATGATCACACTTTTAAAGTCTATTCGTCTGATATAAGAAAAAAATTGAAAATCGTTGGAGCGGTTCCTTTAAAAAAAAAATATTTGTATACATACAATTTTGAATTTTTTAGTACTTTAGTACTTAGTACTTGCGGTGTTAAACATTAATTTTTATAAAAAATCATCTGCCGTTTTCCAAAATATTGACTTTTCAAAAACCTTATTCTGAATTTTTTTTTAAATTCAAAATATTTTTTTTTATTTGATATCAAATATTATTTTAAGTTATTAGAATTTATTTGAAAAAATCATTAAAATCAGTTGAACAGATAACGATTAAAAAAACCAAAAGAATGAGAGATACCGTTAATAATGGATAAATAAAAAATTGTTTCAATAACACAATCGATTGCAATTCCGAGCTAGAATGAAAGAATTAAAAGTTACGCCTTTTTTTTGCATACGTGCGTCATTGGAGACAAAATGAAATATGTACATATCAATAAATGTTTACTTTTTTCGGTTGATTGTTTTAATAATTTAATGTTTGAAAAAAATTTTCCTTTTAAAAAATATAAATAAAGATGAAATTACGATTTTTTATTTGATATTTATATTTTTTTTTTTTCAAATTTAATAAATCAACATCATTTATTAAAAAAATTATATAAAATCGACAAAGCAAGACATAAATTTTTGAAAAATCAAAATTGAAAAATTAGAAAATTTAAATAAATCAGGGTCAAGTCTGATTGAAATAAATTTTACACCCTTGGAAAGGTGTTCGGAAAAAAAATTATCATTTTTCAGGAAATTTTTATTTTATTCTTTTTAAACAATTTTTGAGGTGTCAAAAACAGGCATTTTTGATATTTGGTATTCTGTTTGTCAACACTCTATCAAGAAGAACTTCGCATAGATGTCAGTACGAACCAAAAGACAAGTTTAATACTTTCGATTTTGTAAGGTGGGCAATGCGTTTTCGAGCGCCAGCATGGCAATGAATAGCAGCAAGGAGCAATTAACAGGGAAATAGAGGTCCTTGCAGACGAAACAAATCTCTTAGAATTTTACCTCGGAAGTCGGAACCCAGATAAAGTAAATAGATTTGTCTTATAAAATATTAAATATTAAAGTGTTAGTTAGGGTTCCAAGGATTTTAACTCCATTTTTCGGTCATCTGTCGCGCTCACCCAACTCCATTGTTCCACTTAGGACATGCTCACTGCGCAATTCGAAAACTTATATTAGAGTTGTTACTATAATGATAATTATTGAACCGATCAAATTACTCTTTTATACTAATATAATAATTGGATATAAAGTCTAGTATAGAAAATTCAGAAGTTCGACATTACTTGCAATATTTTATGAAAATAAAGTAAATTCGACATAATTTCCATTTACCTTATTTCACGGCACCAAAGAAATATATGTATCAAGAGGATTCTGAAATAGTCATCTTTTATATATGTTAAAGTAAAAATAAAATGTATAAGGGATTCTCAATCTGCAGTTTAGTATTTTTTGGCCCTCCTAAAAATTATTATTCACAATTAATGTATATTGACATTAGAAATTTATTTTAAGACATTAACCTTGAAGATCCGCGACCATTAGAATTGTAGTTATGTAGGTGGGTAAATAATTGGTCCATGCAACCTTATGGGTAGATTTAGGAGGTTTTGCATTTTTTTACCAAAAATATAAAAATAAAATACCAAAATAATTGGTAAAAGAATGTTTTATTTGAAATTGAATGATTGATATCAGTAAGGTACTTTTATCAATAATCATGTCATCAACAGTTCCATATAAAAGGTGTGAAGAGGTATTACTTCGAAAACACGGCTATTATTTGCAACTCTGCTCCTATATTTGTGAAATTTAAAACAAAACTATACAAATAACAAATTGGCCACGAAATCTCGCAAACTAAAATATCGGCGTTAGGCAAAAAGGAAATAATGCCCAAATCGATTTGGAAATATCGCCAAAAAAATTCTGAACAATTGTTGTTGTTTTTTTTCTCGATTTGGGCGTTATTTCCAGTTCTAAAATTTTTTTTTAAAGAAAGAACGCCCAAATAAATATTTTTAAAGTCAAATGTGAAATAACGCCCAAACGAAATCCAGAATAAGGAAATAAGGCCCAAATCTTACGAAATAACGCCCAAATAATAATAAAATTCATTACTAACATTTACAATATGGATTTTTGAAAAATAAAACGGCGTATAAACAGGGAGGTATGTATTGGGGGCATGCTGCCCCCCTGCAACCCCCCTGTTTATGCTGCTCTATTTTATCTCATATCATTGAAATTTAACTTTGGAAATATCGCCCAAAATTCTAATGATTTAGAAAAATATAAATTAAAAAAATTGTATTTAGAAAAATATAAAAAATAATTTGGGCGATATTTCCAAATTGATTTGGGCGTTATTGCCTAACGCCTAAAATATCGCATTTGAAATCTTGAAATTATACAAAATTTTACAAACTAACATCTCGAAATCTTGGTTCAATAATTAAACAAGTTCAATTTTAATAGTATAAAATAATAAATTTAATATAAAAGTTGCCTTCTAATTTCGTATTATTTTTTGTCACATAAATATTGAAGAATAATCAATAAAAAATCTTTTTACCTAATTCACACCTATAGCACTTTACCTTTATCAATATAAAGAAAAGCTGGTTAAAAACTATTGAAGCAATCAAATTTAATTTGCAAGATCAAATATCCAAACAGCACAGATGCCTTTTCTTATTTAAAAGAAAAAATATCTTCAGGAAACAACAATAATTTCCTAATGCAATTTTTGTATCCTCATAAAGATAGAATTTCATTCTTATAAGACGAAGCTACGTATAAGGCGACGTATGTATGTATGTTTGAAGTAAGGACAAAACATTTCTTTCCTAAATAAATAATAGTTTCAACCCTTTTGCAATCCGATGGCAACAAAATAAATAATTGATCGATTCTCTGCACAAATATTGATCCCAAACCATACCGCGCACATACTAGAACTCCTTCTATGACATAATCACAAAATGATCCTATAAAATCATATTACTACCTAGTACCTACATACGGATAAATACATACATATGTACATTGTACATATACATACATATATAAACCAACAAAAAGGTCCCATCTGTTTTTTTTCTTTTTCTGGGATACGCGTAGTTCGAATTTCTAGGATACGAATTTTTGGATTATTTTTGCGTATAGGTATAACATCACCAGAGATTTCGCAATAGTCAGTATAAAGGGTGGGAATATTTTTTTTACTTTTTAAAAATCACAATTTTTTAAGAAACTCTATGCGATGTAAAAAAAAAGGGTAAAATGTCCTTTTGTTTTCTGTCATTTTCTCTAAAAGGATATGTGGGGTGATCATTAATATTTTTTTTTCTTCATTTCCTTACTTTTTTCAAGACTATTTTCTAAGATTTGTATAAAGGTTCTTCGTATTTGGTAATCTGATCAGTGCTAATGGTTTTCAACTTTCAACCCTTCCATATATATTGGGATATTGAACAGGACGTTTTATATGATGTATCATTTATCAAATAAATTCGCATAAAAAAAATAAATGTTTGTGCGTCTCGAATTTCATCACATCCTAATGATTTCGTGTTTTTTAAGGTTAAAATTTAGTTTTTTTGTACAAAAAAAAAGAAGAAATGCGCTTTGTTAATTATTATTGAAATAAAATTAATGATGTTTGCATTTTGAAAACTTATAACTGTGGGAAAAATGCGAAGATTTTAAAATTTAGCTAGACGCCATGGCGTTTGATCGATCATCATTAATCTTATTTTTTCTTCTTTTTTCTTGTTGATGTTCGCTTAGAAATTCTAAAAACTTAGCGATGCGGAAATAAGGTACTTTTACAAACCATTGATATCTTAAGAAGTATTTCGAAGAAATTCTGATTAATATTCTTGAAAGCAAAAGGAGTTATACGAGCCTGGAGCGCAATAATAAACGGCAATGAAATAATAATAATCATCCATTTTTAAGATGAAAATTACGCCAACATTTATTCCATTTAAAGCCTAGTATGCAGATCACGCGTTGAATTAGTTCACACTTTTCTCTCCAAACACCAACTTAAATTCCAGTTAAATTTTAACATAGATCGTTGTGGAGAATATGTCAAAAAAAAAAACAACTGCACTCTGAGAAGAGATTAGGTATGTTCAGGAAAATAAGATCTCGGAGATATCAGCAATCTCAGTTATACATGAATAGGATTCCTCAGCAAAATATCTCTGCTTTTTTGTCAAAACTCTGAGGAAAAAAATCTTCAATTCACTTGCTCACTTTTTGAATGAGATCTCATTTTTTTTGAACGAACCAATTGATTTCAATGATTTTTTTTTCTCATTATTTCAACTGAATTTTATTAAATAAAATGTATTCTTTTCTTTGGAGAGATAAATCGTTTGTTCCCAAATATTACTCCATTTCGATTTTTATTTTAACAAAACAATTCACTCAAAATCTGTTAAAATTTAGTTTGAGAATTAATGTGCTGAACAATTATTTCGTCCGCTAAATTTTGATAGAGAATTGATATACCTACAATAAGAAACAAACATTTGATGATTTGATTTGCTGAAGCTAAGCATATACCTCTCGGCTAAAATGCTTTATTCTACCTTGGATAATTTTTAGAGAGAATTTTTTATGAAAGCTTAAATTTAACGCGATTTGCGTTCTTAGTAAAAAAAAAATGATGTGTCAAAAATAAAAGTTGGAATGTCATAATTAAAATGTTACTTTGGGTTATGCTTTTTATTTGGGTATAATCAAAGTTGAAAATATATTTGAAAGGAGTTATCAAGAAAGAAAATAATAACAATTATTAACTAATAATAACTTTTTTAAATAATTGAACTTTGCGATTTTTTAGTACATTGAATCTTAAAAGAACCGTCTCTAGGTTTTAAAAAATCTAGTCGCTTGTGTTCGAATCCCAGAAACGATAAATTATTTAATCTGTCAGTTGACATGCTAATACGTTGAGAATGCATATAATTCGTGTCAAGGCCGAAAAATGATGATTTGATAGCTGCAAACGTCTTCCAAACTGTGGGGCATTTTACAGCTCTGCCAGTCTAGATTTTTTATTTTCCGGCCTTTTGAAATCGGTCAACTTCTCATTGTTTGCATGAATTTTGACTAAGTATTTTTTGGAAATTTTTAGCTCAATTTCATTTGTTTATTCCAAAGTCGAACTCGGTCAAAGGAAAAGCTCCAAATCCATCCCATCTGCTGTATCGATATCGAGAATGTCATCATCTTTCACGAAACGATTTATCATTTCGAAAAAAATAATTCTAACCCTGAATGACTATTATAAGTTTTCAATTATAACTTTGCTCTATGATTTCAATTCACCTACATTTTCTTCAATTTGAGCCCAAAACCGTTTCTGTAGACCCAATAGTTTCTTAAACTAAGCTTTTCAAAAAATCAGACATTCATTTAAATTTGATGAAAATTCTACAACGAAGTTGCTTATTCACTTCAATGAAAAATACGATGAATATACTGCAAATAAACCACTAAATAAGTGTAACTTTCTTATTCATCAGCTCAATATTTTTGATGAAAAATCAGATGAAAACTATTTAGTGAAATCACTACGACTTAGCTTAAGCCCTCATGACACTACATTTTTTTCTTCATTATGTCTGTTTGGTAACTCGAAAAAGATTTTCAGTAATGAATTATTCGGTACTGCTTTAGTTTCATTTTCAATGAGAAAAAAATGTATGTATCATACGGGCTTTATTCACCACTTCACTTTTTTCTTACCTGAAAAATTTGATGAATATTCAATACCAAAATCGCACCATTTTGAAGATGATTTTGAAAATACTCCCAAACTGAGTTTCATCCGCTTAGAATATATGTAGGTATGTATGTATGTAGTATTTAGATAATTAATATAAACTTAAACATATACACAAAACCTTTACATAAATATAATATCAACACAAAAAATTGTTGAATTGTTGAGAGTTTTAAATCACTGGACCCAACAAATTTATTTATTTATAACTTTTAAATTTAATGACAATAAGGTACCTACATATATAGTAAATTCAATCCAAAATCTAAAAAAAAAAAACAGTAAAAACACTTTTATCACATACACAAAACAAAACTATTAAATTTCTTCTGTTTGTTGTGTTGTTATTGTTGTTGGGGCAACTTCCCATAAATCACTTAATTTATATCCATTTCTCATTTCTTCCATTGCAAAACCCAATTCTTTGCAGTAAGTTGGTGGCCTTGAAGTGACATTAGTCGTGTAGCCCTCTGCCAAATAAGCTGTCAATTTCGAATTGATTTCTCTTTCTTGGACTTCGTTGATTTCTTGAAATTCGTCAATTTTAAATTCATTATCATCAGTTTGATCTTTTGATGAATTTTCATATCCATCATAAACATAATGAATTCCAAAATTAGGTTTAGCACTATAGACAATGAATAAAGATCTCAATTCCTTATATATTTCCTTAAGTCTTTCAGCAGGATCAATACGAAAACCAAGAACATATCCACCGCCACTTATTTCAGAAGTCTGCACGACAAGGGCGTCGCCATATTTCGAATCCCTTATTTTGATCTACATGTATATTGAAAGAGAATATTTTAAGAAATTTTTGATCTGATTTAAATATAATAATATACGAACATTCGATATTTGCAGGTAAGGCAAACTTATGTTAAAACTTTCGTTTACATTAGCAAACCAAACCATACGTATGTTAGTTATGATAAATGATCCTAGGTTTCCTGTATCATTTGACAAATTCCAAACACCAGCTATCGAACTATAAATTTGCTCACCAGGAAGTAAAATTAACTGACCAGATCGAAGAATAGCACTGCGAAGCTTTAAATCTCTGTACAGAAATGTTCTCTGATAAATTCTGGAAAATCAAAAAAATATCTTTGCTTCTTGTTTTCGTTTATGATAAATAAAAAAAAAAACAAATTTGACACATTTGTTGGTTATTCTTTTGCTAAACCACCTTACTGGTGAGTTAGCTTACACTCATTTAAAATACGTCAAAAGCAGACATTTCATTTTGTTTATGAAATTTTAAATTTAATCCACGAAGATGATAAATCTTTACTTCCTATTAATGGACTTAAATCAAACATAAATTTGTTTTAACCAGTAAAATAAATGAGAAATTCTAACAATAAAACAAGCTAAAAGTTAATTATGTAGACTAATTAATTATTCAGACTATATACGAAAAGAAAACAAGCGCTAGTCATACATTATACAATTTACAAGCTCAAATAAGTGTATGTGCATAAGTTCACACTTTGTGAGAAAGTGTATGTTTGCAGAATAAATAATAATTTTGGTGACAGCAGAGTTCCTGTTGAATATAATAGATTTTCGTTAAGATTTGCTACTTAAAGTGAATTAGCAGTTAATTATTTATTAATAAATTTTTTAACTCTTGAATTAAATTTTGGTTAACGTTTTAGTCCACTTTTTTTTAATAGCAGCTAGAATACCTGATAGCTAACAGCTTTAAATATTATTGTGTACATTTATGTAGAGTTAAATAAATAATAATAGGGGTATTCCCGATCCGATGCAACTGGTCTTGTATCATTGCAAAAGTTAGAAAATGCTATACCCTAACCCCATTGTAAAAAAAAAACTTTGCACTTTTGCAATGATGCAAGACTAGTTTGCATCGGATCGGGAATACCCCTAATAATTTTAATAGTATAGGAGTGTAAGTTTCGAAAGTATGTGTTGTAATTAGAGCCCCCTATTGCACTTGTACACGTATGCCCGTGTTACACGTGTAATTAAATCATTCGTGTAAGAACACGTGTATTTATTTTTAAACATGTTTGTTGACAAGACAGAAATTATTGCTTAGGCAATTACTTTTATATCGTACTTATGAAGTCTTGTGGTTCAAAAGACGTTGAAAAGTAGATACGATTCCGTTACTAGTTGTTTGGAAAATATTTTATTATTGGTGTAACATATAATATCATGAAGTACCTTAAAATCGTTCTTTTACATTCTAAAAATATCTTAAAATCGCTTCACTTCGGTAGGGAATCATTTACAAAAAAAGTGAGGCTTTTATAATAACACGTGTATTTAGAACCTACACATGTACATGTGTTGAATTTAGTCTACTACATGTGACACGAATACTCGTGTAATAATATAAAATCGTGTAACTAGGAAAACCATAGAAGTAGATACATTTCTAAAAAGGGAAACTGTTTTTCAAAATTGTTAGTATAGTATTTCAGAAAATAAACGCTTTTGGAAAAAAAAAAACAATTTTTGATATCCCATCATTTTGTTTCCGTTACAAATGTGATTTTGATTCGGGTTTTCTTTAGAGCTGTAATTAAATATGTTATTTATCAGCGAAATACAACAAAGAGAGTGACAAAGAGATATTTGTTTTCTGGTTTTTGCAATGTTTCACTTGCAGTGCTAAGTGATCTGTCCTTGGGCCGATCGTCTTCTCGCATAAACAAGCTTCCACAAGCTATTAAAAACTGTCTATAATTTATTTACACCCCAGTGATGTGCAGTTTGTGCTAATTCGACTTATCTGGGCCATCATAGAATTAATGATTTTCATTTCACAATAGGCGTGTTTTTTTTTTTGCAGGTCTATATAGGTTTGTCGAAAAAAAACTACATCGGGACTAACCGAAGTCATCGCAGTAAACAAGCCCATCACTGTTACAAAATTAAATCACTACCCTTTCACGTTTATGGTGAGCATACAAAATTAAAACTTATCAGCTGCGCAACATTAAAATAAAAAGAAAACTCACAAAGAAAATTATTTCTCTTCACAAAACAAAATTAAATAAAAATATAGATCTTAATTTCAAGAAAATTCCAGACAATAAACGCCATTTTTGTTTGTTTCATAAAAAAATTTTTTCATTCGATGAAACTTAAGTTAAGTCCCGAAAATTATTATGGACTTGCATAAAAAATACGTCGAATATAAGTTTATACAAAGTTTGTAGGTTATGTGATTTTGTACAATTTTTTGTGAATTTTTCCTACTAGCGATCGTTTAGATGGCTTTGTGACTTACTCATGGTTATTGGCTAGTCTGTATAATATAATTTATCTCTTAATTTTGAGGCTTGTAAGATTTAACGAAACTTTTCTACATTTTAAGCCTAGTACGCTGCTGATGCGAAACGAAAAATCCCATACAAAAATGACACAACGAAATCATAAACGGAAAATTTCGTTCTGCTTTTCGTTTTGCAATTACGCTGTTCGAAGAGCGAAATTTATAATTGTAGCAGATTATTTGGAGAAGTCTCCACTCTTTTTTCGCACTGAATTAATTAAATAACATTTTAAAGTTTTAAGCCTAGTACGCTGCTGATGCGAAACGAAAATTTCCTGTGATCTCCACACAGACAACGGAACGCTTGCGAAAACACAACGAAAAATATCCTTGGAGAGTTTCACTAATTCCAAAAACAAAATCAAACATAAACGCAAAAAATCAGGGAAACCCATGATGTAAGAAAAAGATAAAAAAAAAAACACAAATAAAACTCAAATGTCATTTTTTCGCACACAATAAATAGTCTGTATATAATTAATTCAGTGCGAAAAAGGAGCGGAGACTTCTCCAAATAACCGTTTATGATTTCGTTGTGTCATTTTTGTATGGGATTTTTCGTTTCGCATCAGCAGCAGAGTACTAGGCTTTATTTGTGTTTTTTTTTTTGTTTATCATTTTCTTACATCATGGGTTTCTCTGATTTTTTGCGTTTATGTTTGATTTTATTTTTGGAAATAGTGAAACTTTCCAAGGACATTTTTCGTTGTGTTTTCGCAAGCGTTTCGTTGTCTGCTTGGAGATCACAGGAAATTTTCGTTTCGCATCAGCAGCTTACTAGGCTTTAAACGAAAAGTCTTTGTAAAATGGAATTTTTTAAACTAAAAAGAAACCATCAAAGGAAATAACTTTATACTTAAAAACGTAGGCCCGATGCCTCTGTAAAACGAACCGCAATTTAATAAACAACACATAAATTAAGTATATGTAATCATAGGTAAAGTAAAGTTTATGTGTTCGAAAACGAGAGCATTATATTAGAGATTTTTCTGCCATTGAACTTAAACTTACTGATGAATATCATAGATGCAAGAAAAGAATGAACTTGATTTTGTTACCCCTGAGACATCAGTAAATAAAAACTCAAAACGAGACTGTTCTCCAGCGGCCAAAATATACAACGCCTGAGCTGTTCCTCGAACTTTTGAAAATACGGTTCTTGTATTAATTGTAATTATTCTTCCATATCCGACAGCTTTATGTTTTCCAAAAAAATATAAGTTATTAGTTATTAATATCGTTAAAAAAAATTGTCAAATTATTACTCACAAAGATTGAATTTCTTGTGTACTAATGAATACCAAATTATCCTTAAATTAGTTGCCAACAAAGTTCCAGAATCACCTGGATTTCCTTTAGAATCTTCAATGTGGGGAATGGTTGCCAGAATATTTTCACCATTGGCTAATCGATTTTGTCTATCGTATACAAGAAACTTTTATTATTGCTTGATAATAATGGTTATGTTTTTTTTGTTATCTTTACAGGTTTGGAATATCGAATTTTATTTCCTTATCCTTTAACAAACCAAATTCTGATGAATCTTTTGATTTATTTCTTGTTGAAGACATTGTGAAAAAAAACAACCAACTTGTGTTGAAAGAAATAACTAACAACAATTTATTTGTAAATATCCATGGTAACTCCATGGTAACTAATATTTTAAGCCGCCAAAACAAAAATCAAACACATTACGAATCTTTCATTCGAATTCATCCCTTTGTCACATTCAATCGCAGTAATATCATTGTATACCAAAGTGTACAAATTGGTCGCAAGTATGAAGTACCTTCTTGTTGTTTAAAATCTAGCTTACCGTTAAAATGCGAAAAAAATAAAAATTTTAAAACGATTTTCAACTAAATACATATGTACCTACATATTCCATATAGTGTAGATGGCGCAGGCGTGGGTCTTAAGTCCCACCAAAGTGGGACCCAAGACTTGGGGCTTAGATCCCACTTGGGTGGGACATAAGGCCCAAATTAAATTTGGGCTTTATGTCTCACTCAAGTGGGATATAAACCCCAAAAATAAAATTTGGGCTTTATGTACCTGGGCATTATCTCCCTGCAACAAAAATGTTTTCTTTAGCAAAAACAACCTTTATTATACTGACTCAGCTACAAGTTTCAAAATTATAACAAAATCGGTCCAGTCATCAAAAAAATAAACGGTTTCCTTTCGATTGATTTTTTCTTGTAACATGTATATAAGTATAATGCTTAATTTGGGTTTACTACGATATCTAGAAACGGCGGCGTATAAACAGTGAGGTATGTATGGGGTATTTATAGGGGGAGCATGCTGCCTCCCTGCAACCCCCCTGCTTGGACACACTTTAGGATTTGGGGTTATAGTTGCCAGGTTGGGTGTATGCAAAGTTTCTTTTTATCATTCGGTGCGGGCCAACATATAATAACCGTGTTTAGTAATCGTCAAATAACGCAACTATACATATATAATCACAAGTGGGCCCAGAAAAATAAATTGTTTAATAAACTGAATATAATAATGAGTTTAATTTGAGTTTGAATTCCTTAAATATAGGTACAAAAAAATCTAGAATGATTTATTTTTTTCGAGATTTTTTTCTAGATATAGTCTTTCAATATTTTTGTTCATTCTAAATTTTTGTGCATTCGAGATTTTTTCATTCTAGATTCAAAAATTGTTTTTTGGAGATTTTTTGCATTCGAGATTTTTGTCATTCGAGATTATGTCATGATCCCGCTTAATTTACTTTTTCAGATCATGATCAGAAGGGAATAAACTCTTCTTTTGTCCTGTTCCTTTAAATATATCTAGCTATCTATGTTTCAAACTATAAAACGTCTTATTTATAAACCTATTCCAAAGTATGTCTAACTTTGCACAGAAGTCCAACTCTAAAACCTTATATATAATCATGTTCCATCGAGTGTCTAACTTAGACACTACAATTGGTTGTCCAAACCTACTCTAAAGTGGGTATGTTCAATTCACAAAAAGTTTAAAATTAAATCAAATGTTCATTAAACGTATTTAAATGTTTATGAAATTGACAGATTACAGGGATGTTTGTGAGTGTATGTGTATGAGAATTTATTGGACAGCTGTTGGAATGCGTTTCTAAATAAAAAGAAGTCTAAATATTATGCCATGTTTGATAACTTTTTTTCCAATAAATTTCTCAAAAACTGCGTTTGACAAACTGGGTTTTGACAGCAAATTGTGAAATTTTGTGAAAATTTGTGCAAATTCGCAACAAATTTCACGTTACCAAACAGACCAATTTAAACAGTGGCTAGCTGGACAACTGTTCAAGAGTGTTCTAAGGAAATCTAATAACTACGACTGTTAGAGTTTAAAAATTCAGCTGCTTTGTCAATTTCTAATGAAGCATGCTTGAAGAGTATTGAAAATTCTTCTAAAATATTTTCATGATTTGTAAATTTCTCTCCTGCAATTTGTACGATATATATAGAAGTCCAGAAATGGATTTAACACTGTCACACGAAACTAATCTTCTGTACTTTTAACTTAAGGATCTTCTACTGCTTGAATACTTTAAAGTTCATCGCTTAAATCTTTGGCGAGATCCAAAGCTTGTAACTAAATCTAAATTTACCTTTTGAAATTGGTGACACAATGGTAGCGAAAGTTGGTAAACTAAATTAATAACCTATAAACTAATTAAAAATTTTAAATCGTTAAAATTTTTTGCGTCACTTTAAGAGGTTCTCATTTCATCCAGAGTTTTGTGAACAAACGGGAATATTTCACGAAATATGTACATATATCGATTACTTCATACTTTATCGTCTCAGATTAAATCTCTTTAAAGTATTTGTTCTTGGAGTTTCATCAGATTATCCGATAGTGTATTCCAAGACCTTCTTCTAGTAAATGAAGGGATATATTTATGGTATTTAGGGGCCAGTCATCATTGAAAATTTTAATTTTCAGTTTTGAGGCCCTAAAAAAGCAATATCAGTGATTATTTTGATGCCAAGTGAAGTGAAATCAGTGATTATTTTAATGCAAATAAAAAGCTGATAACTCGATTATTATTTCTAGTCAAAAAAATATTTCATTTTGGCCCTACCTTTCACATAAAATGATTTCTAAGATTTCAATGATCAATGATAATGTAGTTAAATCATTAAAATAAATAAATTCTTTTCCTGCGATAGGCTGGGCCAAAATGAAAAATTTTTTTGACTAGAAATAATAATTGAGTTATCAGCTTTTTATTTGCATTAAAATAATCACTGATTTCACTTCACTTAGTGCCTCAAAATTAAAAATTAAAATTTTCAATGATGAGTTTCAATGAAAGCTATAACTGGTGCCTTACTCTCCCCAAAAAAAACCCGTTGTAAACCACAAATTCAAGAGACCAACAATAAAAAAGTTATACATAGTTAAAAATATACAATCATTTCGTATACTCACTTTGACGCTCCTACACATTTAAAAAAAAACGTCGTCTTATCCGAAATGCAAGGTTCGGTAAAATTTTGTTTAGCATTTCAATGGACTAATAAGCAGTAAATTATTGTTGGTGACGTTTCTCTAATTTGAAATAAAAAACAAAAACAAATAATCAAAGTAACATTTATATTGAGGTTAGATTTTACTTTTGTGAAGTTCTAAAAAGTACTAATTTTGCAAAGCCCATTAGAACACACCTAATCTAATGCAAATATTGATTTCTTTGTTTAAAAAAAAAATAATTATTAAAATTTTTAAATGAAGTAGGTATTGTTTAAACTATTTGGAAGTACGGAATTCTAAATTTATAACAATATCAGTTGAACCATTAAAAAAATGTGAATTACCCAAAATAAAGTCAAGTTTCTCAAAAAACTCAAAATCCTCCCATATGCTTGTTTTATTTAAAAAAATTTAAGAACCTATATCAACTATTTGACTATTTAAATATATATACGACGTGATTTTGTTGCCCATATACCTACATATTCATGTATTTGATCACCCTTTGTAATATTTCTGATTTTTTATATTTAAATAATATCGTTCAATACATCGGACCTGTTTCCAAATTAAATAAAAATAAAAATCTTCATTGGCTCGACTTAAATTAAACCACATTGAAAGAAGTAAATTTACAAAACAAGAAACTGTTACAAAACTATTATGTAGTTCTTAAAGCTATTCAAATTAAATACAAATAATTTCTTTTAGACTGCAGTATGCTATTACATAGGTACATATATTAATATTCGAACTCATATACATACCAAAATCCCCTTTGATGATCAATATACAAAAAATATGTAAATTCAACAAAAAAAACGGTTACAACTTTTCAAACAAATACATTTTATGTATTCGTCTATAGCAAATCGTTCATCAAAACATCTCCGTTTCAAGTCGTGACATTTTTTTTTGTTGTGTATTGTATTAAAGTGAGTTCAATTAAAATGAATTCACTAGAGAAATATACACGTACCAAATATCAAAAACACATACACGTTCCCGCACACTTAAACAAATGTCGTACACATATCAAGTCAGTCCTTGACAACAAAATAATAATCCTCAAGAACTTTTCAATTAAATTCTCCAATCAACTGACAAACCATATCGAACAGAGGACTTCCAATAATCAGGAATCAATAAAAATACAACTCAGGACATCGTTCAACTTAATTTGCATAACACTGCACGAGCCATAAATGAGGTGAACCTTGTTCTTGGTACTAGCGGAACTTGATCCTTGCAATTTTTTTTTTTTTGTGAAAATATTTAATTTATTCATAAAATGCACCCTAATGGTTTATAAAAGAATTATATTTGAGTGAGAGAAAGAGAGACAGCAAAACAAAAACACATCTCCGATTCATTTTATGGTGTTTTTGTAGGGGTCTTTGACGCACATGATGTGCAAATTGTGTGTTAAAAAAAATCCATTTTTTTCTTTTAATATATTTATGCAAATTTCCGATCGTTGAACCGAGACTTAACGTTTAATGTTTAATTTAAACCCAAGCGTTTGTCATGTAAATTTTTGTTTTTGGCACATTTGGCATATGTTGTGTGAAAAGCAAATTTTTTAAAAATTGCGGAATCGAACCAATCACATAATCCACGAAAAATATAGGCGCATTTAATTCGAACAAAAAAACGACAGGAGGATGGATTTTTTATAAATGTATTCATTAGTTCTATAAGGGATATGTCAAAAGTCCCCAAATATCCTATTTCCGTTCTTCAGGGTTTCCCCGACCCTCTGCAGCGGATATGTGTGCAAAACTATTGAAGCGACCCTTTTTAGGTATTTGGAATTCTTTAATTATAATATAAGTTCAATCTTTTTCAATTTAAATGCTACAAATGTATTGTTATTGCAAGTTTTTTACTAGAACAAAAAATTAAACATTACACTATCTAAAATTTTATGGACAAATTAGAAATTTTCCACAATTCTTTCAATTTCTCTTTTCGGTTCATCTGTTTAAATTTGAATAAATATATCTACCCACTATATCTATATATATATCTATATCTTACTTCTTCTTTATTATAAACAGGAGGTCAAAGGTCATTGAAAACGTTTTTGGCTTTCGATATTATGTATGTACCACTTTTCGAAGTTTTGATGTCCTGAATTCGAATTCAACCTTAATATCTTAACTTAAAATTTTGTCTGACAATTTATGCCTGTTTGGTACTTGAATTTTCACCAAGTTTCCCAAAGCTAATTTTTTTGGCAGCAAATTGTGAAAATTTTCTGAAATTTCACATTACCAAACAAATCCAATATATAGTCATAAATGTCAATTTTGTCATTTTTGACACAAAATTTCATTGTGGCACTTATTTCTACTTTTATGTTTGAAACAAATCGAATTTTGAAGAAATGTAAGGAAAATTGCTCCAAATTGGCAGAAATTCTGGCTCGAAATTTTGAGTGAGCTGTTTCCTTGTCTTGTTGCAGACCACTGCCTTGTTGCAGACTGCATCTGATAGTACTAGTTGAAGCTGAAAGTTGAAAAAAAAAAAAACCATAACAAACGCAAAAATAGCCGTTTTTTATTATGACCCATGATCCATATGGATCTTCCTGCGAAAATAAAACAGCCTCACAGTGAGGAGAAGCAGAAGTCTGTTTTCGGATCATGAATCGTGAACCCGATAAAGAGCAGGTTTATGAGTTGTTGTTGTTATGTATGTTGTTTGATGATCCATATGGATCAATTCTGATAATAAAAAACGACTAATATCACAGAAAACCATGCTTTAATACAAGAAAGAACAAAAACAAAATTAAAATGTCATTTGTATAATACCTACCTCCAGGGCCGTAGCGTCCATTGGGGCAACCGGAGCATGCCCCGGGGCCCCTGACCAGTGGGGGCCCCCCACGGAGATCTCATTATGTTTCTTTCGAATCAGTTTTAACCTTGTAAGCAATTTATAATTGATATCTATTGAAAATCGAAGTGCACGGCATATAGATTTAAGTAAAGTAATTGAGGAGTTCGCGAGAAAAAAAAAAACATTTTGATAAACTTTTATTTTTGTAAGTAGAAATAAATTTATCAACTTAACAAATACAAACATATTGAGAAAAAAGTTGAAATTCATTTAACCAATATTTAGGAAGTAATTGAGAAATAGGGCTCCATATTTTATATTGCCCCGGGGCCCAGCAGCTCAAGCTACGGCCCTGCTTACCTCTATTCGTTTTTACTTCCCAAAACTATCAATTTCCATCAATTTTAGTCCAAAGATCTGTAAAAATTCATATATAAAAAAAAAAATTAGACTAAAATTGGTAGAAATTGACAGTATTGGGAAGTAAACGAACAGATCTAATAATTAATGTCAATTTCTCTTATCGAACAGAATAGCGGAACAAAGTTTGTATTTCTTTTTTCCGTTCTAAAGTGAAAAACGCTACGTCAACAGAAACCATGGCTTAGTGAATTGCCATTACTAAAAATTCACTCTTTTTATTAATGTGTGAATTGTAGCGGAAGCGGTTACACCCCTGACACAAAAATCCAAAAATCACTATGTTTGACATGCCTCCTCCATCAAAAGCTGAAACAAAGTGCCTGTTAAAGCTTTTAGCCTATAAACTATAAACCCTCTTACATGTACTAATATTTGTGATTATAATTACATCCACTTCTAAAATTTACTATAGTTAGGTATATTGCTTTGCTCTCAAAATTAAAAGTTATAAATTTTCAATAATGAGTGTGTAAATGAAATGAAAGCCATAACTGGACGCCTAAGTAACCTTAAACAAGATATTAACGAACTTTTACCACAATAATATTTTAAGCCCAACCACAAAAGCAATGTTTCTACCAAAATCCTCCTTCACCTCAAAGATAGGAACTACAGAAACGTTACCATTTTCGTCTATTTTATTTGAATATTATAAACGACAGGACCTCTGCTTCTTTTCATGGTACAACGGATGTGTTTTGATGCCATTTTTTAATGAATTCATCTCTTGGGATCACTGATCGAAGAGGAGAAGTTTTTATTTTTTTACAGGGGAACGATGGGACATTTCTAACCTATAAATAAAATTGTCTTAGGAAAGGAATCTGAAAGAAGGGATGACATCATTTCTCCTTCAAATTAATACAAAAAAAATTTGCCAGAGCCTATAGTTTTTTAAGGAGAGATATATGATTAAGGGATGACGAAGCCAAATATAGAAATAGATCGGCAATGTGTGTTGTGTTTGTGTTATGCAACAGCAACCCCTTTTTCTTTGATAAGGGATCCTTGATCGATGTGATTTTTTAGTTTAATTTTTTTAAAACGATTTTCTCTCATTTTTTATTGTGTGCGTGAGAATCAGGAGAATTAAAAAAATTAAATAGCCCTTTAAAAAAGAAGAGAGAGGGTTGAATTTTGGATGTTAGATTTTTTAAATTCAAATTATCAATATTCTGAGGTGTCTGGCCGATGGATAAATCAGTTTGTGCTTCATTGCCAAGCTTGATACATTAAAATCAAAGAATTTCTGAGATTTTATTTCTACATTTCCAACATAAAAGAAAAATAATTCTTCATATTATAACAATTCTTGTTTTCCGTTTTTTGTATTTAAAAATTTGTTTAATTTTGTTTTTGTTTGTTGGTGATTTATCGTTGTCGTGTCGAGTGTTTAAAAATGGCTAACCAATTGGAATTTCTAATGCAGCTCTATATGATGAATTTAATTCAACAACAACAGCAACAATTAATACAACAACAAACTTTACAACAACAAAACAAGGATAATATGACAACTGATTTGGCTTCTTTAATGTTGAAAAAACAACTAACAAACCAAGAACAACATCAGAGTCCAAACAATTGTAGTAGTAGTGCTAGTAGTTGTAGTATTAGTAGTATTAGTAGCAATATCATTAACACTACCAGTGATAATGATAATTTTTTGAATACACACAATAACAGTGCATTGCAACAACAATTGTTTTATAATAATGAAAATAATTCTATTAATAATCCTGTTAATTTTTCAAAAAGTTTCCTTCAATCATCAACAGTGACATCGACACCACAAGAAAAAGTGACAAGAAATTCTTCAAATGAAATTTATGACAATGTGAGGGTGACAAGTGATAAACAAAGTGTGCAGGCGGTGGTTACGGATGTGGAGGAAGAGGAACGATTATTTTCAACAGGAACATCCGGTTGCACGAGCAGTGGGGATGATTCAAAATTGTTGGGACCAGTTTTAGAGAGCACCGATTCATTTTCATCGCCGATAATGGTGAGAATTTTTAAAAGAAACCTAAATTGAAAGTGAAATTGAAAATAATTTTCTAAATTAAAGCCCATTACTCCGATGAAACATGGAAATGTGCTGCTGTCATCATCGAGATCCACAAGTGGACAAGATTTGTCAGAAGATAATACAAAATCTCTTAATGTGTTTGTGGATAGTGAAGATTCGAGTTTTTCACAAAAAATATTAAAGGCATCATCGGATGACGTGGGTGTCAGTGATGAAAATCCAGAATCCAAAGTGGCAGTTAAAATTGAGAACAATTTTGCGGTATGTTAACAATATTTTCTTTTTTTAATTTTTTGTGGTGAAGGTATAGTGAAACAAAAATTATTGTGTGTGTTCTTTTATACTGAACATATAATAGGTACATATGTGCTGCATTTTAATTATGACAACAAAATAAAACATTTCAAAAAGCTAACAAAAGTGAATACAATTTAAACTGACCTCAATTCCAAAAAGAAATTAATTATTTCGTTCATCTTTGTTATTTAAATTTAATTCATACAAAATATCGATATCTTAAATGATAACTTTAATAGTCGTACTAAAATTAAAAAAATACAAGGAGAACTTACGAGCGTACCTCACTCAAGTGAAACTGATACTTCGTGAAATATAATATATGTAGGAATACAACAAATAAGAGATAGATATGATTCCTTTCGCTTAGTTGCATTATAGGTGGTGTATTCTTCTTATGAACATTATATAAAAACTTATACTTTTCGTTGATTTATGACATTTGCTCAAGAAGGACCTATCTGAACTATGAATAACTTCTAACAAATGTATTTTTTGAAATTCACCCTTTGATGTAGTTTTGTTGATAATTTCAAACTGTATCGCTTAATGCATCCATTATTATTATCAGTATCAGCAGCTGTCAAAATGTTGTGATTAATATTTTAGCGCTTTAAATATCATCTTAGTCACATCTACGTATGTGCATGTATACATATGTACATATGTATAGGTTTTTTAAAAAGTCAAAGTTATCTTAACTTGACGTTGACCTGCAAGGTTTTTTCAAGGTCAACTATTTTAAACGGAAATCCTCTTTATTTAAAAATTTGTAATCAAAAAAGCGCAAATTTGTGTCCTTCAAAATGTATGTAATTAGTTCATATTAGTAGATACACCCACAAGGTGTGGATATAAATGGGAATGTAAGCTTTTTAAAGACAAAAAAAAAATTGATAGGTATGCAATATTATTTTTTCGGTATGCAATATATATAATTATTATAACTTTCAGCATACAAAATTTTATTGAAGTTTGTGAAAAAAAAATAATAATATTTCCAGGGGAGCAAATATTTGCAGAGGATTTTTGTTTCGTCTATAAAAATTCAGATAAAAAAACTATGCTTAGTTGAATTTCTTTCTAAAAATTTATGATATTTATCTCCATTAGAGATAAGTTTCGGATCGCTAAAAAAAATCTATTTTTTTGCATACAAAAATATTTCTAATATATTATGTATTATTATTTTTTACAGAGCTTTGATTCGATTAATGGATCCAATGGAGCTGTGGACAACATTTTACAAAGTAAGTTTAAAAAAAATTTTAAGTATAATGAATTTGTTTTATTTCCTTGTTTCACGTGCGGGTTTTAGGTTTGAACTTTTCGTTAAAAGGTTTGTACCTTATGATTGAGTAATCTCATGAGTCTGAAGGTATTTACTGAAGTCGATCAATTAGAGTCGTTTAAAATAATGTTGTTTTCCATTGGCTGTCCAGAAGTTTATATTCTGAAATGAAATCCAGGAGAAGAACTATCATTTTGAATGTTTCAGAAGGCTTCTGGACCGACTAATGGAAAACGACACAAGAATTCGAGTTTTTGACTTTGGGATCAAATTCTAGAAAATAAAAACTTAAGCAGCAGGAGGATTGGTAACTTCCTGTCAAAAGGTCCAGTCCTTGAAAAAGATATTTTTATTTTTATTAACTAACTATTGATATCATTGAACTCTCCTGATTTCTAGCTTAAGAAAAATTGTTTTATAAGTCATCACAAATTATGGCCACTATCATCTTACTAAGTTTTCTTTTGTTCCAAAACAAAGTTGAGTCCATGAGCGGGAATGTTTTTTTTTAACCTGTGTATTACTGAAATTGCCCAAAGCAAATCGACCTTTACAAACCTGTTTCATTTTAATTCTTCTATCTTGATTCCCTAAAAAATCGAAAAGACTTAGATTGTGTGTTTAGTTTACTGATTTTCGTAAAGCTTTTGATAAATTGTGTCACAGAATTTTAAACAATTTATAATGGGTTTTTGTGTGATAACACACTAATTGTAGTCAGGTTGCCAAGCGATCGCACCATCATATTAATATTGAAGGTTTAAATGAAAGAACAACACTTGGGTGAGCTACCACCAAAGTATAGGCTGGAACAATTATATAAGGGTTTTTTAGGATTCAGTGAATGTTTTTAATGTGCATTTCTACCAATTTAGAAAATAAAAGTCATTCAGCCTTATTGTGAGTTTCACCCGAACAACATTTCACCCGGAAAATTTGAAATTCCACTTTTCGCCTATTGTGAGTTTCACCCAAAATTTCATGTTCGAAAAATTCCCCTTATTGTGAACATTCATTTCGGGCGGAATGTAATGTCATTGACAACCTAAAATTTTTAGTAGGCGAACGAAATTTCGTTCGGGCAAAACTCATAATAGCATTGAAATTCCGAGCGAAAAACAAATTTTAAGGTGAAATATTTTTCGGGTGAAACTCACAATAATTAAGTTTTCGAAATAGGCATTAATTTAATATTAACTATAGTGTTCCACAAGGCCATTTAGGCTTTATTAATTTAATTTTATTTAATATTAAATTCAATTAACTTTAAAAAAAAATGTATGTACATACATATAATTAAACTTTAATAATTTTTCCAGGTGAAGAAAGTCTAAAGTACTTGAAAAAATTCCCATCTTACTTGGAATGTGAAAGTATAACCTGCCGCCAAGAACACACCCGCGAACATTTTCATTGCTATGACCAACCTTGCTGCGGTAAAGTTCTTACCAAAAGAGACGAAATAATTCGTCATCTAAAATGGCATAAAAAACGCAAGGAAAGTCTGGCATATGGATTTCTGCGTTTTTCCTCGTCCGATGATTGCTCGCAATCCTTTAATCCTGGATGCATTTACAATTGGAAGCAAACACACTATCATTGTGTGGAAGAAGGTTGTCCAAAAGTCTATGTAAGCACAAGTGATGTACAAATGCATGCAAATTATCATCGAAAGAATTCAGAAATCATCCAAGAAGGGTTAGTAATTTTTATTTTTTTGTAACGCCTTAAAATTCACATCTAATGCAAAAAACCCTTGTTCAAATTAAAGATTTAAGCGTTTCCGGGCGATAGAAGATTGCAAAACAGAAAGTTGTCCATTTTATGAAAAGAAAACATCGCATTACCATTGCAGAAGAGATAATTGTCAATTCACCTTTAAGAACAAAGCTGATATGGGTAATAATAAAAAAAATAACATTTTCTATTGCAAGGACATCTTTTATAAAAAGCTTTTTTTTACAATAGAAAAACATAAGTCCTATCATTTACGCGATGAACGTCTTACTCAAGATGGCTTCAAGAAAATTCTGAAAACCGAAGCGTGTCCTTTCGAGAATTGTCGATTTTCCAATGTTTGTAACCACATTCACTGTGTTCGTGAAAATTGCAGTTATATTTTACATTCAAGTAGTCAACTTGTAAGTCACAAGCGGAAACATGACCGCCTGGATGGGGAACAAGCTTATAATAATTTCAAAAGAGCACAGAAGGACAGTAGTGAAGATGACTCGCCAAAACCTTCAGGTCAAGCTGATGTTTCTACACCATTGTCTTCCCTAACAGCTGAATCGAATAATTTTCAATTTTTGGCAAAAAAACGTGGCAGGCCACCAAAGAAAATTGTAAGTGAAAAAAAAATTTTAAAAAAAACTTTATCTTAAAACATACATAACCAATTAAATTTTAAACTTCTAGCAATTATCTAACGAAGCAAAGAAACTGAAAATGGAAGCATTAGAGCAAACAACAACGACGACTTGTTTGCCACCAATTGGACTTCCATTTCAACCATTTCTACCTCAGATGAATAATAATTCACAAGATGGAATTTCAACGCCTAATTTCCAGCTTACTCACTTAATGGCTATGTTCCAGTTGCAGAATCCATTATTCTATCAAAACCTTTATCCAGATGGTCTTTTTGGCTTCGGAGGAGCTGGTGGAGTGTTAGGTCTACCATCGCAAAACTCTATCTTCCCAACACCAGCTTCAACTCCAGCTCAATCTTTTGTTAAAAGTGAAAAAAAGCAAAACGATTGAAATATACCTTTTCAAGTATATTTGGCGTAGTCTAGAAAGTTGGATGATCATTATAAACGTCCATGAGTTTTTATAAGGTCGATACATAGTTTGAATGTTACCATAAAAACAATTATTATTGCTTTCAAAGAACGGGGCTTCTGAAAGGCTGAGGTCAGAAACGCAAGGTTCTATTTTGAAAATCTTTTGGATGATCTTTTCAAAACATAGATGAAAGCGAAAAAGAACTCTTTGAAAAAAAAACTGGCCTTTCTAAAGAAAGAATTCAAATCATACAGTAAGGTGCAGATTGGAGTTGCATGTTCTTAAATCAAATTTAAAAGCACCCTACTGATTTTTTGAATGTCAATTTCTCAATTTGGTATAAAATTTGTTAAAATTACATTCGTAACTAAAATTTTTTTTTTTAAGTATTGAATTTAATTTAATCAAGGTGTAGTTTAAACTTTTTTGATTTATAAAAAAAAGTTTTTTTTTATTTTTCAATATAATAAAACTCTTTTTCATTTATCAAAAGACTTTAAACAAGAAACGCCTACTTATCGTTCAAAAATTAAAATTTGTCTGTGATTCTTCTCAAAATGTTCACATTAAATTAATATTATTAAAATATGTACATATTAAATCTAAAAGGTGATAATTAGTTTAAAATATTGGTTTAAAAAAAAATATTATGTTAATATTAACGTAGGTATGTATGTAAATGTATAAATATAAGATTATTTATTTTTATTAACTATTGACTCAATAATCGTTTTTCTTTTGAGCTTCATCTATCATCTGATTTACAGATCTTACTGGCTGGTTGCTTATTTTAGTTGGAGTTAACTTAAGAAATGAAAATTTATAACAGTTTTGTTTATAAAGCCCTCTTAGACCGAGAGCCCACAGCAAATTTTGGGTGTGAATGATAGCAAAAATTTACTAGTATTTTAAAATAGATCTAAACTTTTCATAAACAAATATGAAAGTCTTGCATTCTGTGGTTGGGGCCTTTGTCGGTAATGGTGCATTGAAAATGCGTTTTGTTTTTAAAGCCCAGATAAAAAGTATAGGAACTAAATCAATCAATATTTAATAAAAGATCTGAGCGCCCTAGACATGAAAATGGGGCTCAAGACGTCTTCGATGTGGTCTTTTGCATCTAAGACGAACCCAAACATGAGTATGAAACCGGTCTCCGGTGATAGCATTTAGAAATATTTTCTCACTGATAGAAGCTTCCCCTCTGATAACATAATATGGTTATCCAAGACTTTTTCAATGGGGCCGCTTATCTACCAGATGCAATAAAATAATGCAGTTTAACGACAAAGGCCCCAACTACGGCATGCAAGACATTTCATATTTGGATATGAAAAGTAAAGACCTATCTTAAAATACCAGTGAATTTTTGCTATCACTCACACCCAAAAATAGCTGTGGGCTCTTAGTCTATCTGCTAGTGGGCATACTTCGGGCTCTGAAGTTTTTTCAATTAAAAAGAAATGCACACTTACCTATACAGCTCTTACTGTTATAAATTAGCATGGGTAGAGTCACTTCCATTTTTCATGGTATAGATACAGGGTGATTTGCATAAGATGCGACAAAAGGCTAAGGAGAGTTTTCCCATGGGAAACGGCTACAGTTTTTGTTTTTCTTTCCATTTTAATAAATTTTGATTAAAAAAAGCGTATTTTAATATAAATCAAAAATTACGATAAAATTATTACAGTATTGTTTCGCTAATCCGAACTACCTTCAATTCGAATATCGCTCTAATCCATGCCTTTATTTTTTGCATTATTTACTTTACAATTCGAACCTACTCCGATTTATGTTCGCTGTAATCCAATCGTTTATTTACGGTTTACGTAGTTTTATTTGTATTATTATTTGTATTATTTTTTAAATGGCCAGTAAGACTAAGAAAACTAGCGTTGCAAAATGGATTTTTTGTTAAATAACTAACGCAAACAAATTATAATTAAAACATGTTTCGAATTTGAAATTTCACATCTCATAAGCAACGGTCAATCCCATTAAACGCGATGCAGTACTTGTTCTTTAAGAACAGAACAGATCACTACAAGTGTGTGATAACTATCAGAATAAGAAATAGAAAAGAACAGATCACTACAAGTGTGTGATGACTATCGGAATAAGAATTAATTGAGTTTTTCTTCATTAAACACAACTACTGTTCCATTCGATTTCAGAATGAGTGAATCGAGTGAAACCAATGATAAACGGCATTAGATTGGAAATAGTAGGGTGAATAAAATTGTAAATAGGATAATTAATGTAGGTATAAAAAAGGATAGGTGTTAAGAACAAGAAATGTATTCAATGTAGAGGAACAGTAAAGATTACAATTTGAATAAAGTAATCTCACCCAGACACTATTTTATAATTCTGTCTGTGAATTGGGTTAAAAAGTCAATTAAATTTTATCCGAGATTAAATTTTGACGTATAGATTCACCTCATTAGAGTCAAAAATTAAACTTTGGATAAAATTTAACACGATTTTAATCGAATTCACACACGTCCTGACTTAGACACACGAACAAACTATAGACTAGTTTGTTCAACACAGCTATAATCATCTTTAATCAAGGGTTATT